>JAUPFV010000004.1:75382152-75996947 GCA_036936605.1 Limnanthes douglasii subsp. nivea
GTCTGAATTGCCCATGTCCGGTTCTCATAAAGAGTGACAACAAATTCCGGACTCATCAGTAGCCCATTTTTTAGGTTGTGTTCGAAGGCCTTTGGCAAGACCTAAAAAATAGCTCAAGTGTAATTATAACTTTGTCCGGACATTTCGAAAATGTGTAACGATTTTATCCGAACAGACTGAAACCCTTAGAAGCTGAGCAGTTTCTCCAGAGATCATAGGACACGTGTCCTAGGTATCGAAGCATCATCTTCCTGATTAGTATGAATCAGTTCACTTTTCACTATTTCATTATCTCTAATCTGTCAAACTCCAAAGCTTGCATCTCTTAAAAAACCTTTCTTTCTGTGTGAGTTTATGTTCACAGCAAGAAACACTTTGGTAAAAGGTGGGTGGCTCAATTTGTCAGAGTTGGAAAAGGCTCAAAAGGTTAAACGAGAAAGGCGCATCGATGCAGGCCTCCCTGTTTCCCCTGCTAATAAACCGGAAACACCAAGCTCAAAGCCTGATCGAGGTTCTTCTTCAACTAAGAGTGCTAAACCTAGGAGGTTGTTCCAGTCCAACCTTTCACCAATCGTTTTGGGCTCATCAGTCCAGGAGTCAGAGCCTGTTGTTGAACCAGGACAGGCAGTCACAAGTTTCAAGAAACCTTCCCCATTTATTGCCATGGGGTCAGATGCTGATATCTCCCCGGAGAAGCTGGTAGATAGACGAAAGGGTCGTCTGTTTAAAGGGCAGGCTGCTGGCACACAACCTAAACCAAAATCCAAGCCTTCGAAATCCGGGGCAAAAAGTTAAACCACAGGGTCAGAAGCACCCACCAAAACTTCCAAGGACAAGATGTCCGGACCGGAGGCAACTAGCTCAAGTCTTCGAAAAGAGACCTTCGGGTCCGATCCCCAACCGGACTCTAGACCCCAAGAAGGAAAGGATACTCAACAATCCGAAGGGCTTATTGAGCCAATCACCAGCCCCTCTCTTTCTAAAACAGCTGACAACCCCTCCATGGTAATGGAGGACATCATGGAGGATAGCATTGAAGAAGCCCCTTTCGATACTGATGTCTCCGGGCAAACAAGTGAAACTGCCATGGCTAGGAAGATCAAAGGCAATGAGAAAGTATGTTTAAAGCACCCGGACCTGCCGGAGTGCCTTGTGGGAAAGGTGGGGCCTTGTTTTCACAAGGTAAATGTTAAATATTTGCTGGCTATGCAGAAAATCAAGTACGCTTTCATTCACACAGTTGAACTTGGCTAGATAAGGACAAAGTGGGGTATTCCAGAGAATGTCAAAGTAAGAATCCCAATCGATCCAAAGACGCCCATGGATTGTAAGCTCAACGAGATTGTCTTCTATACTGAGCTGTTCAAATGGGGACTAAGGTTTCCCTTGGACCCAGAAATAGTCAGATATTTCCATCTGATTAAGCTGTGCCCAAGCCAGCTAAGCCCCAATGCATGGTTCACCCTTATGGCATGTATCATGGCTTCAAGGCTCTCTGGAATTCCTCTTCCGATGGAGCAATTTGCTGTCGTGGCAAGCCTCTGCAGAAATCATCTCATCCATTTATATCACTTCAACATGGGTGACAACTACAAGGTGGTGGATGACTTGTTTCAGTCAGATAAAGGCTGGAAGACTCAATTTCTGTTCGTCAGCGGTGCTTGGGAGAACGGAAAGAAAATTAAAGCTGGTGTCAACCCAAGAATGCTCGCCAGCAGATGGCAAAGTGATGGTAATAATCTCACCAGATACTTCTACTTTTACTTATAATTATTTTTTATCTAACTCTTTTTCCTTTTGCTTTGGGTAGTGCTGCCCAAGGATTTCAACGATTACCTAGAGGCCGGGCAGACTACTTGTGCCAAGTTGAATGCTTGGACAGCTGAAAAATGGGCAAACTGTTTCCACAACTACTTTACCGGAGGCAACTTAGCCAGATCTTATCAGTGGAATACAACGGACCGGAGGGATCTGTCTTGGGAGGAATTAACTACTTCACCCCCTCCGGGAGTGATCCTCCAGAAGACAAAGGGAAACGATGAAAAATTGGCCTTGCCGGGCAGAGCTAAGGCCCAAAGTACGATGAAGGGCAAAAAGGCCAAGGCCGGGCGAGATGTGGCAGAGGCCAATCCTCCTGAGGTGGAAGAATTTATCCCAACAAATCCTGAGGGACAAGGTCAAGGGAAAATCGATGATGCCTTACTACAGGTGGTGGAACACGAGAGCACCAAGGAAGCTGATGGGTCTTTAAAGCCTCAAAAGGTCCTTAAAATGACAAAAAACAAGGAGTAGAAGGTGAAGGCTGGGACGCCAAGAGAAAGAAAACTTCCAAAGGAGATGAGGTTTCTCTTCGGGATCCGGAGTCACTACCTCCCGTTGACCCTACTGATCCTACGAGAGCAGAAGAGATCCCTGATGACTTTCGAACCAAAGAGGTTGAAGGAGGGGGTATCAGTATTGATGGTGTCGACATCACCGAGCTTGAGGGAATTGATCTTTATTTTGAAGGCCTCCCCAGAGATGATTTTGTTGGGCCCTACCACCCTCCAAGTTCTTCGAACACCGTCCCATTCAACGGTAAGTCTTTTTCTGTCTCGAGCGAAAGGGATGTCATTGCTTACTCCATTCTGAGCAATGTCCAGCCAGTGCTTATTTTGGAAAAGCAAGTACGCAATCAGTCAGCCATCATCAACACCCTCAATTCTGACAAAGAGAAAATGTCTAACGATCTTCTTAGTGCCAACCAAAATACTGAGGCATTGAGGAAAGAGAATGAGGAGTTGAAAAAACGTCAAGAGGACTTGGCCAACAGGTTAGCCACTTCGGAAGGAGTTGTCAAAGAACTCCAACTAAAACAATATGTCCTGGAAAGAGACCTCCGGTCATCAAAAGAAGAGGTGAAGGCCAAAGATAGCACCATTCAGGCCTTAACTAATGACAAGGTCTCTCTTGAGAATAGTGTGTCCAAGCCTGAGCAAGAAAAGCCCGACTTGTTGAGGGAGCAGAAGAAAACAATCCAGGCTAGGATGGATGCTTACACTAATGAGGTGATAGATTCTCATGAGGCAAGATATGTTGAGGTTAGGTCAGATATGGCTCTACTATTTCATAAAAAAATTCCGAAGAAGACTTTAGGGGATTTATGGCAATTCGTGGAGTACGAAGACATTCCTCATCATACCATGTATGTTGGCGATAAGTACAACTACTCTAGTGAGGACACCAGTGATGAAGAAGAAGAGACTGGGGAGAGTCCGGATAATGACCTAAAGAAGAAAAAGCCAAGTGAGGCTGAGCCATCTTCAAAGGCTCAGTCTTAAAGTATCAATTATCTTTTTTATTTTGTTGTGATTGAACCAAAGTCTTTGGATGGCCAAGGCATTTTTTGTAACTGTATCCGGTCCTTGTTCGGATAAACCTTTCTTGTTTTGACAATTCAAAGTCCTTGGATGGCCAAGGTATTTCGTATGTTTTAATGAGAAGTTTTATTTTGCATAACTCCTGCATCGTTTCATGATTTTACTTTTGGTGGCTAATGTTTAAACAGCCCTTAGTTATTTCACAAGTATTTTAAAGTAAAGTTAGAGTGTTTAAATTCTCCGATGACCAATGTTTAAGCAGTCACCACTCCTACCAATTTAATCTGGTCTGTTATTGATAAAAAAATTCAGAGAAAGCTTTTAATTGAAACACTCTGAATTTGTTAAGAAGGCATCAAATTTTATAAAAAAAGCTCGGACACCTCATTAAAACCTCCCCGCGCCACCGGGGTAGGAAAGAGTATGCCCCCAAATATTTACAAAGCAAGTAAATATTTACATAGTTTCTATTCCAAGTACAACCGGAGGTGTTCAATGTTTCAGGGGTGATTCAAAATCCTTCCATCTTTGTCTTGGAGTCGGTATGTCCCACGCTTAAGCTTTTCAATGACTACATAGGGTCCTTCCCAAGTTGGAGCCAACTTACCGAACTGCTTCTCTTAAGCTTTTCAATGACTACATAGGGTCCTTCCCAAGTTGGAGCCAACTTACCGAACTGCTTCTCTTTAGTGTGTAGGAAAACGTTTCTCAATACCTTATCCTCTGGCTGAAAATCCCTTCTCTTAACTTTAGAAGCAAACCTGTTTCTCATCAAACCTTGATAGTGTGCAGCTCTAAGGTGAGCCTTAACTCTTCTTTCTTCTATTAAGTCAAGTTGGCCTCTGATTGCTCGTTAGCGTGTTCGGAAAAATTATGAACTCGAAATGAAGGGAGAGTAGCTTCTATGGGAGCTATGGAATCCATCCCACATACTAAGGCAAAGGGAGACTCTTGTGTTGCAGTCGCGGGAGTGGTCCGGTAAGCCCACAAAACTTCTTGCAAATAACTAGGCCATTTTCCAGTAGCCCCTTCTAAATTCTTCTTTAGACCGGACAGTATTGTTCTGTTAGCCACTTCGACCTGACTATTTGCTTGTGGGTGGAAAGGAGAAGAGAATCAATATTGTATGCCTCTAGAGGCACAGAAACTCTCCATTTCTTTATTGTCGAACTGTGGCCCATTGTCTGTTGTTATCTTTTGTGGAATTCCAAATCTGCAACAGATATTGGATAAAATGAATTTTATAATAGCTTTGGATGTCGTACCTGCCAATGGAGCTGCTTCGATCCACTTCGAAAAGTAATCAATAGCAACGATTATAGTTATGCACCCCCCGGATGCCATGGGTAGAGGTCCCACCAAATCCAACCCCCATCGAGCAAAAGGTATTGGCTCAGAAATTGACTCTAAAGGGATGGCTGGGATATGAATTTCATTGCTATATCTCTGATATGGCTCACATTTTTTTACCAACTCCCTAGCATCTTGCATTATGGAGGGCCAATAGTACCCAGCTAACAAAACTCTTCTTGTTAGAGCCCTGAATCCACTGTGAGTTGATCCTTCACCGTCATGTAACTCGGAGAGCCCTATTTGAGACTCGTCGAACCCCAAACATCGTAAGAGGGGTTTACTATAAGACTTCTTATAAAGAATATTTCTTATGATGACAAAACCACGAGCCTTATACTTTACTTTTCTTGCTATTGATTTTTCTGGAGGCAAGATGTCATCTGAGAGATATTGAAGGAGAGTAAATCTCCAATCTTGAGGTTGTTTTATCTATATATTGAAACTTTCTTCTCCCTTATCCGGATTGATTTGAATGGATGGGCACTCCAGCGCATGAATCCAAGGGTAGGACTCAGTATAGGCTATGGTTGCCAAGGAGTCTGCCAGTATATTTTCTGTTCGGGGTATGGGTTCATAGATGATACTCTTGAAATTAAGTGCCACTTCTTTGAGAAGAAGTAAGTATTTAACCAGCTGCTCCTTTTTTGCTTCGGATTGCCCTTGTGCATGATGGATAAGAAGCTGAGAATCGCTCATCAACTTGACCCTTTTGGCTCCACAAATAAGAGCTAATTGCAAACCAACTATAGCAGCTTCATATTCGGACTCATTATTAGATGCCCTGAAAGTAAAACATATAGCTTGGTACATTCTGTCACCGTACGGAGAGGTCAAACATACCCCAGCACGACATCCTATGGTACTTGATCCACCATCAGCCCGGACAACCCAGACTTTTTTGTCTTTCACATCCGTTGTTTGCTTAGTATCCCTATCTGAGTGAAATTCAACTAAGAAATCTGCCACCGCTTGGGCTTTGACTGCTGTCTGAGGGGCAAAATCAATATCGTAGTCTCCCAATTCCACTAACTACTTAGTCTTTCTACTTGAAATTTCGGCCTTTTGGAGAACGTTTATTAAGGGAAAGGACGTCCGGATAATAATGGGATGAGCCTGAAAATAAGGTCTCATCTTCCTCGCAGCAATCACCAGGGCTAACGCTAATTTTTCAAGCTTCAAATAGTGTTTCTTTGCATCAATCAAACTCTTGCTAATGTAATACATCGGACGGGGATAATTATCTACCTCCCTTACCAATACTGCACTTATGGCATAACTAGAGACTACCAAGTATATGAAAAGAGTCTCTCCGTCAACGGGTTTAAACAAAGTCTTGGGGGAGGACAAATGCTTTTTGATTTCATCGAAGGCCTCATCCACTGTGAGGACCAATCAAAATCCTTTGCACCTTTCAAAGTTTGAAAAAACGGGGCATACCTATCGGAAGACCTTGAAATGAATCGATTTAATGCAGCCAACCTCCCGGTCAATCGTTGTACTTCCTTAACATTCCGAGGAGGCTCCATTTGCAGTAAAGCATTAAGCTGGTCCGGATCAGGCTGTATCCCTTGCTCATTTATTACATACCCCAGGAATTTCCCGGACTGCACTCCAAACACACACTTTTCTGGGTTTAATTTCAAATTCACTTTCACTAAGTTAGCAAAAGTTTCTTAGAGATCTGCCAAGTGTAGTTCTTCGTCCACACTTTTCACCATCATGGCGTCGATGTAAACTTCCATGTTTCTTCCAATTTGATAAGCAAAATCCTTGTTTACCAACCTTTGATAAAGTAGCCCCAGCATTTTTTAACCCAAATGGCATAACCTTGTAACAATGAAGGCCCCTATCAATAACAAACGTAGTATGCTCCTGATCCTTCGGATCCACTTGAATCTGATTATACCCGGAGAAGGCATCCATAAAAGACAGCAGCTTGTTTCCAGATGTGGAATCCACCAACTGATCAATCCGGGGGACTCGGTATAAATCCTTTGGGCAAGCTCTGTTGAGATATGTAAAATTGATACACATACTCCACTTGCCATTTTTCTTTTTTACCAATACCGGATTGGCTGTCCACAAAGGATACTAAGACTCATTTATGTGTCCCATTTTAGTAAGTTGGTCGACCTCTTGAACTATGACATCAGCCTTTTCCTTAGAAAAATCTCTTCTTTTTTGTATCACAGGTGTTATGTCCCTTCGGATGGACAGTTGGTGTGATATAATATCTGCTGGTACTCCGGTAACATCAGCATTGCACCAAGCAAAAACATGCTGATGGTCTTTTAGGAACTTTAACATTTTATCCTTTAATTCTGATGTCATCTTGGACCCTATCTTGACATTTTTTCCTTCAGCCAAAAAATGTGTTTCAATTTCTTCAATCGATATTAAAACTCCAGGGGTCTCTCTGGGGTCATCAATTTCACCCTCTCCCCTTTGAAAGCCCCTCAAACTGTTATTCCTCATTGATCCGAACTGCCTCCAACGTCTGAGGAGCCAGTGCTGTTGCATAACACTCTCTTGCTACCTTTTGGCTGCTCCGAACAACTCCCACTTGTCCTTGCACAGCATACTTCAAATATTGGTGGACTGTTGAGGCCACTTCATGCATCCTAGAGAGCCAAGACCTCCCCGGAATAGCATTATAACAAGTGGGACAATCCACCACGACGAACAGTATTCTAACCATCTTTTTAAAAGGGCCTTTGCCCAACAAAACCTCCTCCTCAAACTCTCTGATCACATCTGCTGAGCTTCCGGTGAAACCCACACTTGACCTGTTCGAACGCTGAATTACTGCTGGATTCTTCATTTTTTTGTAGGAAGTTAAAAAGAGAATATTGGCTGAACTTCCTGTGTCCACCAAAATTCATCTTATGTCATTGCCCCCGATGGATGCTCCTATGACAACAGCATCTTCATGAGGACCAGCTATATCCCTCAAGTCATCCTCATCAAAAACAATGAAGGGAAACGGAATCTGCATTTGATAGGAAGTCATGCCTCCTTCCAGTTGGGTAGCTAAAGTATGAACATGCCTCTTTCTTGAAGAAGCAGTTGGTGCTGTCATGGTGTCTCCTCCGAAAATTGTGAGTGACTCATAAAAGTTGATAAGTCCGGATACCGACTTGCAATGTTATGTGATAACACCCACTCTATTCCGGGTCGGATCATGGTCGAAGTATTCTGACTCTACATCGAACCTCTCGATTATCACCATAGCCCCTTCTAGAGCCGATGTGCCTGCATTGTTTGGACCAGCCCGATGAGCGTTATCAGGCCTATTTCCTCATCTTCTTTTAACATATGCTCCCAACTTTCCTCTTTCAATCAAATTATGTACTTCTTGCTTCAAAGCAATACAATCCTCAGTGGTATGGCCAGTATCATTATGATACTGGCATAAACAATTGTTGCGGCTCTCTCTAGGAGACTGTAACGCAGGCGGCCTTCTATAATGTACTTCGTCTTTTGTTTTGTCATAAATGGTGGCTACGTTTTCTTTTAATTCTGCAAACCACTCCGGTTGAACACAAGGCCCTCGCTTATTTCTGGATTGTTAACTCTGAGCCGGAGCAGCTTGCTGAGACTGAGCTTTGGCTCTGTTATGACTCTTCTCGGCTTCCCTAGCCTTGTTCCGGGACTGATTTTGGTTTGGATTCGGTGCAGCTGGAGCAGACCTCACCTGCTTGTGCACCCTAGTTTTCTTTGTTTCATCTACATTATCTGCTTCCCGACCTGATTCAGCAAACCTCCCCACGTCATGCCCTTTTTTCTGGTTACTGAATCAGCCAGGTTTCCAGGGTTTAAGCCCTGCCTCAGAGAAGCTATTGCTACTTGTTCAAAGCAATCATCCAACCCATTCTTGGTGTTTACAAAACGACTTATGTATTCTTTTAGAGATTCGTTTGGTTCTTAGGCACAATGGATAATCGTGTCTCCATTGCCCTTTACCTCCTTACTTCAAACAAACTCTCTTCGAAAAGCCACCCAAAATATATTGAAATTTCTGATGCAGCCTTGTGGAAACTGTTGTACCACTTCAGAGCACTCCCCGTAAATGATTGGGAGAATGCTCTACAAAGCAACTTGTCATCATCATCAAAATTCATCATGAAATTTTTGAACTGTTCCAAGTGGTTATCAGGGTCTTTACTGCCATCGTATTTTTCCATTTTTGTACTGTCAAACCTCTTAGGAAGGTTTCCGGACAGGATTTTGGAGGACAATGGAGATTGTCTCCAATTCCGGTCACGGCTAAAAACGGTATCTTCATTAGGAGTTGCAAAGATACCTGGTTCATCATGGAAGGCAAAAGGATCCATCACCATCTGATCTACGTGTCTCCGGCTATGAGATAATCATTTGCCTATATGCATCTTTAACTTTCCATGCCTATCCCTTTTTCTTGAGTATTTTTTGACTAACTTTTGTTTCTTTTTCGAACGGCCTTCATCACTGCTGGATGACAGGGATTCTTCGACTCCATCTTCGTCTGAGGAGCTGCTGGAAGATTCTGAGTCTGAATCAGAGCTCTCCACCGGCTTAGACCGGTGAGACTTTTTTTAGCTAGGATGAGTCTTTTTCGTGCTCACATGGGTTTTTGAGGGCTCATGCTCCCTTGGATTGTCAGTATGATGAGCTACTGACGCCTTAGACTTCTCTTTTGTGCCCATCTCTGCCCTCTTGGCAGCCCGATGAGCTTCTATTTCAACTTTTAACATATCTCGCTCCTCAATGGTATATTCATCATTTTCTCCCACTACTTCGACCAAAGCTGGTGGTACTTCCTGCACGTACGGATTCATCCGAACTGGTTTTTCTAGATGGTTTTGAATGCTAGATTCAGGCACTGTCGTGCTCCCAATGTGGTCGCCAATTTGATGAGGTATATTTTCGTTTGAGGGTAATTTTGTCCAGAGTTTTATGGTATTTTGAAGGTATTTAATGTTTGGATAGAGTGTAGAGGGAGAATTGAGCTGCCTGGTTGTATTTAATTTTCATTACCCTCATTAAATGAAAGTGGTTGGGTATTTATACCCTTAATTGTGGGCCACATGGGCTTTCGGGTTGACTTATGGATTCAGGTCGAGTTCAAAGACCCATTAGTTTTAAGCAAGTAGATAATTAGCTTAGTCATGAAGTGATTAAGTTTTTAGTACATTAGTTCTGTCCAGACGGTTCAGTGGGTGTATGTTGTCCGAATTGCCCCTGTCCGGTTCTCATAAAGAGTGACAACAAATTCTGGACTCATCAGTAGCCCATTTTTTAGGTAGTGTTCGAAGGCCTTTGGCAAGACCTAAAAAATAGCTCAAGTGTAATTATAACTTTGTACGGACATTTCGAAAATGTGTAACGATTTTATCCGGATAGATTGAAACCCTTAGAAGCTGAGCGGTTTCTCCAGAGATCATAGGACACGTGTCCTTCTCTAATTCGCCACACCGACCGTTTTTCTCCTAGAATGGCGCTCCCACTTGCTTCAAAAAGCAACTTCTTCATTTAATGCGAATGACATCAACGCCGCCTTTAATCATTGCATCTACCCTTTCGAATCCTCCTAGGTATCGAAGCATCATCTTCCTGATTAGTATGAATCAGTTCACTTTTCACTATTTCATTATCTCTAATCTGTCAAACTCCAAAGCTTGCATATCTTAAAAAACCTTTCTTTCTGTGTGAGTTTATGTTCACAGCAAGAAACGCTTTGGTAAAAGGTGGGTGGCTCAATTTGTCAGAGTTGGAAAAGGCTCAAAAGGTTGAACGAGAAAGGCGCATCGCTGCAGGCCTCCCTGTTTCCCCTGTTAATAAACCAGAAACACCGAGCTCAAAGCCTGATCGAGGTTCTTCTTCAACTAAGAGTGCTAAACCTAGGAGGTTGTTCCAGTCCAACCTTTCACCAATCGTTTTGGGCTCATCGGTCCAGGAGTCAGAGCCTGTTGTTGAACCAGGGCAGGCAGTCACAAGTTTCAAGAAACCTTCCCCATTTATTGCCATGGGGTCAGATGCTGATATCTCCCCGGAGAAGCTGGTAGATAGACGAAAGGGTCATCTGGTTAAAGGGCAGGCTCCTGGCACACAGCCTAAACCAAAATCCACGCCTTCGAAATCCGGGGCAAAAAGTAAAACCACAGGGTCAGAAGCACCCACCAAAACTTCCAAGGACAAGCTGTCCGGACCGGAGGCAACTAGCTCAAGTCTTCGAAAAGAGACCTCCGGGTCCGAGCCCCAACCGGACTCTAGACCCCAAGAGGGAAAGGATGCTCAACAATCCGAAGGGCTCAACTATTGGATTAAAACAATAATAGTATATCGTGAGTTCGACATCTATGAAAACAAAATATATTAAAAATTTATGGTAGTTTGAAGTTATATTAACGAAAACAAGTTCATTTTAGCAAGATTTGTAATATACAACTGCTTATATGAATTTCACATATTGTTATGCAAAATAAAATAAAATAAAAACATAATGGAAGATGTAAATATATGTCGACGTTTTAGCTCAAAGAGAAAATGCCTAAACCATTACTACCATGTAATGGATATGTTATGAAATTCTTAGTTATCTGTAGGCATCCAAAAGCAAAAAAAAGGTTATTTCAGCATGTTTATAAGGTATATTCGGTTAACACGCAAATACAATCATTTATGTATATCAATTGTCAGACAACGGTTCAATATGTTCATTTTTTTATAAAAGGCATGGCTCATGTTTCAATAATATTGCATTTTAGTCTTCATATTTTTTCGGTGTTACCAAATAGTCCTTCATATTTTCACAATGTTACCAATAAGGATAACAATGGGTTTGGAATGCGGATATAGCTAAACCGGTAACTCATATGGTCTTTAATTTTCTAAACTCGTCGGGTTCGGACATCTATCGAGTAAGAGATTTTTATTCTCACACCCAAATCTGTGAGGTTCAATTTCCGTCGGCGGGTATCCGTTAATTAATTATATATATATATATATATCATAATTAAATATCTAATTAAAATTAGAAAAAACCAAAAACATTATATTTACAAAAATAAAAATAAAATTATACAGAATATAAATTCTCAAATTTAATAACATATCTAACAAATTCTATAGTACATATTTATTATTATATTTAATTTAAATCATTAAATTTATAATATATAAACTAATTTAAAATAATTCTAAATTTAATAAATATAAATAGCGATAAAACTATCAAAATAAAATCGTACATAAATTATAAACAATCAAAAATCAATTGAATCATTATAATATAATATTAAAATACTAAACCAATTGAATCATTATTATATAATATTCTTAGGGTTTAAAGGTCCTCGCAGTTTTTCTTCTCGCCCACTCCCAAAAGGATCATATTAATTGAGATATGTTCTTACGTATACACCACTAATCCTTTTTATGTTTAATCGATGTTGAATGTCGGACTTTGGTCGCCACCCTAACAATCATCTTCTCGAACAAAGTACCACCTAGTGTTCTCTTAGTTGAGTTATCATTCGTCAACTATAATCAGTAGGTTGCTTTCCCAGCTGATCCATAAAGCATTACAACGAATCTTTCCCTAATAATCGTTATATTTTAAAAAAATATAACGATTTTATAAGAGCAGATCATTCATCTTGAGCATGACCATTGGTTCTTGGTACATCATGTCCGGCATTTGAGAATTTCACCCACTTCACCCACCACATCGTATGCCGTCTGGACCTGGCACTCTGATACCACTTGTTGAGAATATTGGTACCGCATATTCTATCTTCGTATATAAGTAAGAACAATCGATCTTCACACAGTATGATATTTCACACAGTATGATATTGTTCGCTTTCGACCCAAAAACCCTCGCGACTATGCTTTTGGTACACTTCCAAAAATTCTCATACTAGTTGAAATATGTTCTTCTTTACGTATGAATTATAATCTTTCTCTAATAATCGTTATATTTAAAAAAAATATATATATTTTTCTATTTAATTGCATGGTAAAAGTTAAGATATGGTTAAATACGAAAATAAATATCCCCTTTCGCGAACAAATTAATATACACGAAAGATTATATATGATTCTTGAACGGTATATTCTAAAAATGACAAAAGTATCTGTTATGATTTCATAACGAATTGCAGTGACTATTATCTCGATAAAAAGGGATTTAGTTTTCAAAATGTTGATATAGAAAACCATTTTTTTTAAGAAAATCATGTAACATAATTGTATTATTGGTGATAGAATAAACTAATCATATTTCTTCATCTAACATAGTTTAATACTACTACTCGAATAGCAACTAGTAAACGAATTGACCAATAATAGCGTAACGAAAAGTCTACTTTTGAATTTACAAGTTGGAGTTGACGTTGGTAGTCCAACTTGAAGGGGAACGTTATAAAATGGTGCGTATAGGACTCTCCCTCCATTTTCTAATATATGTCCGTTATTCTGTAAAATTTAATATTATATTTATGGTTGATTTACTATTTTGATATTTATTTAACTTTTTATTCATAATATCTACATAAAAAATTATATTCTTAAACCTAAAACCAAAAGGTTTTCTTAGTTAGTGTGCCAGTTTAAGTACTTTTCTTTCTTTCTGGAAGGAGCTTACTGTAAGATAATAGCACAACTATTTACAATGGTAATGATGGTTTGATTTAAAAATATTTTAAAATATTCTATTGATTTAAATAGAATAGATTTTGTATTGTATCGATGGGACAAAACTACACTTATTACTCCAACTACACTTGTTACTCGTGAGCAAATGATATTAAATAATCTATCCTATATAGTTTTTCATGGTTATTGAATTTTTTTTCACTTGATTAAGTAAAATTTGATTATAAATTAATAATAAAAAAAAGATATAGAAAAGGTAGAAGAGTCTTAGGAGGATTAAGAAATACCATGACATAAATGGAAGAGGAGAAGAGGACCATGGTGAATCTACCAGTGTAAGAATCAGCCAAGAAAGCACCGATAAGAGGTGCCATGGTGGTGACACCTGCCCAGTAGTTCACATCTTTGGCCGCTGTCTTCAGGTCCTTGCCAAGAACATGAGTCAAGTATGATATCAAGTTTGTTGCCAGCCCAAAGTAACTCAGTCTCTCGCTGAACTCAATTGCTTCAATTCATATAAACATTCATGAAATTGGAGTTTAGTGTTTGACTAAAATAAATATTTTGAAATGGGTTTTAAAATATTAGGTAGATATTATTGGTAAGAACTTACGAATGATAAATAGAGATGATTTCCAAACACCAGTCGAAGATCGAAGAGGGAGTTCGGCTTTGTAGTTGAGAGAGGAATCATGAACCCATTTATCTTCTTCAATTTCCATTTTTGGATTCAATTAGGATTTAGATCTGACTTTTGTTTTGTGTTTTCTTTTATACTCTTTATGGTCAAACGAATATAGCAGTCCAGTCGGCCATGGTGGTCCATTGGTAACCGGTAGGATTGTGTTTGGATATATTATTAGTTCGTCATGTTGGTCCATTGGTGACTGGTAATTGCGTTTCGATATAAGTCAAACTTCTTATCCCGGTATTTTCATCATATTTGAAATTGCAGTAGATTGAAAAATACCATAAAATAAATAAATAAAATCAATATAATACAAATCTGATAAATAATTTAAAGCGGCCTAATAATACTTCTATAGTTCTAATGTGAACTTCACCAAAAAAAGTGATGTACAAATAATAAATAATATAAATCTTGCGAAGGCTGGGAATAAAACATAAATCATAAACAAAAAATCATTTTAATTTTAAAAAATACTTTAAAAAAATAAATAATGATCCGAAAAATAGTAATGTATTTTTTATATAAAAACGATATATATATATCGTAAAATGATCGGTTGCACCTTATGAAACAACAAACTACAAATCAATAAATATTAGTCAAGTATAAAAAAAAAATCAAAAAATAATAATAATTAAAAATTAGCATAAAAAACAATATTAATTTTGTTAGAATATATAAAACAATGACGTATGCATGGTGATTGATCGGTTACATATTATGAAACAACAAACTACAAATTAATAAATATTGGTCAAGTATAAAAAAATGAATTTATTCAAAAGCGATATCAAAAATAGAATTAGCATGGAAATACAATATTAATTTTGTTAGAATATATAAATGTGTCTCACATATTAGCGAGATATTGTCCACGGGTTTGTTTTTGGTACACTCCCAAAAGGTCTCTTACTAGTTGAGGCATCCTTCACAGTTATATACACTCTATCGGTATCCCTCACAGTTATATACACTCTATTCTTTTTTAATGTTAGCAATGTGAGATTCTGAACCAAGTATGGGATGGAGTTTACTCTTCAACAAAAAAAAAGTTCAAATCGTAAAATATTTTTATTTGAATTTCATATTTATTGTTTAATTGTGTGCATCATATTTTTTTGGCGAGCAATTCAATTTTATGGAGAAATATAAAAATATGTTTGCTGCAGTTTTTACTATGGAAACATAAATTATTGTTTGTTTCGATAAACATTATTTATACACTTTGGTTGTAGAATTTCATCACGGATCTCTGAATCATTGAATAAATCAAAAGATTTACTTGATTATACTCTCATAATAACTACCCAAATCAATATTCCAACAATCATAAAAGTTTAGTTAACCTCAAATATATAGATATCAAGTTCATTTATGTTGAAAATATAGTTCATACTTGTCCAATTAGTATAGAGCACGCTATAATAAATTTTATGCTAGCATATCGTATAACTAAAAACTTTATACCTAAAGTTTTTCATGAGCACGCTATTAATATGAGCGTTTTTTATTATATAACTATTAATTTCAATTGAAGTTTTTATTTAGTTTTCAAATATATTTGTCTGTATGTACTTTAGCTTATTAATGCCAAAATATATTTAGTGTGCTGAAAACAAATAGACCGGTTTATGCTTAATGATGTATTTGGTTATTGTCAATACATTGTCCAATTGAATAAGTAATTGGATGGTTAAATCAATTGGATAGTTGAATAAATAGGTGAAAGCTCATTACGGAAATGATTATGTAAAGACGATTGATATTTGGACATTATGAATGATTGAGCCAAATATTAATACTTAAGCTTAAACTATTAGTTTAGAATATAATAAAATAAAATAATTTAGTCGCGTTATGGCAATTGACCACGAAGCTAAGTAAAGTGTATGAATGAAATTAGGATAAAATTTAACCCTAATTTATTTTATATACAAAGATACGTACGATGTTATTCCTTCAAGCTATCACATAATTTCGTTTGCTGCTTTTGGTACCCTCGTTTGTTTTTCATGAGTGTTCTTTTTAGACCATTATGGACAAAGAACAAGATTGACTTATCACAAGTGGAGATTAGATCCGAAAGTTGAAGCGAATATAATCTAGAAGAAGAAGAACATCATCTTTGCAAACAACTATTACTAAAATGTCTAGCCTAACATGTAAGTAATTCCGCTCTCCACTAGTGTAGATCGATTCATATAAGAAAATTGTTTTTTATGTATTAAGCAATAGATATTTGATCAACTATAAAAACATGTTGTTTCTAATTTAAGTAAAAAAAAATCATGTATGATTATGATGTGAATTTATGAATTAAATCATGTATAATTGATTTACTAAGATAAAAGTATGATTAAGATTATCTGTTTTTATCATTAAGTTTCAATTTTAAGACGAAAATTTGAATTTTTCACTCGATTTAGGAATTTTTATTATTGAAAAATGAAAATTTTATTGCACAACAAACCCTAAATCAAGCATAAAAAATCAGTTCCGCTTTAACTCGGCAACGACCTGGCTTGTAGTGGCAACATGGCACTTCACCACGACCAAAGCTAGTTATCGCGACCATGTTTTACTGCTCCAATGAAATGTTTATCACTGCAATCACACACCTATGGGTGGTGCTTAATTGGGTCTTCCTTATTTTACACATGTGACCGTGTAATATATTTGGACATGTTATTTTTTTGTATGTGGTTTAGTGAGAGATTTTTAAATATCAAATGGAATGGCATGATTATAATAGGCATGAATTTGGAACATAAAACCAATATATCGGCCCAAAGAAAGGTTGTTGGTGAAATGAAGATCTCATGGCTTTAACACTTCATGGATTAATATTATTGCAAGTGTTCTCGGTCCAAATAAAGATCAAAACTCGTTATATTAAATAATGAACGAGAGATTATCAATTGTAAATTAATTATCAAATTTTAATTAGAATATGAAAACCATCTTAAATGAGGGTTCTACTATTATTCAGTCAATTACATTTAGATTAATAATGATTTTCTCAAACTCATAAAATGCATGTTAGTATGTTTTCTCAAAGGTATCTTATTAATAATGCATGTTATGTTTTACATGTAATATCTAATGTTCAAATACTATTTAAGTTTAAGAATTATATGTAAAATATATGTAAATATTATGTGTTCTTTGTTATGTGTAAATTTATAGCTACTAACTTTAATCCATAAGACAATGGAAACATAAGTTTAGATGTTTTAATTTTTTTTAATGAATAGAAAACATAAAATTATATTTGAACTGTTGTGATCTTAACCTAGCATTAAGAACCAAGAAGTCTATGTCATTCACTAAAGATCATTCTCTTAAGTAGAATAAATAATTTGAGGCATGAGAAAAGTCAAATATGTTACGCATAAAAATCTTGAAATAATGAATATGTTATGAATTTCATAGGTTCTCCCGATTAAATCACCTATGTAAGTTTGTCGATGTTTAATAAGGCAAAGATTAAGATATTGTTATTACAGCTCTTCATCATGAGTTTTATTGGCAAAAAGGATTATATCACAACATATTTTTAGGATGTCAATAATTGTATTAAAGTTAAAGGTACTTAAGATTGACATTTCCAAAAAAAATGTAATAGAGTTTGCATTTTAGTTTTTCCTCAGTGTGAGAAATAGAAAGTTAGTAAATGGGTTTCTCATACTACTTATAAAGAGGAAAATCTTAAATAAAAACGTCCTAATGTGCATAAGGTGAGTTCTCAATATGGAAAGTTGAGAAGCGTAAGTAAAATACAAAATTTGATAAGGCTTATGATTCTCATAGGTTCTCCTGATTAAATCACCCATGTAAGTTTGTCGATGTTTAATAAGATGAAGATTAAGATATTATTATTACAGCTCTTCATCATGAGTTTTATTGGTAAAAAGGATTGTATCACAACATATTTTTAGGATGTCAATAATTTTATTAAAGTTAAAGGTACTTAAGATTGACATTTCCAAAAAAATTGTAATATAGTTTGCATTTTAGTTTTTCCTCAGCGTGAGAAATGGAAAGTTAGTAAATGGGCTTCTCATACTACTTATAAGGAGGAA
The DNA here is from genome assembly GCA_036936605.1 of Limnanthes douglasii subsp. nivea. Lineage (NCBI taxonomy): Eukaryota > Viridiplantae > Streptophyta > Magnoliopsida > Brassicales > Limnanthaceae > Limnanthes > Limnanthes douglasii. The sequence goes on from JAUPFV010000004.1 coordinate 75,400,275, forward strand.
AATCTGAAACAAGAACTTCCTAAGGTGCATAAGGTGAGTTCTCAATAGGGAAAGTAGAGAAACGTAAGTAAGATACAAAATTTGATAAGGCTTATGGTTTAGGAGCAAAGAAACCTAAGGAATCACCAGCTGCAGATTGATGTTTATTTTTTAAATAGACGAGTGATAAAAAAATAGTGTTAAAAGTACCAAGCTTAAATAAAAACTAACAGACATCTCACAACTTTGATGTATTAAAAAGAAATTTAGTTTCAGTTGTAGGAAACACACGGTGGATTGATACAGTTTATATGATAGATACGGTAAGGATTCAGAGCCTCGTTAATGATGAAAATTCCATCCATCAAGTAACGAGAGGTTCGTGCTTAGTGCATGTACTTTTTTTTCGTTGCTTTATTATGAATATTTGTTGTATTTGAAACATGTTATTAAGAATTTAATATTTTTCGTGTAAAATTATTTTAAAAAATGCATGAGAATTATACTATGACTATTTATTCACATGATTATATGAGAAGCGCTAGATTTTAAATAGTGAATAATAAGTTGTATTTATTAAATACTATTAAGCATCACAAATAAGTAATGAACATACAAGTATCTAATAAACTAAACTGTAAAACTAGACTTTGTAGAATCATTAACATAATCACTTAGGTAATATCACTAAGGAAAAAGGTTTATAAAGTTCACTTGATTACTTAGAGTTTAGTTTTTGCATCAAATGTATCAAGGGAAAATAGACAACGGTGAAAACAGTTAGGTGCATACAGAATGAAAGAAGTCTTAAAGTTTGGTGAGGATAAAAGTAGCCTGAGGGTAGGCTGGTAATTTCAAGTGGAGTTTTAAGGCGGCGTGAGGGTGTTTCAGGATGGTGTGAAGGTGTTTCAAGGTGTTTCAAGGTGTTTCAAGGTGGAGAGAGAATTGAGCAGCTTGGTAGCAGTAAATTTTGTTACCCATAGTTAATGCTGGTGGTTGGGCATTTATAGTATGAAATTTGGGCCTTTATGGGCTTTCGGGTCAAGTTTAATGGACCCGGATCATGTTTAAAGACCCATGAGTTTTAAGCAGATGGGCAAGTAGCTTAGTCAGATAGTGCTTAGGTTTTTTAGTACTTTAGTCATAGTTCGAACTGCCTTAGGCTTGCAGTGTTCGAAGTCATCTGCCCGGTTCAATAGTCCTGTCCGAATTAAGTTCTTGGAGCCTGTCCGGTTTACGGAGAGATTTACTTTGGGCTGCCCTCCCGGGGAGCACTTCGAATTCGGACTCATCAGGAGCCCCTTTTTTAGGTATTTGAACAAGTGTCCTTGTCAAAGAACTGAAAAACAGTCCGATTTAGAAGGTGGTTTTTCAATTCGAAGAGAGCTGAGGACGGACCCGGACAGACCAATCGTTACGAATTCCAAACGGTTCTTGTCAGAGTTAGTGGGACACGTGTCACCCTCTGGTTGGTCACTTTAGCCGTTTTTTCTCCTTGAAAGTTGCACCACTTTCTCGAACAAGTTACTTCTTTTAAATGCCATAAATGACATCAGCGCCGTCTTTTAATCATTGCCTAACTTTTCGGATTCTCCTAGGAATCAACCCCTTTTTTCACATTTACTATAAATTCTATTCACTTTTCACAGCCTCATTATCTCTTTCACTCTGCCATTTTACCCAAAGATTTATCTCTCTAAAACTTCAAAATTTCCTTAGCTGTTTATGTTCACAGCAAGAACAGCACTGATCAAGGGCGGTTGGCTTAACCTCTCAGAATTGGAGAAAGCTCAAAGAGTTGAAAAAGAAAAAAGACTTGCAGCAGGGCTTCCAACGTCGCCTGTCGAGAAACCAGCCCTTTCAATCGAAGAATCTGACAGAGGTTCATCTTCTTCTAAAGGTACAAAACCTAGAAAACTCTTTCAATCAACACTCTCTCCCATAGTATCTGGCTCTTCAGTTCAAGAGTCGATCCCTATTGTTGAACCGGGGGTCACTGCCACAAGTGTTAGGAAAAAATCCTCTTTCATTGCTATGGGGTCTGATTCCAACCACTCCCCAGACAAATTAATCATGAAAAGGCCGAGTAGGTTGGTTAAAGGACTTCCTTCTAAAAGCATACCCTCAAAATCGGGGGCAAAAAATAGTGAATCAGGGTCTGGGGCAACTATTAGGACTCTCCGGGAAAGGCCGGCCGGTCCGGGGGCTAGCAGTCCTCTACCTCCCAAAGAAACTTCAACCTCAGAAACTCAAACTGAGGTGATAAGCCGAAAACATTCGGAGAGCCAACAGTCCGGTGGATTAGCTGTGCCAAGCTTCAACCCTCCCCGGGCTGTTTCTACAGAAGCTCCCCCAACAATAATGGAGGAGAGGATGGAGGACTCTACCGAGGAGGTTAGATTTGAGTTCGAGTCCTCCGGACAAGCTGAAACTGCTAGAGTTGCTGTCAAGAAAGGCAAAGAAGACTTGTATCTGAGGCGTCCGGACTTGCCGGAGAGCCTCGAAGGGAGAGTAGGGCCCTGCTTTCACAAGGTGGAGTTCAAGTATCTTTCATCTCTGTTAAAGACCAAGTATCCGTTCATCCATACTAAAGATCTGGGACGACTACGTACTAAGTGGGGGATCCCTGAGAATGTAAAGATTCGAATTCCCATCGATCCAGAGACCCCGATGGACTGCAAAAGAAATGAGATAGTCTTCTTTACGGAGCTATTCAATTGGGGACTCAGGTTCCCACTGGACCCGGAGATAGTGCGCTATTTTCACTTGGTCAAGCTATGTCCAACACAGCTAAGCCCCAACGGTTGGTACACCTTGATGTCATGTATTATGGCGTCTAGGCTATCTGGAATTCCTCTTCCTATGGAAGAGTTTGTAGCTGTGGCCAACTTGTGCAAACACCATCAGTTCCCCTTCTACCATTTCAACATGGGGAACGATCTTAAAGCTGTCGATGATCTCCTGGAGTCGGAGAGCAAATGGAGGAGCCAGTTCTTGTTTGTCAGTGGCTCATGGGAAAATGGCAAGAAAATCAAAACCGGGGAGAATCCTAGCCTTCTTCGAAGTAGATGGAGGAGCGATCGTAAGTTTTTATTTTAAGTTTCTGTTCGAATCTCTCTTTCCTTTAAGTTTATACTAATCGGTTTTTCTTTTGTTTTATCAGAACTGCCAAAGGAGTTCGGGGACTATCTGAAGGCCGGACAGGTCACCTGTGGCAAAATCAACGCTTGGGCCGCAGAGAACTGGGAGAACCGGTTTCATAAAGCCTTTACTCGTGGGAACCTAGCGAGGTCTCACCTGTGGAACACCACAGGTCGAAGAGACTTAACCTGGGAGGAGTTCTCCACCCCACCTGATGAAGACGTCGTGCTGAGAAGGTCTCATGAACTGGATGGGACCCTCTTCCTTCCTGCCCGGGCCAAAGCCCCAAGTAAAATGAAGGGCAAGAAGAAGAAAGGCAGGAAAGCGGTAGAGGATACTGAGAAAGAGGCCCCAATGGATTCAGAGGTGCCAGCCTAGGCTCAAGTTGATGCAAACCTTCTACAAGTGGTAGAACAGGAGAGCGAGAAACAAGGAGTGAATCCCCCAAAACCTTCAAGGGCTTCCAAACGGGCTCGTAAGCAAGCAAGTGACAGTACTGACAGGGAAGTCAAAAAGAAAAAGACTTCCCAAGGAGAAGAGCTCGCTCTCCGGGATCCGGATCTCACTTTCCCAACCGATCCGACGTTAGCCGAAGAGATCCCAGGGAATCTTAATGAAGGGATTCCAATGGAATTCCATACTGATGAGGTCGAAAGGGGAGAGATTAACATGGATGAAGTGGACGTCACCGGTCTTGGTGAACTAGGTGATTATTTCCTTGGCCTGTCTAGAGATGAATTCGCAGGGCCATATGTTCCCCCAAGTAGTTCCAACACAGTGAATTTCAATGGTAGGACTTTTATGGTTTCCAGTGAGAGGGACGTTATAGCCCATTCTCTCCTTAGCAACGTGCAGCCAGTACTTACTTTGGAAAGGCAAGTCCAAAGTCAGGCAATCACCATCAAAGACCTCAAGTCTGAGAAGGAGAAGCTGTCCGAAGACCTCCGAGTTGCTGCCAATAAGGTTGATTTGCTCAAGGAGGCAAATGATCAGCTAAAGAAGAATCAAGATGAGAGTAATACAAAAGCTGCTTCCTTAGAAGAGACCGTGAAAGATCTCCAGGCTAAGCTGTCCGGACTGGAGAAGGACTTGACAGCCTCAAGAGGGGAGACTGCAGCAAATGAGAAGCTTGTCACCAATTTGACCACTGACAAACTTGCTTTAGAGAATGCAGTGAATCAGGCTGTTGAAGAGAAAGCTGCTTTGGTGAAGGATCAGGAGGCCATGATCAAGGCCAAAATCAACGCTTATGCCAGGGAGATGATACGGAGTGAAGAATTAATGATTGAAAAGGTGAAGTCCGATATGGTCCTCCTGTTTCACGAGAAATTCCCAAAGAGGAGACTAGAGGACTTATGGCGCTATGTGGATGACGATGATCTCCCATACTGGACCATGGTTGATGAAGGGTACACTGATGTGTCCTCGTCTGGTGATGAAGAGGAAACCGGAGAGAGCCCAGGTGAGGAAGAGATTGACCCCAAGGGTAAGAAGATTGTTGAGGAGAAGAGCGACATCAAAGGCAAGAAAGCAGATGAGGGTGAGCCATCTTCAACGACTCAACCTTAATTTATAATTTGTTTTATTTATCTTTTGTTTGAACTAAAGTCCTTGGAAGGCCAAGGCACCTTTTTTGTGATGGTGTCCGTATTATTCGGACAAATTTTTGTACTGTGCCCAAACTCGTTCAAAAAGTCCTTGGAAGGCCAAGGCAATTTTAAGTTGTTGAATGAACGTTTTTATTTTGTTCAACCATCCTCTTCTTTTATTATTTGTCTTACTTCAGATAGCTAGAATTTAAGTAGCTTTGAGTTATTGTATTGTGAGAGTGTTTAGTTCCTCTGGCTAGAATTTAAGTAGCCTTTAGACCTTTCAGTCTGGGTAGTATGACAAGCAACAGAATTTTGCAAAAACTTAGAAAATTATTGAAGAAGGCATCAAGTTTTATTGAAAGCTCTCCGTGGCGCCGAAGAGAGGAAGTGGTATGCCCCCAAATATTTACATGGATGTTTTAAACAAGTAAATATTTACATAAGCTTTATTCCAAGTACATTCGAAGGTGTTCAATATTCCAAGGGTGAGTTAAAACCCTGCCATCTTTGTCTTCCAACCAGTATGTCCCAGGCTTGATTCTTTCAACCACAGTATACGGACCCTCCCAAGTTGGGGCCAATTTTCTGAAGAGCTTTTCCTTGGTATGCAAGAAAACTTTCCTCAATACCTTATCTCCTGGTTGAAAGTCCCTTCTTTAACTTTAGAAGCAAACCGGCTTCTCATCAAGCCCTGATAGTGTGCCATTCTAAGATGAGCTTTAACCCGTCTTTCTTCAATCAAATCAAGCTGATTTCTAACTGCCATCTCATTAGTCTGCCCGGAGAAATTATGAACACGAAAGGAGGGGAGTGTCTTTTCTATGGGAGCTACTGCATCCATCCCATAGACCAAGGCAAAGGGGGATTCTTGTGTTGCAGCCCCAGGTGTTGTCCGGTAGGCCCACAGGACTTCTTGTAGATAACTAGGCCACTTCCCAGCAGCCCCTTCTAAGTTTTTCTTTAAACCAGACAGTATTGTTCTATTAGCCACCTCAACTTGCCCATTGGCCTGTGAGTGGAAAGGTGAAGAAAAGCAGTGCTGAATACCCCTTGAGGCACATAAGCTCTCCATCTCTCTATTATCAAACTGTGGCCCATTGTCTGTTGTTATTTTCTGGGGGACACCAAATCTGCAACATATGTTGGACAGAATGAACTTTATAACAGCTTTTGATGTTGTCCCTGCCAAGGGGGCTGCTTCTATCCACTTCGAGAAGTAGTCAATGGCTACAATTATGGTTTTTCGCCCTCCGGACGCCACAGGGAGAGGCCCAACTAAGTCCAATCCCCATCGAGCAAAAGGGATGGGCTCAGAAATTGATTCCAAAGGAATGGCTGGTACATGAACTTCATTGCTGTACCTCTGGCATGGGTCACACCTCCTTACCAGCTCCTTAGCATCTTTCATAATTGATGGCCAATAATATCCGGAGAGAAGCACTCTTCTTGTCAAAGCTCTAAATCCACAATGGGCTGATCCCTCACCATCATGCAATTCAGAGAGAACCATTTGTGACTCATGATCCCCTAAACAGCGTAGGAGAGGTTTGCTATAGGACTTTTTGTACAAGACTTCTCTAATCATAATGAAACCACGAGCCCTGTGTTTCAATGTTCTGGCTTGTGATTTATCCAAGGGCACGATACCATCGGACATATATTGCATAAGAGGAGACCTCCAGTCTTGAGGCCGGTTTACTTGTATTTCAAAGACTTCCTCTTTTTCACCTTCATCAAGCTGAATAGAAGGGCTTTCAAGCACATGGATCCATGGGTAGGACTCCGTATATGCTATCGTTGCCAATGAATCTGCTAACTCATTCTCTGCCCGGGGGATGTGCTCATAGACAACAGCTTTAAATTTCAACGCCTCATTTTTAAGGAGGAGCAAGTATTTGATCAATTGTTCTTTTCTAGCTTCTGATAGGCCCAAGGCATGGTGGACGAGCAACTGGGAATCACTTAGTAGCTTGACCCTTTTAGCTCCACAGATGTAGGCCAATTTCAACCCAGCTATAGCTGCTTCGTATTCGGACTCATTATTGGATGCCCTGAAAGCAAAACAAATAGCTTGGAACATGTTGTCCCCATAGGGAGAAGTGAGACATATTCCTGCCCCAGATCCCATGGTACTGGATCCTCCGTCTGTTCGGAAAATCCACACTTTTTTGTCTTTTGAATCAGCAGGTTGTTCTGAATCCCTATCAGAATGGAATTCGACCAGAAAATCAGCCACAGCTTGAGCTTTTACTGCTGTCCGGGGAGCAAAGTCTATGTCAAAGTCCCCCAACTCTACTGACCACTTCGTCATTCTGCTTGAAATGTCTACTTTTTGAAGGACATTCTTTAAAGGGAAAGACGTCCGGACAACGATAGGATGAGCCTGAAAGTAAGGCCTCATTTTTCTTGCAGCTATCACCAAAGCCAATGCTAGTTTTTCAAGTTTCAAGTAACGCCTCTCAGCATCAATCAAGCTTTTGCTGATGTAGTACACTGGGTGAGGATACCCATCAACCTCCCTTACTAACACAGCACTGATGGCACAACTTGAAACAGCCAGATATACAAAGAGAGTCTCCCCGTCGATTGGTTTGAACAAAGTCTTGGGAGAGGACAGATGCTTCTTGATTTCATTGAATGCCTCATCACACTGTGGTGTCCACTCAAACCCCTTTGCACCCTTCAGGGTTTGAAAGAATGGAGCACATCTGTCCGAAGACCTGGAGATGAATCTGTTCAAGGCAGCCAACCTCCCCGTTAATCGCTGCACTTCTTTAATGTTTCGAGGAGGCTCCATTTGGAACAAAGCGTTGAGTTGGTCCGGGTCGGGCTGTATTCCATGCTCACTTATGATATACCCTAAGAACTTCCCGGACTGCACTCCGAACACACACTTTTCAGGGTTTAATTTTAAATTCACTTTGGCCAAGTTGGCAAAAGTCTCTTGGAGGTCGGACAAGTGCAATTGCTCATCCACGCTTTTCACCATCATATCGTCAATGTAAACCTCCATATTTCTTCCAATTTGATCAGCAAATGCCTTATTGACCAACCTTTGATAAGTAGCCCCAGTATTTTTCAAACCAAAGGGCATCACCTTGTAGCAGTGTAAACCTCTATCAGTGACAAAAGTGGTATGCTCTTGATCTTTTGGATCCACTTGGATCTGATTGTACCCGGAGAAGGCATCCATGAAGGAGAGTAGCTTGTTCCCAGAAGTAGAGTCTACTAACTGATCTATCCGGGGAACCGGATACAAGTCTTTTGGGCAAGCTCGATTGAGGTCTGTGAAGTCAATGCACATACGCCATTTACCATTCTTCTTTTTTACCAAGACAGGATTGGCAGTCCACAAAAGGGTACTGAGATTCTTTAATGTGCCCCATCTTTGTGAGTCTGTCAACCTCTTGTACAATGACATCAGCCTTTTCTTTTGAGAAAGCTCTCCTTTTTTGTACCACTGGTGCCACATCTCTCCGGACTGATAGGTGATGGGAAATCACCTCTGATGGAACTCCAGTAACATCAGCGTTGCACCAAGCAAAAACATGCTGATGGTCTTTCAAGAATTTCAACATTCCTTCTTTCAACATCGGTGGCATTTTGGATCCTATCTTGACATTTTTTTCCTTCTTCCAAGTAGTGTGTTTCAATCTCCTCAACTGGGATCAACACTCCGGGGGTCTCTCTAGGGTCATCAATTTCACCCTCACCCCCAGAAAGGCCCTCAAACTGCTATTGGTCATTTATACGGACTGCCCTCAGCGTTCGTGGAGCCAAGGCAGTGGCATAACATTCTCTTGCAACTTTTTGGCTGCTCCGGACAACCCCAACCTGCCCCTGAACGGCATATTTCAGACACTGATGGACTGTCGAAGCCACTGCATGCATCCTAGAGAGCCAAGATCTCCCTAGAATAGCATTGTAACAGGTGGGACAATCCACCACAATGAAGAGTATTCTAACCATTTTCTTGAAAGGGCCCCTGCCCAACAACACTTCTTCTTCAAACTCCCCGATCACATCGGCTGAGCTGCCCGTGAATCCCACGATTGACCTGTCCGACTTTTGTATCACAGCTGGATTTCTCATTTTCTTGTAAGTGTTTAGAAAAAGGATATTGGCAGAGCTTCCAGTATCCACCAAAATTCGCCTTATCTCATTGCCCCCTATAGATGCTCCTATGACAACAGCATCCTCATGAGGGCCAGCAATATCTCTCAAATCATCCTCATCGAAGACTATGAATGGGAATGAGTTTGGAGATTGATAGGATGTCATGCCTCCTTCTAGCTGGGAAGCCAAATTATGAACATGCCTTTTTCTTGATGAAGTGGTAGGAGCCGTTACAGTGTCTCCTCCGAAAATGGTCAGTGACTCAAAGAATTTAATGAGCCCGGAGACCGATCTAGAACGCTCATCAATAGTACCCACTCTGTTTCTGGTTGGATCAGGATCCAAGTACTCAGACTCCACATCAAACCTTTCAACTATTACCATAGCCCCCTCCGGGGAAGCGTTGCTTGGACCAATCCTAAGAGTGTTGTCAGGCCTGTTGCCTCCTCTCCTTTTAACGTATGCACCCAACTTCCCTCTTTCAATCAAGTTTTGTACCTCTTGTTTTAACGCTATGCAATCATCGGTGGTATGGCCAATATCATTATGGTATTGGCAAAAGGAATTATTTTGATGTTCTCTGGGAGACTACAAGGCTGCCGGTCTCCGGTAGTGTACTTCATCTTTTGTTTTATCGAAAATGGTTGCCACACTTTCTTTGAGCTCTGCAAACCACTCCGGTTGGACTCATGGCCCTCTTTTGTTTCTAGACTGTTGGCTTTGTGCAGGAGCAGCTGGTTGAGACTGAGCTTTTCCCCTTCCATGCCCCCGTCCGGTTTCTCTTGCCTTGTTCCCGGACTGGTCTTGATTTGGAGTTGGTGCCACCGGGGTGGATCTCACTTGTCTGTGCACCCTGGTCTTTTTTGTTTCATCAACATTTATTTGTTTGCCAACTTGGTTTAGCAATCCTCCCCAGGTCATGGCCTTCTTCCTGGTCACCGAATCGGCCAGGTTGCCTGGGTTCAAACCTTGTCTCAGGGATGCTATTGCCACCTGTTCAAAGCAATCAACCAACCCGTTTTTTGTGTTTACAAAACGACTTATGTACTCTTTTAATGATTCGTTTGGTTCCTGGGCACAATGGATTATGGTATCTCCATTACCCTTCAGCTTCTTACTCCCCACAAATTGCCTTCGAAAGGCCACCCAAAAAGTATCAAAGTCTTTAATACAACCCTGAGGCAGGCTGTTGTACCATTTCAGAGCACTCCCTGTGAAGGATTGGGAGAATACCCTACAGAGTAGTTTATCATCATCATCAAAGTTCATCATGAAGTTCTTGAATTGCTCCAGATGATTGTCCGGATCAGTACTGCCATCATACTTCTCCATCTTGGTGCTGTCAAACCTCTTGGGGAGGTTTCCGGACAGGATTTTAGAAGACAGTGGAGACTGCCTCCAATTTCTCCCACGACTGAACACGGTATCCTCATTAGGAGTTGCAAAGATACCTGGCTCATCGTGGAAAGCAAAAGGATCCATCAACATCTTGTCCGTATACCTCCGGTGATGAGATGACCCTTTTCCAATATGCCTTTTCATTCTTCCATGGTGATCTCTTTTTCTGGAATACTTTTTAACTTGCTTTTGTTTCTTCTTGGTTCGTCCCTCATGACTGCTAGAGGACAAGGACTTTTCATTTCCCTCACTGTCCGAAGAGCTGTCCGAAGACTCTGAACTCGAGTCAGAACTCTCCACAGGCTTGGACCGGTGAGACTTTTTAGAGCTGGCATGCGTCTTCTTAGTGCTCACATGAGTTTTGGAAACCTCATGCTCCCTTGGGTTATCGGTGTGGTGAGCAGCTGATGCTTTGGATTTCTCTTTCACGCCCATCTTGGCCTTTTCAGCCCTCAGAGCTTCTATCTCAAGTTTTAACCTGTCGCGCTCTTGGACAGTATACTCATCGTTCTCTTCCACCACTTCGAGCAAAGCTGGTGGAAGCTCTGGATTATCCGGATTCATTCGGACAGAATTTCTTTACTTGGTTTCGAATACTTGATTCAGGCACCGTCGCCTCCCACTGTGGTCACCAATTTGGTGAGGATAAAAGTAGCCTGAGGGTAGGCTGGTAATTTCAAGTGGAGTTTTAAGGCGGCGTGAGGGTGTTTAAGGATGGTGTGAAGGTGTTTCAAGGTGTTTCAAGGTGTTTCAAGGTGGAGAGAGAATTGAGCAGCTTGGCAGCAGTAAATTTTGTTACCCATAGTTAATGCTGGTGGTTGGGCATTTATAGTATGAAATTTGGGCCCTTATGGGCTTTCGGGTCAAGTTTAATGGACCCGGGTCATGTTTAAAGACCCATGAGTTTTAAGCAGATGGGCAAGTAGCTTAGTCAGATAGTGCTTAGGTTTTTTAGTACTTTAGTCATAGTTCGAACTGCCTTAGGCTTGCAGTGTTCGAAGTCATCTGCCCGGTTCAATAGTCCTGTCCGAATTAAGTTCTTGGAGCCTGTCCGGTTTACGGAGAGATTTACTTTGGGCTGCCCTCCCGGGGAGCACTTCGAATTCGGACTCATCAAAGTTGATAAATATTTATGAATGTAGATTGTTCCTCAACACATCATGGAATAAACATTTGTATTTTATTATATTTATAGATTACTTCTCATGATACATGTACTTATACTTTATTCATAAGATATCAGAATTCCTAAAACAAGTTCATAGCTTTTAAGTAAACAACTTGGTGAGAGCATTAAGTGTGTTAGATCTGACATTGGTAGTGAATACCATAACAGATATGATGACTTGGATAAACAATGTCATGGATCATTTGCAAACTACCTCGAGGAGTGCAGTATAGTTTGTCAAAAATGATATATGTTTCACCCATCATGCATAAAATATATGAGAAACAAAATTGTGTGCTTAAAGAGATGGTGATAAATATGATTAATCATTCAACTATACCAATATCATTACAGGGAGAGTCCATCAAATGTATCGCATATATTCTTAATATAGTTCTCACAAATGAAGTCATTAAGATCTCGCATGCACTTGGTACGTGGCAAAAAGCTAGTATATAACATCAACATGTTTAGGGTTGTTCATATGAATTAAAGCCTTATACGCTAAATAAAAAGGGGTACTAAGAAGGTAAACTGTTATTTTATTAGATATTCTACACATTTATATGGATTTTAGCTTTATGATTCTCCTAATATAAGCATATTTTGGAATAAGAACTTTAAGGTTGTTTAAATATGTTGAGTATTTGAGTAAGAATTTAAGAACAACTATTCATTTTGAAGATTAATTCATGGATATTCATAAAAGTTCTAACAAAGATGAGTATGTCATGAATCCAACATATCGACACAAAATAAGGTTGATGATGGATTGATGTTCACGTATCAGATGATTTAGTTTCAATGTGAGTCATGGATATTTTGTGATAATATTAAATCTCTCAAGAGGATATTTATCTTCCATATAAGAAACAAAATAAAAGTATCTAAACACGTTCATATTTTATACTATCAATAAAATGAAAATTGAAAAAAATAGTACTTTTAAGAAAATCAAATAAAGATATAAAGAACACTATAATTTTGGATCATATAATGTATCTTCGACAACATAAAGATTCATTCAGGTGACAGTAAATGATTTGTCGTGTTTTGAGAAATCCATAAATAATTATGATTCTCAGTTGTGGATCAACACTGCAAAAAAAGTACAAATCAATGCAAGATAATGCGGTATGAGAGTTTGTCATATTACCTTAAGAGATATATTGATTGGTTGTAAAAAGGTTTACAAACCAAACAAGATTCCTAAGGTAATGTGGATAAACATAAAATGCGCATTATAGCAAAAAGTTATGTTCAGCACGAATGTATTGAAATTAAAGAGATCATACCTCTGGTATCATTGAAAGACTTTTTAGGAAAATTATATGTTAGGATTTTGTAGTGCTGAATTCACTAGTTTATGCACTAAAATTGGGATTTATGCATAGAACATGTCGTGGTGTCCCTCTACGAAATTGAATTGCTAAAAGAATGAATCATGCCATCATAACTAAAGTTAGATGCATATTGAATGAGTTCGACCTAGCTAAAATATATTGGATAAAGACTAATATCGTTGTTTGTTATATTATAAATAAATCACCATCAGCTACAATATAATTTAAAACATCCAAAAAGATATGGACTACTAGGTCACCTAGTCTAGGTCACTTGATAAATTTTGGCTACATATGTTCATAAGAGTTAGAGAAAATTTAATCATATAGCTAAAATGTCATTTTTCGTGGCTATCCTAAAGGGGTGAATGGGTATAAATTGTATCTAATTGAGGATAAAAATAGGTGTAATTAGCACATATGTACTGTTCAATGACCTTATTTTTCCCATGACTAGCATGCCTGACATTGGTCATTTTTAGTTTGGTGTAGAAATTGGAGATAAAGACAAGGTAAACAAATTGATGTTGAAGGTACAAACTCGCATAGTGATCAATTTACTAGTGCATAAACTGAAAACCAACAAATGAACCAAGTTCAAGGTACTAGCACTGAAGAAATCGATCTGCAGCACACACAAACCCAAATTGATGATACAAACCTATGAGACTATATGTTATCTCATGATCGTGTAAAGAGAGAAATTTGAACACCACTCAAGTATGCTCGTATATATGTTCTTGCTTATGCACTCAATAATAGTGATTCGGTTGAATTTAAAGAATCGATAAGTTTTGATGAGTCATACAAAAGCAAAGACAAAAGTAAATGGTCTATATCCATGAAGGAATAGATGGATTCTCTCGTGAAGAATAAAATTTGGACCTATTAAAGAAAAGCAATGTGATTCATATGGATATACAATGAAAAGCCAGATTCCATTAGTGCAACCAACTAGATACAATAAAATAGTGGTTGTCGTATTCTCAAGTTGAGGGAGAATATTAGTATGAGGTATCCTCTCATGTGGTTAATGAGTCATCAATTGGGTTGGGCTTAGCCTTGATAGCTCTTTATGACTTAGAGCTAGAACAATTAGATGTCAAGACCAATTTCTTACATGAAAGCTTAGATGAAATGATATTCATGGAGTAGCTCACTGGTTTTATAAAGAATGAAACTGAAAACATGGTACATCTCCTACAAAAGTCTTTGTATGGCCTTAAACAGCCTCTAAATGCAATGGTATAAATGGTTTGATAAAGAGATAAAAAAAAATATGCAACTTTGACCTTTGTGTTTAATTTAAACAATTGGAGAACGATAAGTAAGAAAATACTTATGATTAAATTGGTAAAGATAAACAAAAGTACTCTAACATTATCTCAATCTGGATACCAATGTATTTTAAGTTATCTTTTATATAAAAAAAAGTGAGCTTCTCACGATTAAAAAAATTATATAAAAAGAGTAACATATTCAACTGTTGTTAGAAGACTCGTGTATGTTTAGGACTAGATTTGACATAAGACTTATGAGATTAATCTAGTCGCATAAAAAACATTATAATGTTATTAATTATTTTTAAAATTTTTATAAATCTTGAATTTGCGTACCGATCAACAAAAAACTTAACAACTACGTACTGATCACGGTACCATGTATTTCGTAGTTGAAGAAATGTGACGAACTTGAAGTTAACTTTGCAGCCCCCATAAGTATTGTCTATAACATATTCGAAACATGTAGCACTCACTGAAATAGTTAACGTAATTGGGAGAAAGATAGAAAAATAGAAAGACAAATAATAGGATGACTGCGAGGTTAGAAGTCTTTGTGCACTGATTGCTTTTTTTCTGGATTTAATAGCTTAAAAGTCTTTCTGCAGTGATTGCGAGTGCGACTTGTTCATTGATTTCAAAATTTATGTAGTTTTGTAAATAAATTACGGTTAAACAACGGACGATGAAATTGTCTCCACGTATTTGAAATATTTGGTTTTTCAAATAAAATGTAATATGAAAGTTCAAAATTTTCTCTGTGTAATAACTTAGTGTATTAATTTTACTACATAATTTGTCTATTTAGACAATACAATGAGTGAATTTTTGGGATGAACAAATCGGCTCAAAGCCTCCACAACTCTGCGGTCCAGCCGCAGGGCAAGAATTTTTGTAGTCTAATTCGGTAGAAAACAATTGATCAAAAACTACACAGATGGATGACTTGTGTAACATAATTACTGTCTACATAGGTAGTAAGACTAACTCAAATGTTACATGTCTACAAATGAAGTCATGAAACAGAAACAAACAAACGATCTCTCCTTCAAATTCAAGCAGTTAATCAACAAACAGTGTATGCGTCGAGAGCTCTAGGAATTAAAAGTAATACGGGTAATACAATGTCAAGAATCACTGAAACTTTTTATTGTTTACTGAAATAGATTAAACATAAGAAAAAGCTAGAATACAAATGCAAGTTCTATCTCCTCCTGTCCTATGGCTATGCTTATCCTATATTTTAATCTAATCCAAGAATCTGCATAATTTTCGCCTTTGTCCTTTTAAATTTCACAAAGGGTATGTTGTTTTCAAGAAGAGCAACAATTTTTCTTTTCGCGGACAGAAAGATTACTTACATTGATCAGAGAGCCATGAGGGACAATGGAAGCAGAGGCCTCCTGCGTAGCGATGGCCTTCTTGCTTATGATATGATAAGTATCCAATAGTATGGTTTGAAATGCTGTTTCCACATTCAAAGCTTCCAAGGCAGAAGTTTCTAGAAAGGAGAGCCCTTCCTTTTCAGCCAAGGAACTACCTTCCTCGGTTGAAACTGCACGCAGGTGATTCAAGTCAGACTTATTTCCAGCAAGCATAATAACAATGTTGGAGTCGGCATGATCACGCAGCTCACGTAGCCACCTCAGCACGTTTGTGAAAGTCTGTTTCTTGGTTATGTCATAAACCAGGAGGGCAGCAACTGCTCCTCTGTAGTAGGCGCTTGTTATTGCTCTGTACCTCTCTTGACCTGCGGTGTCCCATATCTGTGCCTTGACTGTCTTCCCTTCTATCTGCACCATTTAAAAACCCAACTATGATTTAGCAATTTCTGTTTCATAATTTAATATATTTTCAAAAGATTTTGCATTTCACTTAGGACTCTCAATATATTGGCCAGCACGATTTGATGCCGGACACAGTGCGGGGCTGACACCGTTAGATGCCTGACACTTGGCGTGACGCCCGACACTTGGGGCGATGTCCGACACACTGTCCGAAGTCCAACACTGCACGATGTCCGACACACTGTCCAGTGTCCAACACTGCCGGATGTCGGAGATGGCACCATGCCCGACACGGCACCATGTCTGGCACAGCACGATGACCGACAACCCAAGAGGTCCGACAAGATGCCCGACAAAGCAAGACGTCCACAAGGGTAGGTTTGAGACGTTTACAACACTATGGAATTTCGACATAATAAGAGGCCATGGTAGTAGCCTAGTAGGGTCATATGTTTTGGTAACTCAGCCAGAGAAACAGCATGAAATTGGCACTACTAGTTGTCACACAACGCTTAAACTGATACAGTATGATAGGATATGTACAACCAAGGAAGTTCGGGATGCATACACAACATCAACATCAAGTACAGCACACAAACATAACTGGTTTAGGAACATGTAGTTTTTTTTATAAACCAACCCTAAGACCCAACCCATAACAAAATCAATCATCACTGGTATGCTTGTCTTGAAAAATTAAGAACCATTATTCAAACTACTGAAATTGTACATAAACCAATCTACTTAACAAACTAAAAAACAATTGATTTCAAAATTCGTATACATCTAGTTCGTTTGGATGTTCTAACATCAGATTCATATTTGATATCGAAATGGTTACAAATAATTTACATTTCTAATCAGCATTACAACATAGTCCACACATATAAACCAATATCAGCCCTGCAAAGTGAAAAACCATATCTGACTGATTGCTGTCTCAATGAATGAAAAAAAAAAGAGAACCTGAAGAGTTCGTGTAGCGAATTCAACACCGATAGTCGATTTAGACTCCAAGCAGAATTCATTTCGGGTAAAACGCGAAAGGATGTTGGATTTGCCAACACCCGAGTCTCCGATTAATACAATCTTGAAAAGGTAATCGTATTCATGTTCGATCTTGTACGCCATTGACTACTTTCGTCTTCTGTTCTTTTCTTTCAGCGATTGCTGCCCTAAAACCTGTAACTACAAGATCTCCATTCAGACAATCGACTTTAGTAACCGAATAAACATGACTTAAGTGGTAATAAATCCGTTTTGTTGAAACGAGCACTATAAAATTGAAATAGCAGAAGAAACTAACCGTTGATGAAGGATTGATTTCTCAGACAGAGACAGAGACAGAGACAAAGGGAGAGATATTGTCGGAGCAGAGAATGTCACAGAGACTGAAACGAAACGACGGAAGAAATGGCATTTCACGAGGGATGTAGTAATATAATAAACTACCAAAAGTCGTAAAGACTAAAGAGGGTATTTTTTTAAAAAAATTCAACCTAGTCACATTGTTATTATTTTCATTTAAAGATTTGTAACGGTTCTTCTGAATGTTATTTTGTTTTTGGATTTTGGTCGGAACCTGTTGACTATTCAGTCTACATGGATGGTTCTAATTGGAACCAATCCAGTTGGAAAGGGTTCCATAACAACATATTTTAAAATTCGAAATTCTAATATTTCAATAGATATAATTTAATACACTTTAATCAAATGATTTTTCTATGATATTTAACTTCAAATATTATAAGTATGACACATAAACTTTTGTTGAGTGTATGAATGGAAATTGTTTACATTTTTATACCTGATTAAAATAAGTATTGATTATGAATGGGTTTTAAAAAAAGAATTATAGCTTTTGTAATTATTTAGTTTATTAAGTTCAAGTTAAGGCTAGGGTTGGCACCTAATTTTTGTTGGCAATGAGTTGGATTTTAATCGGATTCGATCCATTCGCTGCTTTTGATATTTAAGTAGTGAATCCGATTTTATCTGATTGGTTTCGTGTTTAATATTTTAAAATTTAAGTTTCGTTTGTTTGTATTCGTATATCAGCTTAAACAGTGGATATGAATTTTTATTTTTTATTTTTTATTTTATATTATATTTTATAATATATATTATTTTCGTACTATTTGATAACTTTTTTTTGTTAAACTTTCCGACTTGGTCAGGGACACGAGTTCTAATTTTGATATCCATATATAGTTTATTATATGATTGGGCCAGACAAAACTCGACTTAATTGGATAGGTAATTGTATCTCTAATCTAATAAAGGTATTTGGTAAAATGTAATTTGATACGATTTTAGATAAAACTTGTACATATATAAAAAAATTAAAGTCAAGCAATAATATGTTATATTATAGGTAGCATTTTGGAACTAGTTTATTGGTGTAGAAAAAGATAAACAAAAAAAAGACGCCTAGATAGAAAACGTATCAATTACATCGAGTATAAAGCTCTTATTTATTGACAAATTATGTGGATTAATGGGTTAGACCTTATATCCCTAACATTCTCTCTTAAACTCGCAATGCTTATTATTGCATGAGTTTGTTACTCAAAATAAAAACCAAAATTGTAGCAAAAACAAAACATCAAACTTCAAAATCACAATGGAAAGCCAAAATCAAATAAAAACGCCAAAATTAAAATCGAAACGTCAAAACGCAAAATCGAAACGTCAAAACTCCATCTCCAAACTCCAAACTCCAATCTTTAAACTCCAGCCTCCAATCTTCAAACTCCAATCTCCATTATTCAAAATTCAAACTCCAATCTCCAAACTCCAAACGAAATCTGAATGTCAAATCCAAATCTAAAACTAAATTCAATACCCAATCCAAATACGTAATTCAAATTCAAATTCAAATTCAAATCTAATTTCCAAACAAAATCAAAATTAAAATTGAAATTGAAATCACGATTTTACCAACAAAATTGTCGCATTGTTCCAGTAGCGATTTCTTCAAAACAGTAGCACCGAATCATAATCCAACCGGTCAGATAAAATAGACACCGTTTAGCTCTGGATCAGGTCTGTTGATTGTGGCTACACACACCAGATCCGAAAACCAAAACTTTTCATTGTTTTTTCTTCCGGCGGACAACTAAAACAATTGCCCACCGGCACAAAGAAAGACGTGAAAACTTCAAAATCTAAACCTACGCTCTGATACCATGTAGAAAAGGATAAAGATAAAAAAGACGACTAGATAAACAAAATGACGAGTTTGGTTTTATTATTTAGAAAACTTATCAATTACAATATAAAGCTCTTATTTATAAACAAACTATATGAGCTAATGGGTCTAGGCCTTATGTCTCTAACAGTTGGTAGTAAATTTATAAAAAATATATGACCCACTACAAGTATAAGACTACTAATTTTTTTTGAAACAATATATATATATATATATATATATATATATATATATATATAGATTCAACCAAACCGAAGATAGTATGTCATGATCTTGTGGTTTCTGTAGGTTATAGGATACGAATATTGTTGGAGCTCTTAGGAGAAGGTAGTGACAAATGTAAAAGTCGAAATAAAAGGGTTAAATTGTAAAATTGTATACATATTCTCTGAAGTTTTTTTAGTAACTTCGCCAAATCTAGTTTTATGGTTAGTTTCTAATGTGTTGTCTAAATTTAAAAGCATCAACGTTGTATAACTCTAATTGTGCAATCTTAAACCTCACATCTTCAATTCTAGACTGATTTTATGATTTTGATAACTTCTCACTAATTACAAAAAATACATAAAACTATACTGGAATATATAATTTAGTAGATAATCGGTGATTTGAAGATAATAATTTCAATTTGATACCATTACTTATAAAAAATAAATAAAAATATATATTGTTTTTAATTTAAGATAAAATAAAATTAACGTGTCTTTAAATATATAACGTCATTTTCAAATTTTCTAGCGTAGCTAGGATCAGAACATAATGATGTCTTAGACCTTGTGATAATTATCAAATCAATATATATCAATATATATATATATATATATATATATATATAACAAATATGGTTGATATTAAAATCTCAAATATTGTATTGTTATTGTCGTGACATAATATAAAATAAATCTAAGTTAAAAAACTAAAATAAAAAAAATAAATCTAAGTTAATTTTACTTGTACTTTCCTGTTACTCATAGCTTGAAAATGTTGAAGGATAGTTATGTTACTAATCGTGGTAAATAACTCTTTTTCCACAAATGTCACCAAACAATCATTAAGCAATAGACCGTTCATTCTATTTCCCAACGTATTCTTCAAATGATTCAAACCTGATAAAACTCGCTCAACATTCTTCATTGATGAGTTCGGATTATCCAGTCACAACCTACTATGTTATCCTGACAAGGGCAATTCGGACGATAACGTACCACTGAACTATCCAGACATGACAAACGTAAAAACATATAAACACCTTTTGACTAAGCTATGTGCTAATCAGCTTAAAAGATCAATGGGTCCTTAAACTTGACCCGATTTCATAACTTGACCCGTAAGCCCATGGGTCCTTAATTAAGGGTATAAAGACCCCAACCACTTTCATTAATGATGGTAATGAACATTTAATACAACCACACTACTCAATTCTCTCACTACTTTACATACTTAACACTTAATACTCAAAACACTTCACAAAACACTTTACAAAATTACCCCAGCCCAAAATAAACCAAATCAGTCATTGCTACGGGTGCCACACTAATTCTTGAATAAATAACAAGGCAAATAATGGACAAAGTTATTATATTCATTATATTCTAACCAACTTTGATATAAATTAAACCAAGATTTCACATATGCACGTGATTCTCTGTTAAAATCTATATGAGGATATTTCTCCTTACGGGGTTGAGTTGGACCCCTTAAAATGTAAATTTTTCTTATCGAGTCTTGAAGATCTGGATGAAAGCTAGAGACTGGGTCTCTTTTCCCTGGATCAGCCTCCAAATATTCTAAATTTGAAGATTGATCTTTAACTTCAGGTTCTGGATTATTGACCACCGGAACATATGCTTCTGGAATAACAACTTCATATTGTGTCCCTCCGTGGTTAACTTCATTAATTAAATTAGAGATATTTTTTTGCTTCTTTATATTTAGGAGTTGCTTTAATATATATATATATGTATATATATATATATATATATATTATAGTGACAAACATAAAAAAACTTAAATCAACAATAAAATTTAAACTTACCAAAAATATTTGTGATTTATGCATGCCAAATTTATATTATTTTTTAAATGAACACATTTATTTATATTAAAGTAATATAGATAAATATTTTATATATAATAAATAAATTATATATTTACATTAAAATAATATCCATATGTTATTATGTATGTTAAAAAGTCTACTAAAATCTATTGTTGAGTATCGAACCCATGATCTACCGGTTCCTTGACAGATTGTTTGCCAACCGTTGTCACTTAAATAGTAGACATATTACTTATGGAATCAAGTGGGTTCATGCCCCCTAGCTCCGCATATGCTCCTACTACTAGTGTAATACTAATACTAAAATAATAATAATAATAATAAACCGATCACATGTCTTACTACCCATGTCATTATTTGCTCTATACTTAGTATTTTGTAGATTTTTTAGATGCCGACCAAATAAAAAGGACAAAATATATATTAAAAGAAAGGTAAGGAATCCACGTGGCATATAGATAATGAATATGTGGTTTGGAATCCTCAAAAACTACTTTTGTTGTTTACTTCTCTTTATGTATCCCAATGGTCTCTCTCTATATTATGGTCCAATGTACCGAATCTTCAAATGAATATTAACAGTGGCAGAACTGAGATGAGGGAAGCCTCGCACACTTTCTTTTCCTACCACCAATTAGAAATTCAACGAACCTCGTAATGGCTTTGATCTAGACTTCTATGACTTCAGTCACGTTTTGCGGGAAACTTAAGCAAGACAATTAAGGTTTCTGAGGTAAAAGTAAAAAAACAACAAAAATAGAAGACTAGAACAGAACAACGAGAGATTGTACATTATATGATCGGATTTTCTTGGATTCCATTTACAGTAATTTGGTTTAAAATTTATTTTGAGGGTTAATTCGGATCCTTGCGTCCTGATTTGATGAGTAAGCAGTATGCTAAGTAAGCCTGATGACTCAGTTTTGTGTATAGTACATTAAATTATATGCTTGAGGGCTCATAAAATGGACTCAAATAGCATATATGACCAGATGGCCCATGGATCTCAAGAAGAGTATAAATAACTCAACTAACAACATTTAAATAATTGAGATTTTTTCTTTAAAACATTAAATACAAGCATCGCATTTCTCTTTACACTCTCTACCGAAAACTTAATACTATATAACATAAAGATCTTCCATATTTACCATTAAATTAGATTTTATCACCACCAAATTGGTGACCACAGTGGAGACATGAGGTGCCTGAATAGTTCTATTCAAAACCATAGTTGTATATCGTACCTCGGTGGTAGATTCCACATCTGAATTGTTTGAGGCATGCATCTCGATATGCAAGACATCCCCCCTCTTGACAATGAGAGGACAAGAGGCAAAAATGAACATGCTACTATTTCAAATGTCAATCATGATATTGAGGGAAGACATTTCATGCAAGACAAACATGATCATCTGAGGGCTATAATTGATGCGTTAAGAGCCCAAAGGCAATCAGAAATAGAACTAAAAGGGAAATTCGTTATAGGATGTGTTCTGACAGATAAACAGTGTAACAACCCTAGACAGGATGAGAGTGATCAATCGCTGAAGGCTCACATAAGTTAAAAGAAAGAACATCGGTTAAAGCAGTTAATGAACACATCAAATTCTGTTGAAAATTCTACCATAGAGTCTGATTCGGATAATTCAACTTTTTCTCTTAGGTAATGACCATGGTCGTAAAAAAAATGAAAGGTTAACCAATAAACATTCTAAGATGAGGGATAGGAAAGGCAAAAGGGAAAGTAAAAGGATCGGCAAAACATGATATTGATCATCTATTAAGTGATTAGTTTGCTATCCAATCTGAACCATGTATATTTGCAACTCCATATGAAGATCACATGTTTAGTTGTAGCCATGACTGAAGACAATCACCTTTGTCTTCCAAGATTCTCTCTGGACATTTGTCCAGACGGTTTGATAGTTTCAAAATGGAGAAATACGATGGTAGTAAAGACCCAAACAATCACCTTGAGCGGTTTAAAAATTTCATGATGAACTTAGATTATGATGATGATAAGTTGTTATGTTGGGCCTTCTCGTAGAATTTTAAAAGGAGTGCTCTAAAATAGTATAATTGATTACCACAAAGGGTCAATTAAAGCTTCGATGTATTTTACATGGCGTTCATGAGGCAATTATGGGAAGTAAAGTACTCAAAGAAAATGGTGACACTATCATTCATTGTGCATAAGAACCAAATGGATCTTTAAAAGGATACATCAGTCGTTTTGTAAATACGAATAACAAATTAGTTGATTGTTTCGAACAAGTAGCCATTGCTTCATTAAGGCAAGATTTAATGCCTAGTGAGTTGGCTAATTCAGTAACTCGGAAGAAAGCTATGACTTGGACAATCATATTACTTAATCTCATACCAAAGTTATATTGCCGACCTAAAGACTCCGGACATGGTTCACATCAACCAAAGCAAAATCAGTCAAATCAGGGCCAACCGTCCAAACCAAGGAGAAGTTAGTCGGTCTAACCTGAATAATTTGCTTAACTAAATAAAAATGTGTCCACCATTTATGACAGAACTAAGAATGTTGTGCCTTTTCGAAGGCCGAAATAAATTCAATCCCCAAAGGAAAATCAAAATACTCGTTTCTCTAAATATCATAATGATGTGGATCATTATACTCAAGATTGCATTGCCCTCAAACAAGAATTAAAAATTTTGATTGAAAAAGAAAAGTTGTCTGCCTTTGTTAATAAACAAGGAGACAATAGTCAAGTCAATATTCATTCCCAACCTAGTACATCATAACAACGATATATTATTTATCTGAATTGATATAAGCAAAACCTTTGGTAAAATATCTATGTAAATAAATTCATCAATTTTCTCAATATTAATATACAATGTATATGTGGATTATCTTATTATTATCCCATATAATAACAGTCTACAATATTAAAATCATTACTTATTTTTTTTTATCGAACTCGAGGTATAAGAAAACATTTCTTGGTTTTATTCTACCCTTAAGAAAATAAGTCAAAATAACAAATAAAACTACATTAAAATGCGTATGATGTACCCTTAAAGATGTGTCCATGATATGACGAGATTCTCTCCAAAAGTTTTTATACGCAACAACATAGCTGAAACGCCTTTTGCTTTGGTGTAGGTAATGGAAGTTGCAGTTCCAGTTGAATAACACTACCTTCATTTCAAATCCCTGGAAAAATTATGATGGACCATATGAACGAACTTGAATTGATCGTATAAAAATGGACAAAATCTCACTTACACATAAAGCGTTAAAAACACTAATAAAAAGTTGTCCCCAAAATTTGCTTATGTAGTTTCGAGATAGACGACAAAGTACTTAAACGCGTGTTCCTTTTCACATAGGATAAAATTCTTAGAAAATTAGGTCTGAAATGAAAAAAAAATGTACATTATATATGCCAAAGCAAAGCTAGGAACCTATATACTACTTGATGAAAAAGGTCAGGCGTTTCATCATCCATAAAATATAAAACACTTGAAGTTATATACTTTTCAAGTATCTAGTTCTATTTCTGCTATGATTTGTACTTCATATTTTCAAATTTTATTCCTATAGTTGAGGTTCATTATTTTGTACCCTAGTGGCATGAGAAGGTTATAACAATGTATTAGTCTTTGATAAAAAAAATTCCATTTACCTATGCATTTGGATAGTGACTATTAAAATAAACTGTAAACTTGTATATAACCTATATGCTCTTACTTGTACCTTCTATCTTTGGAATTTATCACTTTGCTAGAAAATATCAT
The DNA here is from genome assembly GCA_036936605.1 of Limnanthes douglasii subsp. nivea. Lineage (NCBI taxonomy): Eukaryota > Viridiplantae > Streptophyta > Magnoliopsida > Brassicales > Limnanthaceae > Limnanthes > Limnanthes douglasii. Next base: position 75,425,123 of record JAUPFV010000004.1, read on the forward strand.
CGGGTCTAAAAAAGGTCAGATCTACTTGTTGTTGTGTGCAAACTCCTAAAAATACATACAAAACAACTCAAATAAATTTGTAACATAATATGTTTTCAGGTTCGGACAACTCCCGCAATATTTTTCTTATATATATATAATCTACCTAATGATGGAAATTATAGCTTCATATTTTGCACCTTTAAGGGCGATGAAGCTAAAGTATTTTATTTATTAGAAATTACGAACAAAATACTACATCCTAATAAATTTATACTATGGCCCATTAATTTTATGTTGGACTACAAACCTTGTCCTACGAGACCTAAATTCATGAGCAACTAATTACCAAATATGCAATGTTATTGTATTATACATCACAAAATATTGGTTTGTACCTTCAATTAGGTAAGTTAAGTGTAGTCATGCTTACGCTTAGGTAAATTTTAAATAGCCTTAAATAATACTAGAAATAAAAATAAAAGATTTTCAGAAAGCCACAAGTGTATATGGACTTGTATTCCTAGGGAAGATAAAAATGCCTCGACTTAGATTTCGACACACAATGAACAATCATCCAAAGTTAATATGAACAAGCATCCAAATTTAATATTCCCCCTATATCTTTCTACCATGACACAAAAACAACAAATGAGTCACAGTAAATCCAATAAATAAACGGTTGGAATGACAAAAAATAATTTGCTAATGCTTTAACGACATAGTTAGTTATATTCACCAAGTATGTGACGATAAAAGTAAGGAAGGTTTCACATATATAATTTTTTTTACGTTACGCAACATGCATACTACAAGTTTCACATATAAATTATACAAAGTGTCGTATATGTATTACAAAATATTTTGTAAATACGGTTATAAAATTTAGTGTTCTAGATTAGGTTGTCATACGATAAAAACAAGCTTTCAAAGTTAATATTTCACCGAAATTTTCTACCACCACACAAAAACACCAACTGATCTCAACAAAATCAACACATTGATGGTTAGAATGATAAAAGATAATTCGCCAAAATTTTAACGATATAATTAGTTTTGTTCACCGATTATATAAAAATCAAAATTATATCAATTTGTCACATTTCATATCATATATTACATGTTTAAGGACATAAAACAAATAAAAATTCGTATGCGTGTTTATCCCACAAATATAATGAGATAATATAATATTTTAAATATAAATTAAAATGATAAAAACAATTATTTAAAATTAATATTTCACCTACATCTCCCAAACTATCACGACACAAAATTCATAAATATAACATATACACTTTCTCGAAAGATACTCTAAATATAGATTATATTTGAATAATATAAATTTATATGTTACTAAACCATAAAATAATGAGAGAGAAATAAAAAAATAACAAATAGAACGACCGTTACAAACATACCTTACATAATTTACACTAATAAATATAAATAGTTCTTTTACTTCAATTCTCAAAACCAATAAATTAATAGTTCAAGAATAATTTGTCATGTTTGGCGACCTAGTTTGTTTGTTTGCTTGTTTTATTTATTTATGTCCCATATATATTTACCTGTGAGTCCTAATTTCGTTGAAAAACAATCGCGCGATCCTTGGCCTTGGGTATCCGCACTTACATGTGCTGCCCCAAGCCCAAGTGTTTTCCCTCTCGATTTCTCTATCGGTCTCCCTGCTTCTCACCTCCGTCTTCTGCGACCTCTCACTTCCTGTCCAAGACGGCGGGGCCACAAACCATTGCAAAAAACTCAAGACTTGCTGTTGCTGTTGTTTCGTCGATTTCACCTGTTATGCATCAGACGTAAGACATAATGTTCTACTTGTAAAATCATGGGTCTGCCCCCACCTTTATTATTGCTATTATATTATTTCTCTGCGTACGAATGCACACTACCTGTTTGATAATTTGTCGTACTGGACCGGGTTCGGTAAATTACAGCTTCTTTCTTTGTAGCTTTAGAGGCATATTTTTACGGGCGTTTTTGTCTGCAGGGAAAGTAAGGTTTTTGAAGTTCTTCTCGAGTTGACGTAATGTCTGAATCAAACCTGTAACCAGTCTCATCACGAGTATCCAAAGTCTTTCAGTTCTTGTTACTCAGTCTCTTCAAAATCAATGCTTTGCGCATATCTGTCCTATCCCGTCACTAGATTCATATTGCACTCTAAGGTATCTCTCTTTCCAACTCCTGAATTTCATAGTTGAATTGTGGAGAGGAACTGTAGTTTAGGCAAATATGAGAACTATGAGTCCATGATCGATAACCTTCTCAAATGTCTCAAAGAGTTTGTAAGCCAGGGTCAGTTATCCAAAGCATTTAGAACATTTTCTATTATTCGGTTTCATGCCTCTTCCCCGGATTCTCATTACTTTATTTTAAGTTCCGTCAATTCTCTTTTATCCTCATGCATTGATCTTCAAGCACTCCAACAAGGGCAACAACTTCATGCTCAAGTCATATTTTTGGGATTGGAACGAAACTCACTTCTGCTTCCCAAACTTATCACCCTTTACTCAACCTTCAATCTAGTTTACGAGGTTCAAACTGTTACTAAGAATTCAAATCTTTTGCATCCTCTGCACTGGAATATGCTTATCGCTTTTTATGTTAAAAATAAGCTTTTTGATGAGGCTCTCGCATCATATAAACAAATGCTGAGTAACGGGATAAGACCGGATAATTTTACTTACCCTTGTATTTTGAAGGCTTGTGGTGAAAAGTTAGATTTTGCTTTCGGTAGAGAGGTTCATGAGTCCATTAATGGTTATAATTCGAACTTATATGTGCATAATGCATTGATTTCGATGTATGGAAAATTCAGTGAAGTGGAAATTGCTCGTGGGTTATTCGATAATATGTCAGAAAGGGACACTATTTCTTGGAACACAATGATCAGCTGTTATGCCTCCAAAGGAATGTTGGATGAAGCTTTGGAGCTCTTTGAAGAAATGAGGATTTCGGGCCTTGAGGCTAACATCGTAACCTGGAATACCATGTTGGGAGGTTGTTTACATCAACGCAATTTTAAGGGGGCACTGTATGTTATTTCCCTAATGAAAACTAGGGGCTTGGGGTTAGATTCGGTCAGCATCATCCATGGACTCGGTGCATGTTCACACATTGGATCTGTTAGTTTAGGAAAGGAGATCCACAACGCAGCACTTCGAGGCTTTTGCGGTGGCTTGGAAAATGTTAAAAATGCATTGATCAATATGTATTCGAGGTGTGGAGACCTTAGTTATGCCTATACCTTGTTTCGATTGATAGGGAAGAGTCTAATTACTTGGAACTCGATGCTTTCAGGTTATGCTTACTTGGACCGATCGGAGGAAGCTTTTCACTTATTTAGAGAGATGTTACTATCTGGTGTAGAACCAAATCAAATTACACTTGCAAGCATGGTACCACTTTGTGCTAGAGTAGAAAATTTGAAATACGGGAAAGAGTTCCATTGCTACATTCTAAAATGTGATATATTTAAAAATTCGATACTGATATGGAATTCGCTTATTGATATGTATGCAAGACTGGGACAAGTTGTAGCTGCTAATGACTTGTTTGATCTGATGAGCGTGAGAGACAAAGTGACATATACTTCATTGATAGCTGGATACGGGATGCAACGACAAGGGACTTCTGCACTTGATCTGTTCGAAGAGATGATAAGGTTTGGAATCCAGCCGGACCACATAACAATGGTTGTAGTGTTATCGGCATGTAGCCATTCTGGGTTTGTAAAGGAAGGTCAAATTCTGTTTAGAGGAATGGAAAGAAATTACGGTATAATTCCTCAGATTGAACATATTGCTTGCATGGTTGATCTCTATGGAAGAGCAGGTTTGTTTAAAGAAGCTATGGAGATTATGCCTTGTCAGCCAAATGAGGCAATGTGGGCCACTATCTTAGTAGCTGCCTGTGTTCATGGAAACATGGATGTTGGGGAGAGGGCAGCAGAGAAGCTTATGGACATGAAGCCTGTAAAATATGGCTACTATGTTTGGATGGCTCGTTTGTACAAAGCCGCTGGTTGTTGGTACAAACTGGAAAAAGTGAGGACTATATTGGGTGACTTGGAGGTAAAGAAGGCTTCGGTGTCTTGTGGGCTGATATAGGATATGGGTTCTCTCCTTTTCTGTTGGCTAATCAGTTTGATTCTTTGATGGAAAGATTGAACTAGATAACGGAGATGCTGCCACAGAGGAATTTGGTTGGCATGATGAAGGCCTTGAAGAAATGTAATGAAAACACTGGATTTCTGAATCTCATCTGCTGATGCAACTACTTTAAAGAAAAAGCTGTTAGTATATGATACCAATTAATTTGGACCAGCGTTGACGCAACTAGTAGGTCATTTCAATTTCTTTTTATATAGTGTTTGATACCATTTAATTTGGACCAGTGCTGAACCAATTGATTCAGAGCTGATTATTTTAGGCAATTCAGATTCTGTATTTACAACTAAAACGCTCAAAATTCAAAGAATTTCTTCCATCAAATACAATCGACGCCTTTTGTTTGATAGTTTATCTCACTGAAGTGAGTCCTGGGATAATATTTCTTTAATCCTAATCAATCGGTCAATTATTTTGGATTTTTCGTTCTATTCTTCTCACAGGTTTGCTTCTTCTCACAGTCACTTCTCAATGAACTTTTATTCTATGATGAAATTGACTATGTATAAACGAAGTAGCAGAAAAAAAGGTGTGGAAAGTAGAAAAAGGGACCAGTAGGAGAAAACTCCAACCTTATTCTGCGATTCTAAATTGTTTTAGATTTTAGTGAGAAAAAAGTTACAAAGATTTTATGTGACTGTGATAATGCATTTACTGTTTCAACAGAGTGGAGCCCTTTAGTTGCGATTAGTAAACTGGAATTACTGTCTCGTATATATTGGAGTACATCCTGTTATATAGGGATGTCTTAAGATCTTGGTATCTATTTTGTATAATCTATGTTTATGACCCTTTTCAGTACTCTTAAACACGTTTTTACATGATATTTTCATTGTTGTTTGCAGGGTAAGTTCTACTTTGAAGATTTTCACGGGTCAGGTACATTGTTTTAATCAAACCATCACTGATCCAGAGGCTCCGAAGTAAATCAGGTACTTAGCCAATTTCTTAAAATTGTCTGCTTTTTCTCATATTTCACGGATCATGTCACCAGTTCCAGTGTATACTCTTAAGTATCTATCTTACAACATTCTATATATAATGTTTGACAATAATTTTATTTTTGTGATGTATCAACACTACAGGAATACATGATCAGGAACCTCTTTAAATCTCTCTCAGATTTTGTGAGCCAAGGCCATTTATCAAAAACATTCAAAACGAATTCTCTCATTCGGTTTCATTCCTCTTCCACTGACATTAATCTATATTACTTTAATTACCTTCTATTCTCATGCATCGATCATAAAGCACTCCACCAAGGGAGACAAGTCCATGCTCAAATTATTTCTTCTGGATTGGAGCAACATTCAGTCTTGGTTCCTAAGCTTCTCTCTCTTTATTTGACCTTTAATCTTGTTTACGAGGTCCAAACTATTGCGAAGAGTTCAAATCTTTCGTATCCTCTGCACTGGAATCGGCTTATCTCTTTTTATGTTAAAGTCCAACTTTTTGACGAGGCTCTCATAGCATACAAACAAATGCTGAGTAGTGGAATTAGACCAGATAATTTCACTTACCCTTCTGTTTTGAAGGCTTGTGGTGAGAGATTGGATATCTCTTTTGGTAGATTTGTTCATGACTCGATTGATGTTCGCGAGTCAAACATTTATGTGGATAATGCATTGGTTTCGATGTATGGAAAGTTTGGTGAGGTGGAAATTGCTCGTCAGTTGTTTGATAACATGTTGGAAAAAGATAGTATTTCTTGGAATACAATGATTAGCTGTTATGCCTCTAAAGGCAGATGGGGAGAAGCTTTCGAGATTTTTGAGAAAATGAGGATTTCTGGTGTTGAAGTGAATCATATAACTTGGAACACTATTGCTGGAGGCTGTTTGCGTACATGTGATTTTACAAAGGCTCTGAACTTGCTTTCCCACATGACAAAGTGTGGTATGCGTTTAGACTCGGTGGGAATTGTTATTGGTCTCAGTGCTAGTTCACATATCAAATCTCTTAAATTAGGGAAGGAAATACATGGTCATGCCATTCGTCATTATTACGATGGACTGGAAAATGTAAGAAACTCATTAATCACTATGTACTCTAGGTGCAGATACCTAGGGCATGCCTATATGGTGTTTCAACCGATAGAAGCCAAAACTGTTATTACTTGGAACTCTATGCTTTCAGGTTATGCTCACTTGGACAGATCAGAGGAAGCTTCTTCATTATTTCGAGAGATGTTACTATCCAGGATAGAACCGAATCATGTGACACTTGCAAGTGTTCTACCTCTTTGTGCTCGTGTGGCGAATTTGCAGCATGGTAAAGAGTTCCATTGCTACATTATGAGGCGCAGTATATTCACAAATCATTTATTGCTTTGGAATTCCCTCGTCGATATGTATGCGAGATCCGGAGAAGTCATTGCAGCTACGAAAGTATTTGATTCATTGAGCACGAGAGATGAAGTGACTTATACTTCGTTAATAGCAGGATACGGGGTCCAAGGGAATGGAGCCATTGCACTTAATCTATTCAAAGAGATGATCCAGTTTCGGATCAAACCAGACCAGGTGACGATGGTGGCAGTTCTATCAGCGTGTAGCCATTCCGGACTAGTAAAGGAAGGGCAAGTTTTGTTTGAAGAGATGCACACCTGTTATGGAATTATTCCTCGGTTAGAACACTTTGCTTGCATGGTTGATCTCTATGGCAGAGCCGGTTTGTTTAAGAAAGCAAGAGAGATATTAGAGTCAATGCCTTGTCGGCCAAGCCCGGCCATGTGGGCCACTCTCTTGGGAGCTTGTCGAATTCATGGCAATACAGATGTTGGGGAATGGGCGGCGGGGAAGTTGTTGGAAATGAAGCCAGAAAATTCAGGTTACTATGTTTTGATCGCTAATATGTATGCAGCGGTGCATTCTTGGAGCAAGCTAGCGAAAGTGAGGACTTTTATGAGGGATTTGGGTGTACGGAAGCCTCCGGGTTGTGCATGGGTCGACATAGGACATGGTTTCTCCCCGTTTCTGGTCAGTGACACGTCTAATCCATTGGCTCAACAGGTTTATCCTTTGCTGGATGGATTGCACGAGCTTATGAAAGATGCTGGTTATGTTGTTGTGGGGAAATTTGTTTCGGAGGATGAACTTTTTCAAGAAACGGAATAATAATTATAATCTTCTTATGAATTAATCTGGTAAGTGTTTTATTCTGCCTATTTAAGTTTTGGAGAGTTTTAAAATCTATCAAAACAGGATCAGTTTCCGCTTTTTCTATCAGGTTAAACTTTAATGAGTCTTTAGCTTCTCTTGTAATACCCAACATTTCAGTTAAAATTGATATCAACAATAGCCCTAGTTAAATGACACTTACGGATTTAAACTTGAGGGGTATAAAATTTATATTGGAATCATACCCTTCTTGTTCTAAGAAATCAAATATAACTTTTATTATGTACTAACAAATTTATTATCTTCCAAATAAATATATACGAAGTTATTAGCTACTAGATTGTAATTTAGCTCGGCTAATCATACAAGTATTTAATTAGCAATTAGATATATTAAAGATGTACAAATATTTTATATTTTATTATATATATATATATTATTATTTTAAAAGATTTTTTTTTCTTTTTGTTTTATTACTAAAAAGATTTTTATGTTTTAAATATCCTTTATCCAAAATTCATATTTTTTTACTTCGCATTTATAAAATGAATTTACAAAATCATTCATTATTGATTTTAAATAGTTCATTTACACTTGATCCAAAATTAAGTCTAAGCTATTCAAATCATAAACTGTGTTTAAAATTTCAATCTAAAAATTAATTGTTTTATAAAACCTAATCATATTTCAAACTAGTTAATCGAAAGAACAGAATTTCGTCGAAAAAATCCAACTTGTGATGATCGTCAAATAGGTTTGGTTTCATCTCTGACCGTATCTGGTATGAACGTATAATATTAAACCAATTGGTTAAAAAATTTAAAATTATGATCCGTAAGATGGATTGGAATTTTAATTTGCGCGTCTCTATCCGGTCTATATAATATAATATATAAAAGTTGGTATCTTCGTCGGACCGGATTAACTCGCGGAACCGGACTCGGATATGAACATACTAGATCTAGAGTCTGGATTCAAATACAACTTAATGGATTGATCCAATGCCCTGCGAAATACCAATTGCGACAAGTTATATTTTAAGGGAAAGGCTATATTGAGACTCCATTTGGCTATAATGAAACCCCAAATTTAGATTTTTTTCTTCTTCAATATAAAATGTCCGTTTTGCCTTTCATTTATAAATCCAAATAAAAAAAATAACCAACTTTTCTCCGCTTCTCCTTAAAGCTTTCTCTCTAAAATAACTAAAACTCTAAAAATCATGACCACAAACAATGTTTAACCAACTTTTCTCCGCTTCTCCTTAAAGCTTTCTCTCTAAAATAACTAAAACTCTAAAAATCATGACCACAAACAATGTTTAAGCTAGCTTTGCATCTAGATCTGTGGGTGGCGACTCAAACGAAAAAAAAACTAACCTATTTTCTTTCAAAAAAAGCATCAATCAGATACTCTCATCGGGACGGTGATCGACAATCTGGTAGCCGGCGAGTTCTATACCGAGAAAAGGCTACTCAGCCTCTCTTAATTTGATTATTTTACTGTTCTTTGGATCAAAAGAGAAAGCAAAATCTTCTGTTTAGATCGAGAGAAGTGAAAAAAATGAACGGGAATCAAGAAAGCGATTACATAATGAGGCATCATAAGCACAATCCATTGGAGAATCAGTGTAGCTCTGCTATTATCAAACACATCAAAGCCCCTGTTAATCTTGTTTGGTCCTTGGTGAGGAGATTTGATCAACCTCAAAAGTACAAGCCTTTTATCAGCAGGTGCATTGTAAAGGGAAACCTTGAAATTGGTAGTCTTAGAGAAGTTGATGTGAAGTCGGGGCTCCCTGCTACGACAAGCACTGAAAGGTTGGAAGTTCTCGATGATAACGACCATATATCCTCAGCATCAGGATTGTTGGTGGAGATCACAGACTTAAGAATTACTCTTCAATTATTTCGCTTCACCCGGAGATAATCGATGCCAGACCAGGGACTCTAGTGATCGATGACAAGAAATAGAAGCACAAACGAAATCTTCCTTCTTGTATCAAGTATGATAGAGATAACGATCCCAAAAATATCAAGTCTGAATAAAATAAACGCAAACAACACAGAACACTTTTTACGTGGAAAACCTTCCCAGTGTAGGAAGTAAAAACCACGGGACTGATTTCGGAGTCCAACCAAATATTCACTATCAGAAGATTGGTTACAAAACTATTCTCTAGATTAAACTAGAGCATACGCCACAAGAAGTATGACAACTTCATACACAACCCCAATACACAAGATAATAAACCGAAATCAGAAAGTATCCCCAAAACGCAGTTAGAAGAAGATGCTCGAAAAACACACTTAGATGACTCCAAATCAAAAACCCTCTGGACAGATTGTAGAGGACAAGTAGGCGAGCCTTCTCACCAAAATTGAAGCCGATCGGACAACCGGAGACAGTCCGATTGAAAGCACAAAGTTCCGCCTCGGATCACCTTTTTCTCTAAAAAACTGCGCTATAGAATATGATGCTAATTTCCGAAAGACACTGTATAAATATATATTTATACATAAACCAAAATCCTATGTGTTATCCAAATTGGGCTTAGCCCATATGATAATTGGACTCCCACATAGGAAGAGCCCAACAAATCTCCCCCTCACGACTATGTGGGAGGATTCGCCATCCCGGCGATCAATCTACAATGTTCAAGCTTTCCCCTAGGCAAAGCCTTTGTCATCATGTCAGACCCATTATCATCTGTATGAACTTTATCAACCTCCATTAGTTTAGCATCAAGAATATCTCGAATCCAATGATATCTCACATCAATATGTTTCGACTTTGAGTGAAATGACGAATTCTTCACGAGATGAATAGCACTCTGATTATCACATAACAGTACATACCTGTGTTGCTCAAATCCAAGTTCTTTTAAGAACTTCTTCATCCATAGTAGCTCTTTACTCGCTTCTGTCACTGCAATGAATTCAGCTTCTGTCGTTGAAAGGGCAACACACTTTTGTAGTCTTGATTTCCATGAAACAGCGCCACCACAAAAGTTAATCAAATATCCAGAAGTAGACTTGCGAGTATCAACATCTCCAGCCAAGTCTGAATCAGAATAAGCCAACAACTCAAGTTTATTCATCCCAAAACTGAGCTTCAAATTAGAGGTTCCTCGCAGATACCTCATAATCCATTTCACGGCTTCCCAATGCTCTCTACCTGGGTTTGACAAAAATCTGCTCACAACACAAACACTATGAGCTAAGTCAGGACGAGTACATACCATGGCATACATGAGACTTCCAACTGCAGATGCATATGGAATATTAGCCATGTCTCTCTTTTCTTCATTAGTTGAAGGACATTGTTTCTTGCTTAACTTGAAGTGACCGAAAAGTGGTGAGCTAACCACTTTAGCATTGTCCATATTAAACTTCTGAAGAATTTTCTCAATGTATTTTTCTTGTGATAAGAACAACTTCTTCAAGTCTCCGTCTCTAGTAATTCGAATGCCGAGAATCTGCTTTGCTGGACCTAAATCTTTCATTGCGAAAGACTTACTTAACTGTTTCTTCAAAGAATCAATCCGCGAAGTATTCTTCCCAACAATAAGCATATCATCCACGTAAAGTAAAAGAACGATAAAATTGGCATCAGAAAATTTCTTCACAAATACACAATTATCAGAAGAAGTCTTCTTGTAATCCTGCTCCCCCATAACTGACATGAACTTCTTATACCACTGTCTCGGAGCTTGCTTCAAACCATATAGACTCTTTTTCAATCTGCATACATAATCTTCTTTTCCTTCAACTACAAAACCTTCAGGTTGTTTCATAAAAATCTCTTCTTCCAAGTCACCATGCAAATATGCTGTTTTTACATCCATTTGCTCAATTTCCAAGTTTAGACTCGCTGCAATGCCTAGAACCACACGAATAGACGACATTTTTACAACTGGAGAAAATATTTCATCAAAATCAATACCTTTTTTCTGACCAAAGCCTTTGACTACCAATCTTGCTTTGTACCGAGGTTGCAGAGAACTATCATCTTGCTTCAACCTATACACCCACTTGTTACTCAAGGCTTTTCTCCCTTCAGGTATCTTCACTAACTCAAATGTATGATTCTCATGAAGTGATTGTATCTCTTCATTCATCGCTTCAATCCATTGATTTTTACATACACCACTAATAGCCTTATCATAACACTCAGGCTCACCTGCGTCGGTTAACAAAATATATTGATCAGAAGGATATCTAGTAGAGGGTTGTCTATCTCTAGTAGATCTCCGCGTTGGAACTTCAAATTGTTCAACATCTTCTTCATTCACTTGTTCATCCACAAAATCATTATCATGATCACCAGTATCAAAAATATGTGAACCTCTGGAAGCAGGTGAGTCACCATCCGAATTTTCTTGAACTTCTGTAGGAGTATGTGCAAGCGGAATATGCCCCAAATCTACCAAGTCATTCTGAGACATAGGCACTGAATTTTGACTCTTATTAATATCATGAACTATCTGATCTTCCATAAACACGGCATCTCTGCTCCTAATAAGTTTCTTATTAATTGGATCATGAAATCTGTAGCCGAACTCATCAAGACCATAACCAATGAATACACATTGTCTTGTCTTAGAATTGAGTTTAGATCTCTCATCTTTAGGAATATGCACATAAGCTTTGCACCCAAAGACACGCAAATGATCATAAGAAACATCTTTACCTGTCCAAACTCTATTTGGGATATCTCCATCTAAAGGTACAGAAGGACTAAGATTCAAGACATGTACCACTGTATTCAAAGCTTCACCCCAAAAGTATTTAGGGAGTTGTGATTGTGAAAGAAGACATCTTACCCTTTCAATTAATGTTCGGTTTAGTCTCTCCGCTACGCCATTCAACTGAGGGGTCTTGGGAGGTGTCTTTTGATGCCGAATACCTTGCTGTTTACAATAATCATCAAAAGGACCAATGTATTCTCCCCCATTATCACTTCTAACGCACTTCAATTGTTTCCCAGTCTGTCTCTCAACTGAAGCTTGAAACTGCTTAAAGACATCTAACACTTGATCTTTTGTTTTCAAAGTGTAAGCCCAAACTTTCCTGGAATGATCATCAACAAAAGTAACAAAGTACAAACAACCACTAAGTGTTCTCGTTTTGAAAGGACCACAAACATCAGTATGTACCAAGTCAAGCAAACTTGGTTTTCTTGAAGGAGCCGAGCTCTTGAAAGATACTCTATTCTGCTTTCCAGCCAAACAATGTACGCATTTCTTTAAATGAGCTTTGTGTATCCCACGAATGTACTGTTTCTTCCTCAGAATATCTAATCCTTTTTCGCTAATGTGACTGAGTCTTTTATGCCATAAATCAAGCATTGCTTCATCATTAACAACATTGATTTTCTCAGCAGACACCCTTGCAGACATGATGTAGAGGGCTGAATATTTTTGTCCTCTTGCCACAACCAACGAGCCCTTAGTAAGTTTCCACTGCCCATTCGCAAAAATACTGCAATAACCTTCATCATCTAGTTTCCCTGTAGATATCAAATTCAATCGAAGATCGGGTATATGTTTAACACCCTTCAAAATCAATCTTGCACCCATGCTTGTTTCTAGATAAACATCACCAATACCAACCACTTTAGACAAATCATTATTTCCCATCTTTGCAGAACCAAAGTCACCAGAGGTGTAAGATGAGAAAAATTCTCTACGAGAAGTGGCATGAATTGTAGCACCACTGTCAACTACCCAACCATTTTCATCAGACACAGAATTCACAACAGCATCATCAATAACAACGAAGTAGCTATCTGAAACTGCAGCAACATGTTTCTCGTCACCACTTTCATCATAATTTTTCTCCTTATTCTTTTCTTCTTTACCATTATGGGATTTCCCAAAATTATTCTTCTTTCTCAACTTAGGACAAAAATTCTTAGTGTGCCCGATCTCATGACAGTAGTAGCACTCCCAATCTGCAAATTTATTAGACTTGTTTCGACTCTTGCTTCTACTTTTACATCTAGTTTTCCAACCGCGATTTTCATTTCTACCACGTTTTTCAACGACTAGAGTTTCTGAATGTGAAGAGAAGCCAACTGTTTTTCTTCTCATATCTTCATTCAACATACTACTTTTAGCTAATGCCATTGAGATATTGCCTTCAGGAGCTGAATTAGAAAGAGACATTCTGAAAGTATCCCATGAGTCTGGCAGCGAACCAAGCAACCATAACGCCAAAACCTCGTCATCAAATTTGATACCCATAGCAACCAACTGATTAATCAATCCTTGAAAGGTATTCAAGTGATCTGTAAGAGGTGATCCATCTTGATACCTCAAATACATCAACTGTTTGAACAAAAGTAACTTACTATTTCCTGTCTTCCGAGCATATAACTCCTCAAGTTTACTCCACAATTTACTTGCATCTGTTTCGTCTACAACATGATTCAGCACATTATCATCAACCCATTGCCGAATAAAGCCACAAACCTGTCGATGAATAATTATCCATTCTGCATCAGACTTATCTTTAGGTTTTTCATCACCGAACACTGGTAAATGAAAACTTTTAACATAAAGAAGATCTTCCATCTTCGATTTCCATATATGATAATTTGAACCATTCATCGTCACCATTCTGCTTGTATTCACCTCCATATTTGATACAAGACAAGTACACAACCTCTCGCTCTGATACCACTAGAGTCCCTGGTCTGGCATCGATTATCTCCGGGTGAAGCGAAATAATTGAAGAGTAATTCTTAAGTCTGTGATCTCCACCAACAATCCTGATGGTGAGGATATATGGTCGTTATCATCGAGAACTTCCAACCTTTCAGTGCTTGTCGTAGCAGGGAGCCCTGACTGTTAGGGTAGCGACCAAAGTTCCACATCCCACATCGGTAATACATGGGAAGGATTAGTGGTATATAAGTAAGAATATACCTCAACTAGTATGAGGCCTTTTGGTAGTGGAACAAATGCAAATCCGTGAGGGTCTTTGGGTGCCAAAGCGGACAATATCATACTAGTGTTGAGATCGGTTGTTCTTACTTATATACGGAGAAGGAATATGCGGACCGGACCCTCATATTCCCAACATGTGGTATCAGAGCTCCAGGCCCAGACAGTACGCGATGTGGGGAGTGATGTGGGTGAAATTCTCATTAGTCGAACATGATGTGCCCATGGCTTATCATGCAGTGTGGCTTGATTGGAGAGATCCTCGTTTGGAGTGCCCGTTTCTCATCAAGCAGTGTGGCTTGATTGGAGTGTATCAAGACGGTGGTACTTGTTTGGAGTGGCGCTAAGGAACAAGGCAGGATGGTCGAGTTCAGATAGATCCGCTGTAAAGGCTCTAGAGATCAGGCAGCCCCAACCTGATTAGAGTGAGCGGATGGATGTCAATTGAGAGGAGGCTAAAGTGGTACTTTGTTCGAGAGGAGGATTTGTTAGGGTAGCGACCAAAGTTCCACATCCCACATCGGTAATACATGGGAAGGATTAGTGGTATATAAGTAAGAATATACCTCAACTAGTATGAGGCCTTTTGGTAGTGGAACAAATGCAAAGCCGTGAGGGTCTTTGGGTGCCAAAGCGGACAATATCATACTAGTGTTATGATCGGTTGTTCTTACTTATATACGGAGAAGGAATATGCGGACCGGACCCTCATATTCCCAACAATCGAACTAGTGTTATGATCGGTTGTTCTTACTTATATACGGAGAAGGAATATGCGGACCGGACCCTCATATTCCCAACAATCGAATCATTTGCAATGGATGAAGATTCCAGGCTTCCACATCTTGAAAAGGCCTTGGGGACAGACTGGCAGTAGCCAACTTTGTGTTTTTTTATGTATACACTTTGGTCTGCAATTTTATGGTCTATTTTCTTGTTTCGAAACCGTATATTGATTTCGTCTCTTTTAGACAACAGCTACTAAAAAACATCAGGGAGTCCGAGATTTTTAAGAGTGAAGACCCAGTATTTTCATCTGTCGTCGACAAGTTTTGTTTATGCCGTCATATAATCATGTTTGTAGATAGCGTCCTAGAGGTAGAGTGGAATCTCTGAATTTCTTTTATCAGAGTGTTTTGGTGAATTGAAAGTTTGAAACTACAACTTAGATGCGGTCAAATCTGTTGTGATGGAAATCTCAGTACCTATAAGTATCGAATGTAGATTTCTCCATTTGTGGAAAAAAAAACTAGCTTTGCATCTAAATATCATAAAACATATCTTAATAATCATCACGACAAATAATATTTATGCTTCAAAAGAGAAGTAGCTCCAAATAATTTCAAATTAGAGACAATTATTTGAACAAATGATACGGTACAGATTGTGTCTGAATTTCCAAGGGACTACATATGAAAGCATGTAAAAGCTAAAAACTGATTATTCTATCAAGAATGCGATACAGTCTAAAAACTGATTATTCTATTTTGCCCAGAGTAACCAAGTCCTAAAAAATACATCTACCATTTCATCTCCCGAGTCGTCAGATGCGGTCTGCTCTGATTCAGGTATATATTTCAGTGTGCATTTCCCTTGCCGGTCAAGCTTTTCACAGATGAATGAATTTCGCAGAGGCCGACCAACAACTTGAACATCGCTGATGCTGTAAAAAAAAGGAGGACAACGTTAAATTTTTGGATACATGACGAAAATCGTGAAAACAAAACATGTTAATTTAGGACAAGGGAGCTGACCATATGTAGTACAAGCCATCCGCAACTTGTCTTTAAACCCTACCAATAAGCTCAACTTGAAGAATATCTCCAATGCCAAGAACTGGTTCTGGCAACTTAAACTTTTGAACAGTACCTTCCTATGCAAGAAAATACATATATAATATTTAGTCAAAGGAACAGCAGATAACCATCTTTCAAAAGTGTATGCACTATTACTGCCTTGTAATCGCCATTCATATAATGGATTCTTCAAGCTTAGTTCCGAATTGTTCTGATACAGAATTTACGATTTTATGTAAATAAACACTCAAACCATTGATCGTAAATCTTGTGATACAAGAAGCGAATATGGTATAGAGAACTAGTCAATCTATTTTATGAAATGGCGAACACGAAGCTAGCAATTTCACCAAAATTGCGAACTAGTTGCTCACAATTTTGGTGAAATTGCGAGCTTAGTGTTCGCAATTTCACCACTCCTGGAAGTGCAAAATCGCGAACAAGCACCTCGCGATTTTGTACGGCTTGCGAGGTGTTTGTTCGCGATTTTGCACTTCCAGCAGCCCCCAAACCCTAGATTTGAAATCGAACCCAAAACTCTCAAACACAATCCAAATTCAACAACTATGGTACCAAAATGTTCCTAATGCATCGACTAACACGAATCTACAACTATTTTTCCAAAAAAACAACAACATATACATGAAAATCGGACTTTTTAGGCAGAACTCTAAACTCTAAATATCACTAAAAATATTAAAGTAAATTGCTTAAAAAGTACATGAATAGGTAAAGGATTCGTACCTTAAGGTGTTTGTAATGTCGGATTTGAGAAATCGTGCCTTTTTTTTTCGGGATTTTGAGAGCTTTTGCTAGAGAGAAGAGAGAAGAAGAGAGAGAAGAGGTTTTTAGGCTGAAAATACAGCTTTTATATCAGGGGTAAATAGGTCTTTTTGGGGTCTCATTATAGCCAAATTGGGTCTCATTATAGAAAGGTCTCATTATAACCAAATGGGGTCTCAATTTAGCCTTGCCCATATTTTAATCATTAAAATTCAATCATTCTCAAAAAACAAAAATAAAAAATGGGTTTTGCCTTTCCTTTTTTAAAGTCTAAATTTTTTATTAGAAAATAATTGATACGGTTACAAAAATTGAGGATTTAATTATAAATTCTTAGAAGTTTTTATATAAATAGAAATTATCTAATAGAATTAACTAATTCAGCGCCAAATTTTTGGATTACAATTTAAAACTCCCTCTTTTTTCAATTTGAGCTTCATGAGTTGATTTCATTTCATTTTTGCAAATCAATAGCTAATTCAGTCCATCTTTTATCCCTTTGCTGATCTCTTGATTCTTCTTATCTTTGAACCTCTACTAAAGAAGTCATCAAACAAGCTAACTCTGTTTTGCAAATAACAGTCTTTGAAGCCTTGATATGTTCCAGAAATTATCAAATCAGAATTATAACAGGGCCATAATCAACTTTCCTAAAATCACGAAGGTAACTTAGTCTTCTATTATAATATAGCCTACGTTTAGACTTTCTAGCAATAGAATAGCATCCAACATAGCTGGAGCTTTAAAATTCTTGTAATCGAACTTCATCATACATCTTTAAGTCCATCGAGCCAGCCAATCAGCTGCTCGATTTTGCTCTCTAAAGATGTGATGAATTTTCATTTTACCAGTTAAGAGAGATGTTATATTGTTAAGTAATGAGCTGAAGTTTAAAGGAAAATTTTAGTAGAGAGCAGAGATACAATTATTTCAGAAGCGGTCTCTACATAAACTTCTCTTAATCCTCTTATTCTGCACAGTTGTAGTCCATCATGAATAGCGCATGCTTTAGCTTGGAGAGGAGTTAACTTTCCATAGTTGTTTCCATAGACCTGAGAGTTTTCCTTGATGGTCTCTGATGATTACTGCACCACTGGCTTCACCCGAGAGAAAACAGCTAGCATCCGAGTTTATTTTGTATCTTCCAGGACATGGAGGAGTCCAATTAGGGTAAGTGATCTTCCTTATAATACATAAGTGATTAGTGCATCCAAGAGTAACAACAACTCTCTTACAGTGCTTCCAGTGTTTCATTTTCAGTAGCTTGGAGTAGTCAAGACTTATCAGCATGTTTGTGATGTATGTTATTGTTGTATTTGTGGAAGATTTATCTGAATTCATCTTCATTTTGTTTCTCTGCTGCCATATGACCCAGCTAATTATAGTTGGCAGAATTATTTTGATGTGGATTTTGCTTGAGGCAGACCAGAACCAGGCCAAAAACATGTGTTTAACAGTCATGAACCTTTGTATTTCCACCTTTAGAACGCCTGCAAAATATGACCCAATTTCGAGGATACAAAGAGATGATTTGTGCTATGAGTTAAGACAAAACTGACATTTTGATACTAGGGTTAAATGCTTAGATTGTAGTGCGGAATCAGTTGGAAGCTTATTTAAGATAAGTCTCCAAACCAGGAAGAACACTTCCTTGGGGAGATTTGCTTCCACAGATTACCAAATAAGGAGGAACTACTATAAGGGGTTCTCATGGCATTGACAGTGTATTTAATGTTAAACGTCCATATTTAGCTAAGATCCATGTAATAGTAACATTAGCTAAAGTATTAATTCTTAGTTTAATAACCAAGCTTATATTATAGTCACTTAAAATATGCATAATCTTATTCATGTTCCACCCATTATTTTCCTACATAGAACATAACTTCATACCTTTAAACCAACTATTGTTTTGATTAGGACTAAGATTAATAAGAGGAAGCCTACCAAACCAGTTGTCCAACCATATATCCATATTACCACTGCCAAACTTCTATCTGATATAGGTTTCAACAAATTATCTTATTTTGGTAAACCTTTTCCATGTTTGAGAGCCTTGATTGGTATCAACTTGTAGAGGATGATTATCCTTGTAGTAGATATTGTGAAGTACTCTAGCCCATAAAGAGTTGTTTTCTCTAAATCTTATCCACAACTTGCACGAAAATGCTTTCTGAATGTCCATAAAGCTACTAACATTAAGTCCACCTTCCTCAAAAGGCTTGCAAATGGCTGACCATGTAGTCCAGTGAGTTTTGTTAGCTTCTCTGTTGGATTCCCACAGAAATCTATTCATTAATTTCTCAATTTTTGTTATGATTGAAGTCAAAAACCAACAGCTCTGAACCCATTAAAAATTTATAGCCATAAGGACAGAGTTCACCAGAGTCAGAAGCCCTCCAAATGAAAGCATTTTTCCTTCCCAGTTAGAGACTTTGTCTTTGATTTTCTCAAGTAAAGGTGTGAAGTTAGTTGATTTGTTGTGAGGACTAAGTGTTACACCTAAGTATGTTGTGGGGAGGAGTGTTATGTTGAAACATATTTTTACTAAGATAATTCCTTCTATCAAGAGACATACAAGATGCTGTTATGATCTCTATTTTCCTTTTGTTAATTGATTTCCCAGAAATGTCTTGATAAACCTGCAAAATATGAGCTACTTTCTCTAGGGAAGCATTTGAGCCATTAGTAAATATTAATACATCATCGGCAAAGGCTAGCACTAGTATAAGCATATTGCCTCTACTTGAATATTTTAGCTTTTTATTAGAGATAAAAAGGTTGTTCATCCCTCTAATCAGCACTTCTTCAGCTAATATAAAGAGGCTAGAAGACAAAGGATCACCGTGTCTGACACCTCTTAAGTAACCAATTGCTTTCCCATTTATAAGTATGTAAATATTGTCTGATCTAATGATGTTATTAATTAGCTTAATGATTTGATAAATAAAACCAAACCTCTACATCACCTTTATTATAAAGTTGTGAGATAAATTGTCGAAAGCTTTGGACATATCGACCTTGTTAACCACATTTCATGCCTTTGTTTTCCTGCCTATATCATGGATTAACTCCTTAGAAATGAGTACATTGTCATGTATTGATCTTCCTTGAACGTAAGCTTCATGCACTTCAGATATTAGCTTAGGAAAAGTTGTAGAGAGTCTATTATTAATCAGTTTAGACATAATTCTATTTGTTAGAGTACAAAGACTAATGGGTCTACATTGACTCCAACTAGAAGGATTAATTATCTTGGGGATTAGGCAAATGCCACTAGCTAGTATTCCTTTAGGAATATCCTGGCCAAGTATGAAAGAATCAAGAGCATAGCAAATATCATTTTTTATGATATGCCAGCAAGTAGTAAAAAAGAATTTGTTGAATCCATCTATTCCAGAAGCTCCAGTTGGATTCAAGCTTTGAATAATAGACCAAATTTCAGTTTCAGTAGGTTCATCTGCATTCCATACATTGTTGATTTTAATTCCATTAATCCTGCTTTTCTTTCTTTTCTTCATCACATAATTGTGGTAGATCTTTGTGTTCGTATCTCCGTTCTTTAACCTGTTGGCATATGTTTTTTGTCTCCAGTATTCCTCTTCCGTGGATAATGCTAGCAAATGTTCAGCAGTAGCTTTCGAAAGATTGTTTCTATTTTGAATACTGTTTGATCTTCTCTAGTTGTCTTCACAAACGAGTAGATTATCTTCAGCTTGTTTAATCTTATCAAACAAATTGCCAAAATAATTTTTGTTCCATTCTTTTAGAGAATCCTTCAACCTTTTCAACTTGTTCCAGTAAACATGTAAAGGATATCCCATCATTGGAATAATCCAGCTAGCTTCAACAAAGCTTAAGAATGCTTTGTCCATAGTCCAGATATTCAGGAATCTGAAAGAATTACTTTGTTTCTTACTGTCTTTAGCTATTATGATGCAAAGTGGTGTATGAATAAGACCGTGTATAATCTTTTCCACCTCGTTTTATTTGTCCATGTAAATCTGGTTCCCACAAATCGTGCATCCTCAAAGTGACAGTCTTTAACATGTTTAGGAAATCATTTTCACTTTGCTGACAGAAATTAAAGCAACCAGATTGTTTAGAATGAGATATAATAGAATTGAAATCATCCAGAAGTAGCCATTCCTTTGCAGATGACTCAAAGGATCTGATGTCATTCCAAAATTCCATTCTACTATTTCTTTGACATTTTGCATAGACACATGTGATATTGACTTTCTTATTTAACATAGAATGTTTGATTTCAATGTGACTGCACTGAATATTATCCACCAGTATCTTAATCTCCAAATCATCATGCCAAACCACCCATATTTTGTTTGAGATATTGGAAAAGGTGTGGCGAATATTAAGCTTAGTAGAGAGAGTAGTAATTTGGACACGACTAATCATAGGTTCTTATAAGAACAATATTTTTATACCTTTCTTTCTTGACTATGGATTTAAGTCTTCTAACAGAAGAATTATAGTTTCTTGAATAATATCAAGGGATTTGATAGCATCTATTATGCCATCTTCACGCTGATTAAATTCTTCACTTTCATTAGCCTTTCCTTTAAATATGTTGTCTAGCTTTTTATTCAGTATTCCACTGTGTAGTAGGTCAGACTCTCTTATTGTTTCTTCTTTGTTCTCTGCAGGTATTATACTTGGTTTTCAATAGTTGTGTCACAGACTACTGGCTCAAGATTCTCATTCTTATCCATGGAAAGGTTAGCAACTACAACATCCTTGATGTTCATTTGCTCAGATGTGTTCTTTCACAGAAGAGGTAATTGTATTTTGGTACTCTGATCAGCATTGTTATCACTGCTTCTTTTTTCAGGTTGAAGAATCATATCCAACATGAAAACAAGAGTCACAGTATCTTGGTACATCTTTATAGATTCATGAGATCCAAACACCCTTGTTACTACCAAAGCCAAGCCAAACGTGATTCTGAAGCTTTCTTGAGATGTCAATTTCCACCCATGTGTAACACGCATTGTACACAGCTTTATTTTTTGGTGGTATCCAGAACTTGAGAGGGGTGTTATAAGAGTGTCAACGTTAGAATCAATAATATATGGACAGTGTTAAAATGTATATGGGCTATTTAATATTAGTTTTTATATGGGCTAGGGTTTCTAGGGTTTACTTTCTGATACCATGATAAGAGAATTGTGAATGTGTATGAAACAAAAATAGTACACAACTTAAGTTGAGCGGGTAGAATCAAGAATTGTGTTAATACAAAATCCCCATCCTATAATTACAATAATAGTGTATATATAGTGTGGCAGAAAGTAAACCCTAGAAACCCTAGCCCATATATAGACTAATATTAAATAGCCCATATACATTTTAACACTGCCCATATATTATTGATTCTAACGTTGACACTCTAACATGTGCCAATTGAAGAAGCAATGGAGTTAATGATATCTTCATTATACACGTGTTCAGGTAATTTTTCAATTCTCCTCCATATAGGAACAATAGGGTATTCATTATTGACATTGAATGAAAGGTAACCATTTCAGAATTCTCATAGAGTATTCACCAACTGTCCAAACTCCACGCGACCAGATTTTACCTATATCTTCTTTGAGTGTAAATTCAAGAAACAAATTTCTTGAATCCCAATTGTTGTAAGTGAAATCACCATTGAACTTTCTAGCTTCAAAGAATTTATAAAAAACAACTTTCTTAGGCAGACCTTTAGTAAATTTGACGATCAATGTATATGATGTAGAATATAGTAAATCATCATGAATCTGTTCTTCGAATTGAATAGATATGTGATCATCTTAATGTAGTATATCAGAAGGTTTGATTCTGGAGGTTTTTGTAAGGTTAAACTAATGAACAACTTGAGAGTAAAACCTTTGGTGATTGAGAGTTTCACCTTTTGATACTATGTTCTGCAGGTTTGAAGAATTGAGAACAGGGTATTCATCCATTCTTCAGCAATTGAAAAAAGTACTGAATCAAAGGTTGAAGCAATGCAAACAAGGAGAGGCTATAGAAGCTATGCTGAATTGAAGGATGAATTATGTTGTTTTGTAGATTTATTGTATTTCAAGAAGAGATTTCTTGGAGAGAAAGCCTCATGCTGACAATCCGGGAAGTGCCACACCCTTGGCTCAACCTTTTTTAGAATGCACAACTCTTAATTAAGAGAGAAACCATACTAAATCTAATAAAATGAAAACACCAAAGTCGGTCTTGCTTGATTTTATCTAATTGTAATAGTTTTTCAAACACGGATTTAGAATTTATTGTTTATTATTTTTAATTTTAACAACCCATATAAATTTATAAAAAATAATAATTCTTTTAAGTTGATTTCTACCGACTAAAAAATAAAACAGTTGTTTTTGGAATTAGTTGTTTTTTCAATTTTTTTTGGATAAGATGAATAAATAAAACTATATTGAATGACATAAGACCATGAATGAGGGATATTAAGTTATTGTAGATTTATTGTTTTACACCAAAAACATTATCAAATATCATTATATTAGATAATACATACAAAACAATGATGTATAAGATGTCAATGTTTAAAGTATTCACGCTACCTCGACAATTTTTTTTTTACCTCCCATTCATTTTTATAGATGCAAAAACGTTATACAATTACACGTGGGTTATGGATCGTTTGAAGTTTCTCCGGAGGAAAACGATGCATTACCTAAAATATATATTTTATAATTTTTTAAAGATAATAATTATTTAAATAATATTAAAGTAAAAATTTAAGATAATGATTGTTTTATATGAATGTTTTAAATTTAAAGTCTGAAATAATGGTAGAAAATTTTAATTTAAAAATAGGATGTTGAATATTTATAAGAAACTTTTTAAATTAAAGTCTCAAATAACGGTGGATTATGACTATTTTTAAGGAAACATTTAAGTTTTATGGTAAAATTAATTATGTTTTATCTATTACTTTAATTTAGAAAAAGATAATGAGTTGTTGCTTACGAGACGATATTTAAATTAAAGAAATTAAAGCAGAGGAAAAAAAAGAACATGACCGAAGGAAGAATACGATAAGAGTTTCACCAATTTTTATTTTTAAAGTTTGTATATTCTCCTTGTGTTCTTTTACATTTTTATTTTTATTTTTTCGATCGTAACTCCTAATAATACATTTCTGATCTGATTTGTGATCACTTAGGAAAATGAAAATACATCAACTTAGTTTAATATAGCAAAATTTTATTTACTCAAACATATTTTTTTAAAATATTTTCTAAAGTATATTTTAAATAAGCATTTTCATTTTATTTGTTTATATTTTTTAAAATAAGTTTTACTTACTAATATATTAATATTTGTTTTTATAAAATGTTTGATTTTAATTTTGAATCTGTTTACGGACAGTATATACTGTATTGAAATATTTGTTAGTTTTTTTTTAAAATAAAATAAGGGAGACTTACCAATAATGACTTATTTAACAAACATATGTTATGACCTAAAAAATTTAAGGGACTTTATACCTTAAATACCATTCTATATAAATAGACTAACCAACTTCTCTTTCTTTGTTTTTTATTTTAATTTTTAAAGATCCCTATCTTTTAATTTTTAAAGATCCCTATCTTTTAAACTGTAACTTGGAATTAGAGTCCAAAAATACCATTGGTTTTGTTTTTTTAAGACAAACAAAACTAGTACCATTCATGATATATTTTGATTTTTTTTTTAAAATATATATTTTAAACACGTTTCTCAATTATATGGTTTCGCATCTAGTGACTAGTTTCGCATCTATCAAAATAAAGAAGGTTTCGCATCTATCAAAACAAAGAGGTTTCTCATCTAGCAAAATAAAGAAGGTTTCGCATCTATCAAAATAAACAAAGTTTCGCATATATCAAAATAAAGAAGGTTTCACATCTATCAAAATAAAGAAGGTTTAACATCTATCAAAATAAAGAAGGTTTCACATCTATCAAAATAAAGAAGGTTTAACATCTATCAAAATAAAGAAGGTTTCGCATCTATCAAAATAAAGAAGGTTTCGCATCTAGCACAACAAAACAGGTTTCACATCTATCATAACGAAGAAGGTTCGAATCTTCTTCGCGAAACCCTAAAAAATTTAAAACTTTAAAAGTCTGTATCTTTTAAACCGTAACTCGAAAAAAAAACCGAAAATACCGTTGCTTTTGTTTTTTAAGACAAACAAACTAGTACCACTCATGATATGTTATGAATTAAAAAAAAAATTTAGAACAAATAACGTTTCGCATCTATCAAGAACGTGTTTTTTTGCATTCACCATTCCAGAAGGATTACACGTTTTACAACTATCAGTAGGTACAAATCCAAACGTTTCGCATCTATCACAAAATATGTTTTGCATCTACCAATGAAGAAACATACAGGTTTCGCATCTCTTTCACTGAAAACCCAAAACTTGTTACGCGACTGAAAATCCCAAAAACACAAAATAAAACACTAAAATCAATGAAACACTAATACAATGCTACAAATAAACTACATTACCATAATTCAAACTCAAAACTAACAAAAAATTTGACTCGAAACATTACGAAAACGAACGAAAACATATCTTAAAAACAGCGATTTCGAGTTCAAATTCGAGTTACAAACACATAAAACATGGAGTATCTTCGCATAATCAAGTAAAAACACAAATCAAAATCATATGAAAACAAAAGAAAAACAAAAAATCGAGTAAAAAAATGAAAGAATCGCCTAATACAGAGTTGTTCTATTCACGAAGAGAGAGAGAAAATTGGAGAAAAAGGTGAAGAAGGGGCCTAAAAGCCTTTTATATTATAGATAAGGGTATTTAGGGTATTAGTGGGTCTTAAATAGTAAATATTTCATAAAAACGGGTCTTTCTTGGAGATATATGAAAATATGGGTCTTAAGTGGATAATACTTTGGGTATTGGGTCTTAAATGGTACTTTACCCATAAAATAATCTATTTATATTATAAATTATGTTTAATACAAATTTTATTTTAATTATGATTTACATAATTTTTTTTGATTTTATCTATATGTATTTAAAAAATATTTTTTATATAATTTTTTTGAATTTATTTCCATTTATTTTTCAAAAATATCTTTTATACATTTTATTTTCATGTATCTTTTGAAATACCTTTTATATATTAAATGATTTTGTTATATTTTAATTTTTTAAATATCTTTTTAAAACAATATATTATCTATGTGTTAAAAATATATTTTATATAACAAATTTTATGTATTTTCATCTATTTTTTAAAAAAGTATTTTCTATAACAAATTTTATTTAATTTTATGTAAAATTTAAAATATCTTTAAGATATTAAATTTTATTTTTCTATATTTTATTTTATTTTATTACATATCTTTTATATGTAATAATATCATATTATAATATGATATTTTTACTTGTAGACTTATAATGGAGCGTCATTTTGTTAAAACCCCGAGGAATAGTGTTGGTTCTTCAAGTAGCTCAAGTAATAATAATATGATTCATCCTAATCCGATTGCCCCTATATCAAGACCTAATGATGATAATGTAGAATTTCATTCGAATGAATATATAGTGAGTGATCTGGGACTACGCCAACTTATTGAAAATTCTGATCGTAATGTTAGAGATAAATTTCGACGATAATTCATATCAAAAGGAACTTGCCAATCAAAAAATTATATTTTTCCCAAAACAAAATTTGGGAAAAATAACTAGAGTTTTCAAGTTACATGGTTCGAAAAATATTAATGGCTGGAATACAATGTGCACAAGAACGTGACATTTTGTTTTTGGTGTTACCTTTTTAAACTAATTAATGTTAATAGTTCTAAAGATGAAGTGTTTGTTACACACAGTTTTAGGAATTGGAAAAAAGGATTTGAAAAATTTAAAGAACATGAAGGTGATGTGAATAACACATATAATCAAGCTAGACAATTTTTTTGTTCAAAAATCAAAGACAGAATATTGAGTACAGTTTGAGAGAATATGAGAAAGAAGAAGAAGTAAACTATTGTGTATGCTTATCTGCATCTTTAGATGTGTCAGATTGCTTTGTGTCAGGGATTGGCTTTTCGTGGACATGATGAATCATCACAATCATTAAACAAGATAAATTTTATAGAAATACTTGAATGGTATCGTGAGCGTAAAACAGAGGTAAAAATGATTACATTAGAGAATGCACCTAGTCATAATTAGATGATTTGTCTAGTAGTCCAAAAAGGTTTGACAAATTGTTGTGGTGTTGAAACTACAAAAGCCATATTGGAAGACATCGGGGATCGTAATTTCTCTCTTTTGGTTGATGAAGCGTGTGACGTGTCAATTAAAGAACAATGGCTTTGGTGCTTAGATATGTAAATAATAACAGAGATGTCACTGAAAGATTTTTAAGCTTGGTTCATGTTACCGATACAACTGCAAAATCTTAAAAAGAAGAAGATAGACTCAATATTTGCTCAACAAAAGGTATCTTTGTCACGGTTGAGGGGTCAAGGTTATTATGGTACATCTAACATGCGTGGTGAATTCAATGGTTTGAAGACAGTTATATTAAATGAAAATCAATCTGCTAAACATGTTCATTATTTTGCGCACCAACTCCAACTAGTTGTTGTCACTGTTGCTAAAGACCATGGTGATATTAATGATTTTTTTTGGAATTATTACTATGATTGTAAACACATGTGGAACATCTTGTAAAAATGGGGATAAACTACGACAAGTTGAGTATGAAAGAATTGTTGAATCTCTTGAAAGTGGAGAAATTTCAAGTGGGAGCGGGAAAAACCAAGAAATGAGTTTGAAACGACCAGGTGATACTCGCTGGGGATCACATTACAATACTTTACTACGGTTGCAGAGTATGTGGTCTTCAATAATTAAAGTGCTTGAGCATGTATATGAAGATGTGTCTAATCTAGATAATAAAGGCATATAAAAACATTGATTATGAGAATGGAGAGTTATGACTTCATTTTTATTTTGCATTTGATGATTGAGTTGACTCGGTCAACAGATGTTTTATCACTATGTTTACAATGGATGGACCAAAACATTGTGCAAGCTATTTCTTTGATTGATACAACTAAAAAGACATTACACACTTATAGAGATGATGGTTGGGATGCATTGTTGGACCAATTCAAGACGTTTGGTATGTCTAATTCCATTGACATTGTTAATATGGAAGATACAATCAAGACTCGTGTACGTATGAAGTGAGATTGACATGTAACAAATTACCATCATTATAAGGTGGACATTAATTTCCAGGTAAATTTACTATTAATTTGATTGTAATTTATTATTATAATAGTCTATACATATAATTCTAAATTCTTATTTTCATAAATTCCACAAGTTTTAGATTTACTTATTCAAGAGATGGAACATCGTTTTCCAGAAGCAAATACAAAGTTTCTTACTTGCATGAATTTCCTTAGACCAAAAAAATCATTTAATAATTTCAATGTTGACAAGTTGGTTCGTCTAGCAGAACTTTATCCCTTTTCTTATTTCGAACGTACGATGCTTACATTCCAACTTAAAACATACATCCGTGATATAAAGGACAAGGACGAGTTCTCCAATATTGAAGATTTGAGAGATTTAGCTAAGATATTAGTTGCTATTGAAAGACATTAAAGTTTCCCGTTGGTGTATTGCTTAATTGAATTGACATTAATCCTTCTGGTTGCTACAACATCAGTTGAAAGAGTATTTTCTGCAAT
This sequence comes from Limnanthes douglasii subsp. nivea, assembly GCA_036936605.1. Taxonomy (NCBI): domain Eukaryota; kingdom Viridiplantae; phylum Streptophyta; class Magnoliopsida; order Brassicales; family Limnanthaceae; genus Limnanthes; species Limnanthes douglasii. The sequence continues at coordinate 75,453,693 of JAUPFV010000004.1, forward strand.
GAAGCTTATGAAGACGGACTTGCGGAATAAGATGTGAGACATTTGGATGAATGATCTATTAGTTGTATATAATGAGAGAGATGTTTTTAGAAAATTGATAACTAAACCATTTTATGACGTTTCCAAGATATAAAGAGTCGTCGTAGTCAATTGTCATAAACCGGTTACTAAAAAATTGAATGAATTTAATAAAATTTTGTTTAGCCTCCCCTTACTTCAATTCCTAGATCCACCACTAGTTGGAGAATTGATATTGATGAGAGCAATCAAAAATATATTTCAGAACACGGCGTACATGCTATATAAATGACATATAAGAATTATTTTCTCGAAAAATACTAAAAAAGTATTATATAAGGATATAAAAGTACATGATCCATTTTTTAATCTTAGAATATGCTCGTGTATTTGAAACGATAACTAAACTCAAACATAACACAGATGAATGAGGCATATTTAGCATATATAAGGGATCCTGATTACGCTCAAACCTTACATTGAAAATTTTCATTATGGGTAGACAAATTTTAGAAAATTTGGTATCTTGTTTGAGTTAATTACATAAAATTGATATTAGATAGGGAATAATGATACTTGATGTAATATAAACCTCTTTAATCCAGAATACATTCGGTGGCATCAACGGTCCACCAATATTTAAAGTATATGGTCAATAATAACGTGTGGACTATGCAGAGTATCCAAAAGATAGCTATGGAGTACTACCGAACGACTTTAGTATCAAAGAACGACAAGGAAATCAAAATTGAGAAAATATTAACACTTAGCGGGGTCAATTTTGGGGGATCCTGTGGATGATCCAAAAGAGGCCCCTGAAGTTTTGGTATCCGGTGATAACTTTGAGAGCTACGCATTTCCTAGAGGGAATATATTGAAGATTGGGACTAATATACCTCCGGAGGTTTGGGAAAGTTGATTTCTTCCTTATCAAAAATATTATATATATTTGCTTGGTGTTCTGAGGATGTGACGGGGTCCCCAAAAGTATGATTTTTCACAGCCTCGCGATACGACGAAACCATAGTATTAAGCGACGTGCGACGCCCCGCGACGATGAGGGGTCAAAAAGTTGTGGCGACGCGACGAGAGTTGCGGCAAAAGTTATTCCGTTTACCAATACTATTAATTAAATAATATATAACATCGTAAAAAGATAAGAAATTAAGTCCAAAAATCAATAAAAATGTTATAAAATCTGAAATTCAAATATTTTAAGACATTCAAATGTGATTAAACATAAAAAATTCTCAAACTAAACATAACAAAAAACTCTAATTTCATCATCAATTAAATTATCTTTCATCTCATTGGTCATTTTTCTCATATACATCCCACATATGAGGCAACGTGTAGTGGAAGAACAAAAAGAGATTTTCCGTATCGCAATTCAATATTCTGTATAAAATGTGAATAACTTTTATCAATATAAATAAAAAATTGATTGGATATTTAATAAATCAGTAATTCAATATTTAGTTTATATTTAAGATAAGTTAGTGGTTTCGAGTCGAATGGTTTGAAAGTTAAATAGTAACCATTACTTCAGAATGGGATTACTTTACTTTATACATAACGTTTCAGTTCCATTATATCAGTTTAAATAAATAAAATCAGTTTATATATAATAAAACAATAATTAATGTAGCCAGTGGAGTAACGATCGCGACACAACGTCACGCTACGCCTCTGTAATACCGCCGCGACGAGTGTTTTTCTGTTTGGACCGTTACGTGACTCGTCGTAACAATTTTTTAGCGTTGCACGCCGTCGCGCGGTGCGGCGGTACGACGGCGACGTTTTTTAAAACTATGGACGAAACATCTGCTCACTTATTTAGAAACAACGATATTTTTCTCATGATAAGGCCAAAGCAATTATAACCGAGGTGGATAGGTTGACAAAAGTAGGACATATCCGCGAATCTCAGTACCATTTATGGACGACCAACCCCGTCTCGGTAAAGAATAAAAATTGAAAGTGGAGAATGCGTGTGGATTTCATCGATCTTAACAAGGCATGTCCCGAAGACTCATTCGCGATCCGAGGATCGACCAATTGGTGAACTCCATGCCAGGAAACATATTGGTATCATTCATGGACGCTTATGCGGGGTACAAACAGATATGTTAGACACAAAGGATTAGGATAATACATTGTTTATAACGGGGATAGGGCTACATTACTATAAATTAATTCCTTTTGGCCTGAACAATGATGGAGCCACGTATCAGAGGTTAGTAAACAAATCTTTCAAGGGGAAGATTGTGCGTAATGTTGAAGTATACATTTACGATATGTTAGTCAAAAGTACAAGGGACGAAAACCACTTGGCAAAGCTTGAGGAAATGTTTGATAGCCTAAAAAGAATAAATCTAAAGCTAAACCCAGAAAAATGTTCATTTGGGGTTCGATCAGGAAAGTTTTGGGCTATATAGTCAGTGAGAAAGGAATAGAGGTTGATCTGGTACAATGGAATGCCTTAAGTACAATCTCATCACCTTAGAATATCAATGAAGTTTAGATTTTGCAGAGGCGGTTGGCGGCCCTAAACAGGTTCATATATCACTCTTCGGATAAGTGTGCTTCATTTTTTTAGGTATTAAGACGAGCGAAGAATTCGATATGACCTCATCATTCATTGAAGCTTTCGTCGGTTTAAACTAATATTTGTCCTCTTCCGCCATGTTGGCTAAGCCGTCGTCGACTTAAGTATTATTTTTGTATATTATGGTGTTCGATCACGTTGTTAGTGCAATACTCATTCGTGAGGTGGACCATTTCCCTCGTCATGTGCACTATATGAGTAAGATTATTTTCGATGCTAAGAAAAGGTATCTAAAATTAGAAAAGCTAGCTCTAGGGTTGGTAACCGTGGCAAGAAAAATGCGATCTTATCTTGTTCCATAGTGATTCAAACATTTTTCCTATTAAAAAATGTATTGCAACACCCCGACACTTTGGGTCAGATGACTAAGTGGTCGTTAAAGTTGAGTAATTTCAAAATTAACTTCGAACCAAGAACGATGATCAAAGGTTAGGCATTGGCTAACTTTTTAAATGAATTTCACTTTGAGCGGCCAGACATTGAGCTTGATCAGGATAAGGAACCAATAGAAACAAAGTGGAGTATCCGAATTGACAAGGGGTCTTGTGCCACGAATGTTCACGTAACTACTCTTTTGGGAACGGTAATGCATCAAGATATAAGGTTCGGGTTCATATCTTTAAACAATGAGGCCGTATACGAAGCAATGATGACGGGATTAAGACTCCCACGGGTTTGCGGGGCCAGGATAGTTCGGTTAATAAGCGATATCTAGCTATTGGTTAATTATGCTACAAGATAATTTGAGACGCGAAATGAACATCTGGTTCAATATTTGGCAGCGTTAAGAATTCTGGTTGTGGCATTCGTGAAGGTTACGTACGAACATGTCTGCAAAGCAGAGAACATAATAGTTGATTCGTTAGCAACCACATCGCATACCAGAGACTACGATTGATCAACATATTATTTTCTTAATATGGACCTGAGAGGTCTTTCAACTTTGGTTGATCAACAAGTTAGGTTTTAACCAAGTCTCCCTCCGCGTCAGAATTGATCACTTTCAACTAGGAGGTTAACTGTAAGAAGTTTACTAAAATAACAAATTGGCTAAAACGGTAACATAATAAAAATATTCTGAAACACTGTGAATTGACAAAGAGTAACAAATTACACGACCCGAGCGGTCGGGGATACAAACATACATGCATCTAAAGGGTTCGGGGACACAAAAAAATCCCAACCATAACGGTCAGAGGTAAAAAAAAAAGAGCATGACAAAACCTATTCCTCATCTCTCGAGGCACTGCCACTCGACGACTCTTCTAATGATTCATCATCATCCTTCTCTTCCTCAAAACAAACTTCACAAATAAGCACTTGGGGATGGTCCTTCTCAAGAACCTCTAGCAAAAAAGACCCGAGAGAAAGGGTGGGAAATCTCTAATAAAGATCCAGAATCAACGTCGCATTCGCATTGGCTACTTGAGCATTCATGGTATTTAGACAGTTTGCAAAAAACTTGTTGTCCACCGCTTTGGTTTCCTTCACCGATTTAATGCGGAGGTCGCAAAGGTCTTTAAGGGCCATGGCACGATGATAGAGAGCTTGAATTTTATGTATTACATGGTTTGGTTTATTTTTGGGCTGGGGGTAGTTTTGTAAAGTGTTTTAGCAAGTTTGGAGTATTTTTGTGTTTAGTGAGAGGATTAGTGAGGTAATTAAGCAGCCTTCTTGTATTAAATGTTGATCACCCTTATTAATTAGAGTGGTTGGGATATTTATACTTTTAATTAATGACCCATGGGCTTACCGGGTCGAGTTTAAAGACCCATTAGTTTTTAAGTAGATTAGCAAATAGCTTAGTCAAAAGGTGTTCACATTTGTCCTGTTCGAATTTATAGTGGAGTGATAAGGTCCAAATTACCCCATGTCCAGATTAAATGGTAGGTTGCGACTGTGATATCTGAACTCATTAGTAGCCTATTTTTATAAGCCTTGCAAAGTATCTTTGGAAGGGTTAAAAAATCTACCAAGTCACTATCAATTTCGTCTGATCTGCTTGCGTTGTCCGAACTGAGAAGCTTATTTTCAACACCAATCCAGTTCAAATTTCATCAGGACTGATTTTTCTTCCCAGAATTCTAAGAGTTTTCTTTTGAATCGTGGGACACGTGTTAGTATTTGGTTTGACCTACCAGCCGTTATTTTTCCTAGATCGCCGCACCCACTAGATCTAGAAAGTTACCTAGGTTTTGATTTTTCACACATTTGCGCAACCCTTAATCATTGCAAAAAACCCCTTTCAACTTCTCCTTGGTAACTGCTACTTTTTTCTGTTATATATATATATATACCGTTTTACTATTCTATTGTCTTCCACACTCAAAGCTTTCTTAGAGAGAAATTTATCTTCATCTTCAAATTGTTCTTGAGAGATTATATGTTCACAGCCAGAAATTCTTTAGTTAAAAGTGGTTGGTTGAATTTATCAGAGTTAGAGAGAGAAAAGAAGGTGTAGAGACAAAATCGTATCGCCGCCGATATTCCTGTTTCTCCAGGTGAGAAAATTAGTCAGCCAAATCAGGACGCCGATCAAGGGTCATCTTCCTCCAAAAACTATAGACTCAAACAACTCTTATTTAAGCCAAACCTTTCACCCCTTCCTTCTGGTTCTTCTGTACAAGAGTCTCAACACCCCGTTTCTAAGGAAAAAGCCGTTTCAAGTATCAGAAAACCCTCACCATTTATAGGATTGGGCTCTGACACAAAAACGTCATCGGAGAAGATAACCCCTAGCCGGACAACTCGTCAAACCAAAAACGAGTCCACACCATCAACGTCAAAACCCTCCGGATCGGAGGTAGCTAAAGCAACTCCGCAGGCCAAACCCTCCGGATCACAACCTCTACCAGACATTAGGCCCTCAGAGGCAACAATCGCTCAACTACCCGAACAACCTCCGATGAAGGAAACCGAACAACCTTCCTCAAAGACAACTGACAAACCTTACACAGTGATTGAAGATATTATGGAAGACAACATCGAAGAGGCCTCTTTAGAGACCGAGGCATCAGGTCAAACAGGAGATGTTGCTTCTGATAAGAAAGGTAAGAGTAAAGTAAAAGTTTGTATGACTCATCCAGACTTGCTTCCGGAGTGCCTAGAGGGTAAGGTAGACCTTTGCTTTAAACATGTTAGTGTCAAATATTTTCTGGCTTTGCAAAAAATCAACTATGTCTACACCCATACTGCTGAGTTGGGTCGAATCCGAACCAAATAGGGACTCTAGTTTTCTCTAGACCCATAGATCGTTAAGTATTTTCATTTGGTCAAGCTTTGTTCCAGCCAGTTAAGCCCCAATGCCTAGTACACACTCCTTGACTGTATTATGGCATCCAGACTGTCAAAGATCCTTCTTCCGATGGAGTAGTTTGCTGCTGTAACAAGCTTGTGCAAAAACCATCAGATTCCATTCTACCCCTACAACATAAGGAATGACTTTAAGGTTGTGGACGACCTGCTAAAGCCCGAAAAAACTTGGAGGACGCAGTTCCTATTTATTAGTGGAACATGGGAAAATGGCAGGAAGATTAAAGCCAACACCAACCCTATCTTGCTGATTAGTAGGTGGAAAAGAACTGGTAAGTTTCTTCTTCTCTTTCCCCTACAAGTTTTTCTCCTTAAACTATAAGTTTTCTTATTCTGATTAGTTTGTTACTTCTCTTTAGTTCAACCGAAGTAGTTCACCGACCATTTGGAAGAAGGGAAAAATGCCTGTGCAAAGCTCAATGCATGGGCTTCAGAACACTGGGGGAATATCTTCCACAATTGCTTTACATCGGGATATTTTGTGAGGTCTCACTTGGGGAACACCACATGCGAGAGAGACCTTTCATGGGAAGAGCTAACCATACCTCATCCTACTGACGTGATTCTAAGAAGGAAAGAAGCCAAAGATGCCAAGCTGTTCTTACCTTCCAGAGCTGACTCAAACAGCTACAGAAGGGACTGGTTCAGGGAATCAAGGGGGCATTGATGCGGCTCTGCTCAAAGCAGTAGAGGTTGAAACAGTGAGGGAAGCTGGAGGGTCAAATAACCCACCAAAGCCTCCTAAAAAGAACAGGAAGCGCAAGGCCAATAGCGATGTGAAAGCTGCCAAGAAGAAGAAAGTCAACTTGGGGGAAGAAATTCGCCCTTCGGAAATCCAACCACCACCAGCCCCTGCCAACCCTGCTCTGCAAGAGGAGATCCCAACAGACCTTCAGTCCAGAGAGATTGCTGGTGGAGGGAACGATGAAGTAGACCTCAGTGCCCTTCAAGACATTGGTTTGTACTTTAATGATTTTGAGAAGGATGATTTTGCAGGTCCTTATCGTCCTTCCAGCTCCTCCAACATGGTGAACCACAATGGGAAGTCATTCTCTATATCCAGAGAGAAAGATGTCTTAAGCCACGCTCTCCTTGGTTATATCCGGCCAGTACTTGGTCTGGAGAGGCAAGTGAAAAGTCAGACCAACCTTATCAACTATCTTACTTCCGACAAACAATCTCTGTCAAGCAGTCTCGTAAGTGCTCCACAAAGTATAGAGGCACTGAAGAAGGAGAAGGATAATTTGGCAACCAAGCTAGCCGCATCGGAAGCAGCCAAAACTGAGCTCCAAACTAAGTACTCTGACTTAGAGACTTCTTCCTCCCAAAACCTCGCAGCATTGAAAGAGAAGTTGAAGACTAAGGATGGTGCTATTCAAACCCTAACTAACAAAAAAACTGAGTTGGAAAACACCATTTTGGAGATGACCAAAGTAAAGGAGGCCCTGAAGAGCCAGCAAAAGCAAGCTATCAAGGTAGGTATTGAAGAGTATGCGAACGAAGTAATAGACTCCTTAAAAAAAGATGATGGGATTAACTCTGACATGGTGCTGTTGTTCCACGAGACTTTTCCTAAGAGGACCCTTGGTCCCTTATGGAAGTATGTGGAGTATGAGGATATCCCATTTCATATATTGGCCGATGGGGACAAGCACTATTACTCTAGTGGATTTGACTCCACGGTGATGAAGAAGGTACGGGTGAGAGTTCAAGTGCTAAACTCAAAAGTCCCAAAAAAGATGGGGGTGGTGAAGGAACTTCCGAAAGGAACCATTCCTAAGGTTTTATCATATATCATTTTTTTGTGAACAATCTAATTCCTTGGATGACCAAGGAACATTTTGTATTAATGTTCGGTTGAAGTCCGAATTGGTCATTCGAACAACCAAAGTCCTTAGATGGCGAAGACATGTTTTGTACTAATTGTTCGGTTTAAGTCCGAATAAGTTTAACTTATCAAATTTTCTATTTGTTTAATACTTTTCCTTAAATCTTTCATGGCTAATGTTTAAGTAGCTCATAACATTTCAAAAAATGAGAGTATTTAATATCTCAAATGACATGTATTTAATAGTCATAACCAACCATCAAGTCTATATGATTCACTAAAGATCTAAGGTATTGAACAAGTGATTTATACTTGAATTGAATTGTTAGTAAAATCACTTCGCATTTTTGAAGAATGAATTATATATTATTGAATAAAAAACCGGACACCTCATTAAAACCTCCCCGCGCCACCAGGATAGGAAAAAGTATGCCCCCCTAATATTTACATTGGTATTTAACAAGTAAATATTTACACAAAAACTTTACTCTAAATATAACCTGAGATGCTCAACATTCCATGGATGCTTCAAAACTCTCCCTTCTTTGTCTTGAAGTATATGTCCCAGGTTTGAGCTTTTTGCAGACCACATAGGGGCTTTCCCAGTTCGGAGCCAACTTACCGAACTGATTCTCCTTGGTATATAAGAAAAAATTTCTTAACACCTTATCTCTTGGTTGAAAATCTCTTTTTTGACCTTGGAGGCAAATATGCTCCTCATCAAACCTTGGTAGTGAGCTGTTCTTAAGTGTGCTTTAACCCTTCTTTCTTCTATTAAGTCCAACTGATTCCTAATTGCTATCTCATCAGCTTGTTTGGAATAATTGTGGACTCTGTATGACGGTAAGGTAGCTTTTGTGGGGGTAATTTCATCCATCCCATACACCAAAGCATAAATAGACTCTTGTGTAGCATCCCGAAGAGTAGTTTGGTAGGCCCACAACACTTCTTGCAAATAACTTGGCCACATCCCCGCATCACCTTCTAAATTATTTTTAATCCATATAAGATAGTCCTGTTTGCAACTTCAACCTGGCCGTTTGCTTATGGATGGAAAGGAGAAGAAAAAAAATGATGAATACCTATAGAAGCACAAAAATTCTTCATATGTTTGTTATCAAATTGTGGCCCATTGTTTGTGGTAATCTTTTTGGGGACCCCAAATCTGCAGCATATATTGGATAAGATAAATTTAATGACAGCCTTTGATATGGTTCCTGCCAAGGGAGCGACCTCTATCCATTTTGAGAAGTAATCAATAGCAACTATAATAGTTCTACACCCTCGGATGCCATAGGTAGAGGTCCAACTAAGTCCATCCCCAGTCTGGCAAAAGGTATTGGCTCAGAAATAGACTCCATAGGTATTGATGACACATGAATTTCATTCCCATACCTTTGACATGGATCACATTTCTTCACAATTTCTTTAGCATCCTCCATTATGGATGACCAATAATATTCAGCTAATAAAACTCTCCGGGATAGTGCCCTGTACCCACAATGTGCTGAGCCCTCCCCATCATGCAGTTTGACAAAACGACTTTGGGATTCTTCAATCCCCAAACAGCGTAGGAGAGGTCTACTGAAAGATTTCTTATAAAGAACTCCTCTTAATATAAAAAAACCCATGTGCCTTGTGTTTAATCTTTCTTGCCATAACTTTGTCCGAAGGCAAAGCCCCATTAGAAATATATTGAAGAAGGGTATATCTCAACTCTTTAGGTTGAATAACATGTATGCTCATACTTTCCCCATATTATTTGTTTTGACTTAGCTGTATAGACAGACATTCTTGTATGTGAATCCAAGGGTATGACTCAGAATATGCTATAGTTGCTAAAGAGTCTGCCAATGCATTCTCCGATCTGGGAATATGCTCACAACAAACACTTTTGAAGTCTGCTACCACTTCTTTAAAAATGAGTAAGTACTTGATCAGTTGCTCCTTCTTGGCCTCAGAATGACTTTGAGCGTGATGGATGAGCAGTTGAGAGTCACTCATCAACCGAACTCTCTTGCTTCATATTCAGACTCATTGTTAGAGCTCTTGAACCCAAAGTATATAGCTTGGTACATTTTATCACCATATGGAGAGGTTAAGCAAACTTCAGCTCCATAAACCATTGTGCTTGATCCACTATCAGTTCGGACCACCCGCTCTTTCTTGGTTCTATCTTCTAAAGTTTGTTTAGAGTTCATGTCCGTATGGAATTCTACTAAGAAATCAGCCACTGATTGGGCTTTACTAGCCGTTCGGGGGGCAAAATTAATGTCGTAATCGCCCAATTCTACTGACCACTTAGTCATCCTGCTTGATATATCTGCCTTTTGAAGAATGTTTTTTAGTGGGAAATATGTCAGGACAATGATGGAATGGGATTAAAAATACGACCTCATCTTTTTTGCTGCAATCACTAAGGATAACGCCAACTTTTCCAGCTTTAAATACCTCTTCTCAGCATCTAATAAACTTTTGCTGATGTAGTATACCAGACGAGGATAATTGTCCGCTTCTCCTACTAGAAATACTTATAGCACATTCTGACACAACCAAGTATACATAAAGTGTTTCTCTTTGAACGGGTTTGAAGAGAGTCTTTGGTGAGGATAAATGTTTATTTATCTCAACGAAGGCCTGGTTGCATTGTGGAGACCAATTGAAGTCTTTAGCATTCTTCAAGGTTTGAAAAAACGGAGTACATTTGTCCGAAGACCTTGAAATAAACCCTTTTCAAGGCAGTCAATCTTCCGGTAAGCCTTTGGACCTCTTTAACATTTCGAGGATGATCCAATTCCAATAGTGTACTAAGCTGATTCGGATTAGGCTGAATACCCTTTTCACTCATTATGTAACCCAAAAACTTTCCAGATCGGACCCCAAACACACATTTCTCTTGATTTAATTTCAAATTCACAACTGCTAAATTAGAAAACGTTTCTTGAAGATAAATTATGTGCAAATCCTCCTACATGATTTTAACCATCATGTCATCTATGTATACTTCCATATTTCTGCCAATCTGATTAGTGGATGTTTTGTTCACCAACCTCTGATAAGTAGCCCCAACATTCTTTAACCCAAAATGCATCACCTTGTAGCAATGGAGACCTCTGTCTGTTATGAAGGTAGTGTGATCTTGATCCTTCGGATCCACCTGTATCTGGTTGTACCGGGAGAAAACATTCATGAAGGACAACAACTTGTTTCCAGACGTATAGTCTACCAATTGATCTATCCGGGGGACAGGAGAGAGATCTTTTGGGAAAGTTCTGTTAAGGTCAGTGAAATCAATGCACATACGCCATTTCCTGTTTGTTTTCTTAACTAACACCAGATTGGCAGTCCATAAAGGATATTGGGATTCTTTAATATGTCCCATCTTGGTCAGCCGATCAACCTCTTGAACTATCACATCCGCTTTTTCCTTAGAATAAGCTCTTATTTTTTGTACAACAGGTGCAACATCACTCCGGATGGACAACTTGTGTGCAATAACGTTTGCGGGTACTCCGGTTACATCACTATTGCACCAAGCAAACACATGTTGATTGTTTAGAAAAAAAGACAACAACTTCTTTTTTAATTCTGGTGCCATCTTGGAACCAATCTAGATATTCTTACCCTCTTAAAGGAAGTGAGTTTCAACTTCTTCAATGGGTATTATAACACTGGGAGCCTCTCTAGGGTCCCCAACAGAAGGCTCTAGTAACTGTTAATATTCATTAATCCGAAGTGCACCCAGAGTCTTAGGAGCAAGAGCTGTTGCATAGCACTCTCTGGCTATCTTTTGACTACTTCGGACAACACCTACTTGTCATTGAACTGCATACTTTAAACACTGATGGACTATCGAGGCCACATTATGCATTCTAGAAAGCCATGACCTCCCAAAAATTGCGTTGTATGATGTGGGGCCGTCTACCACAACGAATAATACCCTCACCATTTTTTTTAAAAGGCCCCTTGCCCAACAACACTTCTTCTTCAACTTCCCCAATAACATCCGCAGATCTCCCTGTGAAGCCAATAATAGTTCTGTTTGAGTGCTGAATAACAATTGAATTCCTCATTTGTTTGTAGGAGCTTAAGAAGAGGATATTTGCTGAACAACCTGTATCTATCCAAATTCAGCGTATATTATTGCCCCCAATAGATGCTCCTATAACCACCACATCCTCATGAGGCCCAAAAATATTCCTTAAATCATCCTCATCAAAAACTATGAATGGGAAAGGGGTTTGGCACTGATGGGAATACACCCCCCCTTCCAATTGAGTAGCCATACTGTGGACATGCCTCTTTCTTGATGAAGGGGTGGTTGTTGTCACAGTATCTCCTCCAAAGATGGTTAGTGACTCAAAGAAATTGATCATTCCGAACACCGTCCTGTTTTGTTCTGTTATGACTCCTACATTATTTTGAGTTGGATCAGGATCCAGATACTCAAAATCAACATCGAATCTTTCAAGAATCACCATTTCCTTTTCTTGAGCAGATGTTCCAAGATTGTTTGTAGGTTCCGTCCGAGGAGCATTTTCAGGACTGTTTCTACTTCTTTATTTGACATAAGCTCCCAGTTTTCCTCTTTCAATAAGGTTATGTACTTCCTGTTTTAATACTATGCAGTCTTGAGTGTTATGGTCAATATCATTGTGAGATTGGCAAAAACAAGTATTTCAGCTTTGTCTGGGAGATTGCAGTGTCGCCGACTTCCGAAAATAGACTTCCTCCTTAGTCTTATCATAGATTGTGGCCACATTTTCCCTTAACTCTGCAAACCAATCCGGTTGAACCTAATGACCTCTTTTACCTCTTGATTGTTGGCTTTGGTCCTGATTCTGGTTGGATTGAGTTTGTTTAGTGCGGTTGGATCCTTGTCCGGTCTCTTTAGCCTTGTAACCGGACTGGTTAGTGACTGGAGGAATTGTTATGGTGGACCTCACCTGACGGTGCATCCTAGTTTTCTTTGTCTCTTCCACGTTAATCTGCTTTCCCACTTGATTTAACAGGACACCCCAATCCATAGCTGTTTTCTTGGTTACGGAATTAGCAAGGTTCCAAAGATTCAACCCCTGTGTTAGAGAAGCAATTGCCACCTGCTCGAAGCAATCTGCTAATCCAATATTTGTATTCACAAATCAACTTATGTAGTCCTTTAAAGACTCGTTTGGTTCTTGGGCACAATGGATAATGGTATCCCCGTTACCCTTCACCTCTTTACTTCCAACGAATTTCCTTCGGAAGGCAACCCATAATGTATCAAAATTTCTAATACACCCCTGAGATAAGCTATTATACCATTTAAGAGCACTTCATGTAAAAGTTTGGGAGAAGGCTCTGCACAAGATTTTATCATCAGCATCATCAAAATTCATCATGAAGTTCTTGAATTGCTCCAGATGGTTGTCCGGTTCTTGACTTCCATCATACATTTCCATTTTGGAGCTGTCAAATCTTTTGGGTAAGTTTCCGGACAGTATTTTTGCAGACAAAAGTGACTGCCTCCAGTTCTTATTACGACTACAGACTGTGTTTTCATTAGGCGTTGCAAAAAAAACCTGGTTCGGTCTGAAAAACAAAAGGATCCATCAGCAACCGATCAACATGCCTGTGGGATGACCCTCTACCCAGATGCCTTTCAATCCTACCATGCATATCCCTCTTTCTTGAATACTTTTTGATTAACTTCATTTTTTTCTAGATCTCCCTTCATCACTGCTTGATGATAAATATTCCTCAAGCTCAGCCTCATTCGAAGAGCTACTATAGGTCTCAGACTCTGAACTTTCAACAGGCCTAGACAGATGTGTCTTCTTAGAGCTGAGATGAGTCTTTTTTGAACTAAGATGAGTCTTTAGTGATGGATCCTTCTCCCCAGGATTGTCAGTATGGTGAATAGCTGACGTCCCTGATTTCTCCCTGATATATTTCTCTGCTTGTTTTATGGCTCTTAGTGCTTTCATTTCTGCTCTCAGCTGATCTCGCTCCTCAACAGTGCATTCCTTATTCTTCCTAACCGTTTCCACCCTAGGAGGTAGAGTACCTTTCTCGTTCGGATTCATCAGAACTTTTTTTCTTACTGGTTTTGAATGTAAAATTCAGGAACCTTCGTGCTCCCACTGTGGTCGCCAATTTGGTTTGGTTCATTTTTAGGCTGGGGGTAGTTTTGTAAAGTGTTTTAGCAAGTTTGGGGTATTTTTGTGTTTAGTGTGAGGAGTAATGAGATAATTAAGCGGCCTGCTTATATTAAATGTTGATCACCCTCATTAATGAGAGCAGTTGGGGTATTTATACTTTTAATTAATGACCCATGGGCTTACCAAGTCAAGTTGTGAAACCGGGTCGAGTTTAAGGACCCATTAGTTTGTAAGTAGATTAGCAAATAGCTTAGTCAAAAAGTGTCCACATTTGTCCTGTTCGGATTTATAGTTGAGTGATAAGGTTTGAATTACCCCTGTCCGGATTAAATGTTAGGTTGTGACTGTAATATTTAAACTCATCACTGCCGACCAACCTCATCCCACTCATTTTCGACCATATTTTCCGTGGTGTGCATGACATTGATGGCCTTCTTACACTTTTCCCTTGATCTTTGCCATTTTTCCTCTTTCTCTCGAAGTTCGCGTACATCTTATATATCCCATGCAGTGGAACGGTCGACTGTTCCCGGGTATCTAGCTCTCGCTATCTCGGACAAAGATCTTGCTTCTTGGCTTATCCTCCACCTCAGATATTTGGCCATGAGCCTCTGATAGTATATTAGGTAGATTTTTTGAATTTCTTTTATAGAGCATGGAAAACATGTAATACAAAGAAACTACGACCGTATCCGACTGTCTTAGCTGAAAGGTCCCAGCGGGGGAAGATTCGCCTGAAAAATCATGGTCAGTTGGACTATCATTCGGGAGATGATGAAGCATGGGTAGCGGGTCATCCAACATTATGTCGACTACTCGGGGAAAGAAGTTGTTTCTGGGAGTGGTAAGGTGTTGGAGGGTCCCGAAGGTTCGGAGGGCCGTGAATCGTCAACAATGTGATGATCGACCAATTTTTCTATGCCTTATATACCAAGATCTTCCTCGAGATGCATGGCTTCGGTATTGTGTCTAGCAGGGCTCCTCTTTTCTATGACACTTTTTAAAATTTTCTCTGACCCACATCTGGCAGCAATACTTTCGTCTCCTGAGTAGTTGATCCCCCATATTACTCAAACAGGGTCGTAATGGTAGTTTGCTCGACTAGAGAAGGATCGAATAGTGTGACAGTCGCAACTTGGTCTTCTTTTTCTTGGCCACTCGTTCATTTTTTACTCCACCCTTGTCGACTACTCCCTTTTTTTTGTTTCTTCTTCCCGAAGTTTATTTATTTTTTCACTCCTATTTGGTGGGGCACCTGTATTTTCAACTTCGTTGGCATACACAACCGTGTCTTCTCCACATCTGCCTCGCCTACCTCAGGATCAGGTGAGTCTTATTTCTTAGGTCGTTTGATAGGCTCCCTTTTGTGTTTTGGAACTATGAATTTAGCATCAGGGGTATGCAACCTCTTGACTAAGTCAGCAGGGTCGGGAGAAGGCATTATTTTCTTCGCAGTTAGGTCGTTGTTCGTGTAACACCAAATGTGGTTGTTGATTAATTTCACTTGGAAGAAGTATATGTGAAACTAATGCCCCCAGTTTTTTCAGACCTAATCACGTAGCTGAGAAAAGGTTTCCTTGGCTGAAGATAGATGCCCCTTCTTCAGAGCTTGCAATTTTGTTTTTGAAGCAGTCAATAAAGTGTTGGTTAATAAAAAACGTATATTTGCATACCTTATCGAACCTATTTAAAGGCGAGGCGCCTTGGGTTACTCTTGAATTGAGGTCGTCCATTCTCTTAGGTCCTGTTGATAAACACAAAGTGATGTTTTTATGTTTTGTTGGCCTCCAACAGATTGTTCATTATCTTTAGATTATTGGCCAAGGACATGTAGAATAATGGAAACTTCGACATTTTTGATACGCCAGTCATTGCCACAAACTCCTCCATCGACATTATTATCCCTGCCAAGTGTGTCATAATTATGCATGACATCGGGGTGAAGCAATCGTTTTGGACTGAACTGGGATGAACATAACTCGACCAGCTCAAAGTACCTCACTATTTCTAGATCCAGTGAAAATCGGAACCCCAGTTCAGAATGTCGGAAAATACTATTAGCTTCATTTCCCCCGCCGATAAGGGTGTTTCTCCAAGCGTCGAGAAACGGATGTCAACGCACTCTAGGATGCCCCGACTAGTCT
The DNA here is from genome assembly GCA_036936605.1 of Limnanthes douglasii subsp. nivea. NCBI lineage: Eukaryota > Viridiplantae > Streptophyta > Magnoliopsida > Brassicales > Limnanthaceae > Limnanthes > Limnanthes douglasii. Next base: position 75,469,743 of record JAUPFV010000004.1, read on the forward strand.
TCAGTTGTGAAATTTCGCGAGAACTGTAGTAGAGACACTTGTGGTTATAAAGGGAAATTTTGATTGGCCTTATTGAGCCACTTTGATAGCCAATTAGTAGTTTAGTTATTTATGGAGGAAAGAGATCCTCTTCCTCCGTGTTATTAGCATCACTGGTATTTTCAACATCTGGTTGCTTACCTTCTCTATAACCAATAGCATATGCGCCAGCATTGGGTCTATTGGCAGCATTGGGAATAGGGGTAACATCAGGTTTTTCGGCGGCATGAGTATCAACAAATTCCGTCGTTACCTTTTTTTTATTTTTAGGTAAGACCCCTTTAGCGACGATCCATTCTTTGGGGTGGCGTTGGGGTTTTTGACAGCCTTGGTCTTAACAATGGCAGGTGTGAATTTTTGTTTTGTTTTGAGAGGCAAGACACCTTTGGTGATGGCCAATTCCTTAGGGTGGTGTTAGGAGTTGTTCGCTGACGGTTGGTTCAGGTCGGTTATCTAAAGGAATTGCCCCGTCAAACGCAACAGCTGCAACAAAATCATTGCGAATCTTTTTTGTGTCCAGAAGCGACCCACGCTGCACTACACTTTTAGAAGTGGCAGCGGTATTACGACCACTTCGAACATAAAAAATATTCAAACTTATGTTGACATATTCATGTGCGTCGAATGATGATGAAGTGCTTGAGTCCCCCATGGCCAAAAATTGAGAACTGGGATAGTCTTTTAGCCAAGTTCTTTTCTTTGAGTGAGAAGTTTGGCTAATACCATAAGGTTGACTTTGGTAAGTTTGAGGAGTCGGAACAGACAAACATGTTGGTACAAAAACAGTATGTGGCGGTTGCAAAGAATGATTCCGGTTTCTAAGAGAGCGATTCCGATCAGGGTTGAAAGTCTCGTACAAAGTGGTATGAGAGGATAACCTCATAGAGTTATATATTACACCCGATGCTCAGTATTTGGTAGCTCTATCAAAAATGTTTAAGTAATCGTAAATACTGAAGATGGGCTTTTTATTAAGTTTTGTCTTTTTCATAAATTGATGGTGATAACACACTTTATCTCTCTAAAAAACTGATCACCGAATCTCTATATCTATCTCTCTCTCTCTACAAATCATCTGAAATCGATTAATGAGATAATCATAAGTATTTATAAAAGAACCACCTCATCAACAACTATATTTGTAGGGAAGCATAACTGATTGAGAATAAGGAAGTCCAAGAGTCTTATTCTGAAAATATTAAGTGACACACATTGCGTTATCAAGGGACACGTGTTCTATTCTGACACCTCTGCATGGCTAGTGGACTAGCAAAATCATCTGAGCCTCGGGTAGTTCAAGAGAAGTTTTCTAAGAATTACGAGTGACACGCATCAAATAGCCAGAGGACACGTATTTTTATCCTGATACAATCTTTGTCCCTGCATGACTAGTGGGATTGATATTTCCGAATAGAGTGAATAGGCCTAATAACCGTAGGCTCTAAGCGATGTCTTGGGCACATCGGATAGTTGAACGTGCATTAAAATCCCAACCCAAAACACTTGATCAGTCGAATTCGTGGTAGCCCGACCCCAAAAGAAACAACGTAGTCCTTGCTCGATTTTCTCACAAGGACTAGGGAGGCTACTGATAATGGCATAAATTATTTGGGCCCAAGCGGTTCGGCAAAGCCCAATGATATTTATGCATTGAAATAATAGTTTGTAATAAGAATTATAAAGTAAGGAAGAATAATGACTTACCTTGTAAATAATAAATGAATGAGTAGGCGTAGAGTAAATAAGGGGTGAAATATAATAAAGTGGGTCACCCATATTAGTTTGGGTCTATTACATTTACTATATAAGCAAGATTCCCTTTATGAGGAGTGGTGAACAATTAATATACTAGACCTATTTTGGCATTTTCTCTCTCTACATTTCGTGTTTCTCTCTTTAGATATTGTTCTAGCGTTATCTGGTAGAGATTTAGGGTCTGTGTATTTCTCGAACAATCACGCACTAGTAAAAAATGAAAATGAAGTTTTTTTTATCTCCACTACCTAATTCAAAGATCTTTATAAAGTATCCAATACAAAATTATATGGTTCAAACATCCCATTCGTATCCACAATGTGACTTATTTCATTCAGCGCATCAAGGTTGTCAAATATTCATCTCCGTTTACTCAGAAACTTCGGCTATCAAAATTGTAACCTTGACCATTAGTTTTAGAACCTCTAGGACAATTACGCATTTGAACCTTAGTTATCAGCAATATCAACCACTCACTGGCACATGCTTTAGAGCTTTGGGTTCTTACATAGTGACGAAGTCATTCTTAGAGTTTTTGGCATCGCAAGATCCATAATCAACAGCCTCAACATTCATTTAATCATAAGATTTTTCTTATGGGGGATTTTCAACTTTGCCTCATCTATGGGGGATTTTCTTTTTTCTTCATAGACATAGATATGGGCTTCATTCGCTTGATGGGTACCCTCTTCAACAATCACAATAATTTTGGTATGAATTGAAGGCACGCCAATCATAAAGACCATCTCGTCCTCTGTATGTACAAGCTCTTCTCATACAACAGTAAATCTGTCTATATCGTTTTTACTTTTGGCTGAAAGACTAGGATTCATAAATACACGACCAACAGACTCATCACTATATATTTTTACAGTATATTCCTCTAGAGAAGGTATTATTGCTTTGATCTCAGGCAATATCGTGGTTTCCTCTACATTTATATGTCTCTCATCTAGCATCTATGACACTACATGTTTGCCATTTGAACCCTCAAGCCTTCAATATTAAATCTTCTAAAGGAAGAGTAATAATTTCATTCACCAATCCAAACTTGAGCTTTGAAGTAACCATTTTACTCTTAGCTTCAACAATATTTGAGCATCTAAACCCAGTAGCGGATATTCTAACATACTTGGTAGATTATACCTCTCTCTCTAGAGCTTATGTTCTACCTCTCGAACTGCTTTTGTCATCTCTACTCGCTGTCTCTTTCATCTCTGCACATTCGGCTGACTCTACTTTCACCACAACTTATTTACCAACAAACCATTTATTTTTTCATAACAACTTAAAATATACTTATGGTGGGAGTTTTTTCATCATCACCTTTGAAGCCTGCCTGATTTTTTAAGACTAAAAATCACCCAATTCTAAAAAAATGAGACCTTAAGCTATAGACAACAAAGCTATCAAACATAAAAAAGGATCGATATGAATAACGTCATTGTGCAGCTTCTCTCACTAGCCTAGCGCAATGTTCTTCAATATCGGAGCTTTTCATGTGAAAGCTTCTCGTAAAACTTTTGACAAACCCCACATAAAATCTAATTAAAAATATAAATCACGTCCAATACAATAATCAAACTTCTAAAATAAATGAGGGTGGAAGACTCACTTTTCGACATCCAAGAACGAGAGTAAATCCACTTATCTTCTTTTGTCGTGATCTCCTAGTTTCTCGAAATATATATCAATTCTCTATTCCAAAATTTGTTGTAATATAAAAGGTTTTCAAGGATCTTAGCACCATTATCCATGGTCATATATAAGTATGAATTGAGATTGTTCCCAACAAGTGAATTCATCGCTAAAAACGTTTTTAAAATGACAGGATTATACATATTCTAGAATATAATGATGGCTATTAAAATTATATATAAATTTGTCCAAAGCTGGCTGTCATATATATATATATATATATATATATATATATATATATATATCTTTAAATAGGTTCAACAAATCTCGACTTAAGGGAAATCGAACACACATCTTCAAAATGTATCCAATATAGTCACACTTTGGATGTTGATATGACTCAAAACAATTCTCACATATTTTTTTGGTTGCTTTCCAGCGATTTAACAAACATGGTGGCGGTGACAAGAAAGATAGCTCTTCAAGCGGAAGAACATATTCCTATACCTGACTTTGGCATTTTGACTTCTTCTATGATAACAATAAGTTGATACATTCTTTTCCACCGATTGGGTGATGTTAAACCAAATAATGTATTCGAATTATTACCCTTATGATGAATCAAGGGTTTTAGACTTCGCTTTCTTGCCATTTTTGTTAGCACCCATGATTGGAGTTGATTGTCAAAAAACGAATAAATATTGAAAGAAAAATTCAAAATTCCCACGATTTTATATATATATATATATATATATATAGGGGTTTCACCTGTAAGGAGTAATAAATAACAGTGAATAATGTTAGAATATATATTGATAGCGGAGAGCAATATTTATAATATCATGTGTTCGAATCCTAACCATTCACGTTGTTTAAATTAACGAATCAAATCTATTTTCAGATCAAGGGTATAAATTCAATATGTTGAAGACTGAGAAAAAAGAACGTAAATCGTTCGCATGCATGAAATTTAACTTATTGCTACTTTTTTGTCACGTGTCACATGGACTGCATAACTAGACAAATAATTAGTTTTCTGCCACAATGACAATTAGGTTAATTAATTTTTTCTTCAATTAAGCAAATATTTTAGTTTAAGCCATGTAATGCTTCACAACAAATAAATTCTAGTATATTTTATATATGCAAACACCTCGGTTCTACTAGCCGAATCTTTATCTCCTCAATTTCTCACCTAATGCATCAGCTATATGTCAGTAGTTTTTTCATCATTCAAAACGTCTAAGGGGGTCTCATATACCTAGAAGCAAAGCAGAATAGTATGAAGCTAATTTGAGATCCATTCGATTCGGCCAAAATGTTATAACAACCCAACAACATACTACATGTTAGTTGTACTATTTTTATTTGTGGTAAAATATAATTTTTTTTTGTAATGGATGTTTTAGCCGACGAATGACTTTTAACAAGATATGAACATGGTCAACACGAACAAATGCGGCGATACCTCTCAAGTTTGTTTAATTAGAGTAAATTGATCCCATCAAAATATACCACCAATGTATCTCAAAACTCTTATTATTCCAATCGGAAATAGGCTATGGTACGACTTAAGATACAACCAAAAAATAAGAACATTTGGTTTCAAGCATCTTTTATATGATCAAGTTTCAGTCATACTACAAAACAAATATAACAAGTGTTTCAAATTTGTACAAATTTTAGTCAATCATCGATGTCTCACAAAGGCTAAATAAATTATGATTTAAAAGTTAAAAAATAAAAAAAATCAAATAAAACATTAAAATACATTACATTAAATAACACGGTTAAAAAATTAATATAAAAATTATATATGTATATATATAGCCTACCACAATATAATATTTATTAATTAAAATATACATTAAACTATAAAAACTTACTTTCATACTGTTTAAATACTTTGTTTTTATGATATTTTAACATCGACTCTACAATAAAATTATACTATAATTAAGATATATCTTTTAGAATTAATCAAACCAATTTCATTTCATTTTTAGTAAATAATCAAACCAATTTTTAAAAATGAAAGCATATATATTCAATTATTTGATCTATTCTGATATTGATCCGATTATACAACCAAAAATATGTTATTTATATGGGCATAATATGATCACCTAACTATAATCACATATGAGATGTGCTTAATATGCCTTCCGTTGGATCAGATATTTCGTTTTGACATAAACTTTTGGACCTAGCAAAAAGGATTTTAAGCTTCTGTTCAAGCAAATCAGAAGTTTTGTTAGAAGTAAGTCCATGAAGCGGATCTGTCGTATAAGCGATAACTTCTCCCTAACTGACCGACTTAAATACAACAATAGCGACCTGCTAGTCTGATTCGATGTTTTTTCCTCACTAAACTAAGAAAGAGTCTCGATCGATCAAATATTGACTTATTATATACAAGTTTTGGCTTTCCCATAACCACTAGACGGAAGCTTCTAAGCTACTACCTATAGTTCAAGAGCATGTTCATCTTTCATAATTTGTTGAAGTACATCGAGATGATATTTGGAGAGAGACAGTTGGAGTAGCAGGATCTACCAGCACCAACAGGTGAAGCTAAGCTATCAAGACCTCACATATGCGAAGGCTCACCTCATTGGAAGATCAGGTAGGTTACACTTGAATTCTAAAAAAATACAAAAATTGAAGGATTGTTTGTATTAGCCGCTTTTTTTGTTATTAAGAGACAATTAAGAAGTAAAGCACTAAGAAAAAATAACAATAAGACAAGTTTCAAACAATTAGCCAGCTTTCCTATATGGTGACCCAATTGATCAAGTGAAATAAGGACACAATATTCTGGAGAAAGATCTCTTCCAGAGAACAAGTTGTTCCCTTGATATAATAATTGAATGCCCGACGACCAAATACCAACCTGCTTTAGGTACCGATCGGTGACGATCTCTCTACTCAATGAGTATACTGCCAGACAAGGGCCATTCATTAGTTTACGAAAGCCATTACCAAGTTGTGTTACATCTCTTTTAATCTGTCTACGATGTCACTGTAGAGAATCACAACCCTACTTTCACATCTTGTTTTCTCCTCCATCAATATCCAATGTATATTGTCATTTATTATGTTTGGTTTTTCTTGATTTAAATACTCATCATAATTTTGCCGCTCCTACAAACGCTTACTTATGAACATGGTCATTCATTCACTTGCTCATGAACTCGCAACTACACCAAAAGAGACTGGTTGCCTCATTTTTTATGCCTAAAGACTAGCCACAAGCAACAAAAAAGGGGTTGGGAAAGACTGTAAGTAGTATCATAAAAAAAAATGTTAAAAATAGACACGATAAATACCACTTACAATAATGGTTAACGTAAAATTGGCCGTAGAGCCGTCACAAGTATGGTAAAGTTTGAGATACGTAAAATTATATCTTTCAAAACTTCTGATAATTTTATTGCTTAGATCTTTTAAAAAATCAAGGATATAACAAGTTTTGTGAATCAAATTGGAAACAACTGAAAAATCGGATTCGAATTTGAAAAAGTTTAGAGTTTTAATTAAAGAGATAAATTTTGTAAGAGTCTGAGAGTATTCAGAATTAGGTTATTTTTTTGAAAAATTTACTTATTTATAACAATTATTAAACCATTCCAAAGGGTTCTAATCATTCAAAAAATTATATATAAAGTCACGTCCCTTTATTTAGTCGTGGCAAAATATCTGTTGGAATAATGACCTTCGAAAGGAAACTTTCATTTTGAAGTTGGTCGTGACCAACTTCATTTTGATTGCGACAGACCTGATTTCACCGTGATCAGTACAAGTATGGTTGCAGTGAATTTGTGCAAAAAAAATTAAAAGCCACTGTAAATTGTTTGCTGTAACCAGTCTTGTGCTGATCGCTGCGAGTTATGTGCCAAGAATTTCAGTAGGTTAGTTATCTTACTTCACTGCGACCAGCCTTGTAGCTTGCCATGTCAAAATCTTCTGCCCAACCTAACTCTCACTTGTTGTTTCACAAACTCCGATGATATGAAGCTCTCGAATTACATATTCATTAAATTTAGCTTGAAATGGTAGTCATTCTTTCTTACTTTGAAAGAACTACAGGCTACTTTTATACCTTCACATATAACCCATAGTAATTTTAAAGCAAAAACTTCAATTTACTATAGATCTTAAATTGAGAAAACATTATGCTTGTGTGATAACCAACCACCGGTTAATAAAAAACAAAATATATGTCATTTATACTTGTACTCTTTTCATTTTGTAAAAATAATTATCCTTAAAGGAGTTATAAGTCAACAAAAGGCTTTTAATAATGCAAGTATATGGTCATGAAACCTCAAGACTCACATGAGTTCAACCATAATACACTCGGTAGTTTGGCTCGGTAGATATTCAGTTTCACAAAAACTTCATGTTTAAAAATGCAAGGCAAAAGCATCGTCAAACAAGATCAAGTGTGATCATTACATGTCACGACTTAGGAAAATCACCTAAACATATAGTCCTCTCTTGATTCTCTCGTATGGACTAGGGGACTACTTATAAGGTCATAAATGTAAGGATTGATTTCAACCTATAATTTAAGGCTTTAAGTAAAATTAGGTTATTGGGTTGGAACATGAACATGTAAAGTTAATAAATCCATGTAACAAAAAAATTTACTTTGGAGGCTTAAGCTTAGAAAATCATGATAGCTCTTACCCCAAGCTCATGTCTATAAATACTATAAACTCTTTATTTATGAAGCTCTTCACGCTTTTTACAAAATTAATATTTTTCTTTTATCTATCTTGTTCTCTAAATATCATACGAAATAACTAGCTCTTTATTATGGCTAAAAATATGGTAAGTCTCACACACTTAGGACTTGTCTCACGTTAGTCCACATCATTTAACTTTACACTAAACTGACCCCTAATATTTCAAAAAATGCAACAAACAAGTTCTGAAACATCTAACTCCAAACCCAACCTGCTCCATAAGAAAACTCAACCCACTTCTAAACTAACATAATATGATTAAAATAACCCCAAATCGATTCAATTTACACATAATTCCTATCCTTAACCGTCTCTCGATTTTCCTCGTTTATTCTAATATTTAGCCCATAAAACATCATCAAAGATGAATGACAGATACATAAATTAGAAACAAAGAACCATGCTCCTACAATAAAATATATTAGAGAAAATGAACTACAAAATCCCTAAACAAAACTAGGTTCCTTTTACTCGTGTAATAAAAAAAATGTTGAAGAAACAAATTAACTTCTAGTAGAGCTTTAAAACCTAAATCTCCAGTCCTAGAGTATAGAGAGAGAGAGAGAGAAAAAAAATGATTGAAATGGTAAAAGCAAAGGAAAATCAGTTAAATCAAGTATGTTTTTAAGACAAAATATGCCAATATATTAGGTTGGTAATTTTAATGGTTAGGTGAAAAAAAATTATTCGCTAGAGAAAGTAAGTTGGAACGAGGTTTTACATATGCTACATATGAGAGAACATGTATCCAAGCAAGCTACTATAAGTGATATTCCCATTTCTTCTTTATTTTATATTTTTAATTTGAGGTGTTGATTAGTTTGTATTGATTAGGAATAAAAAAAGTATTGATGGCTGGGCTAGGCTATTAATTATATTAGGTTAGCTTAAAAGTTTACGCGGTTTTTTATGGGTCGGGTCAGGTTTATGGTTAAAAAGTTAAAAGTAAACAATTAGCTTTTAAATTTTACAACGTTCATCTCAGTGTCCTACGTGTATGCTGCGTTGATAGTTAAGGGGAAAAAACTGGACAAAAAAGCTACTGTATATTTAGGGACTTGTTTGTTGTAATTTTTGAAACGTTCGGGGCTAGTTTATTACAAATGTAAATGATATACTATTTATGCTTGTACTATTTTCACTTTGAAAAAACTATAGTTTTTTTCCTCAAAGGTGTTTTAAATTGACAAAATATTTTTAATGATGCAACTATATGGTCAACAAATCTCAAGACTCGAATGAGTCAAACCATAATACACTTAGTAGTCTGGCTCGGTGGATAATCAGTTTAATAGAAACTTCATGTTTAAAAAATACAACATGAAAGCTTCGTTAAACAAGATCATATGTGATTATTACATGTCCAGACCTAGAAAAATCACCTCAAAACTTTAGTCCACTCTTAATTCTCTCCTATGAACTATAGGACTACTTATAAGTTCATAAATATAAGGGTCGATTCCGGTCTATAATTTAAAGTTTTAAGTGTAACGAGACATTCGAGTCGGAACATGAACATGTAAAGTTAAATCCATGGAACACAAAACTTTAGTGCAGACTCTTAAGTCTATAAAGCTATGATAGCTCTTAGCCCAAAGCAAATACTATTAGAGTCTCATTCATTAAAGTTTTAATGTTTTTTGCAAAATTAATCTTTGTCTTTTAGCTATATTGTTCTTTAAATATCATGCACAATAACTAGCTCCATACTAGGTAGCCAACTAACTCAACTCATTTTAATATCTAGCTTTCTATTTCTCAACTACGTTCTACTAGTCTTTTTAAATATTGTTTCTACTTTTAGAACGGATCTTAAATCAAGTTCTGCCCAACTATTCCTCCACCATAGAAAATCTCGATTAATCCAATTAATTTCATTATGTGAAAATCTCGATTAATCCAATTAATTTCCAAATATGTGAAAATTAATTTTGGTTTGAGCACGAAAAAGAACATATGCCATTAAACAAAAATTCGAACATAAATATTAAATATAGTGAAGAATTAATTTTCTAATGATACAAAAAGAAAAGTCAAAACGAAGGTAACAAAACCAATTAAAAATTTAATGATAAAAGTACATACTTTTACACTAGTATCACATGTACATATTTGTATGGCACCACATGGATGATACTTGCATGACCTTGCATGTATCATCTTTTCCGGATCTCACATGAATATTTTTTATTTACCTTGCATAGATCATCTTTGTATGGCCTCATATGGATCATCTTTGCATGCCTTCATATGGATTATCTTTGTTTAGCCTCACATGAATTTCCTGGCCCCACTTGTATGATCTTTACCTGGCCTCACATGTTATCTTCATCTCACATCTATCATGTACTTATATTAACTAAGGGTTCACATGTTTATCGGATGCAATAAGCAAATCACTTAAAATACCATATTATCAAACAATAGAAGATGCTTTAATATTATTCATCATGTTAGCCTACTCCACATCGTTCTTCTCTATATCCAAGGATGTATTAACTTCTATAATTCTTTTTTACATAGAATATACACAAGAAATAAATAACTATGATTGAGCTAGAGTAATCAAGTAGAAACTGATAAACTTAGTAAAGAGTTGTTACGAAATAAAACTTGATAAACTAGTTGGATGTGTTGCTCATTTACTAGTTAATATTTTTACTCTATTTTTAAAACATGTAGAAAAAAATAGTAAATTGAAACATCATTAAAATGAAGTCATTCATCATAGAATAGAAAAATATTTATAAAGGAAACACAAATAAAAGCGTGATACCAATATGCTAAAAATGGTTGGGTATTGAAGAAAAACCAGAATTGAATTTGATTAAAACTTTATAGGAGATCACAACTTAATTTTTTTATTTAGCCAATAATGTTGCATTTCTTTTATTTGTAATACATGATTTTTTATCTATTATATTATCTCGTATCTATCATCTAGTATACAGTCTCTCACATATCATCTATATATTATCCCGTAACTTTTATGTATTACATGTCCTGCATCTTTCATGTATTACTTGTCCAATTTCTATCATGCATTACATCGTCCTGCATTTATCATGTATTACACTGTCTTATATCTATAGTGTATTACATTATCTCATTGATATCGTGTATTACACTATCCTAGATCTATCGTATAATTTATCATCCCACATCTATCGTATAATATATTTTCCCGCATTTATCATGTATTACAATGTCTTGTATCATTTTGTATATTATATAATCCCATATTTTTCATGCATTATATTGTATCACATCTATCACGTAGTATATTATCCCATATCTATCCTATGGTATAATGTACCGCGTCTATCATTTACTTAAGTATTTGAATTTTTTTTGTAGGTTTAGGAAGGCGCATTGACGTTAACAAATGAAAAGGAAGAAGAATTTGGTGGGGGTTCTAACAAGAATAAGAAGTTGATCGGAAGGAAGAAAAATAAGATGTTGTTACAGATTAAGAAGAAAAATAGTAAGAAAAAGAAGAAGATGTTGCAAAGGAAAAAGAAGATGAGGTTGTTATAAAGAAAAAATAAGATGAGGTTGTTATGGAGGAAAAAGATGAAGCTAATCTTAACGATCACGATAGAGGTGAAAATTAGGATATGCAGCGAGATGGAAATATATATATATATATATATATATATTGATGTAGATGAAACACTAAATGCATTCATTGTTCAAGAACGTATAAGTAAAATATCAATTACACTGACTAAAAAACTGCACAAAAAGTAAATTTACATCAAGAAATATTATACGACTAAGAAAATCTTCTGAAAATAAAACATAAACTAGTAATATATAAAAAAATTCAATAGAATTTGGTATCGAGAAAACTTATTGCTAGTTCACATAGATAAAAGTCCGTTTCTCAGATTCTTAGGAATCTAAAGAGACTTGAAAATAAGAAATCATAAAGGAATGTAGTTGACAATATCTATGATTTGAAAGTAAAAGTATACGTCTATTACTATACAAACAAAAGGTAAGAATCTCTCATCTAGCATACTTTCTTGCTCTCTCATCTAGCATCATTGTCTAACCCCACATATATCATCATTGTTTGCTTCACATCTATCATCATTCCATGGTTTGTCAGCTATTAGCATTGCATAGTCTCACATTTATTATAATTACATGAACTAGCATGAATAATCATTGCATGGCCTCACATATAACTTCATTGCATTGTTATTCATATATCATCATCTATTGTCTCTCATTTATTATTATTTTACATCTTTGATCATTTTCTAGCCTCACATCTATCATTTTTGTATTTTTATTGTCTAGTTTTTAATATTCAGGTTCATTTATCTTGCAAAAAAATAACATAAAAAACCTAACAACAACGGAGCATGTATCTAGCCAAAATATTGACTAAACAATAGTGGATTAAATAAAGAATTGTGCAATTGCTCGTAAAAAGCATGAAGATGAGATTGGAGAGCTAAAATGATCAATCACTAAAAAATACAATGGCATATCAAAATTGGAGAAATATATAGAAAAAGGTAAAGAAAAAGATGAAGCAAATAGAGACGTGGAACTTGAAAGTGCACTTCAACTGCTTATATTGAAAGTAAACACGAAGGTGGAAACATACCCTAAATGATATCTAGAATATATGCAAGGAAACAATAAAGACAAGATAAGGAAAATAAGGAAAAAACACCTAACAAAAAAATCATGTATTAAGGGCTCTCATACTAAAAAAAATGTAAAAATCAAGAATCACCTTCCAAAATAAAGAAAATGTACATGATCGCATTGATATGCAACAAACTCATGATAACAAATGAATGTACAAAACCTTCATTTTAATAAAATAGAAAACCAGGACCCTCATGATATAGAGGTGATCCAAGAGAAAGAAGTGACTTGGGAGATGGTTCTCAACCATGAGAAGTTTATTGATGCTGTGGAGATTGTTTCAAACCATCAAAAGTCTATTGATATTGTTGTGGAGAATATTCTAAAACCAGAATGTTTCTTTGGACAAATAGGTGATCTAGATTCATTAATCTTGATCGAATGTTTTAAAAAATACATGTATTGTTGTATTTTTTTGAACACTTAAACCTATTACACATTTTTCAAAAACTTACTAAACACTGCTAATTCCACTAATCCAACCAATACTAGCAAGTTTTTTGTTCTTATAACCAATAAAATTCATACTATAACTACTTTCTCTATAAATAAAATACTTATTGGAAGCTTCAAATAAACTTTGAGCAGTTTCTCTAACATATTCGTCAATAACAACATCAATTTCTAAATCGATAGTAACAGATGAACAACCCACAGTATCAATAAGTGATAGTAAAACAAGTAAATCAGTATCACAACCTAAGGTATTATGTATGAGGTCACCGCAATAATATATTAATCTGAAATTATATCGAACAAAAACATACCATTTACTTAAACAAAAATTAAGAATATTTTCAAAATATTCAAACATACCAAGATCACGAGTTGCAAGTTCACCATTTAGTTAAAAAATTCCTAGTCAACTTCTAAACATTGTGTACTTGTATTTGACAAATCAAAAAGTAAAAATAAATTACATGTCTTACATGTATCATTGAAAATTAACAAAAATCACGCATCTATCATAAAATCTAAGAAAGTCTTCTATGTGAGAATTAACAGTCTCATATCTATCATAGAAAAATAACAAATTCTCGCATGTGAGAATTAACAAAAGTCTCGCATCTACCATGAAAAGAACAAAAATCTCGCGTGTGAGAATTAACAAAGTCTCGCATCTATCATTAAAAAATAAAAAAGTTTTGCATGTAAGAATTAACAGGGTTTCACATCATTCAACTACTATAGTCAACTATCTACTGTCTCTCATCTCGCATCCGTGAGACAATATAAAACACGCGTCATAAACTTCATCTTCATCGCGAAGCTTACCTAAAATACAGGTTTCAAAACTTACATTTACATAAACCTGTAAATCAAATAAAACCTACATAAAACCATAAAAGCAACTAAATTAGACATTTATACCTCCCTAAAATATTATGCAAACAATGAAAATCGAATAAAATAAATTCAAACCTTATGTTTACATAAACCTACAAATTGAGTGTGAATATGAATTCGAGTCTATATTAACGACAAAATCAACTGCAAATCGATAAAGAAACCGAATTATACAAAAATAATAATTTAGAGAAAAAATTGAATTCAAACGAAAAATGAATCATCACATCTGTATTACAGGTTTGAATTTTTTTTATAAAAAATATTAGATGTTTATATAATTTATTAAGGATATTTGAAGTATTTTGAAGTTGTGTATGTTTGATAAAAATAAATGATAATAAAAATAATAAAAGTAGAAATAATTTTGGTTTTTATGTTTAAAAATATTTTACAATATGTTAATTATAATATTTTATAATATTTTAAAAACATTTATATAAATAAATAATATTTGATAAAATTATAATATTCACTCTATAGTATTCATTTTATAATGTACTAAGAGCATGTACAATCGTTGGTGATAAAATTATGTGGTAGTGGGTGTCACTTAGGAGAGAGAAATGTGATTTAGTTTCATTTAGCTTTTTTAGTTAACATGTTATATCTTACGTATATGAGAGAGAAACCATATTTCTTTTGTTAATATATTTGATTTTATTTTACTGTATTTATTAAAATGTTATTTAATTTTATTATCTATTTCTGTGTTGATAAAGAAGATCAAAAATATTTTTGTAAAAACCGATAAAGAGAAGAAGTAAAAAAAGAATAGAAAAATATAAAAATATGATTTCAAAATATATGAGGATTTGTTAAACATATTGTAAAATTGAGATATTTCTCTCTAATTTGTTCGTTTCTCCTGACAATGCCGAGTTCTTCTTTTTTGTGTTTTTATTCTTCAGTTCTTTTTCGAATCCTATGTATAAGTTATACTCCACTTATAACATAGCGGAGGATGAGGATGAACTGGTAGCCCTTATTAACAACCAAAAATCTCTCTTTATTTCTCTTTATTTGTCTGTTTTCCCCCAGTTGGGCATCAACTTCAGAATTCATCATCATGTTTTTCATCTGTTTACTTATTTGGATCACCTAAAAGTCCTTCCACAGATTCGAACAATGACAAGGCACATGACTGGTTGAGTCTACTTGACCTAGGTAACGAGTTGCGCAAATCGGGGTAGTAATAAGTATTCACAAAGGTATATGTCTGGAGGAGGATATTTTATAAGACAATGTTCAAGTTCCACAAAGGTAAATTCTTCTGACTAGGAGGGTACAGTTAAAGACGATGAAGGAAGTCATTCTGCGGCACGTTATTAAAATAGTTCCACAAGGACTTATAATCCTACAATCCATACTCTTATTAGTCACCCTGCTGTTGATGAGGAAGGAAAGAATAAAACTGTAGTTGATGTGAAGAAAGTAGACGTAGAAACCGTTACTGCTTTACTTCAAGAGGGAGAGAGTACAAATGTATCCCCCGCCCCTAAAAGAAATAAAAAGTATTTAAACATCAGAGACTTAACGAGGTAACTATCCGAATAGAACATCAATAAGGTAAAGAGGGCTGATAAATCTTTACGGATGGAATTAGATCCTTATGGCTACAAGGGAAGTATTAAGATACCACGCTTGTCTTCACGTCATACAAACCAATTGACATTCCGTATTGGGAACAATAACACTATTTATGTGACAGAATATTTCCATGTAAAATACAAATTCAAAGTGATATATTATAATATGCATGCTCTTCAATCTTGTAGTGATGCGAAGCCCGTATATTTCCCAATTGAGCTATGTAGAATTGTAGAATGGCAGCGGTATACCAAAAAAACTCAAGACAAGTTAGTAGTGTCTTGCTTATGGAAACTCGTAAGCCCCCACATCAAAGAAAGAATATTATTAAGCAGACTCTTGTAGGGAATAATTATAGCCATGATAAACTGGTGAGGAATGAATTTGGAATGGATGTGATGCATCAACTTGTTGTGTTGGAGGCCTTCAAAAGCTTATATACTTTGATAGTGGCAGTCCCGGCAATGTTACTCCCCAATTACGACAAGTTTAATATGACGGACCTGCAAGCAAGCAAGTGATTAAATGGCGGCAAAACAGATCATTGGGCGTGTATCAACTTCTCTAGAAACAACATACATATAAGCTTCTGATTTTTGTTAGAAAAATCAAGAAAATAAAATATATTATTTTTTAGTTTGATCATATCTTCTAAAATATTTTTAATATATTTTTTAAATAACAACTTTCATTTTATTTAGTTTATTAATTTCATATTTTAATTATTAATATATTAAAATTTATTTTTCATAAAAAAATTGATTTTATTTCATGACAACAATATCTTATATATAACAAATTTAATTTTATTTCTATTTTAAAAAAATATCTTTGAAATATTAAATTTGATTTGGTTATATACTATTTTTAAAATCTCTATAAAAAATAAGATATTAAAATTCATTATTATTATTATAAAAATTATATTTTATTTTTACATTTATTAATAAAATAAAATAAAATTGAAAATCCAAAATAAATAAATAAAATAAAATAAAATTAAGTTAAATTAAAAACGAGCAACTTGGTTTACGTGGCTTTGTAAGTTGCTCCGGATATTTAAGAAGACCACTAACTATTTTTAATTTTTTTTATTTAACGCATCATTTAACACCTCTATTGTAATGATTTTAGAAACATGTTAACTAACAATATATTTAACACGTAATTTAACTTCCCTACTTCGATGTAAGCATCCATGAATAGATAAAAGAGACTACTATTTATTATGTGTAACTTTTTTTTCCAACATATAATTTAAAAGCCTATTTATATTTACTAGTTTAAATTAGGCTAGATAAATTTATAGTTGCACTTACAAAAGTATAATTTTTTTTTATTTGTGAAATTAAATAACTACCTTCAATATAAATAATTGTATTATTTTTAGATTACCAAAATTTCGCAAACTATACCCAAACCAAACCATTGGGAATGCTAAACTAATAAAAAGTGGTTAGTAGGTTCCTCCATATTATTACGGAATTTTGATAAGATAGAATTATTTAGAGAAAAGTACAACTATTCTGAAAGTGAAAGATGACATAGTCCGGGTCTTTGCTACTTGAAATACGGAAAGGTCTTTGTTTACTTGAAAAGCGGAAAGTAAGAAACTGGCCACACCCTCCTACTACCTAAGTGAGTACATAAAAAGGCCCACTAAATCATCATCTTCGTTACTCTTCAGCGTTTCTCTCTTTCCCTCTTTCAATTTGCAGAACATAAATTAAAAAGGTCAGATCTAGCCACCTCCGTCTCCGCCAAAAACACCGAGCTGAAATCAGTCGATCGCCACTAATTCCTCCGGTAATTTCCAGATTCTGAAGCTCCACCAAATTAGCAAACTCATCAGACAGTCGATAGACATCGTATCGTCGAAGCAAGGTACACCTTTTAAGTTTCAGATGAATTCAAAATCGAAGAAAAAAGTGTTGTTTCAAATCCGTAATATAACTTGTCTGTACCGAAAACAACTTGCAATAAGATCTAAACTACTATGTTCATGAAATTGGGTCTTTGCTTATGCGAAAACAACTTGTCTTTGCTTATAAGGTATGCTGATATCTCTTATGTAGTTGGTTTGTTTAATGGTGTTTTATTATTATTGTTGTAATTTCGCAGATAAATGAACTAAGTTTCTATAGATTATGTATGAATATCGATTTCGATTTGTATTTTTGTTTTCTAGATATACTCGATCGTACTTGTATCTTGAACTTTTAGAATTGCCCGATATGAAATCCGCTTTGGCAGAGAATAAGCAATTTAAATTTTGCTTTGAAACCCTAGAATCAGTCTGATACAGACGCCGTGATACTGATAGGGTTTACAGATTGAGTTTACAGACTGACATCCTAAGAGAGCGGCTAAAACCTTCACTTAATCCTCAGCGGCTAAAACCTTCACTTAATCCTCTTGAAAATTTGAAAGCTTTTTGAAAAGCAATTGGGATATATGAATGATTTGATTAAAATGGTGATATCTTTTTTCAACAAAATCCTAGTCCCGAAGGAAAACATGACTTGTTTCGTTTTACCAATGGATTGCTTTTAAATAGTCTATTTAGCTTACGAGGGAATTTGAGGCCTATTTGAATGAGTTATTTCTCTTCGGGTGTTATTATTACTGGAACAATCTGAGCTTGCTAGTTTAATGTTAAGGTGTTTCTTTACTGTATACGGTGACTTGTGTACATTTAAGCAAGTAAAAGTTATGAATTAACACATTTCATCGACAGTTTCGGTAATGCGCTGTCGTATCTGCTGTATCATTTTATGTTATGTGTCATTTAGCCCGTCTATATCTGTTCTTATGAGATATCAATAACTACTAGGAGATGATTTGGTGTCGGAATTCATAAGGAATTGTGTCTTCTTATACGTGTTTTTAAGTTCATTGAATTCAATGTTATCCTGTGGCCTAAGGGGAAAAAATGTAGTGCTTGTATGTGTCACCATTTCTGGTTCCGAATGTTCTTCATTGCTTCATATCAGTTAATGTAATAAAAAAACAAAATTCTCATTTTTAAGTAGCTCATGATATTTTATGCTCATGTATATCTGTCGTGCTGTTTTTTTCCTCTAGAAAAATGCAAGATTCCAGGATGCTAGCAGCTGAGAATACCTCAAATCTAATGCCCCGAAAAAAGAAGATTGTAGCTTCAAAAGGGAACGACGTTCAACCAGTGATGGCACATATGGCACCAAGACCAAGCAAGGTCTCAAAAAGGAACCCGATGATAGAAGGCTCTCCTATGAATCCCCAACAAGAGAGATCACATTTAGGTATGTTACCGGACTCCTCAATATCGGGAAAGGACTATAGATCCTTAAGACGAGACTATTTGCTTCTAGAGGAGGAAAGCTACACGCTTGGGAGAGAATTTAAAATTGTTGAAGCTGAGGTTAATAATCTCGAAGATGAAAAGCTTGCACTCTTGGATCAGCTGGTTGTATTAGAAGGCTTGATTGATCATTCGGAACTACATTAGAAAGGTCATCTCTTGATTACCTTGAACACCTTGTTCTGTGCTTCATTCGGAATTGCATATAAATAAAATTTATAGTAGTTGATGATATGCAAGTTCTGGTCAAGTGACTTGTAAGATTTGTTTAATTATGAGCTGTAGATGAAAGAAAAACCTTTGAGGTTTACTTTATTTGAATCCTGTATATTGTTTCAATTTCAAAGCGTATTACCATTTGAGTTTTTGAACTTGTCCGGACAGATAATTTTTGTGCGTGGATTGTCCAAAAAGAAATGTCAAATTATAGTTTTATGATTTTGAAGCTTAACTCTTTAGTCTTTTTAGCCTTTAAAGGGTAGCTGAGTTGGGGGTAGTCAAGTTGGTCTTTAGTCTTTTTAGCCTTTAAAGGATAGCTGAGTTGGGAGTAGTCAAAGTTGGTGGAGTAAGATGTATTTCTGATTAAATGTTTGCAGATTTTTTGGCCGAATCTGTCGCTTTGTAATTTAATATCTTGGCTGTCGCGTTGTAATTTTGCTATTAGATTGGTATTTTGCTTGTTTTGGGTAAACTGGTCTAATCTAATCTTATGCTAGTTTTGGTTTGACATACTAACGCTAGTATGTCAGAACAACCATGGAGACCTTTGTGACCTTTGTTTCTTTAACCAGAAACATGATTTTAAATTAAATGACCGGCCGAAAGAGATCCAAAATTTGAATTCTGTTTACAAATCCAGTATATTTTGGAAACAGCACACAAACTATAATTTGTAAAAAAATACCTTCGCTGAAAAAGAAAAAAATACCTTCGCTGAAAAAGAAACAAATCTACCAATTTCATTTTCCAACAACAGTTAACCGGATACAGTTTACGATTCCCAATAGATTCAATTCGGATTAAGATGTGTAATCAAAATAAAAAGCGATGGTTTAAAAATTAAAAAATTGTATACTAAAAATTCAAATTACCGATTCTTTTACGGGTAAAGATTTTTTTTAAAGAAAGTAAAGTAGAAAACAACTAAATAAGGCGGTACATAGATTAAAAAAGGATTACGATACAACTAATGGAAGGTTATGGCTAAATTCGGGTTCAAAAAATGTTAACCAGTCCTAAAAATGAGACGTTTTTAAACTTTTATTATTTTATCTTTACCCCGATGGTTGAACCCTTCTCAACCGGCGGGTGAGACCTTATCACCATTCGTCCCACTTGTTTCTAACTTGTAACAAGTTAGTTCTTTTCCTTTATAGATGTAATAAACCGGTTTGTGTTTCCAAAAGCGAAATAAATTAGTCTTTATTGACTTCAGCACATAATTTCTACCATAAATGGCCTTTGACCAGCCACATCAACGTCCTACGTGGATCGCTGATGTGGCAGCAGTAAAAAAATATATAACGATTTTACTTTACCCTAACCTTTTAACCCTAATTCTATCCATAACCCGGTCCAACCAACTAAAAAAATTTAATAGGCCCATTTAACTAATTTAATCCAGCCCAATAACCCTAAAGCCTAACCCTATATCAGCTCCCTCAAGCTCATGTCTCTGCACCGTAACCATCATACTTTCCCTCCACCCAATCACCTACCGTACTTTCCGTCCACCCAATCACCTTCGTACCTCCCGCTCATGTAATAGTAATACACACCACTTCATGCACACTTGCCTTTTATCGTTTCCGACTTCCTATAGAATTTTTTATATATAAAATAATTATCATATAAAACAATTATCTACATACAGAATTCTTTACATTTCTATCGTTTCCAAATTCATTTTTACATAATTAAAATCCAAAATAATTAAAATATCTAACGGAGTACAAACCCTCCCGTTATCATACTGGGTACAAACTCTCCCCTATACACGTCCCCGTTAATGCTATACACATGAAGCAAACACCCTGAAATTGCTCGTTTCTCTGATTTCGGTCGCGATCCGATGGACCAGAAGACCGGCAAAGACGGTCTGGAAGTGGAAGACGAAGAGGTCAACTTTATCGAGAAGGAGTGCGCCAAGAACAACTGAATCGAAGGGAGTCGAGGAATAGCGAGATTAAAGGAGAAAAGAAGAGCGGCGGAGAAAGAAAACGCCGATAAAAAATTGAGGAGGAAAGAGTGGCTCGGATGCGAAACGAGGAAGTAGAAAAAAAGAAGCAACAAGAGAAGAATCAAGCGTATGTGGACTTGAAATCAGCGCAGATGCAAAAACCGGCGGAGATTCTGGTAAATGGTGGATTTAGCAAGGAGAGACTGATTTTGAGGATGCAGATGCGTATTTTTGGCAGCGAAATGGTAGAAAGTTTGGGATTTAGAGATAGATGGAGAAGAGTGTAGAGTTTGACTCAATAGAGGGCGTTTGTAAGGAGTCGGCGACGAACGAACCCGATGACGATGGAGGAGGAGCAATCGGGTCATCATAAGGCGGCAATTGGGTAATAATCTACGATAAAATCGGAAATAGAAGAACTGGAGTTGGTGTTGTGCTTTTGGTGGATAGAGACAACGGAAGCAAAGCAGGATGGGTTGGGTTAAAACCGGAAGAGACGCCACTGCTTTCTTCTCCGATCTGAAGCTCTGATTTCTTCTGAAGCATTCAATACATGGAATGAAATTTGTTTGATAAAAGTAAAAACCAGAATGATTTGGATTGGATTTAGAAGTTAGGTCTTTAGGGTTGGGTCGGGTTACGAGTAGAATTAGGGTTAAATAGTTGGGGTAAAAATAAAGCACGTTTTAATTTTTTTTACTGCTGCTATATCAACGTCCCACGTGGATTGCTGATGTGGCTGGTCAAAGGGTATTAATGGTAGAAATTTTGGATCGAGGTCAATAAGGACCATTTTGTTCCACTTTTTGAAACACAATGACCACTTTATTACAACCCCAAAGGAAAATGATGAACTTGTTAGAAGTTGGAAACATGAAAGACGTCCGATGTTTTTTACCCCATACTAACGCTAGTATGTCAGAACTGATAAGGAAATAATTCGTCGGAATAAATAATAAGGGGTTGATTATGAGTAAAAAATACTTGGCATGACTATAATTGTATTTATTATCCTTTAGAGGCAAAATTGCAAACAATGCGCTTAATAAGGACCAAAATAATAATAAATCCAACCCACTAAGGATATTAATGGGGCCACCTTACTTTACTATAAAATGTGACCCACTTTTTTGGTAGGTGGGACATTGAATATTATTCTAATCACTTTGCACTTTCTCTCTCTAGACTCTCTCTCTAGTCACATCAGGTTCAAGATCCGAAATATTCCTTGGTCATTTATTCTCTCATCATTGGCGCCGTCTGTGTGAACACGTGATACCAAAAAGGAATCTTTTTCTTTGAAAATCACGCTTTAAAAGATGAATGACGAGGCTGTGGAAGAGAGGGTCGGGAGAGAAGTAATCCGAGCCGTTTCGGTATCTGAAGGCGAAGAAGCCCCAGGTCGGGGGCGCTACGACCAGGGTCGGGACAAACGATCGACCCTTATCATGACCCGAAGACAGCTCCTAGAAGACATCTCCAGGCTAAACGCCGAAAGAGAGCGGGCACTAGACGAGAAAAGGGTTCGGGAAGGAAAAGGCAAAGAACCGCTCTTGGAGGACCGCAGCGAGGGCAATCCAACTGTTGGACTTCGCATCGAGGCCCGACCTGTCAGATATTATCGAGAGTCTCGTCCCGAGGAAGGGCAAAATACCAGAACGCATCGATACCCGGAGGGCCACCGCGGCGTTTCCGCTGACTACACCTCAGATGACTCATCGGGTATGGAGTACCGACGACGGGAAAGGGTCCTACACCGCGCACAGAAAAATCATTCCCGACGCCACCGAGGACCCAGGTCAGACTCTCCAAAGTACAAAAAGGGTAGCACCGATAAACAAACTCCGGTGTCGTTTGAAAAGGAAGAAATACCCGCATCCAGTCGTGAAGAGCGAGTAGCGCTGCCTCAAGTGCAATGGAAACCATCGAACAGCCAGAATATAGGTTACCGAACCAGCAGCCAGTTTATTAGTCCAGGGGACGAAGGACTCTACGGAGTTCAGACAGAAGGACTCGGAGGCGGAGCTTTCGGGTTCGGAGTTAATTGGAGAGCCTCGCCATTGTCCGACGGAATATTAGCGGGGCAGCTCCCGAAACGATTTGATATTTCCAAACTAGAAAAATACGGCGGGAAGAAGGATCCGGATAACCACTTGGAAGCCTTCAAAAACTTCATGCTGAGTTTCGACAATGACGATAAACTCCTGTGTAGAGCGTTTTCAATGACCTTCCGAGATCGGGCGTCCAAATGGTACAACCGTTTACCACAAGGCTGCATAAAAAACTTCGGGATGTTCTGGACGATGTTTAGGCAACATTTCGTCGGAAGTAAGAGTTTCCGAGCCAATGGAGACACTATTATGAACTGTAAACAGAGGTTAGGGGAAAGCCTCAGGGAGTATACCCGGCAATTTATTGACGCTAAAACCGACCTGGACCACTGCGAGGAGAATGTGGCCTTAACCGCGTATCGCTTGGGCTTACTCCCGGGACCTATGAAGCAAGCAGTAACGAAGAAACAAGCATTCACTTTCTCCACCCTTCTGGCTCAAGTAAAAAAGCAAATATTGATCAAAGAAACCGAAGCGTCCGAGCTGGCTGCGCAAATTCAGCAGAGTGCACAAGCAGCGGTAGTGATAAGGCAAGGGACTCAATCGAGCTACACTCGGGCAGCCCAACCGGTCAGCACAATACATCCGACCCAGTCCGTATCCACCACACCTTCGGCTCCACCGAGCCAGAAACCAAAGCAGACGAGTCAGACGACTTCGTGACCTATGTCTAACAAGTGGATCCGGCCTGCTTACTTCGCGGATCTCACAGAATGTGTATCATCGATCTACGAAAAAACCAAGAAAAGCGGGATGTACCGAAGGCCTTTCCCAATACCCACGCCCCGGGAGCAGAGGAATAATCGTTACTGTTGCTATCACGAAGACGTATGGGCACGGTACTAAGGACTGCATTGCTCTCAAAAAAGAAATACAGATGCTCATAGAGCATGGTAACCTCCTGGAGTACGTCAAGAAAGCCCAACAGAGTGCAACTTCGAAAGAAGTCATGGTGATTCCAAAGCCCGAAACCAGTATGATCATCTCCGAGGTGACCGACCATTTCGATGTATCCATTGAGTACCTCGACCCCGAGGAAAACCGCAACATCATCGGGATCATCGAGGAAGAGACTGAGGAAAACGTCGGTAACGTGAGAAACATTTGTAAATTATTTGAATCCCTGACTATCTTCGGTGGAGATTCTATGGCAAGTACCACACACTCTTCCAGGAAAAGGCACATAGTGAATCTAACCACTCAGTTAGAGGCTCGACCGATCTAGCACTCTAAAAGCGTCTCGTCCCCGATCCTGTATTTCGACGACGACGACATGAGAGACATAGCCGGCCCCCACGAGGATGCAATCGTGATCGGGGCAGCCATTGCGGGGGGAGGAAGTCAGACGCGTCTTAGTGGACACAGGTAGCTCGACCAAAATAATCTTCACATCCACTTTCGCAAAATTTAGGACACCTCTGGTCCTCGTGCGGTCCGACCGTACTATTGTGGGATTTACGGGATCGGCAGCCGATGTCATCGGAGAGTTTGAGGGCGTCGTTCAATTGGGCCGCAGCCCATTTAAGAAGGAGGTCACCGTTCTATTCGTGGTAGTAGACGCACCGGCTTCCCACAACGCAATTTTCGGCAGGTCGTGGATATCGCGAATGCATGCGGTATCTTCTACAATCCACCAGTGTTTGAAATACGTGGTCGGAAACAACGTGGGTATAGTCCGAAGTAGCCAAAAAGCAGCACGGGAGTGTTACCGAGCAGCATTGGCACCTAAAAAAGATCAAGAGATGGTTCAAGCACGGGAATAGCAATTAAAGGGGGTCCCCCCTGGGTCGTTACCTGTTGATGATCCTAGGGAAGCTCCAAGCTATCTGACTACCGACGAAGAATGTGAACAACACCTGTTTGCCGAAGGAAAAGTTCTGCAGATCGGGGTTTGCTTGTCACCAATATTCAGGGAACAGTTATTATCTTTACTACAGGAAACTTTAGATCTATTCGCATGGTGCTCAGAGGACGTGACAGGGGTCCGAGAGTCTTGTGTTATTCACCGGCTGACAATCAACAAACACGTCAGACCTGTGTCTCAAAAGCGTCGGGCTTTTTCGCCGGAAAAGGCCGATATTATTTTGCGCGAAGTCGAAAGAATGATCAGCATCGGGCACATAAAGGAAGCGAGCTATCCATTGTGGACCTCTAACCCCGTCCTGGTCAAGAAGAAAATCGGGAAGTGGAGAATGTGCGTGGACTTCACCGACCTCAATCGGGCATGTCCGAAGGACCCTTTCCCGATGCCAAAGATTGACTAGTTGGTAGATTCGACTTCGGGAAATAGGTTGCTGTCTTTCATGGATGCGTACGTCGGCTATAATCAGATCAAGTTGCACTTAGCAGATCAAGAAAACACCACGTTTATAACGGGCCGAGGTCTGTATTGTTACAAGGTCATGCCGTTCGGACTGAAAAATGCCGGGGCAACATACCAGAGGCTGGTAAATAAAACATTTGAGGGCCAAATTGGGAGGAACATGGAAGTATATATTGACGACATGTTAGTCAAAAGCGGGACGGACGAGGACCACCTTTCTGATTTGCGAGAAACTTTTGATAACCTTAGGGGTATAAACCTCAAGCTCAACCCTGAAAAATGCTCCTTCAGAGTCAGGTCAGGCAAGTTTCTAGGTTTCTTTGTTAGCGAAAAAGGGATCGAAGCCGACCCCATCCAACTCAGAGCAATTGCCGACATGACCCCACCCAAGAACATCAAGGAAGTCCAGATCCTAACTGGGCGCTTGACAGCTTTAAATCGTTTTATCTCTCGTTTTTCTGACAAATGCGCTCCCTTTTTTCAGGTCTTAAGACAGGCCAAGAATTTCTTGTGGACTCCCGAATGCGACGAAGCATTCTTAGGGATTAAACGATATCTATCGTTCCCGAACCTTTTAACAAAGCGTCTCGCAGGCGAGACCCTTTTTCTTTACATTGCAGTTACAGATTTTGCGGTTAGTGCGGCTTTAATCAACGAGTCGGGGATACGTCCATATGGCTTTAGCTCTAGTGACCGCAGCACGGAAAATACGTCCATATTTTCAGGCCCACCCTATCGTAGTCCGAACCTCGTTTCCACTCAAGTACGTCCTCCAGCGACCGGACATATCCAGAAGAATGTTTAAATGGTCGGTCGAATTAGGCGATTTTGATGTCAATTTTCAGCCACGGACGGCCGTCAAAGGCCAAGTTCTAGTTGACTTTTTGGTAGAGTTCCACTCCGAGCGTCCAGATCAGGATACACCGTCAGAAGAGGCCTGACCAAATGAGTGGACCATCCGTACCGATGGAGTGGCAAATGTCAATGGCTGCGGGGGGGGGGGGGGGGGTAAGGCGTGCAGATAGTCACCCCACCCAATAGGCATCAGTATGCACCAGGCTATCTGGTTCGGTTTTCCTACCTCAAACAACGAAGCCGAATATGAAGCTGCCCTGGCTGGACTTAGGCTAACACAAGTATGTGGAGCAAGGCAAGTACGCCTAGTTAGTGACTCTCAGCTTCTGATAAATCAAGCCTCGGGAGTTGCGGAAGCAAGGAAAGAGCATATGGTCCAATACTTAGCAGCGCTGAGAATACCAGCTGCCTTGTTTGTCAAAATCACGTACGAACACGTCCCGAGAAGTGAGAACATGGTGGCAGACTCCTTAGCGACGACTTCCTGCTCGAGTAATCATCTCTGGATAACCGAGCAAGAAAATCCATCCATCATCAAACGGAAGGAGCTTGATAACCGACCTGAAATCGCCTGCCAGGTTTCATCGGTCACAATTTCGGATTGACGGCGGGATATCATCGCCTTCCTAGCCGAAGGTCGACTACCCAGCGATGGCGCTTCGGCTCGGAAGGTTCGCAATAAGGCCCGAGGTTACATGCTATTAGGCGACGTACTATAAAAAAAATCATTCAGCCGCCCTTTGCTCAGATGTCTGGGGGTCCACGAGTCACAAATAATTGTATCCGAACTACATGACGGTGAGGGTGCGGCACATTGTTGTTACATGGCCTTAATTAGAAGGATTTTTCTCGCAGTGTTTTATTGGCCTACAATAACAGCGGATGCACGACTAATAGTGAAAACTTGCGACACATGTCAAAGATTCGCAAATGCGATAAACGTTCCCGCAGCTCCTCTAGAGTCCATATCCGAGGGACTACCCTTCGACCGATGGGGAATCGACCTTGTCGGACCACTACCAATGGCATCTGGCGGGAGACAGACAATCGTGATGGCAGTGGACTATTTTTCCAAGTGGGTCGAAGCTGAGCCGTTATCAGCTACCAAGACCAAAGACATCATCAAGTTTGTCTGGTCCAACATATGTTGTCGGTTCGGGGTACCCTAGAGGCTAACCATGGATAACGGACCACAGTTCGACAGCAGAGAAATGAAAGCTTTTTGCACAACTCATAGGATCAGACAATGTTTCTCCGCTCCATTCCATCCTCAAGCAAATGGGCAGGTCGAAGTCACCAACCGAATCATTCTGGACGGACTCAAAAAGAACCTCGAAGGAAAGGCTGGTAAATGGACGGACTACCTACAAGAAGTGTTATGGGCCTACCGAACCACCCTCCGGACGGAAACCCAGGAATCACCTTATGCTCTGGTGTATGGTATGGATGCGGTCACTCCGGCAGAGTCCATTTTTCCATCTTTCAGAATCGGTACCTATGATGAAAACACAAACGAAGGCAGCAGACGACTCGCTCTCGATCTTATAGAAGAGAAGCGCAGTCGCGCTCAGTTGAACTCTTTGCACTATCAGACCCTGATGAGAAGCCGATACGCATCTAAAGTACGCCGTCGGGAGTTTAAAGTCGGTGACAAGGTTTTGAGGCGCGTCTTTCTGCACACCAAAGACAAAAGCCTCGGCAAGCTCGCCCCGAACTGGGAAGGACCATACAAAATCATAGAAAAAATCAAGAGCGGGACATATCGCCTGCAAAACAAGCTCAGGCACCCTTTAAGACTGCCATGGAACATCGAACATCTGAAGTTGTATTTAGAATAGTTATAAATACCTGTAATTCGTTAGACATGGTCTGTAAGAACTTATTGCTCGGGGATGCATTCTTTCCTACCTCGGTGGCGCGAGAAGGTTTTTAATGAGGCATCAAAAACACCCGACCCTCCTGATTGAATTAATCAAAATTTTCTTTTGCCTTCCAATCTTTGAAGTGTTACAAACTTGATCAGCTGACGAGCTGGTCGACGTCTGTTCCTACTAATCTTGATTGATCTACATTTTTAATTTTCCCGACCTTATGGGAAATATTTCAATTTTACATTGATCTACAGAACCTTCATAGGTTTTTCAGTGTTTACACTGATCTACATTTTTAATTTTCCCGACCTTATGGGAAATATTTCAATTTTACATTGATCTACATAACCTTCATAGGTTTTTTAATGTTTACACTGATCTACATTTTTAATTTTCTCGACCTTATGGGAAATATTTCAATTTTACATTGATCTACAGAACCTTCATAGGTTTTTCAGTGTTTAAACTGATCTACATTTTAAATTTCCCGACCTTATGGGGAATATTTCAATTTTACATTGACCTACCGAACCTTCATAGGTTTTTTAGTATTTACACTAATCTATATTTTAAAATTTCCCGACCTTAATGGGTTTTTGCTTCCCGAAGTGACCTACGTTAAACCATCGAACTTTCGTTGGGTTCTGACAATAAAAAAAACAGTACGAACACAATAAACGGTTAAAGAGAAATTTTGTTTGCAGAAAATAGACAGGGGACTCCACAGCCCCCAAACAATTCATAAGTTTTACAAAATATAACTAAAACAACAACACACACAAAAATATGTCAGGATCAAGCTTCCTCTCCCTCCGACTCGGGATCATCTGACTCATCATCTTCGACGCAAACTCCCGCGGGGCGATCACCTTCGGGCACATCCAACCACATCGACCCAAGGGGGAGGTCGGGAAAGCGATTGTGAAAAGATAGCACATATGAGGCTTTAGCATCGCCTGTCTCTTTCTCCGCCCACTTCTTGCATTTCCCAGCAAAAAGTGTGTTGGCCGCCTTCAAATTGGTAATTTCCCGTTCGAGGGCTGCGACACGATCCTCCCCGGCTTTCTTAGTCTGTTCCAAAGCAGCCTCGGCCTCCTTGAGCTCTTTTTCTGTCAGGACCTGAGCCGCTTTAGCACCCCGCACTTCCTCTTGCAGAACGACGATTTTCGCCTCCATCTCTGACAACTGTCGGTTCAACTCCCTAGCCCGACGTTCCTTCAGAGCCAAGGGGACTAATATGTTGTACACGGACAGAGCCAGCCCGTCGGTAATCTGCAACGGAAATGAGTGCGGACTACCAGGTACCGACAACACCAGAAGCTTGGTTCCACTTGAGGAGGCCGCAGCATATGTGGGAGCTTTGGGGGGGGGGGGGGGGTGGCTAGCATCATCCGGAATCACCACTACGGGATCAACCATCGAGTCGCCCTTAGCCCCACCATACTGATCAAACAGCTTTGGCACGGTGACACTGTCCGCACCAGCAACGGTCCCACTCTCCTTCTTGGAGTGCTTTGGCTTCTTCAATTTGACCCCCTCTGCATCGGCCCGACCTTTTCTTTTCTGCACCGGAGCCTGGGTCTGATCGGCTTTATCACCTTCAGCAACATTTCCTTCATCTCGAGCCACTGCCCCTGCCTCTTCAGCCCCAGTATTATTCTCCCCGACCTCGTCGTCTGGTTTTGGGCGCTTGCTAGGCGCCTTGTTACGTTTTGGGAGATACAACTGGGACCCGGGTGCGTCTGTCTTCGCGATTAGATCCTCCATGCTCGGGGGCTGTCGTAGTTGCTCAATAGTAAGCACCTCTGACGAGCAACGCCAGAGGTTACTCATGATCAGGTTGGTGTCTTTGAAGGTCCGGTGCATCGCCCGACCCCAATGCTGCCTAGCATAGTCTTTCAGCACTTGGAACGTGACTTCACCAGCTTTCGAGTAGTCTTTCTTCAGCCCCTACAGGAACTCCTTCGACACTGCACAAGGGATCGGTCTACTTAAAAAAAAACAGGGGATTATCATCGAGAACCCAAGTTCGGAGCAGTCGCCTCTAGTTCTTCTTGCTGTAAGGGAGGCCGTTTTCCCAGCAGCCGCTCAGAAATACGAAGCGATGCTTCCAGTCCTTGTCTCCCTCAAGAAAATCGTTAACTATCTTCCATTTGTTTGCCAGGGAAGAATAGAAGAACGGGGACTTAGGAGACTTGGACAGGCCAGACATTGCGATGTATTCTTCCATGGGCATAACCCGACCCGACAGACGCGAAGCCATTATGCAGGACATCAAGGTATACCACGCGTTGGGCGTCAATTGAGAAGGGTAGATTTGGAGGGTGCGGAAGTAGAGCGCGATTTCGGGATCTAGGGGGAACTGAAGGCCCCAGTTGAACAGCTCGGTAAAAACCACTATCTCCCGCGATCGGACATACACAAGGGTCTCCCCGGGGACCGGAATCGAACAGTGATGCCCTCTGGAATCCCCTAGCGAATCAGCAGCTCTTTGTGTTCAGCCGCTGGAAAGTAGAGGTACTTGCCTTCGAAAAGAGAAACAACGTCCCTCGAAGGAAGCCAACGGAAGTAAGTAGTGGTTATGGCCGCCTCTACCTCCTTGGGAAGAGGATCCTCAAGAGGATTAGCAGCATTCCCAGCAGCAGCAATGCTAACCTCCGCGGGAAGAATATCCACCTCCGCCTCTTCAATATTCGAGACCGGAGCCTGATCAGAGATTTGGGCAGTGGCAGTGCCTGGGTCTGACGGCCGAACCCGAGAACTTGTGGGACCAGCACTGCTGCCGGTGTGTGCCAGATTAGCGACGAGCCCTCTCGGGGTCTAACTCCTCTGGCGTCAATCGCCGCTGATTAAGACCTAAAAAAGTTATTGCAGTATTAGTACCAGTTCGGTACCCTCGTATGGAGGGAGTGAGCTGAACCATTTCGGGATAATTACCTCCTAAGGGAGATGTTGGAGGGATGTTTTCCCCCATAGTTAAGAACTTGGTCTTGAGTACGCGTCGGGGCGGTAAAAGAGGCGAAGTGGTGTACGAGTTGACAGACGACGGGGTCGGATTCTCCGATCAAACTACTGGAGAGCGAGGGAACTACTGCTAGAGGGGATGATAACGGTTTCTGGAGATATAGCGATCTCAGGGGATAGAGCGCCGGGTGGTTCGGGCGAAAGGAGGGATTCGGCGGGGATCGGAGTAGCAAGAACGGGATCGTGGGGCTGCGGAACGGATGTGAACGGTTTGGAATTAGAACCCCAAATTAATCCAGCACGTCGGTACTCTTCAGCACGGTCACCAATGCTCGCCCACTCTTTAAAACCGAACACAGGTTTTTTTCTTTTTCTTGGTTGATGGCTGCTTCGGATGTCTGGGTTTCATAAAACGAGCATTCCCTCTCTAGAAAAGTTCAGACAACGCTTTCTCTCTGCCTCTGAGAGAGATCAGAATTTGTGAAGTATTTATAGGCAACATCACATGACCGGGGAATACCAATCGACAAAAAGGAGCGGGAAGGCGAAGATACTCCCTAAGAAACTGTGCTGGCAAGCACGCGTCGTGTTAACGGTTGACACGTGTTGACCATCTTCTAACAAAGGCTTACCTAGGCTAGCTTCCTCAAACCAAGATGTAAGATGGGCCGTCTCAGCCAGATTCACCACGAAAGCCAGCCCACCCCACTAAGCCCATGAAGAAACCCCCAAGAAGGCATGGGAGCCGATCTGATTAGAATTATGAACCCCGTCAGAGTGCGAGTTAAATGGAAGAAAAACATCCGAACGTAGCCCTCGGACAGAGTTTGCTAGAGAGTACAGCGGGAGGAAGAAGGCCTCCACAAATCTAATCGGGTCGGTAAGTGTTTCACATGCCCGACGCTCAGGAGAGAGGAGTTCCGCCCGAAGCAGGACGACCATCGACCCAGGATACGGGGGACAGCGGTTATCATGTTTAGGCTCTTCTATAAGTCTTTGCTCCCGATGCTTCCGAAGACTGGGGGCTACTGATAAGGAAATAATTCGCCGGAATAAATAATAAGGGGTTGATTATGAGTAAAAAATACTTGGCATGGCTATAATTGTATTTATTATCCTTTAAAGGCAAAATTGCAAAAAATGCGCTTAATAAGGGACCAAAATAATAATAAATCCATCCCACTAAGGATATTAATGGGGCCACCTTACTTTACTATAAAAGGTGACCCACTTTCTTAGTAGGCGGGACATTGAATATTATTCTAATAACTTTGCACTTTCTCTCTCTAGACTCTCTCTCTAGTCACATCAGGTTCAAGATCCGAAATATTCCTTGGTCATTTATTCTCTCATCAAGAACAACCATGGAGACCTTTGTTTATTTAACCAGAAACGTGATTTTAAATTAAATGACGGGATGAAAGAGATCCAAAATTTGAATACTGTTTACAAATCCAGTATATTTTGGAAACATCACACGAACTATAATTTGTAAAAAGTACATTCGTTCTTCGTTGAAAAAGAAACCCAAAAAATCTACCTCATTTTCTAACAACAGTTAACCGGAGATAGTTTAGGATTCCCAAGAGATTCAATTCGGATTAAGATGTATAATCAAAATAAAAAGCGATGGTTTAAAAATTAAAAAATTATATATTAAAAATTCAAATTACCTATTCTTTTACGGGTAGAGATTTTTTTTAAAGAAATTAAATTAGAAAACAACTAAATAAGGTGGTACATAGATCAAAAAAGGATTACGATACAACTAATGGAAGGTTATGGCTAAATTCGGGCCCAGAAAATGTTAACCAGTCCTAAAAAATGAGGCGTTTTTGAACTTTTACTATTTTATCTTTACCCCGGCGGTTGAACCCTTCTCAACCGGCAGGTGAGACCTTCTCACCCGCCAGTTCAAGTTTCCCCGCTGGTTGAAAGGATCTCAACCGGCGGGATAAAATGATAATTTTGGTACGCTTTTACATTTTTGGGTTGCTTATTGCGAGCGGCCCCAATTTAGCGAGATCCTTATTGGAAAAAGCTCCTGGAAATTAGCAAAAAGAAGAAGAGTCCCGTTTCTAAGAACAACCCATCTTCCTTCTTTCTCTTCTGATGATTAACTCAATCATCAATCTTCAATCCATGGAAGAATTTTCCGTTCTTCACGCTCATGATCCTGCTAATTCTAAGCAACAACCAATGAGACAATTCATTGATTTATTCAAGACTGAAAAATGCTATGTTTCATTAAATCCATAATTCATAAAAAAACAGAGCACCATTACTCTGTTCAATACGCTGGGGAAGTCAAGGGAAAATTGATGAACAATCAAAAATAACTCTGATAGACAAGTTTAGCAATGACATCCCTAAGAAATTTAAGCTCGACAGTTTCTTGGCTACTTTGAAATTCAGGGGAGTCTTCAGTTATGAGGTCTGGGACTCACACCATATTTTCTTTGAATTCGAGTTAAATGAGGACGGTACTAAGATATGGTCAAGGAACGTGTGGAAAATTGATGATTCTGTTATGCGAATCTTGAGATGGAATCAGGATTTCAACAAGAAGTATGAAAATCCTACTGTGTTAACCTGGTTTCGTTTTGAAAACTTACCAGAATGTCTTTATGATATCAGTTTAGTGAATGATATTGATGGTGCTATAGGACCAAATTATAGAGTTGTCATTCCTCAGAAATAGAGCTCACACCAACGCATGCTATGCGCAAATAGAGATAAATATCTCTAAAAGTTTGAGAAGAAAACTGTGGATCGGTTTCGGGAATAATGATGGATACTAGGTTTCAATCAGCTACAAAAGCGTACCATTATATTGGAATTGTTGTTATCATATAGGGCATAAGTCATCTGTAAAAAAGCTCCAAAGAAAGAAGAATAAATCGTAACATTGGAGGAAAATTGTAAGAAAGATACTAGAGATGTTAAAGATGATACAAAACAGCAATCGAATGAGGGAAATGGTTCAAGAAATACGCAAATCTTTAAAGTTTAAAGGATAAATCTTAAATCGATCATCACCCAAAAGGAACAAGAAGATGGAAATGAGGAAAGTAGTAATCAAAGGAATCAAGATATTCAGACTACGTATCAACACGTTCAATTGAACAAATCTGTTCAACAGCATGTAGAAAGTAATATTAATCAGTTACATTCACCAGAAAGTAGTAAAGAGATTATTGAAGCTATTGAAAAGATAAATAAAGATCATCTGAATGAACATTCTCCTGATCCTAACATTGGTAGCTGCTCTCCCTCTCCTACGTATTCTCCTCAGCAAAGTTTCAATGAAGTTATATCATTTAAACTAAAAGCTGCAAAAAGAAAAAGGTCAACAGGAAAACTATCTATCAAGTCTCTTCGTTCTAGGGACAGACTTTACAAATCCTATTCTGATAATGAGCTATTAGTTGGAATGCAAGGGGAGTGAATAACAAGCCTACCTTGAGAAGACTCAAGTCTATGGTTAGAACTGATTGTATTAAGGTACTTGTTATCTAAGCCTGATAGAATAAAAGAGGTTGCTGATATTCTTGGTTTTAGTGACTGTTATTTTCTAATAAGCTTTGGATATTCGGGATGGAGAATATTAATGTTAACATTGTTCTTAACATGGAATAATGTATTCATATGGAGATTGACTACTCTGGTGTAGTTGATGGAATCTACTTCACTTCAGTTTATGCTAAGTGTAATCGTATTCAGATAATGGATCTTTGGGAGTGTCTTATGGCTGTTGCTGACACTTATAAAGCTTGGATGTGTGTTGGTGAATTTAACATCATTTCATCCCATGATGAGCAGCTGGGTTGTGTATCTAACTTTCAGGTCAGCATGGACAATTTTAATAATACTATAAGGGATTGCAATCTCAACGATGCTGGTTATAGTGGTTCGAAGTTTACTTGGTCAAGAAACAACAAGTGGAGAAGGCTAGATTGGGCTTTTGTCAATGATAAGTGGATGCTTACTTTTAATGAAACTCAGGGTTTTCACATGGTCAGAACGTGTTCTGACCATTCCCCCTTACTTATAACTGCAAACTCTTGTAGTACTAATACTTCAATTCATAAAAAAAAGAATTTTAAGTTCTTAAACATGTGGTCTAATGATGGGTCTTTCCTAAGTATTGTTGAGCAGGAATGGAAGTAGCCGATTTGTGGTGATCCTAGCACTAATTTTTGATGATGACAATAAAGAGCTGCTTACAAGAGCTAGTGAAGATGAAATCTGGGGTATAATTAGTAACATGAAAAGTAACAGTGCACCGGGTATTAATGGGTTCCATCTCTTCTTCTTTAAGCATTGCTGGATTATTATTAAAAATGACTTGTGCAATGCTTTTAATTCTTAACTTCATGGTGGCTTTATCCCAACAGGGTTATTTTCTACTGGTATCTGTTTAGTTCATAAGACCAACAACCCTACTTGGTAGAATAACTATAGGCCTAGTGGGTTATGTACACTTGTTAACAGAATATTTTCTGCTCTAATTAATCAGAGGTTTTCTAACGTTTTGCCTAAGATTGTGTCTTCTGTATAGACTTCTTTTGTGAAGGGAAGGTTAATCCATGATAATATCTTAATGGCCAAGGAGTCACTGTATGATATCAACAAGAATCTTAAAACTATTAATACCATGATACAGTTAGATATAGCAAAAGCCTTCGACAAAATTTCTCACACTTTCATTATTAAAGTTCTTCATTCATTTGGTTTCAATCCGAGATTTGTTAGTCTAATTAGGAAAATGATAACTGATGTTCATGTTTCTTTACTCATTAATGGTGAAACTTTTGATTACTTTCATATGAAAAGAGGATTAAGGCAGGGAGATCCTATCTCACCTAGCCTTTTCATCCTTAGTGAAGAATTTCTCACTAGAGGAATGAACATTCTATTTAGTAGTCACCCAAAAATGCATTATGCTACAAGAACTAAGTACATAATTCATTATATTATTTTTGCTAACGACATTTTAGTTTTCACTAACAGTCTTGCTACATCTATTGACAAGCTGAGCAGGTTTTTAGACACTTAT
Source organism: Limnanthes douglasii subsp. nivea (assembly GCA_036936605.1). Lineage (NCBI taxonomy): Eukaryota > Viridiplantae > Streptophyta > Magnoliopsida > Brassicales > Limnanthaceae > Limnanthes > Limnanthes douglasii. Next base: position 75,506,236 of record JAUPFV010000004.1, read on the forward strand.
CAAAGAATTTCAGGTCAAGCCATAAACAAAAGCAAAACCAAGTTGATTATTTCATCTAAGTCTCACTCTTCAAGGATTCAAAGTCTCAAGTTACAAACTGGTTTTGAAGTGGACTTTATGCCTATTTCTCATTTAGGATTTACTGTCTCAAATAATAATAAAGGGAAGGTTTTCAACCCTCTTTTAAAGAAGATCAATGACATAATAACAGAATGGGATAGTAAGTTTCTCTCCTATGGTGGCAGGTTATATCTTATAACCAATATCCTTCTTCCCATTATTTATCATTGGATGCAAAGGTGTGAAATACCTAAGAACACTATCAACATAATTGAAACTACTTTAAATAGATTTCTTTGGAGAAAAAAGTACAATATAAACTTTTTGGAGAAGGAGGATTGAATATTAGAAAACTTTAAGATATTCAGAACTCCTTCTCTCAAAAGATATGGTTTAAGTTTCCAAAAACAGTTGTTTGTGGTCTAAAGTTATGAACGATATATATTGTCATGATGTTCATCCTTTTTATGTAAGTAACAGACAATGCTCATTAGTTTGGAACAGGTTGTGTAACATTAGAGAGCAAGCTGACATGAACATTACCTGGGTCTTTGGCAGAGGAGATATTGACTTTTGGAAAGACTCTTGGCATAATCTCCCTGCAATAGTTAGTGAAAACAACATCAGCTGGTATCTTGACGCAAAAGTTAATTCTTTTTGGAAGAATAATGCTTGAAGTTTAAATGAAATGCAGGATAACTTAACAAAAGATAGAATGGATATGATCAACAAGCTTAAAATTACTGACAGGGAGGACATCATATGTTGGAAGCTTTCTAAAGACAGAAACTTCAACATGAAGCAAACTTGGAAAAACCTAAGAATCAAGCACACTCTCTCTAACTTGTTCATGAAGATTTGGAACTCAAAACTCCCCAAGAAGTTTTCTTTTATAACTTGGAAACTTATTCATAACTTTATTGCTCTCGATTCTATTATGATGAAGAAGCATCTTAGCATTGCTTCTAAGTGCATGTTTTGTGATAATTGTGAAGGTAAAAACCACATGTTTGTTAGTTGTACATTTGCATAGAAAATTTGGAACTGGTTTGCTTGTATTTTCAAAATCAAAATTAATCGTTATATGGTTCTAACTCATTTACTTAAGATGCTGGTTTTGGTTTTGAAGGAAAAACTTTCATATCACTCATTTAATTCCTCAAGCTATTTGCTGGGTGATTTGGAAAGCAAGGAATGCTATTAAACATAAAGGGATTCAGTTCACTATTAGCAAAGCTATTGACCTCATCATAAGTATTATCAAAGGAATGGATATTTCCGCTAAGCTTAATCATAAGCATTGGTCTATGTCTTTTAACGCATGTATTACGCTAGGTTGTTGTTCTATCAAAAATCATAAAAAGCCAATGTACCTGCGATGGATCCCTCCACTGTAATCCTGTCTCAAAATGAACGTTGATAGATCTTGTGCTGTTAATGGTGAAGCTTGAGCTGGTATTCTAATCAGGAACAACACTGGTGACATAGTTCAAGCCTCTGGAAAGCTGTTTGGAACATCTACTCTTCTTCAAGCTGAAACAACAACATTGCTTGAAGGATTAATCCTTTGCTACAAAAACAACTGGACTCACATAGACATTGAATCAGATTCACTTGTGCTTATAAACCAGCTCACAAGAACTAGTGACACTAAATTTGAATACCCTAATGTAAGTACATGTCGAAAGTTTATCAACAAAAACATGAGTCTAAAGCATATCTCTAGGGTCCAAAATCAAGCAGGCGATTGGCTCGCGAAATAGATCCTAAAATGTAAGCTTAAACTCAATATCAATCAGTTCAATGCTCCTCTTGAGCTCCTTGTGATTACTTTTCTCGAAAACATTGGGCTTGGCTACATTCATGCTGATTAATCTTTCATGGAACTTTGGATACTGCTGTTGTTTATTTTGTATTTGCAAGAGTTGTTGATTCAAGCTTGAAGAAAGAAGATTGATGTCATGGCGCAGATTCTTTTTTTTCAAAGCTGGTTTTTAATATTTAAAGTTGTAATTGAGGGAAAATTTGATTCCAATTTTCATTTTCATTTTCGGAATTAGGGATAAAATTCATTTTGATCCCTAGATTAATGTAACTATCAATTATTCATTGATAAAGTTTCCTTTTGATTAAAAAAAATCGGAATAAACCAAAAAAATAAATGTAACGAAATGAGTCAGGACCGGTGGCAGCCAAGACAAAAATATTCTGATATTTTAGATATTATCAAAAAAATAAAAAATAAAAAATAAATGAGGTTGAGATTTGAACTTTAGATCTATGGATTCTTAAAATTAAAAATATTCTGATATTTTAGATATTGTCAAAAATTAAAAAGTAAATGACGTTGAGATATTTTTTTTTGGAGGGAACCCGCAGCCGCTATTCAGAGTGCAATGAGTGCGCACAGGGTAAACCCTCAGTCTGACGCGATAGCCTGCAAACCAACGCCAGAAGGTAAACCACACAAGGTGACAGGCTCAGCCGAGAAAGCGTATGTAGAGGGACTCGAACTCATGACCTTTTGGTCATAAGAATGCCATACTCAACCAACTCGGCTACCGCTTGGGAGCAATGACGTTGAGATATGAACTTTAGATCTGTGGATTCTTAAAATTAATTTACTAAAATCTATTTTGCTATTTATTTTATATTTATCATATTATATACATAAAAAAAAAAGTGGATTTCTGAACCACTCGAGCATCCATCTAGCGCCAATAAATTTTGGTAAAAAAGTAAAACTAGTATTAAAGTCGAAAGATTTAAGTCTTCACTTTTTACTTCAATTTTTGGTGTTACATGATAGTGCTAGCCTGTTAGGACAATCTTGCGTGTGCATGACTAATTCATGACTATTTGTCCATAAAAATCTATGTCCATATATGATAGGTTCTGAAGTCGAGATTCTTCGTCCACACACATCATAGTCAAAAGAAAAAATCTAATTTAGTGATAAACAACCATCCAGAGAAACATATATTTTTGTGGATTACATAATGCGAACAATATGTATTTGATGCCAATAAACAAAAATTAATTTTAAATAAACCAATAAAAACATAAATTCTTTTTAAAATATAGTGGTTGTTGATTTCAGATGAATAAATCTCAGACAAAAGCTATGAATAGCTTCGATAATTTTATTAGGTAATATAAATGACTATTAAATAGTAAGTACACAAAATGAAACTGACACCTAAGAAGAGAAACTGAAAGGACAATAAAAAAACGGAAACACAATTAAATGACACAAACTTAAGTGGAGTGTAACTCCTATCTTGACCAAATAAAGCATTAAAGTCTAACACTTATTAGATACCTCTGCTGGTAGATGCATCTCCGCTGTGTCCTTTGCTAGTAGATGCACTATTGGATCCCTCAAATAAAACATTAAATTCCTAACATTTCCGCAAACTCCAAGTTTCTCTCTTAATCGAACAAAAGCTTCCAACTTCAATGGTTTAGTCAATATGTCTGCAACCTGATCATTGGTACCACAATGAACCAATTTCACAATTTCATCTTTGACAAGATCCCTCAAAAAATGGAACCTAACATCAATATGCTTGCTACGACCATGAAGAACAGGGTTCTTTGATAGTTTAATTGTTGAGTTGTTATCACACATAATCGTAGTGCAACCCGACTGCATCATACCAATTTCTTCTAAAATCCTTCTCATCCAAATACATTGACAAGCACAAAATGATGCAGCTATGAACTCAGCTTCAGTGGTGGATAGAGTGACTACCAGTTGTTTCTTTGAGGCCCAAGAAACTGCTCCTCCACTCAATAAGAAAGCATATCCACTTGTGCTTCGTCTATCATCAATGTCTCCAGCATAATCACTATCAGTATAGACACTCAGCTCCTCCAACATTCCTTTTTTGTAAAACACACCGAATCCAGTCGTTCCTCTTATGTACCTTAGCACACGCTTTGCTGCTTGCATATGTTCCTCTCTAGGATCGGACATGTATCTGCTCAATAGACAAACCACAAACATCAGATCAGGCCTTGTCGTCGTGATATACATTAAACTTCCAATGAGTTGTTTATATATTGTGCAATCAACTCTCTTAGCATCACTATCTTTTGATAACTTCACTCCGGGCACAATAAGATTCTTGACATCATTTCCGTTATGCAGATTAAACCTTTCAAGAATCTCTCCAACATATTTCTTTTGATGGATGAAGATTCCATCACCATCTTGTGTCACCTCAACACCCAAAAAATACTTCATTTTCCCCAAATCAGTCATCTCAAAATCATTTTTCATCGATAATTTAAACTCCTCAAGCATATTTTCATCATTTCCTGTGAAGATTAAATCATCTACATAAAGACTAACAATAATAATCTTGTTACCTCCATCAGTTTTCACGAATAGTGTGTACTCATGCTCACACCTTTGAAATCCTTCTCTAACAAAGTATGCCTCAATTTTACTGTACCAAGCTCTCGGGGCTTGTTTTAAACCATATAAAGCCTTCACCAACTTGTAAACCTTGTGTTCTTCTCCTTCCTGTATGTATCCTTGCGGTTGATCTACAAACACATCTTCTAATAGTTCGCCGTAAAGAAACGCACTCTTTACGTCTAACTGATAAACACACCAATTCTTTTGAGCTGCTACAGCTAGCATCGTACGAATAGTATCCCAACGCGCCACAGGAGCAAAGACTTCACTGTAATCTACTCCTTCTTCTTGCGCATAGCCTTTGACCACCAATCGAGCTTTGTATTTTTCAACCTCTCCCTTCTCGTTGAGCTTGGTTTTATAAAGCCATTTAACACCAATTCTCTTTGCTCCACTTGGAAGATTTGTGAGAAACCAAGTTCCGTTCTTTTCTATTGACTCCAACTCTGTCTTCATAGCATTAACCCATTTTTCTTCCTTAATAGCTTCATTGAATGTTACAGGATCATCGCTTGACATAAACATTACAAGACCCGAAACTTCTTCTTTTTCCTCCCATCCGGTCTCGTAATCTTGCAAATAAGTTGGTCTTCTTCTGATTCTCTGAGGCCTAAGAGATTCTGCTGGATTCAAAACTTCTTCTTCTTCATTTATTTGCTCTGTTTCAGGCTCATGAGTCACTTCTTCAATATTCTCCTCAGCTTCGGTTTCTCTATCCTCCCAGATTAATTTCTCAGCCTCTGATTCTTTTGTTTTATGTCCCCAATCCCAACTTTTCTCTTCTTCGAAAATCACATCCCTACTTGTAATGACCTTTTTTGTTTTTGGGTTGTATAGGCGATAACCTTTGGATTCGCTGCTTACTCCAATAAGCACACATATGTTGCTTTTATCATCAAGTTTTTTCTAGTCTGATCTGGAACATGGACATGAGCGATACAACCAAAAATTCTAAAGTAATCAACTCTAGGCTTTATTCCACTCCACATTTCTTCAGGTGTTTTTCCTTGTATCACGGAAGTTGGACTTCGATTCAAGACATGTATAGCCCATTTTGATGCTTCCGCCCAAAAATGTTTAGGAACTTCTTTATCATTTAAAATACACCGCACCATATTCATTATTGTCCGGTTCTTGCGCTCAACAATTCCGTTTTGTTGCGGAGTGAAAGCTGTAGTGAGTTGTCTGCTAATTCCGGCTTCCTCACAAAAATCAGTGAACTCATTTGAAGTGAATTCACCGCCTCTGTCCGTTCGTAGACATGCTAGCGTTTCTCCACTCTCTTTCTCTACCTGGATCTTGAATCGAGTAAAGAATATAAAAGCTTCCGACTTTAATGACAAAAAATATATCCATACCTTTCTGCTAAAGTCATCGATGAAAGTAAGAATATATCTCTTGTCGGAGTTCGATGCTGGAGAAATTGGCCCACATATATCAGAATGTACCAGCTGCAACCTCCTTGACGAACGCCACAAACTTTGTTTAGGGATACTCTCACGATGTTGTTTACCAACAAAACAGCTAACACATTTCTCAGCTTCGTTGGTGCTCAGATGTGGTATCCCTTTGACCATATTATGATATTTGAGAGTTCTTAAACCTTTGTAACTTAAGTGCCCATACCTTCGATGCCAAAGTTTAAGCTCATCCATTGCTGTTATTTTCAAACATTTCTCAGCCGTAAACAAGTTACCTTTTGAGGCCAAAATCTTGAACAATTTATTTTCCGTCATTTTTGCTTGCATAACCAGCCCTAACTCCAGGTGATAAAGCTTGCATACTTCATGATGTATCAAAATTTTGTAGCCTTTTTGTACAAGTTGTCCCAAGCTTACCAAGTTACTTGTTAATTCTGGTACTAGATATACATCTGAAATTACATGAGTCCTTCCATTGACACGTAAAGTTACATCACCTTTTCCAATTACCGAAATAATAGAATTGTTACCGAGTTTAACGGAGGATTGAAACTCTTCATCAAACTTTGAAAACCATGCTTTGTCTCCTGTCATGTGGTTGGAACAGCCTGAATCAAGATACCACACAAATTTTCTTTCTTCTGGAACTAGTGTGTACGCCATTAACAAAACATCATCTTCCTCTTCTCCAATCTCTGCATAGTTCGTCTTCTCTTCCATAGGACATTCGTATGAAAAATGTCCAAGATTGTGACAACGATAGCATTCCACCGTTTCCTTGTTAAATCTACCTCTTCCTCTTCCTTGGCCAAATTGTCTTCCTATGCCTCTTCCATTTCGATACTCGTATGAAACTTTGAGTACCTGTTCTTCTTCTACTATTCTTGGCTTTCTCATTTTCTGCTCATGAACAAGTAATGAGCTTTGCAAGGTATCGACTGATAAACTGTCAATATCTTTCGATTCTTCAATTGAACACACAATGTAGTTGAAGTTTTCAGTCAGAGTTCGCAAGATCTTTTCCACAATTTTGACATCTTGCATATCATCCCCACAGTTTCTCATGTCGTTTGCTACTACCATCACCCTTGTGAAGTAATTGGAGATGGATTCTCCATTTTCATCTCCAGCAATTCAAACGTTCTCCTCAAAGTTTGTAACTGCGCACGCTTCACTCTTGCATTTCCATGATATTTGGTCTTCATAGAATCCCACAACTGCTTTGACGTCTCTTTCAAAGTTATCGTCTTAAGAATTGATTTGTCAATCGCATTGAACAGATAATTCTTTGCCTTCAAATCCTTTAACCTTGCATCGGCAAAGGTCTTCTTCTCTGCTTCGGTCAATTCTTCTTTGTTAATTGGTTCATCAATTCCATCTTCCACAACATCAAAATACTCCTTTGACCGAAGAAGATTTTCCATAAGGAGACTCCAATGGTCATAATCTCCATCGAATTGTGGTATACAAGGTTGCCCAAAATTACTCGATTCTCCCATCTTTTCTATGTGCTTGCTCTCTTTCTCTTTTAATTTAATGGCTCTGATACCAATTTTGCTGATTTCAGATGAATAAATCTCAGACAAAAGCTATGAAAAGCTTCGATAATTTTATTAGGTAATATAAATAACTATTAAATAGTCAGTACACAAAATGAAACTGACACCTAAGAAGAGAAACTGAAAGGACAATAAAAAAAACGGAAACACAATTAAATGACACAAACTTAAGTGGAGTGTAACTCATATCTTGACCAAATAAAGCATTAAATTCTAACACTTATTAGATACCTCTGCTGGTAGATGCATCTCCGCTGTGTCCTTTGCTAGTAGATGCACTATTGGATCCCTCAAATAAAACATTAAATTCCTAACAGTGGTAATATACAACTACCAAAGATTTGAGATTTATTCTGACTTAAATATTATAATAATACTGAATAGATAGGTCCGATAAAAAAAAACTAGATAAAAAATTATATTTTTAAAATTTTGAACTAGAAGAATGTTTTTATTGTAGTGTGACCTCAATTTTAACTTACGGTGACCGAAATATATCTTATTTAATTCATCCAAATCATGCACTTCAAAACCTCTTAGCATCACCCCATCCTTCGCAATCCGAATCATTTCTATGGACCAAAATCGTAGGCAAAGATTTTAGTAAAGATGTGGCCCCTATTCAATTTTTAAAGGTGTGTAAGGCTTATTATTCCCTCCCTAGTCTCACCGACCTCTCCTACCATCCATCTTCCCTCTCTTTGGTCTGGGGCACGAACGACCATACACTGCAATTGGACTTATAATAATAAGTACTTAGTATTCTTGTACTGTTGTATTTTTGTGGATGGTTAAACTTAACAATCAACTTATTGACAATGTATCCTTGTTTCATATCCAACATAGAGGATGTAATGAAAGGGGTGTTTGTTGTCTTAGTGCCCTTGTTTCAATGAAGTAGAGGGATCATATTGGAGGTTAATGCAATGGTTCAATAGTATTTTAAAATATTGCATAAAAATTACAAGATACTCTGAATTGTATAAAAGAATCACTCTGTGGGTTCAAAAGAAATCAAATGATAATGATATATAATATGTTGTAAACATTGAGAAAAAGACTAATGAACTAAACCAAAAGATTCGTTGAAATAAAATCATAATTACAATATTGTCACGATCTGGTGGCCATAACAGCATTTACACAATGCGTTAAAGACGGAACCTTGTACGATGCAATAATGAAAAAAGAAAACACTAAACTTCAGAGATCTACTAGCCAAGTGGAACAACCCATCAAGAGGGATGGGATGGCCAGAGCAAAGAAAATAAAAAAAACCTGATAATCCAACAAGATGTATTTCGCAATTAAAACAGATCTTATAGCACAAATAAGCACAAAAAATAAAGAGCTCATGAACAATGGAACTTCGGGTTCAACCATATCAAAAACAAAATAATCACAAAAAGGAAAATCAAAATTTAACTATAGCACTGGAAGCAACAGAAGAACCAGATTGTTTGTCGAAGGGACAGTTGACCTGAAAATCTATCCAGGCTAAAGAATAACAAAAACAAAAACATGTACTGTAGTTTCATGATGACATATACCATTTTACTAAATATTATTGGGTTTTACAGACTTGAATCTAAGTCCTTATAGATAAAGGAAAATTGAATGAATTCGTAAGAAATAAAAACTAGAACATGGTTCAGGTGATGGTGCAAAACAAACCTCAATCAAAGCATTAACAAGCACTAGATATAAAATATATCACAATGGACGAGCCAGAAGATGAAGATGATTACCTGGACCCGGATCCGAACAGACAAACAATAAGAGTAATATCCAGAGAAGACCTATACTCTTGAATAACAAAAAAATATTAGGAAAAGGTACACTGATGAAATTGAAATGATATATCAAGGAAAAACATTCTCACACTTGTACAAAAACCCGTACTCGAACCCATCATTCACAAATGATGATTTTAGGAGAGAAGTGTTTCCCCATAGTGATGCAGTACTAATAATAGTATAGATGACCTGCATAGAGATCAAGAGGGTAATGATCAAACTAGAAGCTCGACAAATATCTTACATCGAGTAACATGTGAAAGAATGAGAATTACACCAGTACTGATCTAAAGTCAGAGAGTTCTGACAAGTTTCACAAGTGAAAATGTAGCATCCTCAAAGAATACCAAACAAAAGTAACATGTTTTTTATGGTGGTAAACGCACGGTATTCATATAATATAACACTGGACCGATCTTGCCTCGAACAAATGCATGTCATAGTGTATAAAATATCCCGTGAATGGTAAAGTGGTCGTGATAAGAGGAAATAAAAAACAAGCAGGTATTCAAACTCTTACAATAAAAATACGCATTAACTTTCCCATTATCCTTAACTTTCTTTAGGTCATCCCCTTCATGTTTGGAACCTAAAACCAAAGTCTATGAAGCTGACCCTAAAGGTTCTTTGTATAACCATTTTTGTTGATATACACCATATTGGTATTTTGCTCCCCTAAACATATTTTTCCTCCTTGTGCACAAGGTTAAATATGAGATTGGACATGTCACATTTCTTATCAAGACAAGGGGGGAGGCATGAGCATGTAAGACACAACAAAAGTATATGGGAGCTCAGCGTTGAGTTTCCTCAATTTTTTATGAATAGAATTTATCTCTAACATATGCTATCAGATTTTTTCGATTTCTTTGTATTTAGTTGGTAAATTTACCGATCATGCCATTGATTTTGACGTGAGGGGACTTAAGAAAAATCTTCTCAATATGGGCAGACATAACTTTGAAATTTTCCATATTAGTGGTCTGAACACTCAATAAGATAAGCGGGACTCTCATTTATAGCATATAACAACTTATTCGAGTTGAATGCTCCCTTATCTCAAAGCACGTCCTTTCATCAAGAGTATTTTTATTTGTAAGGGGCCAGATTTATCTTTCGTAAGCTAGCCGTTTATGTTACCTAGTCCCAGTATGAGAAGTATCTTACACTCTTCTTTTTAAATCTTCCCCTGAAAATGGAACTTTTATGATGTTTCTTAGTTGAGTGTGACTGGCTGAACAACCAAAAATGAAACATTGAATAAAACAACTTAGGAAAAATCTTATAACTACGGTTTGACATACAATCTGAATTTTATCAAGCTTTAAATTCTAAAAAACATTCATATGAACTGACTTATTTTAAACTTCAGAGGATATGGTATGGGCCAGCGCACCACACATTACTTTTGAATTCCAGTTCTTTAAGGTACATAATGTTGGTTCACAATAAAATCTGAAAATAATCAAGCCACATGTAGGTTTGTACTTGATTATTCCATGGCGAACTTAACCGAATCCATTTAATACAAAAAATTAGTTGTGCATGAGCATGATGTGTATAACGCAACAACTATATCATGCAACAAGTTACTCATCATTAAAATAAATATGAGGTAGTCCTTTGTAGAGGTCGACATATACTCAAAACATTCGGTATTTAGTTATGAGCCTCTAAACCCCTTTCATGCAAGACTTTCCTAGACAGAGGTCATGCATATGGCATAACATGTTCATTATTACAGTTCCATAGAATGATCATATAAATTCTTCACATTATAAATCATGCAAAAGCAATTGAAGTTTTTATCTAACTAAATAAATATTTTGGGTTGCATTTCGTTACGTCATGAACATCTAAAGTAATCTATATGATATAAAATATACCGTAAAAATCAAATATTTGAAGAGAAATGAATGTCATTCAAAACTCGAACCTAAAAACAAATAATTTTTGGATATGTAGGACATCACCTCATATATCCCAAACTCTAATTACGAAACGGTCTCAGATTAATTATATTTCATTATGAAGACCGTACATTCTCATCATTTGCTACGTTCTTAATGCTCATTTATTTTAGGGTATATAACTGAAGAGCTGCTAGGGAAGGGTCATCCAAAATGAAAAAGCCCGAGACTAGTGAATTTTGTGAGGTGAAATTCAAGCAATAAGTTATTCAAGATATTTTGTAAGTGCTCCTTGTGCATCCGAAAGTTGCAAGGAATGATAAAGTGTTGATTGTGCGTCATATCCTATTTGGGATGGTTAAAAATTCAATTGCCTTAAAGACTATTGAAAATTTACATGGGGATTCGAATGACTTAGAGCATGTTGTTGTTGTAACTGGAGAGCCGAAGACCTTAGGGTATGTGATTGAGTTTTTTGATCTGGTTGGGCCATTGTTTGTTGAAACTGTCAAATAAGTTAAATTTAGTGCATATATGGGTTCTTTTGAGCAATAGAAGTTGTTGATTCCTATGAAGTCAGAATCCATGAGGTCCATGTGATAAGCCTTGTCAACTCTCCAACTTATTTAAGAAACTGAAGTGTCCGAGACAAGGATGATGAGCCAGCTGAGGTAGCCGGTGAGGTAGGTTAGGCTAGGACTTTTGAATCTTTTATGCTTGATTTGGATCAATTTCTAAAGTGGTAAGTTTGTATTTTGTTTGAATTTTTACAGCCGACAAGAGGAGGTTGCCCAACAACTTGTAATTTATGAATTAGGTCAGAAGGCAACTAGACTTTGGTGTTGAGGTATGTTCTTTATTTAATTTTTTTTCTTATGACTAGTGTTTGTTGGAATTTTTATATATATTGTAGGTGATGTTGAATGCATTAACCATTTATTTTAAGTTTATAAAGTTATTTCCTTGAATTTGACATGAAATATGAGTTTTTTCACTAAAATTGGCGGTTCAAGGTTAGTTGTGTTAAAGTTTCTAAAAAGTGGTTCGTTAATGAAATGTTGACAGAGTAGATCAAATAAGTAGTCGTTTTTATGCTACTGATCTCGATAAATAAAGTCAACATTTGTCGTTTCCCGGGGTTTCTTGTTCTCTTCCTCAATTACAACAACTTTCTTTCGTTTCTCTCCGCAATTTTAGTCTGGTTTTCTTCGTTGTTGGGGGATGTTCCTTCACTAACCGCTGGTTCGCTAAGCATAACGTTATTTTCATGTTCAGTAACAAAAAGCTCCGGAAGCTCACCATCAAAGTATTTTTTTCTTTATGTCATTATCAGTCTCCTGGTCGGATTGTTCTTCTGATTTGACGCGCTTGCTAGAGGGACGATTCCGCTTGGGCAAAAAGACATCTCCGTCGGGAGCGTCTATCATTTGAACTAGATCAACAACATCGGGAAGAACCCTCAACTGATCAGCGTTTAATATTTCGTTAGAGCAATGCCAGAGGTTGTTGTTGACTAAATTGGTATTCTTAAAACACCAGTGAAATGCTTACCCCAAATATTTTTTGTGTAAGCTTTGAGCTTAAAAAAATAGCGTTGGATGTCTTTAGATGCACTTTATTTATGGTTTGTAACTCCAACTTGAAAGCTAAAAAAACAACACGTTATAAGGGGAAGTAAGGCCAACCCATTTTCCCATGCAACACTTGCAATCCATTTACAAGTTAAACGCCTCGGGTTATCCTTGTTATGGGGACGACCATTCTCCCACGCTTTACTAATAAAAAAGAATCATTGCTTCCACGCTTTATCAGCTTTTAACAGATTATTTACTATCTTCTTGTTATTTGCTAAAGAAGAGTAGAAAATGGCAACTTATGGGATTTCGAGAGCCCGATAACCGCTATGTACACTTCCATAGACATCGGTACTTCAGCTAAGCGAGAAGCCATTATACACGACATCACTGTATACCAAGTGTTAGGAGTGAGTTGGGTTGGGCAAATCCCTAAGATCTCAAAATATCTCACGATGTTAGGGTCGAGAGGAAGCATTAGACTTCAATTAAACAATTCAGTAAAGAAGACTACCTCCCATTGATATACCGATAGAGACGTTGGGAAGCAGATATTCACGCAGTCTACAATCCCCCACGTAGCTTTGAGCACGGGTTTCTCTTATGGACTGTAATACAAGTACTTACCACTAAAAATGAAAGTAATGTGATTCTGAGGTAATCAGTGGTGGTAACCGGTAATTATTGCGTCAAATTCTGGTGGAAGGGGCTCTTCGTTTATCGCAGGAGTAGCAGCGCCAACCTCCCCGGTAGCGATCCCCTTACTGCCTCGTTGGGTTACGTTCTCCTCTGCGGCTGCGGTTTTCTCTATGGAATTGATGGGAAGAATTTGAGCATGTGCAGGATCAACGATAGCCGAGACAGTTTGTTGCTAATTCACGACCCTTTCATAGCGTCGGGGTCGTCCGGTTTCATGGGAAAACCATATTTGGTATCTTGTCCAGCTACGTTATCAACCTTTTCCAGAAATCCTTTAAGAGGACGGCCATCCAGTGTGATTTTCTTCTTAGGACCAGACTCCTTAGTAGAAACGTTTATAGGATGAGCAGAAGGGATCGACTCTTTACGTTGTCTAGTAGTGGTTGTAGAAACCTTCGTAGGGAGAGCAGCGAGAGCCAGTTATTTGTTATTTCTCTCTTTTGACAGGATCGTGCCAGGAGCAGGCAACATTTCTAGGACGGGTGTAGAATGGACAAAACTGGAGTTGCTGTTAACACGAGCACGGTCAGAACTCATTTTCTAGTTTCTTTTTAAAGGCAATCTTCTCAAGCCTCTATCGTTCAGCGCCTAATCTTAGCCCAACTATTCCTCTCTCATACTCAGTTTCTCTGTTTGATGCCTTAAAACCAAAACGTATTTCTTACTATACTGAATATCCGAAGGGAGAGAGTAGATAAATTCCTACCCCACAACCTAACATAATAGACCATCTATTTGTTCGAACTACCCATTATTTTATAGGATTTCAATAGGGAATTCTATATGTGGTTTTTCCAAATGGAATTCAACCAGAAAGTCTACTACTGTTTATGCCTTGATTGAAAGTTGAGCAGCGAAATCCATATCATGACCCCTCCAACTCCACAGATCACTTGGTAATCTGACCCAATACGTCTGGTTTTTGTAACATATTTTTGAGTCGAAAAGAGGTTCAAACAGTAATGAAGTGTGCTTTGAAATATGGTCTCATTTTGTTGGCTCCTATCACAAGGGTGAACGTTAATTTATCCAACTTCAAATACCTATTTTCAGCATCTAACAAACTCTTGCAAACATAATAAATAGGGCGAGGGTAACTATCAACTTCCCAAACCAAAACTACATTTACTGCATAGTCGGATAAGTATAGATTCTTTCTCTCATCACCGGTTTGGATAATATTTTGCGTGAATACAAATGCTCTTTGATCCTAAAAACAGACTCAACACAATTCGGAGACCAATTAAATTCCTTAGCATTCCTTAACATAAGTGCACACTTGTCATATGACCTTGATATGAATTTGTTCAATGCATCCAACCTTGTAGTAAATATTTGGACCTCTTTGGTGATCTGAGAGATTACATTAAAGTAATGCATTTAGCTGTGATGGGTCTACTTGAATTGTATTTTCACTTATAACATACCCCAAACACTTTCAGTATCGTACTTCGAATGTGCACTTCTCCAGATTTAGCTTCAAGTTGGAGAAAGTGTCTTTGAAATCCAGCAAGTGATCTTCATCCCTTAAATGTTGTGTTAGCATATTGTCGATATAAAGCACAACATTTCTTCCAAAATATGACTGGCAAAATAATTATTCACTAGACGTTGGAAAGTAGCCCCCATATTTTTCAAACCAAAAGGCATAACCTTATAAACATGCAACCCACTGTCTGTGATGAATGTAGTGTGATCTTGATTCTTCGGATCCACCTCTATCTGATTGTACCCAACAAACACATCCATAAAAGATAGCAGCTTGTTCCGAGAAGTATAATCTATTAACTAATTTATCTTAGTTAGGTCTGTAAAATCAATACACATACTTCATTTTCCCTTCTTCTTTTTCACAAATATTGGATTATCAGTCCATAGTGGGTATTCAGATTCTCAAATATGCCTAACTTTTGTTAGTCTATCTACTTCTTTCACAATGAGTTATGGTTTTTATATAGAAACCACTCTTTGTCTCTGCATGAAAGGGCCCACATTGGATCGTATAACTAGTTTATGACAAATTACGCTTACCGGTACACCTGTTACATCCTCATTACATCAAGCAAACACATGCAAGTTCTTGGATAAAAATGATAACAAAATTTCATTTGTATCTTATGGGAATTTATTTCCAATCCTAACACATTTCACATCCGAAAAAGTGTGTAACTTAACATATTTAACTGTAATAACTGCACATGAGGCTTTATTGGATCATTTATTTTCCTTTAATCTGAAGAGGACTCTAGTAATTGATATTCCTTAGTAGCTACCATATTCTCTAAGGCTTTTGGGGAAATAGAAGTACATAGCATTCTCTAGCTACTTTTTGGCTACTTCGAACAACTTTCACTTGGCATCCGACCGTGTATTTTAAGCATTGGTGAATTGTTAAAGTAAAATCATGCATCCTTGATTGTTAGGATCTACCGAATATAGTTTTATAAGGAGTTAGTCCGTCAACCACTATAAAAGGAACTCTCATAATATTTTTACACAGGATTTTTCTAAGGACAGTTTCACCTTCGAACTGCCCAACCACATCAGTAGAGCTCACCTTTAATCTCACTATGGTTTTATTTGATTTAATAATGACAGGTGGATTTTTCATCAGCTTATAAGTGGATAAAAACAAAATATTAGTTGAGTTGTCAGTGTCAATCAAAATTCTTTGGATTTCCATTCCCTCAATTGCAGCCCCAACTCAAATCATCCTAATCAAATACAATAAATTGAGATGGATTCTAATAAATATAAGTATAAATTTTCCTCTCTAACTATGTAGAAAAGCTAGATACATGTCTTTTTCAAAAATAATTAGAGGGATTTGTCACATTATCCCCCCCGAAGTGGTCAATAATTCAAAGAATTGACATAATTTATAGTTTATTCCCTTCTTTTCACATAAACTCATAATCCAACCACGACCTGGACCGGGGTCCAAATAATTTGAATCTTCATCAAACTCATTATACTAGTTAGATAAATAGCATCATATTTTCCTGTTTGGGTGCCGCTTCTCTAGACTCTTTTTGAACAATATATTTCTCTATTTGAGCCCCACTCGTTTTTGGTATTGATATATTTCCCACTTGTGCTTTGATAAAGTGGTTAGTTTTCCATTCTCAGTTAAATTTTGGATTTATCGCAATCCTTGGTATCATGCTCCACATCATTATAATACTTACATAACCTAGTGTTTCAATTTTCTCTAGGAGTTTGAATGGGTGGTGGTCTTTGAGATTGTACACACTTATTTGTTTTCTCGTAAATGGTTCCAATATTTTCAGTTTTAGCTGCAAAATATTTAGTATGAACCCATTGATTCCCTTTACGTCTCTTTCGGAATACTGGTTAGCCTTAGATCGATGGATACTTTGTCCGGACTCATTCGGATGATAATTTATTGTAGTTTGTTGTTGAGAGGATGAAGAGCTGTTCCTAGACTGATTGGGTAGTTTCATTATTTTCCTTTCTTCCACAATGATTTATTTCCCAACTTGGGACAATAAACCTCCCATGTCAATGTTTTTTTTCGGGTAACAATGCCAGTTAATTCCATCGGTAAAAACCTTGTTTAAACTCAGTTATGGCTACTTGTTCAAAGAATTTTAGCAAACCATATTTAGTTTTAACAAAACGCTTAGTATATTCCCTAAAGGTTTCATTACTAAATTGTTGGCAGTAAATTATTGTATCTATATTTCCTCTAAGCTATTTACTTTGCACGGATTGTCTTCGGAAATCTATCCAGAACATATCAAATGTTTTTATTGACCATGCAAAAGTGAGTTATACCACCTTAAGGTAATGTACTTAAAGGTTTGAGAAAAATTCCTACATAACAACTTATCATCATCGTCAAAATTCATCATGAAATTCTTGAATTGTTCAAGGTGATTATCTGGATATTTTATCCCATTGAACATTTCCATCTTGGAGATATCAAACCGTATAGGTTAATGCCCGTACAGAATTATGGAAGACAAAGATGATTGTCTCAAATTATACCATTGACTAAACTGATGATATTCATTGGAGGTAGCAAATATACCTGGTTTAGATTGGATGACGAATTGATCACTCACTAGATGGTTCAAGCTATGATCCCCAAACACCTTTATTTCTTCATAGCACACTTTTTTATTCTCTTTATTCATTCAGTTCATCTTTCTACACGAAGAATCTTTTTTACTCGACTTGTGATGTCGGTTTGAGCATTTGTTTTTACCGACACTTCTCATCATGACTTTTTTGCTTTTTACGATAATAATCACTGCTCGAAGAAGATAAGGATACTTCAAACTTAAACGTTGGGTTTTTACTAGATCCCGAAAAACTATAACAATCCTTAGTTCTACATTATTTTTTTACGATTGATGTTTCTTCAGACTCTGTTGAAGATAATCATCTTACCCATCAAATTTCGGAATCTTTGTTTGAACCTTACCTTCAACATTCCATTCATTTTCTCTTTGAGGCCTCTTAGGATGCGAATTATTTACAATTTCAATATATGCTTAGACTAATGAAAAAAAAAAGGGAGTGAATGGACAGAATTACACAAAACTCTTTCTATCATAAAGCCTTATCAGAAATTTCTCCACCATCACCATGTGCCGAACCAATCTTATTACACCTCGACGGAAACAATCACCGCACGCCTCTCTAATAAAAAGCAGTTATATCATCTTACCGGAAACTCTATTGACCTTTTTGTTATGGCCACTCGTTTGAACGCTCCATCAGGACTCGATTTCCACAATGCAGAGCTAAGCTTTCTTCATTTTTTTTATTTATTTATGAGCTTTTCTAATTTTTAACGAATAAAACGTCGAAAGATAGAAACGTACAAATATTAATTGAATAATTGTTTTTTGTGCAATTTGAATTAATTTAATAAACAAAATTGATTGAATTAAATATATTTATACGGTAAAATCAATTATTTTACTTGAGAATAATGACTAATTTATTTATCTTTCAAATATATTATTAACAAATTAGAAAATATTTTAAATAAATTATATTTATAGTAAATAAATACAGGAGCGTAAAATAGTTATTCTATTCAATATAATATATTCGATCATAAATACAAATATATATTGATACTTTAATTTTAAATATATATTTAAATTAAATTGAAATAAATGTTATTTCACCTACGATTTAAATATATGCATCAAATAATATTTAAATTTTCTAATAATATTTAAATACTCTATTGTTCAATTAATTATATAATTTTTCAATTGTGCATTAAAAATATTTATATTTATATTTCGGGTGAAGCTATTTTCTTCATAAGATTTATTATTTTCTCCATCTCAAATTTCTATTAAAATACTCAACATTTGCTTTTATTTTTTTGTCCTCAATTTACTTTCCAATTTATATTTTGATGCCACTATCCACTATCCAACCCTTATTCGAACAAACATATCATTAAGCCAACATATATCATTTAATTCTAAAAATTAAACCCTAAAAACAAAATAAACTCAAATTTCTTAAAAATTAATCAAGAAAAAGGAAGACACTCCAACCAAAGATTCAAACACCTCAGAACATCACCAAATCAACCAAGAGACAATTTAATCTTGTAAAAATGGCAACAAACAAATATTAGAGAGTCAGAAATAAAAAATAAGTTAAAGTTTTTTTAAAAAAAGTAAACAAATCAAAAACAGATTAATTTGATACTAAAAAAAGAAATCTATTCATGAAACTCAATATGGAGGAAACAAATTTTTTTAAAAAATCATAGCCAGAGTTTCAGGAACTGTAATTTTTCTGCATATCGAGTTTGTAGACTCGTTATTCATAGTACAACCAACTTCCTGGAACTCTTGTCAGCCGATAGATTAAAAAAAGATTTAACAGGATTTTTACCTTTGATAGATTGCTTCAATCGAAAGTGGTGGCTATGTTTTTTTTTCTCGATTAAAAGAGTTGATGACTGTGTATTATATTGGATTAAAGTTTATGGGTGGAAGTAAATATGATGAGTAGAAGGTAGCTGGAAAATATTAAGGTAGATTTGGTGTTTGGATGGTTGCTGGAGAAGACGGTAAATATGAGTGTTTGAAGTAAATTAAAATAAAAGTAAATTAATAATTTTCTTTATGGAGGAAATAACAAAATGGAGTATATTTTGAAATATGGAGGAAATACAAAATGTTACGGAGGAAATAGTTTCACCCTTATATTTCTTGAATAAATATTTTAATATTCAAATTATGAATAAATATTTTAGTCAACGCTAGAGTATAACATCTCTAGTAAAGCATTCATAACAAATCAAGTCTCCTAACTCCCAATAGTTTCATAACTACTCTACGCCATCAAAGTGAATATCTAATATGACTTCGTTAATTGATATTTCAAAAAGAATTTTTAGTCCTCGTCAATGACTTCGCTTTATAATCAAACTTCTAAAAATTCAACTTATAATAGAGTTATCAAACCATTCGTCATATGATCTCCAAAATTATCTCCATCTTCATACTAGACGATGCTATAAGCCAAATGACCTCCATCTCCACGATAGAAAGAGCTACCAACCGAGTAATCTCCTTATTCATGCTAGAGAAAGGCTATAAGCCAAAATAATCTCTATCTCCATGATAAGAAAAGGTTATAAGCCAAATGATCTCCATTTCCATGACACTAAGGATTTAGCCATCTTCATCTACATCTTATGTTTTTGTCTGTTTATGTGTTTGTTGCATACTTCTCTCCATCCTTATAACGCTGCGAACGGGTCACGGACCATGTCTACGGGCTACACAAAGGGCCATACTGTGTTCAGGCTAAATAAGTCTAATAATACGAACGGGCTAATTGGCTACACCCACAGAGGCTACGTAAGAGGTCATACTGAGCCTAATACATTGTACATGGTATAATATGCGAACTACTCCAAGCCCAGTGGGTTACGTAATTGATCGAACTGGTCGTTTCGCGAATCAGCCGATGGATACTTCCCATTTTCCAGGTACGCAATGACTCATACTGACCTCGATCTTGTAAGAAAATGTTAGGACATCACAAAAGTTGAACAAACACATAAATATCTACTCATATAAGTTTATTATATCAATTGCTACCAAACAAATTATCGTGCACACACCATTATGTTGTTTATATGTTTACCATCTACGCAAAGTCGCTAACGAAATTCGGTAAATTATCCATCCCAAGGTCCACAACATCTACAACATACTCACATAAAGCAAGTACATCTATATATAGTCTTCACTTTATCATTCACCAAAGACTAGGGAAGGGGGATTACACATTCATATCATCTATATCCAACAAAAAATAGAAGAATGCCAAAGAAACATGTAACATCCTAGCAGCCTATTAATTGTTAGTTGTACTGTTTTCCTTTGGAAAAATAAATTTTTTTATCCTCAATTGAGGTTTTGGCCAACAAAGGTTTTTAACGAGGTAAGAACAATTAAGTACAAACCAAGTTGGATTCTTCTCTCATAACAATTTGGCTAGGAAAATCAACATAACCAAGCCTTATGACTTCTCGAAGTCTTTTCATTGGCAATCAACGACGTCTCAGTAAAAAAAGATGAATGAAAACAGAGCTACGATAATTGACAAACAAGCTTCCGCAAAAGCAAAGAAGAACAAGAAAATTATATTATCCGGATATTATATGCGACTATTATATAGTCCTTAAGTTTCGCTACACTTCAACGCAAAGACTAAGGGGACTCTTGATAAGGAAATATTCCTTATATAATATCCGAATAAAAATAAAATGTATTTATAATTTAATAGGCGTTTATTATTGCATATTTATTATTTATATTGTGTAACGAATATAAATAAATACGTTGAGAGAAACGTTAATGTAATCAATAGAAATAAATAGGGAGAGACCAAAGGTTCCGTATAACTCCTATAAATAAGAGCCGAGTTCGAGATGTAAGGGAGATCATAAGATATACGTAAATATTTTTATATTATTATTCTTATTTTATCTCTTTTTTTCTATTGAAATGGTTTAGATAATTTTTCATGAATTTTACCCTAACATATATATATATATATATATATATATATATATCATTTTTTCATGATGGAAGGAGTCTGGATAACACAAATGTGGATAGCTTTGTTGATGATGTATTTGTAAATAAAAAACTATGGGACCGGGGAACATGAAGGCTAACTTCTTATTATATATTTATATGCGCTCATGGTAGTCGTGATAAGAGATGCGGTGTATGTGGACCGGATCTTATTAAAAATCTTTTGTTTTGCCTTGCTCATATCGGTGGCCAGGAGCATGCAAAGAATTTGATTGTGTTTAGTCATGTCTTGGACGGAAAGGTTATGGGTCATTGGTAAGATTTGGGATTTAGTATCTTATTTTATTTGTCATTGGTTAAATTATTATATATACGCATCAGCATATGTAATGACTTCATGTGCGCGTTAGTTCTTTTTATCTGTATTTATAGAATTTGAACAAACTTCTCTTGAATACTAGAAATAAACAATAGAGAAATGGTTTACTTACTTAATAAGAATGTTTACAAGCCATAAAATACCTAACAATAATTATTTTCTTACTTTACATTAGGACTTTAGAAGACAAAGCATAACCTTGCAGTATGAATAAACTGGAAAACTCAGAGCATTACCATACACAATTAGTATCATGAGAGGTATTAAAATTTATTTACTCAGTTGGTGTCTTGGTATGGGATAAATGGGTGCATCGCCAACTAAAGAAGCTGAAAACTTGAACGGAAAAAACTTTGGAATAAAACTGATGTGAAGAAGAAATACAAGAAGAAATACAGGAAACATAAAGAAAATAAACGATTTGGAGAAGAAATAAGTTTAAGGTGGTATTACATCCCGACTAATGACAATTTTATTAAAAGTTGGATCATAAATTTGGTATTTTTTTTACTTATCTCTTACTCAAGTAAAACACATTTATGGCTCATGTTATCTAGCTTTATTCTACGATGTTCAGGGATGTGCACATGACCTATGCAACCAAAAATTCTGAAATAGCCAACACTTGGTTTAATTCCACTCCAACACTCTTTTGGAACCATATAACTTACAGTACTTGTCACACTTCTGTACAACACATGACACGTCTAATTAGCTGTCTCAGCCCAAAAATTCTTTGGCATGCTCTTTTCTGCGAGTAAAAAATCTGAACATGTTCATGATTGTGCGATTTATTCTCTCGGCTACTCCATGAAGGTTGAGTGAGTTTTGTGACTGGTGACCCCTCTGGTTTGGAAAGGCTTGACTGACTGCGGAGAATGAATGAGTGATGTAGATGACTAAGCATTCGAGGTAGTTTCAGAAGTAATTGCTGCTTGTTATACGGATAAACCTCACCGTACTCTATGGGCTGAGTTACAATAACTCCACCCCAAAAAGCATGTAATCCAGCATGGACTCTTGTTTTCCTCTTATTTTCTTTAAATTTGTATACATTAAGCCAACCTCTCTTAATAATAGTGTTCATGGCTGTAAACATACAAACCCCAGAACATGCGAGGAAGGTGATTGACAATGAACAAGGTAAATGGGAAGGGAAAGTCTTGTTTAAAAATTTAAGTAAAACGCTTTCTCTATTTAGATTAAGAAGGCGAGCTATTTCTTACTCTAAAAATACCAACAATAAAAAATGAAAGAAATTTACATATGAAGGCCAATAAACGTTTAGTACCTTACTAAAGAATGGGAATCGACAGCAGTAGCTAATAGGCTATTGAGGAGTGTAACCGCTTCTCTCTTTCGATTGGATAATTTTACCTAGGGTAAACCAGTTCATGTGTCAAATAAGAAATTGACACGTGTCTCAAAAAGTAATTAAACAAAAGTTATGACCTATAGATAATAACTACTCTTGAACATACCCATCAGAAGTGGGAAATTGTTTGAATATGTTAGCTCTCCCAAAATACATCTGAGAGAGCTAAGAGGGCTGGATTATAGGGTGGGATTTTTTTGGAGGTTAAAAGTGTAAACAGAATTGGATTTATTTTAGGGAGCATTTCAGACTTATAATAAAAATCATGTTGAGTAAGGTGATTGTCTAGTGACTCAGCTGAGTGTGAGTTTCACATATTCTTAGGCTGGAGACTCATGAAGCAGACCCATATATGCAACCCGACCCGGTTGTCCCGTAAGTCTAAATTATTTTATAAATAGTTCGAAAAATCGTATTTAATAGGTTGAACATTCTCTCAATACTTATATAAAGTTAATTCCTCAATTATTTCTTTACCCTCTATCCAAAAGTTAATATCTTATCCAAATATTTACTTTAAATACCCTCTGACCAGGATTTAGCACCACCAAACTTCATCTTCATCGTGAAGGTAACCTGAAATACACGTTTCAAAATTTACATTTACAAAAACCTATAAATCAAATAAAACCTACATAAATCATAAAAAAAACTAAATTAAACATTTATATCTACCTAAAACATAATAAAAACAACGAAAGTCGAATCAAACAGAATTCACACCTTACGTTTACAAAACCATGCAAATCGAGTGTAAATTGAATTCGAGTCTGTATCAATGACAAAATCAACTGCAAATCGATAAAAACCCAAATTATACAAAGAAATAGTTTGGAAAAAAAATTAAAATTCAAACAAAAAATAAATAATCACATTTGAATTTAATATAGACAAATAGGTTCTGTGGAAAAAAACATCAAAATTATTAGGTTTTAATATAATTCAGTAAAGATATTTGAAGTATTTTGAACTAGTATTTGATAAAAAAAAATGATAATCAAAATAATAAATAAATAATGGTTTTTATGTTTGAAGATACTTTATCATATTTTAATTTGGAGAATTAGTGTTTAAGACTCAGCCCAAAAACCTATTAAGAATAAAAGCTCAACAAAATTGACAATTTTTGTACATAAAATACTTTTATGTATAAAATGAGTAAAACATTTGTACACATTCTCTTTTATTTATTTAATTTAATTTAAAATTTTAAAAGTTTATATCTTTTAAACCGTAACTCGGAAAAAAAATCAAAAAATATCATTGGTTTTGTATTTTTAGACGAGCAAAACTAGATCCACTCACGATATGTTTTGAATTTTTTTTAAAATTTATATTTTATATTGGTTTCTCATTACATGGTTTCACATCTATCATATTTCTGGTTTCACATCTATCATCTATCATAGTTGGTCTAGGTTCTCATCTGTCATAGTGGGTCTGGTTTCACATCTAAGCATTTATCTTAGTTGTCTGGTTTTGCATCTATCACTACAAAACTTAAAAAGGTTTCACAAATGTAAAAATTTAAAACTTTAAAGGTTCATATCTTTTCAACCGTAACTCGAAAACAAAATCTAAAATACTATTGATTTTATTTTTTAAAAATAACAAAACTAAATCCATTAATGATACGTTTTGATTTTAAAATAAATAAATATATTTTACACATCTAGCATCTAGCATCTAGCATCTATCATATAGTTTGTGTGACATCTAATAGTATAAAAATTAAAGAGGTATCACATCTAGAAAAAAAATGTTTCAGGTCTTCTCATTTATAATGTTTCGTATTTATTGTTTTTTAAAATTAAAAATGTTTCGCATTTTCCAAACTTTATTTTCTTCGTTTACGTTGTGAACTTTTTCGAATTAAATTTTCTAGAAACATAAAAATACACTAAAAAGATCAAAATCTTATTGCATTACAACATTTAAACTACAAAATCAAAATAATAATAGATGAAAACTAAAAAATCACGAAAAAAACAAAAATTGAGTTACCTAAACAAAAATAAAAAAACAGAATAAAAAATCAAATTTCCTAAAAAAACCACTTACATAAACAGAAATCCAAATCAAAAGTTGAAATCAAATAAAAATACAATCAAAATTATACATAAAAAAATAAAAAATCGAAAAAAAAATTGAATTAAAAATTTGAATTGTCACTACTGGAGAGTTGACCAAAATGGACACTATATACTTTTCGAGACATCTCTTCCAAATCACCAGTATTACTATCGTAAAATTGGAAGAAAAAAAATAATTGAAAAATAAAAAATATTATATACAATTAATTAAAAATATTTAAGATATTATTAACCGTAAACTTTGAGTTAAACAAATCTATCTAAAAAATACATGAAAACTAGATAATAATTAGATATTACTTTACTTGAAGATTTTTGGCTCCAAGAATCTGAGCTTCGTCGGTCTTCCGGCCTTGGTTCTTCTTTTCTGTGGCTTGCCTGATTCGATCTTCTCTGTCCTTCAGAGCGGTTACGTTTGTTAGTGGATTGTGATTAGTTTCTCTGATCTTCGCCGGATTGTTGATTCCGTTCATCCAGCCTCTGTTCTTGAGGTTTCGCTCTGTTCTTCAGAGCTTCTCTGTTTGTTGGTGGATTGTGTAAAGAAATCTTCAAGACTCTGTTTCTTCTTGTTTCAGAGCATTGTAGTTTCTCGGTTCATATTCTGTTTCCGGCCTCTGTTTCTTTGAGGTTTCGGTTCTATTTGTTGTTGGTTTCTTTTTGTCGTCGGTGCTCTTTATCTTTTAACCTCAATAATGAAGAGTTTACTGCTCTTCTTTCAGATGTTAGCAAGGGTGAACCCAAGAACAAGAAATCATTTACAGAAATATTGTCCTCTGTTCATGATCGTAATGTGTCAAAGCCGGAGTTCGTGAAATTTGCGGATGATCATAATGTTATACAGTTTGATAAAGAAACTCATGAAATGCTACTAAAGCAGTCTAAATCTACGCTAATCGGAAAGTTCAGTCAAGGGATCCCGAAACGTATAGTATTCCAATCTTTCATGGAGTCCTTTAAGTTTAAAGGTTCATATTCGTATGTAACTTTAGACTCAAGACAAATCCTGGTAGAGTTTACTCTGGTGGAAGATATGACAAAGTTTTGGTCGAAGCCATTCTGGAATGTTGATGGGAAGCTTATGAGGGTTTTAAAATGGTCCCCTGACATTAACAAGAATAAAGAAAGCCCTATAGTATTGCTTTGGGTTCGGTTTGAAAACATGCCTGAGTATCTCTATAATGAGTGGATTGTTGGTGATATTTCTGCTTCTTTAGGCAAAGTTCATAAAACGTTTGTGCCTAAGTATAATCATGCTAAAGCCAATGCTTCTTATGCTCAAGTTGAAGTAGATGTTTCAATATTGCTTAAAAGGAAGTTGTGGATTGGGTTTGGAGAGAATGAAGGATGATGGGTTGGTGTGAGTTATAGAAATGCTCCTGATTACTGCTATAATTGTTTTAACTTGGGGCATAAAGAAGATGATTGCAAAAAGAATGGTTCGAAAATTGAAGAAAAGCCTAAAGAAGCCAGTCAAAATTCTGATAATATTTCAAAGAATGTTATTCAATCTGATTCTTTACATAATGATAAGTTGGATACATCTAAATCTACAAAGGAACAACCATTCATTAAAGTTTACAAGAGAAGACTGAAATCGATCATAACTGCTAAAGATAAGACTACATTTTCATGCCAGTCTACAAATCCATGTAGTCCTTATATAACTGACACTGCCTCCAATAAAGAGCTTGATATTATTGGTGCTCTTCAAGACTTGGATCAGGATATTAATTCGCAAAGTCAAAAAGCTCAACAGGATTCTCCTCATGGGAACAATATGGGTAGCTATTGGTAAGGATAATAATCACCTGAGGGTAGGCTAGTAATTTTAATTGGTGTTTTATAGTAGTGTGTGGGTGTTATGTGTTTAGAGTAGAGAGTAGAGAGATAATTAAGCAGCTTGGTAGCAGTTAATTCTCATTACCCACAGTTATTGCAGGTGGTTGGGTATTTATACCCTGGTGTTTGGGCCCTTATGGGCTTTCGGGTCATGTTTAATGGACCCGGGTCATGTTCAAAGACCCATGAGCTCTAAGTAGGAGAGCAAGTAGCTTAGTCAAGAAGTGTTCAGGTTTTTTAGTACTTTTGTCATAGTTCGAACAGTCCCATGGTCATAGTGTTCAAAACGATCTGTCCGGTCTGTGCGATCTGTCCGGTCCGGAGGCCTTGGACCGATCTGTCTTTGTCCAGGGAGCGTGCAGGATTCGGACTCATCAGGAGCCCCTTTTTTAGGTGTTTGTGCAAATATTCTTGCCAAAGACCTGAAAAACAGTCCGACGTCAGGGGAAGTTTTAATCCGGAGAGGTCTATGGGTTTATCCGGACAGATAAAGCTTCACGAATTCAAAACGGTTTTTGCCAGAGTTCGTGGGACACGTGTCACTCTCTGATTGGTTGCTTCAGCCGTTTTTTTACCTTGAATTTCGAACCCACCTTCTTCGAAAAGCAACCTCTTTAATTACAGGTGGTGACATCAGCACCGTCTTTTAATCATTGCCAAACTTTTCGAATTCTCCTAGGAATCAACTACTTTTTCAGATTTACTATAAATACAAATTCATTTCTACTGTTTTACCATCTCCTTCAAACTCACCTCTGTTAAAACTCTCAAATCTTTCTCTCTCTAAAGCAAAAAACTTAGTTCAACAGTTTATGTTTACAGCGAGGAACGCTCTTGTCAAAGGCGGGTGGCTCAACCTTTCTGAGTTAGAGAAGGCTCAAAAAGTCGAAAGAGAAAGACGGATTGCTGCAAGGTTACCTGCCTCGCCTATCGACAGACCTATCACTTCTGTATTTGAGTCAGATCGAGGCTCGTCCTCTTCCAAAGGTACTAAGCCTAGAAAATTATTTCAAACCACTCTATCCCCCATAATCTCTGGTTCCTCAGTTCAGGAATCGGTGCCTACTGTCGAACCAGGAGTTACAGCCACTAGCCTTAGAAAACCTTCTCCCTTCATTGCAATGGGATCAGATACGGAGCACTCTCCCAAAAAGTTGGTTGACAAGAGGAAAGGCCGGTTGGTTAAAGGCCTGGGAACCAAAAATACTCCCTTAAGGTCGGGGGCAAAGGATAGCAGCACCGGATCAGAGGTGCCAATTAGAGCCCCTAAGGACAGGTTGTCCGGACCGGAGGGCTCCAATCCGTAAGTATCTTGCATTTGTCTCTCTTCTCTCTTTAGACTTAGTTTATACTAACTTATCTCACTTTTGTCTTAGCAGAACTGCCCAAGGAGTTCAGTGGGTATCAGAAAGCCGGGCAGATAACTTGTGGCAAGATTAATGCCTAGGCTGCTGAGAATTGGGGGAACCAATTCCACGAAGGCTTTACCAGTGGAAATTTGACAAGGTCTCACCTGTGGAACACTAAAGGTCGGAGAGACTTGACCTGGGAGGAGCTCACCACCCAGCCTTCTCCAGATGTTGTACTTAAGAGGACCCATGAACCGGATGGGACACTCTTCCTGCCTGACCGGGCCTAAGCCCCGAGCAAGATGAAGGGCAAGAAGAAGAAAGGCAAAAGAGTGGTGGGTGATGCCAACCCTACTGATGCTGAGAAAGATGCTCCAACAGACCCGGAGGGGCAAGTGCAGAGCCAAATTGATGCTGCCCTCTTGCAAGTAGTGGAGCAAGAGACTGAAAGGCATGAGACGAATCTCCCAAAACCTCCAAGGGCTTCCAAGAGAAATCGCAAACAGGGAAGCGAAAGTGCAGACCGGGAGGCGAAGAAGAAAAAGACTTCTCAGGGAAACGACCTCTCTCTCCGGGCTCCGGAGCCTTCTTTCCAAGTTGAGCCTTCTGACCCAACGCACGCCGAAGAGATTCCTGGGGACTTTCACACTGATGAGGTTGAGGGAGGAGGTCTCAACATTGATGGAGTAGACATCACCGGTCTTGGTGAGCTTGGTGAATATTTTCTCAATCTCCCCAGAGATGACTTTGCAGGGCCTTACATTCCTCCGAGCAGCTCCAACACAATAAATTTTAATGGTAAGACTTTTATTGTCTCTAGTGAAAAGGATACCATAGCCCATTCATTGTTAAGCAACGTGCAGCCGGTACTTACATTTGAGAGACAAGTTCGGGGTCATGCAGACATCATTAAAGACCTTAAATCTGACAAGGAGAAGTTGTCCGAAGACCTTCGTACTGCCACTTCCAATGCTGACATGTTAAAGGAAGCAAACGAGGAGTTGAAGAGAAATCAGGAGGAAAGCACTACAAAAGTCGCCACTTTAGAGGAAACCATCAGAGACCTCCGGGAGAAGCTGTCCGGTGTGGAGAAAGACCTTACTGCCTCAAAGGAAGAAAGCAAGACAAAGGACAAAATCATCACCAACTTAACTACTGACAAGATTTCTCTTGAGAATGCAGCATCCAAGGCTGTCGAGGAGAAAAATACTTTGTTACAGGAGCAGGAGGCCAAGATCCAAGCCAAGATCAATGCTTATGCCAACCAGATGATCAAAAGCGAAGAGCAACTGCTTGAGAAAGTGAGGTCTGACATGGTTCTACTCTTCCATGAAAAGTTTCCGAAGAAGAACCTAGGGGACTTATGGCTTTATGTTGAGCCTGAAGACCTTCCATACCATACGATGGCCGAAGGCGACAGGTATGGCTACTCTAGTGACTCCTCGGGTGATGGAGAACATACTAGGGAGAGCCCAAATGAAGAGAAAGACAATTCTAAAGGTAAGAAGGTAGTTGAAGGGAAAAACGACCCTAAGGGCAAGAAGGTAGATGAAGGTGAGCCATCTTCAAAGGCTCAACCTTAACTTATGATTCATTTTGTTTATTTTCTATCCAGACTAAAGTCCTTGGAAGGCCAAGGCACTCTTTTTGTAATGGTGTCCGGTATTTGACCGGATAGGTTTTTTGTGTTCGACTTTGATCATTTAAAAGTCCTTGGAAGGCCAAGGAAATTTCAAGTTATTAATTTCAATGAATATTTCTGTTCTGTACAACTATCATCTTCTTTCATTGCTTGTTCTAATTTTGATAGCCAGAGTTTAAGTAGCCTTTAGCTGTTTCATTGTGAGAGTGTTTAAGTTCTCCGGCTAGAGTTTAAATAGCCCTTAGTTATTTCAATTCGGATAGTATGACAAGGGACAAAACTTTAAAAACACTTAGAAAATTTTTAAGAAGGCATCAAATTTTATTCAACAGCCCGGACACCTCATTAAAACCTCTCCGTGCCACCAGGGAGGAAAGAGTATGCCCCTAAATATTTACATGGATTTTCAAACAACTAAATATTTACACAAGTGCTATTCCATGTACATCCGAAGATGCTCGATATTCCAAGGATGAGTTAGAACTCTGCCATCTTTGTCTTCCAACCAATAAGTTCCAGGCTTAATTCTTTCAACAACCATATACGGACCCTCCCAAGTTGGGGTCAACTTTCCGAACAGTTTTTCTTTAGTGTGTAAGAAGACCCTCCTTAATACTTTCTTCCCCGGTTGGAAATCTCTTCTTTTAACTTTGGAAGCAAACCTGCTTCTCATCAAGCCTTGATAGTGTTCAACTCGAAGGTGAGCTTTAACTCGTCTTTCTTCTATCAAATCAAGTTGACCTCTGATTGCCTCGTTAGCGTGTTCGGAGAAGTTGTGAACACGAAAGGATGGGAGAGTTGCCTCTATGGGAGCTAATGCATCCATCCCATAGACCAAAGCAAAGGGTGATTCTTGTGTTGCAGCCCCAGGTGTTGTCCGGTAGGCCCATAAGACCTCTTGTAGATAACTAGGCCACTTCCCAGCAGCCCCTTTCAAATTTTTCTTTAAACCGGACAGTATAGCTCTATTAGCCACTTCAACTTGCCCATTTGCTTGTGGGTGGAAAGGTGAAGAAAAACAATATTATATACCCCTTGAGGCACAGAAACTTTCCATTTCCCTATTATCGAACTGTGGCCCATTGTCTGTTGTTATTTTCTGTGGGACACCAAATCTGCAACAGATGTTGGATAGAATAAATTTTATAACAGCTTTTAATGTTGTCCCTGCTAGGGGGCTGCTTCTATCCACTTCGAGAAGTAGTCTATGGCCACAATTATAGTATTGCGTCCTCCGGACGCCACAGGGAGAGGCCCTACTAAATCCAATCCCCATCGAGCAAAAGGAATAGGCTCAGAAATTGACTCTAAAGGAATGGCTGGTACATGAATTTCATTGTTGTACCTCTGGCATGGGTCACACCTTCTTACCAATTCCTTAGCATCTTTCATGATTGATGGCCAATAATAACCGGAGAGTAAAACTCTTCTTGTCAAAGCTCTAAACCCACAATGGGATGATCCCTCACCATCGTGCAATTCGGAGAGGACCACTTGTGATTCTTCATCCCCCAAACAGCGCAGAAGAGGTTTACTGTAGGACTTCTTGTATAACACTTCTCTCAATATGATGAAACCACGAGCCTTGTGTTTCAATGTTCTGGCTAGTGACTTATCTGGAGGCACGACACCATCGGAGAGATATTGCAGGAGAGGAAATCTCCAGTCTTGAGGTTGTTTTGCTTGTACTTCAAAAATTTCCTCTTCTTTACCCTTACTAATTTGAATGGAGGGGCTTTCGAGCACATGGATCCATGGATATGACTCCGTATATGTTATGGTTGCCAATGAGTCTGCTAGCTCATTTTCTGCCCGGGGAATATGTTCATAGACAACACCTTTAAACTTAAGTGCTTCATTTTTTAGGAGGAGTAAATATTTCACAAGCTGCTTCTTCTTAGCCTCAGATTGGCCTTGGGCATGGTGGATAAGTAGTTGGGAGTCACTTAGCAGCTTGACCCTCTTAGCCCCACAAATGTAGGCTAACTTTAAACCAACTATAGCTGCTTCATATTCGGACTCATTATTAGATGCCCTGAAAGCAAAACAAATAGCCTGGTACATTTTGTCTCCATACGGGGAAGTCAAACATACCCCCGCACCACACCCCATAGTGCTAGATCCACCATCTGTTCGGACGACCCATACCTTTTTGTCTTTTGTGTCAGTAGTTTGCTCTGAATCTCTGTTAGAGTGAAATTCAACCAGAAAATCAGCCACATCTTGGGCCTTGACTGCTGTTCGGGGAGCAAAGTCTATATCGAAGTCCCCTAACTCTACTGACCACTTAGTCATCCTGCTCGAAATGTCTGCTTTTTTAAGGACATTCTTTAGGGGAAAAGAGGTCCGGACAATGATAGGATGAGCCTGGAAATAAGGTCTCATCTTCCTGGCAGCTATCACCAGGGCTAATGCCAATTTTTCAAGTTTCAAGTAACGCCTTTCTGCATCTACCAAACTTTTGCTGATGTAGTATACTGGATGGGGATGACCACCGACCTCTCTTACCAACACAGCACTGATGGCATAACTTGAAACTGCCAAATATATGAAGAGGGTCTCCCCATCAACTGGTTTAAACAAAGTCTTGGGAGAGGATAAGTGTTTTTTGATCTCATTGAAAGCCTCATCACACTGTGGGGTCCAATCGAATCCTTTTGCACCCTTCAAAGTTTGAAAGAAAGGTGCACACCTATCCGAAGACCTTGAGATAAATCTGTTTAAGGCAGCTAACCTCCCCGTTAACCGTTGTACTTCTTTAATGTTTCGAGGAGGTTCCATTTGGAAAAGAGCATTTAGTTGGTCCGGATCGGGCTGTATTCCATGCTCACTTATGATATAGCCTAGAAACTTCGCGGACTGCACTCCGGACACACACTTTTCTGGGTTTAATTTCAAATTCACTTTTACCAAGTTGGCAAAAGTTTCTTGGAGATCGGACAAGTGCAACTGCTCATCTACACTCTTCACCATCATGTCATCAATGTACACTTCCATGTTTCTTCCAATTTGATCAGCAAATGCCTTGTTGACTAACCTCTGATAAGTAGCCCCAGCATTTTTCAAACCAAATAGCATTACTTTCTAGCAATGAAGACCTCTGTCAGTGACAAATGTGGTATGCTCTTGATCCTTTGGATCTACTTGAATCTGATTGTATCCGGAGAAAGCATCCATAAAGGAAAGCAGCTTGTTCCCAGAGGTGGAGTCTACTAACTGATCAATCCGGGGAACTTGATACAAATCTTTTGGGCAAGATCTATTGAGATCTGTGAAGTCAATGCACATACGCCACTTGCCATTCTTCTTTTTTACCAAGACAGGATTGGCAGTCCACAAAGGGTATTGAGACTCCTTGATGTGCCCCATCTTTGTGAGCCTGTCAACCTCTTGCACAATGACATCAGCCTTTTCTTTGGAAAAAGCTCTTCTTTTTTGAACTACTGGAGCTACGTCTCTCCGGACGGATAGGTGATGTGATATCAATTCTGATGGGACCCCAGTAACATCAGCATTGCACCACGCAAAAACGTGCTGATGGTTCTTTAAAAACTTTAACATTTCATCTTTCAAAACAGGTGGCATCTTAGACCCTATCTTGACACTTTTCCCATCTTCCAAACAGTGTGTTTCTACCTCTTCAACCGGTATCAAAACTCCAGGGGTCTCTCTGGGGTCATCAATTTCACCCTCACCCCAGAAAGGCCCTCAAACTGCTATTGTTCATTAATACGGACTGCCCCCAACGTTCGAGGAGCCAGGGCAGTGGCATAACATTCTCTTGCAATCTTTTGGCTGCTCCGGACGACTCCAACCTGTCCCTGAACAGCATACTTCAAGCATTGGTGGACTGTTGAAGCCACTGCATGCATCCTAGAGAGCCAAGACCTCCCTAGTATAGCATTATAGCAAGTGGGACAATCCACCACAATAAAGAGTATTCTGACCATTTTCTTGAAAGGGCCTTTGCCCAATAACACTTCTTCTTTGAACTCTCCGATCACGTCTGCTGAGCTGCCTGTAAAGCCCACGATCGACCTGTCCGAACTCTGAATTACAGCTGGATTTTTCATTTTCTTGTATGTGGTTAGGAAAAGGATATTGGCTGAGCTTCCAGTATCCACCAGGATTCGTCTTATGTCATTGTCCCCTATAGATGCTCCTATGACAACAGCATCCTCATGAGGGCCAGCAATGTCTCTTAAATCATCTTCATCAAAAACAATGAAGGGGAATGAGTTTTGCGATTGATAGGAAGTCATGCCTCCTTCTAGCTGTGAGGCTAAAGTATGAACATGCCTCTTCCTCGAAGAAGCAGTAGGAGCTGTCATAGTGTCCCCCCCGAAAATTGTAAGTGACTCGAAAAACTTAATGAGCCCGGAGACCGACCTAGAACATTCCTCGATTGTACCCACTCTGTTTCGAGTTGGATCAAGATCCAAGTACTCAGATTCCACGTCAAACCTTTCGATTATAACCATGGCCCTCTCCGGAGCAGCATTACTTGGACCAACCCGGTGAGTGTTGTCAGGCCTGTTGCCTCCTCTTCTTTTAACGTAAGCTCCCAGCTTTCCCCTCTCAATCAAGTTTTGAACTTCTTGTTTCAATGCTATGTAGTCATCAGTGGTATGACCAATATCATTGTGATATTGGCAAAAAGAGTTATTGTGATGGTCTCTGAGAGACTGCAGTGTTGCCGGTCTCTAGTAATGCACCTCATCCTTTGTTTTATCAAAAATAGTGGCCACGCTTTCTTTTAACTCTGCGAACCACTCCGGTTGGACCCATGGCCCTCTCTTGTTTCTGGATTGCTGACTTTGAGCAGGAGCAGCTAACTGAGACTAAACTTTTTCCCTACCATGCCCCTGTCCGGTTTCTCTTGCTTTGTTCCCGGATTGATTCTGATTGGGATTTGGTGCCACTGGGGTAGACCTTACCTGCCTGTGCACCCTGGTTTTCTTTGTCTCATCGATGTTTATTTGTTTGCCAACCTGATTCAGCAACCCTCCCCATGTCATGGCCTTCTTTCTGGCCACTGAATCAGCTAGATTGCCTGGGTTCAAACCCTGCCTTAGGGACGCTATTGCTACCTGTTCAAAGCAATCAGCCAACCCATTCTTGGTGTTCACAAAACGGCTTATATACTCTTTCAAGGACTCATTTGGTTCCTGGGCACAATGGATTATTGTGTCTCCATTGCCTTTTAGCTCGCTACTCCCTACGAACTGCCTTCGAAAGGCTACCCAAAAAGTATCAAAATCTTTAATACAACCCTGAGGCAGGCTGTTGTACCACTTTAGAGCACTCCCCGTGAATGACTGGGAGAATGCCCTACAGAGTAGTTTGTCATCATCATCAAAGTTTATCATGAAGTTTTTAAATTGCTCCAGATGGTTTTCTGGATCAGTACTGTCATCGTACTTCTCTATTTTGGTGCTGTCAAACCTCTTAGGGAGGTTTCCGGACAGAATTTTAGAAGACAACGGAGATTGCCTCCAATTCCTTCCACGACTGAACACAGTACCTTCATTGGTAGTTGCAAAGATACCTGGTTCATCGTGGAAAGCGAAGGCATCCATCAGCATCTTGTCCACATGCCTCCGGTTATGAGATGATCCCTTACCAATATGCCTCTTCATCTTTCCTTGTCTATCCCTTTTTCTTGAATATTTTTTAATCTGATTTTGCTTCTTTCTGGTTCGACCCTCATCGCTGCTAGAGGACAAGGATTTTTCAACTCCCTCACTGTCCGAAGAGTTATCAGAAGATTCTGAGCTTGAGTCAGAACTCTCCACTGGCTTAGACCGGTGAGACTTTTTGGAACTGGCATGAGTCTTTTTAGTGCTCACATGAGTTTTTGAAGACTCATGCTCTCTGGGGTTATCGGTGTGATGAGCAACCGATGCTTTGGACTTTTCTTTCACGCCCATCTTGGCCTTTTCAGCCCTCAGAGCTTCTATTTCACCCTTTAGCCTATCACGCTCTTCGATAGTGTATTCATCGTTCTCTCCCACCACTTTGAGCAAAGCTGGTGGTACTTCTGGATTGTCCGGATTCATTCGGACAGATTTTCTTAGCTGGTTTTGAATGCTTGATTCAGGCACCTTCTTCTCCCACTGTGGTCGCCAATTTGGTGAGGATAATAATCGCCTGAGGGTAGGCTAGTAATTTTAATTGGTGTTTTATAGTAGTGTGTGGGTGTTTTGTGTTTAGAGTGGAGAGTTGAGAGATAATTAAGCAGCTTGGTAGCAGTTAATTCTCATTACCCATAGTTAATGCAGGTGGTTGGGTA
This sequence comes from Limnanthes douglasii subsp. nivea, assembly GCA_036936605.1. Lineage (NCBI taxonomy): Eukaryota > Viridiplantae > Streptophyta > Magnoliopsida > Brassicales > Limnanthaceae > Limnanthes > Limnanthes douglasii. The sequence goes on from JAUPFV010000004.1 coordinate 75,542,707, forward strand.
TTTATACCCTGATATTTGGGCCCTTATGGGCTTTCGGGTCATGTTTAATGGACCCGGGTCATATTCAAAGACCCATGAGCTCTAAGTAGGAGAGCAAGTAGCTTAGTCAAGAAGTGTTTAGGTTTTTTAGTACTTTTGTCATAGTTCGAACAGTCCCATGGTCATAGTGTTCAAAACGATCTGTCCGGCCCGTGCGATCTGTCCGGTCCGGAGGCCTTGGACCGATCTGTCCTTGTCCCGGGAGCGTGCAGGATTCGGACTCATCAGCTATAACCCCTCTCCAAAGGCTAGCTCTTCTGATCAGGATTTTAATACTGTCATCAATAGGAAAATCATGTTTGCAAAGAAAAACAGAAATGTCAAAAGATTGTCTATTAATTCTCTTCGTAAAAGAGAGAAGTCATTAATCAAATCTTTATCTGAATGATCAAGTCTCTTAGTTGGAATGCTCGTGGAATTTATAACAATCCTACGTTGTATAGACTTAAATACATAATCAATAAAGACAATGTTAAAGTGATTGTTATCCAGGAGCCCATGGCCAGGTATGACAAAATAGATCTTATTGCTAGTATGTTAGGCTTTCCTAATTTTGCTGCTAACATCTCTAATAAGGTCTGGATTTTTTGGCCTAATGATGTTAATATTTCTGTTATCTTTAGTCATGATCAAGTTTTACATTTGGAAATCAATTACACTACTTTTTCTTATTTATTTACCTCTGTTTATGCCAAGAATCAAAGGGTTCAACGTAGACAGCTCTGGAGTCAAATTTGTCAGCTTTCCTGTGATGATAAGCCATGGATTGTGGCTGGCGACTTTAATACAATCACTTGTCCTGAACATCAGCTATGATGTGCCTCTTTTGATGATTGTAGTGTCGATGAATTTAATGATTGCATTAGATTCTGCAATCTTGAAGATCATGGTTAGAGTGGTTCCAGGTACACCTGGATTAATAACAAAGTTTGGAAAAGGTTAGATAGGGTGTTAGTGAATCAGAATTTGATTTCCTCTTGGAATGTCCAGGTTTCTCACATGGTCAGAACGTGTTCTGACCATGCTCCTCTCCTTATCTCTATCTCTAACATTCATAACATGTCTTCTAACTATAATAAAGGCTACTTTAAGTTTATAAACGCTTGGACTAATCACCCTGATTTCTTAAGTTGTGTTAAGAAGAATTGGGATAAGTATTGTAATGGTGATCCTAATGTTTTATTCTGGTATAAGCTTAAGCGTTTAAAGAAGTGTCTTAAAGATTGGAATCATTCTACTTTTGGTAACATTTTCAACAAGGTTAAAGAAGCTACTAATGAGGTTGACAAGTTTGAAATCATTCATTAGCAGACAAACAGCAACATTTCTAAGGCTAATCTATCTAAAGCCAATAGCCTGCTTATTCTTGCTTTAAAAAATAAATAGTGTTACTGGTGTCAAAAGTGTTATAATACTTGGCTCAATGATAGTAATGGTAACACTAAGTTATATCACAGTTATGTGTCCAAGAAGAGAATCAAGAATACTATTAATGGAATCAAAGATGAGGGTACCTGGCTCTTTGATAAGGATGATATTGCTAAATCAGATGTGGCTTATTTCAAAAATATTCTCTCTAATAGCTCTTTTGACTCTTTTGACTACAATACTGTTAATTCTCAAGATTCTATCCTTAACAATATTCCTAAGTTAATTATGGACAGGGACAATGAGGATATCCTTAAGCAAACAACTAAAGAAGAGGTGTGGTCCATTGTCAAGGAGATGAGGAATGACAGTGCCCCTGGCACAGATGGGTTCAATTGTTTCTTCCTTAAATCTTGTTGGGGCATCATCAATTATGATCTTTGCAGTGCTCTGAATTCTTATCTCTTGGGTAACAGTATTCCCAGTGGTGTTTTTGCCATTGGGATATGCCTTATCCCTAAAGGTCCTAATACCATTTCTTGGAATAATTTTAGGCCTATTAGTCTGTGTACTATTTTCAACAGACTAATTTATGGCCTCATCAATAAGAGAATCTCCTACATTCTTCCTAGTATTATCTCTAGAGGTCAAAATGCTTTTGTCAAAGACAAGATTATCCATGATAACATTATTGTTATTAAAGAAATGCTCCATAATATTAAGAGAATGCCTTCTAAAGGCAATATTATCTTACAGTTAGACATGACAAAGGTATTTGACAGAATGTCTCATGCCTTTGTCATTAATACTCTTAAATGTTTTGGCTTTTCTGATGATGTTCTGGTCCTTATTAATAAGTTGAGATCTAATGTCATGGTCTCTATCTTAATCAATGGTGATAAGATTGGTTATTTTCCTCAGAAGATTGGTTTAAGACAAGGAGACCCTTTGTCTCCTTGCCTATTCATTCTTGCTGAGGAGGCTCTGTTAAGAGGGCTTTCTAACTTATATAATAATAACAATAGCATGAAATACTATTTAAAATCAGGTTTTATCTTACCTTGTTTGGCGTTTACAGATGATATCATCATATTCTCCAATAGCTCTCCCTCCTCCATTGCCTGTCTTAGTAACCTGCTTGACAAATACCAGAATGAGTTTGGCCAGCTGATTAATAAAGATAAGACAAAGCTTATTACCTCTTCCAGTTGCTCTCGAGCTAACTCTGTCAGGATCAAAACAGCAACTGGTTTCAATATAGAGCAAGCTCATTTCACCTATTTGGGCATCACAATTGTTGCAAATAACAAAGGGAAGCATTATTTTCCTCTTTTTGCCAAAATTCACAATAAAATCTATAATTGGGATATGAAGAATCTTTCTTTTGGGGGCAGGCTGTCCCTTATAAAGAATGTCATCTATCCTATTATTTACTTTTGGATGCAGAATAGTCTGATCCCCAAAAGCATTATTAATAAGATTGAGCATTGCTTCAATAAGTTTATTTGGAGATCAAAATATAATGAAAATGTTATACACTGGTCTACCTGGAGTAGCCTTTGTAAGCCATTTGATGAAGGTGGGTTGAATGTCAAACTATTGTCTGATATACAACTCACGTTTTCTTTTATACTTTGATTCCTTTTCAGAAAAAGAAAATCCCTTTGGGCTGATCTCATTCATAAAACTTATTGTAGCAACACTCATCTTTTAAATGCTAATTGTAAAACTACTGACTCTATCATTTGGAAATGGCTTTGCTCTGTTAAGGTTCAGGCTGACCAAAGTGTAAATTGGAGTCTTGGCAATGGGGACATTGATTTTTGGAGGGATTCTTGGCATGACATGCCTCCTATTGCTAATGATCATGCTTTTAACAGTTGGTTCCTCCCTGTTAAAGTTAACTCTTTTTGGAGAGATGACATTTGGGATACTTCCACTCTTCTTACCTTTCTTTCTCATGAAAGATTAAAACACATTAATAGTGTTAAAATCATTCACGATCAAGAAGATAAAATCGAGTGGAAGCTCTCAAAGGACAAAAACTTTAACACTAAGGCTACTTGGGATCACATCAGAATTGCTCATCCTAAGCTCTCCATTTTAAAGAAGATTTGGCATCATTTCATTCCAACCAAATTTTCGTTTTTAAGTTGGAAATTATTAAAAAAAATTGCTCCAATTGACAACATACTCTCTAAAAGACACTTTGTGATGGTCTCTAAATGTCAGTTCTGCTGCAACTGTGAAGATAAGAATCATCTCTTCATCGGTTGCAGTTTTTCCTAGTTATTATGGAACTATTTTGGAATTCTTTTCAGAATTCCAGTGAGACGTTTTATGTCCCTTAGTCATATGATGCAATGCTGGTTCTGGTCCTCTAGGTGCAGTTTTCATATTACTCACATAGTCCCTCAGATCATTTTCTGGGTTATCTGGGTTAATAGAAATCATTGCAAGTTTGACAACCCCTATGATAACTTCTCTAGGGCTGTTAATAGAGTTAAAAATGTAATTATAGGCATTGACTCTAAGAATATGCTTAAGGCTAAGCACTGGACTGGTGGTATTGATGCATGCGCTGCTCTTGGATGCCTAACTATAGGTAAGAAGAAAGTTAAGTACCTGAAATGGCTGCCACCGGTTGCTGGGAGACTTAAAATCAATGTAGATGGATCGAGCAGTTTCGTTGGAGAAACGTCTGGTGGTCTGATTGTTATAAATAGCCATGGAAACATTATTGCTGGAGCTGGCTTCACTTTCGGTAAGTTGGGTCCTCTTCAAGCTGAGAGCAAAGCTTTACTTGAGGCTCTGATTCTGTACAAGGTCAATGGATGGCAGGATGTTGATTTAGAGTCGGATTGTCTTACTCTTATCAACATCATTGCTAATGGTAATGATATGAGCAACCTTATTGCTTCAATTTACCGTAGATTGATTCATTCATCCATGAATCTTCGTCACATCACTCGAACCCAAAATGCCGTTGCAGATTGGATTGCAAAGTGGGTGTTGCTCGAGCGTTCTAACAAGCATTTCTCTAACATCGATGTTCCTACTCCATTGCTGGCGATTATCACCTTGGAGAGTCTTGGTGTGGGCTATATTGACCCTGGTTAGTTCTGATTTTGGCGTTCTAAAGATGGGGCTTTCTTGCTGGTCTTGCGGCTTCTAACTTGGAGGTTTCTTCTCAAGCTTCGAGTTTCGATTTGAATCCTTTTGCTGAAGAGTTTCTTTTGTTTAAGCTGGGTTTCGCAGCTTTCTTCTCTGTGTTTTGTTTGAAGGATTGTGAAGAATATGTTTTCATTGGGGCTGTGTATTGTTAGGGCTGCTGATTTGGGCGTTTAGGGCTTCTAGCTTTAGATTTTCGATTTCGTCCTCCTTCTTTTTAATCCTTGTTAAAAAGGTCTTGTAATCGTAAAACATTTCAATTTAGTAATACATTCTTTTTGCTTAAAAAAATAGATATTACTCTACTTTTTCGATTTCAAATACTTTAAAAATATTATATAAATAAATAATAATTGATAATCAATCAATCATTAAATAAAAATTCGCTCTAACGTACTAATATGAAACGGTTAGAAAGTTATTTCATATTATTACGGAATTTCGATAAAAGGAATTACTCCATTTTAAGAGACGTTTTGAAAAAAATGGATATACCACATTTTAACCATCGTTTTACCCGTATTAAAAAATAACACTATACAAATCTTTTATCCAATTAATTAAGTTAGTGTTGTTTTATTTTATTAAAAAAAATGATTATGTTCAAATCTAACGAACGTCATTGCATTAAAATTAATTTTAAAATATGTATTTATTAATTAGGGTGTATTTACGTTAAACGTCAATCAATCGGAATGGAAGGAGTACTATTGGGACGAAAGTAAAAGTATTACGAAAGATGACATAGTCCCGACTTACCTAGAAAACGGAAAGTAAAAAACTGGCTATAGAAAGGGCACTAAATTATCATCTTATTTTTAGTTTACTTTCTTTCTCTTCACTCTTCAGCGTCTCTCTTTCAGTCTGAAAGCTTTAAAAAAAATTGGTATGAATGAAAGATTTGAGGGTGACTTGTCTACGTTCAAGCACGTAAAAATTATGAATTTACACATTTCATTTGGATAATGCGTTGTCTTATATTTGTTCTTGGAAGATATCTATAACTACTAGGAGATATTTTGGTGTTGGAATTTATAAGGAATTGTGTTTTCTTATACAAGCGTTTAAGTTGCTTGAATTCAATGTTATCCTGTGGCCAAGGGGCAAAAATGTACTACTTGTACGAGTTGGTGTTTCTGTTTTTGAATGTTCTCATAATGTTGTTTCGTAAAGGTTAAAAAATAGATATAGGTGGTGAATGTGTTTCTTGGATTCGATTAGCAAAAATTGACTGTTTCAATCTTAGGGTGTCTTCTCTGTTCTCCTCAACCTCTGTGTATGCATGTTGAAGAGATCAGGCACTCTCGTCAGTTGTGTTTCGGAGAAGGAGTGTAGCTTGACGTTGCATTATAACTATGGCGCTCTGCTTAAAATAGGGTTTGTCTCACTTTATTAGGCGATCTCTGCCTAATTTTCAACGGTAGATTATGGCCTGTTCTATGAAGTTGTTGGCTGCATATTTCTCACAGGAATCGGTTCGTTGCTATGAAAATTTTAGGAAAACCAATTATCACTCGAGCCTTTTATTCCGGAATCCCACGAGGGTTTGTTTCTTCTTAATCCCCCGGTGTAGAAAGCATGTTAGGATGACCGGAAGACTATACCCTTGCTTTGCCGGAGACGGTTGGGCAGATTCCGACAACGACGTTCTCTGTCACAACTCCTGCTCTGCCTCATCATCAAGAGCATAGTTGTAGTAGCTTTTGTATAAAGCTCACAAACTAAAATTAAGTTAAGTTTATCTTTATTTTCTTTAATGCAATTTTCAGAATAAATTAATAAAAATAAAAAGAACAAAGGGTTCATTAGCTAAATACCCTGAGAGTGAGGCTTCTAATAATGACTAAGATTTTATTATATTTTGTTTGTTAGTTTGGTAATTGTATATAGGACAGAAGAAAAGAGGGCAGGGCTAAAATGAGACCCAATTTCTTTATAGTGAGACCCCATATCCAAATTTTTTCTGAAAAAGTGAAATTACCAAATTACCCCTACATATAAAAACCATAATTTTTCCACCAAATCATTCTCGCTTCTTTTCCTCCTCTCTTTCCTACCACTTCTCTCTCCAAAAATTTTTTAAAAAAACACAAACTTTATCATAATCTATATAAATAGCAGTATTTGAACTCCTTTTCTCCTGGCCACAGTCCGCCATCTAAACCACTACCATCTCTCCAAGTTCTCGTGGTACAATGGCATCCAGTGAGGTCGCTTGCACGTACGCTTCTCTTATCCTAAGTGACGACGGAATTCCGATCACTGCCGATAAGATCGCTCTACTGGTGAAGGCGGCAAATGTGACGGTGGAATCTTACTGGCCTAGCCTCTTTGCGAAGCTTGCAGAGAAGAGGTACCTCGACGATTTGATCATGAACGTTGGATCTGGTGGAGCCGCCGCTCCAATGGCTTCCGCATCTGCATCTGTTGGGGGAAGCGTCGTCGCTGCTGCTGCAGTTGAAGAGAAAAAAGAGGAACCAAAGGATGAAAGTGACGATGACATGGGTTTCAGCTTGTTTGATTAGGCAACTCTTTGTTTCTTTCATAATTTTTTACTTCAAATTTAGATCAGTTTAATAACTTCGGAGGTCACATTTCACATATTGTTTTTGTTCATCCCTAATTACATTTAATTTTTATAATCATGTGTTTTGATCAATTAGGCCATAAACCTTTTAAAGGACAAACCCATTCTTTTATCAATTAATGTAAACACCCTTGTTTTGATGCAATTGACCGATGACAGATATAAAACCATATGCCATACAGACTGAGAAACAACAAAATAAGTATTACCCCACCCACTTATCGACTAAAAAAAGATGGATTTTTGGAGGTAGAGAGAGCTAGGGTTTCGGGGGAGAAGAAAGAGTACAAAATTCTGATTTTTTGCTATTTATATGGATGGCATTTTTGTAATTAATGGGGGTCTCACTATAACCAACCCGGGTCTCACTATAACCGGGTCTCACTATAAAGAAAACGGGTCTCATTTTAGCCTAGCCCAAGAAAAGACACTATAATTTAAAACGTGACACATATATAGTAATAGCAATTAAGGAGAATATTAGATTGGAAATACTTTTGTGATAAATGATATTCATTGAATTCAATTTATTTTCCAGATTTACAACTCTAATGATCAGAATTATAACTATATCTAAAGACGTTTCCCAAAATTTATAACGTCCCTCACAAATTTTACAACTTCAGAGAATTCCTTGGCACTAACAAGAAGTTTATATAGAATTATTAAGTGCTGCATAGCATCTTCTAGCGAAAGATTTCGCGTCGTCACCAGCTTCTTCGTTAGTGCGGGATTTATCGCTGCACTCACCCCTAAAGCCAACACTCCTACGGCGGTATAATAAGGTATAGCTTTCCAAGAGGGTTTTTTAATCTCCTCCGTCCTTTTCATGCTAGTGCCAGTGCTAGTGCTATCGTCATTATTAGATGATGACGATGCTTTGATTTGGAGAGATTGGATCCCACCTCCTTCTTCATTTTCAAATTTGTATTTTTCAAAGGCTTTATCCCCCTTAGAATTGGCAAATATCCCTTTACCAATCCCATTGTTTTTTATCCAACTAACTCTGATGCCATCATCTTTATTTTTACTGTTCCAAAAATCTATTTTTTAATAAAAAACAAAATTTCTATTTTTGAAGTAGCTCCAAATATTTTATGCTCATGTATATCAATCATACTGTTTTTTTTTCTCTCGAAAAGCAAGATTCAAAGTTGCTAGCACCGGAGAATACCTCAAATCTAATGTCCGGAAAAAGAAGATTGTAGCTTCAAAAAGGAAACGAGGTTCAACTAGTGATGGCATATATGGCACCAAGACAAGACAAGGTGTCAAAAAGGAACCTGACGGTAGAAGGCTCTCCTATGAGTCTTCAACGAGAGAGATCACATTTAGGTTTGTTACCGAATTCCTCAATATCTGGAAAGGACTATAGATCGTTGAGGTGAGACTATTTGCTTCTAGAAGAGGAAAGCTGCACGCTTGCTGAGAGAATTTAAAAATGTGGAAGCTGAGGTTAATAATCTCGAAGATGAAAAACTTGCACTTTTACAACAGCTGGTTGTATTAGAAAGCTTGATTGATCATTTGTAACTACAATAGATGATCATCGCTTGATTGCCTTGAACACAGGGCCTGGTTGCTATACAGTGAAAATTGTTGCAAGTATATAGATAAACTCTTTCAACTTGTTCAGTGACTTGGTAATTAGAAGAAGCTTCGTTTTGAATTGCATATAAATAAAATTTATAGTAGGTGGTGATATGCAAGTTCTGGTTATGCGACTTGTAAGATTTGTTTCATTATGAGCTGTAAATGAAAGAAACCCTTTCAGTTCACCTTATTTGAATCCTGTAAATCGTTGCAATTTCAAAACGTATTACTCTACTATTTGAGCTTTTGGACTTGTAATTTTATGGACAAATAATCTGGGAGTTTTGGACTTGTAATTTTATGGACAAATAATCTTGGGCGTGGATTGTCCAAACTGTAATGTCAAATGATTATTGTTTTATGATTTTGAAACTTAAAAATGACTTTTTAGTTTTTACTATTAGATCTGTGGATGAGACGTTTGACATGGAATCGTGTCTTTTTACATTTGGTTGCTTCATCTGCTTAAAACTATTCCTAAAATGGTCTAATCCTATACTACTTGCTTTGATTTGACATACTATTGACATGTGTTTCTTTAACCAGAAACTTGATATTAATTTAAATCGCGGGTTAAAAGAAATCCAAATTTTGATTTTTGTTTACCAATCCAGTAAATTTTAGAGAGAATACACCGACTATAATTTGTAAAAGATAAATTTTCTTTTTAAAAAAACATCCAAAAAATCTACTAACTTAAAAAACAGTTCACCGGACATAATTCAATAAGGTCATGGTAGAAATTAAAACATTTTTATAGATCTTACACTGTTGGATCTTACATCTAGGTATAAAAAGGTTTTGATAAATCTCTCATCACTTTTTTCTTATCTTTTTTTTTCTTTCTTTAAAAACCTCTCAAGCACTCAAGAATCAACCGAAAATCAAACTTGAATTTTTCAAGAATCCAAACTCAGAACAACATAGAGGTAAGAAATACAAGCCTTCTGTTATCTTTTTTTAGTTTGATTTTTGTATGATTTTAGGTGTTGTTTTGTTAGATTAGTGTTGTATTGCTGTTAGTTATGTTATGATCTTTGTTTTTATGTTTGATTTTGTTGCAAATGACCGTGTTTTGTTAGTATTATGATTTTGGATCTCGGTATGAGCTGGTTGCACGATCGTGCGACCAGGATGATAGTTCGTCGCATGCGACGAGGGGGGTAGTTTTGTCGCATGCGACAGACATACTTACCTTGTCGCATGCGACGGACATACTTAAGTTGTCTTATGCAACAAATATATTTACAATTTTATTTTGTTTCACTAATATCTATTATTTTATGTTATTTTTACAAGATGGGTCGTATCAAGAGCACCGTGAAAAGTCTGTTTAAAAAGGTGCAAGGATGGGTCGTCCCCTGAACATGTGGAGGCAGGTCCCACCGAGGGACAAACTTCTAGTACTCGGACGAAACGACATCTCCGTCGTCATCCAAGTGATGATGAAATTCGTATGGCTCCCGGTAGCACCGGTGCAGGTTCGTCTTCGCAGGCACCTGACTTTTCCTACGTTAATGACGAAGCAGATGCATCGGATGGACCAGAGGATGTGGAGGGGCCGGAGTGGCGGGAGGCACCTGAGGGATCACATGCACGTTATGAGGACGATGCACCCGACGCACCTTGCGCATCTGAGACCGAGGATCACGAGTTCTTGTCGATAATGCCACACGTCCCGACTCTCTATCCCGATTACCCCAACACGAGGCGTTTAGTGTCTACCACGGAGATGTAAGTTTTAATTCTCTAACTTTAATATATAATTTATATATTATTTTATCAGTCACTTTTGTGTTTGATACATATTGCAAGATAGGGTCTCCCTGCGATGCTTCTCCATGTACGATAGTCTTCGCAGATGGGACTTCAAAAAGCAGAGCAGGGTACGAGCAAAGGTGATGGAGACTATCTTTGGCCCTCTCGTCGACACACTCTTCCGCTGGCATACCAACCTCCATTTGGTTGAGGCATTCCTCGAGCGATGGCATGAGGAGACTTCTTCATTTCATTTCTCGTTCGGAGAGATGACTATGACTTTGGATGACGTCCACGTCATCACTGGATTACCAGTCACAGGTATGCATTTTGATGTATTAGTGTTCGACTCCGAGGTTGAGTGGAGCAAGACTTATGCTAGCATGCTAGGTGTACGACCAGTAGATTTGAATAAAAATCTTAAGAATGCTAGTAGCGTGAATCTTGGTTGGTTGCGCAACACATTTACAGGTGACAAATATAGTGATAGTAAGATCACAGATGAGAGAGTAGATCATGCCACCCGTGCCTACATATTATTTTTGTTAGGTACCACCATTTGTGCCAACAAAAACGGCAATAGCATTCCTTTAGATTACCTCCAGTTCGTGAACCAGTACTAGGGTATGAATAGGTTCAATTGGGGTCAGTTGGTATTAGCACAGTTGTACAACTCTCTTAGTCATGGATCTCTACATGGTATGGGGGGGATTTGCGGGTTCATAGGGATGCTTGAAGCGTGGATATTTTCCCACTTCATTCAGTTTCGGGCTCCGCTGTTTAGCGATTTTCAGGTAGCTATGCCCCATATGTACCGACATGCGCCATAGAAGATCGGTGTTTCACAGGATGTGCATAGGGAGTTGAGACATGCACTCTCGACGTGCACGGAGTCAGATGTAAGTGATATTTGTTAATTTTAACGTTACATATTTTTACTAATATAATTGTCTAACTTGTTAACTTATTTATTTACAGGTCATTTTCCTTCCCTACACGTACGTACATGACTATCATCCGTTCGAGAACATTAGTTGGATTGATTTGACGCTTAAGGCGTTTGACATCATTGTTCCATACTACATCGATCGTGTCACTCGAGAGATGGGCTTTATACAGCTCATTTTTAAAGATATACGTCCTCCTACATCCAAAAAAGCAGGAAAGAAGATTGCTAGCAGATACGTTTGGTATGCTCACTTGTGGCGGGATTGGGAGTACCATCGTTACATCCTAGTTGGACCGCCGTACCATGGTGGGGGAGAGAGTAGCGACGCGATGTACTACGTTTGGGTGAAAAAAAAGTTATGGTATATCGTTAGTTGCTCTGGTCTAGCTGGAGGTCCTCAGTTGCAGTCGCAGGGTGGTGTTGACTACACATGATACGACCAGATCGCACAGTATGGTCCATACATACCGACGCTGGAGTACGACGATCTAGTACAGACCATCGTTCACATGTGCAGGATTGCTGAGCAGTACAGACGTCATTGATTCGGATCGCAACAGTGTGTTTTTATTATCTCGTTATTTCATATGTTAGACTTTGCTATTTTATCATTCGATTTTGTAACAGTATAACTTTATGACATCATTATTGTATTTCTTTCTTTTTTTTACATCGCATTTTCAATTTTATTTGAACAGCGTAGTTAAAAACGTAGTTATAAAATGTAGTTAAAAACGCAGTTATAAATTATAGTTAAAAATGTAGTTAAAAAACCTAGTAAAAAACATAGTTGAAAGTAACTCCCTCCAAAAGTAACTTCCTTCAAAATTTACTTCCTCCAAAAGTTACTCCCTCCAAAAGTAACTACCTCCAAAATAATTCCCGCCAAAAGTAACTCCCTCCAAAATATTTCCCGCCATTGTGACTTCCCGCCAATTAAAAGTTTCCACCTAAGAAGGTACCCCACTTGTTTTTCCCTATAAAAAGAAGTCTTACAAGACAACAAAACAAGCATTCATAAACAACTAAAAACAAAAACACATTACTATATGGATTTCAGTGTCGATGAAGACTACCAAATTCTTCAGGCAGTGAAAGTTGCCAACCGTGAGATGGGGGAAGATACTAGTGATGCATTTTTTGAGCAGGTTTTATGCATGATGTACTTCAGTTACGGACGTGCTGGAACAAGAGGACATGTTGTGCGTAGTCGTGACCAAATCAAAAATAGGTACCTATTTTGCTAACCGGTACAACGTTTACTCTTCTTTCCATTTAAGATTAAGCGAGAAGCGGACGTTGTCTAGAACATGATTGTCATAGACTACATCACAAGGGATATGGTGGCGTATCTAGAGGATAGGTTTGCGGAAAGGGAGGAAGGGGATGAGTCGGAGGATAACATGGAATACGACTTTGACGAATGAAGAATCTTGTTTTTTGCAATTTTTTTCCATGTTTTTATGTTTTAATTAGTCTTTATGTTTCGTTACGGTGTTGTTCGATTCATTAAGAGTCATATGTTTTAATTACACCTTTGAATCGTCTTTCAAACGCTCCCACATGGAGTATCCATTCTCCTTCAATTTCGTCAACAAATATTGCATTTGTGTTTGTCCCCCGTGCTCAACATCCCGATGTTTTTTGTGGCAATTGTAGATTACACATATGTTTGAAATGTTCTCGGGATATTGGTACTTCAAACCGCTATATATCTCCCTAAGACGCGAACCGAGGTGAGACAAACTACGAACTAGTTCATCTTCATCACATTTTAGCCTGCAAGCGCGGGAATGACCGTCTAAGCGAATGTAGGGTTCATGATTATGTGTATTGTTTATCGCCTCCAAACGTCATTTCATGGCTAGTACGTCGATCGGATGACCTTTTAATGTAAATAGACAATTATATTTTTTCGTCGATGTCTTCTGCTTTCTTAACGTTTCCAGCTTCGCTTTTGATACGAGTACATCGTACCGCTCACAAACGTAATCTACCCTATTTCCCGCTATCGTAGAGCTTTGTAATCGTGATGAACTTAATTTTATTCGATTCAATGTCCACAAAAGCATCCAATTTGTCCTTCGTAAATAACCTATCCGTTTTAAATATTCTACTGTAGTCGGCATCCATAAATGCAGACTAGACAGGTTCCTCCTACAAATATAACATTAGAATCTATAAGTTTTTCTAACAGTGTATTCGCACGAGACATGTCTCCAAAATTGTCGCACGAGACATGTCTCGTAAGCTATTGCACGCGACAACATTTCAACACAGTCGCATATCTTCATGCGACGCATATGGCATTATTTTCGCATGTTCTTGCGATGACGACGATGTTCATGCGACCAGACCAAAAAACGTAAAACAGAGGCTTCCTCTTCGTCAACCAAGTCTTCCAAAGAGAAGCCCATTTCATCATTGTCTATGGATACTCCGATTTTTTGTTCTTTGTGGTAGATTTTATGGGTTTGGGTAAAAATGGTAAATTTTAAGGTTTAACGGGTTTATGGTAGTAAATATTGATGGAAAGCTTGTGGATTTAGGGTAACAGTGGATAGATTTCGGATTTTGGGTTGATTTTGAGGATAAATGGCATGAGTGTAATTACTTATAGGAAGAAGGATAATCTGGAGATTTCAAGTTTGAGTTTGAAAAAAGAAGGGGCAGGGTGAGAGATCTATCAAAATGTGTTTAATTTCTAGCATGACCCAATTCAATACTCTCACAAGATCCAATTGGGATCATGGTGTATAATTAAATTAAAAAAAAGAATTGTTAAAAATTAAAAACAATTACTGTTAAAAAATAATATTACCAATTTTTTTACGAGTAAGACTTTTTTTTAAAGAAAAATAAATTAAAAACAATTAAAAAACGTGGTACCCAAATTAAAAAAGATTACGACATAATATTCGAAAAAGATTTTAGAAATTAACAAAAATAAAAAGTTTGAAAAAACTAAAAAAAATATTTAACACAATGAGACCGGACCAGTGACGTAGTAAGGACCAAAACATTATGAAGTTCTAGTTATAGTAAGAAAATAAAAAAATAGTGGATGCTAGACCTTTAAATTCCTAAAATTAATTTTTCCATGGGTTAAAATCTATTTTGCGTAGTCAAAAGGAAAAGTCTAATTTAATGATAAACAATAAGTCGGAGAGATACAAGTTTTGTGGGTTATATAATGATAGCAAGATGCATTTGATATCAATAAGCAAAAAATAATTTTCAAATAAACCAATAAAAACATAAATCCTTTTTTAAAATATAGGGTAATATACAATTACAAAAAAAAAAGTGATTTATCCAGACTTAAATAGTGTGGTAATACCAGATCAAATAGGTTTAAGGCAGAATTGAAAATTAAAAAATGGAATTTTGAATTATAATAATGTTTTATTTAGTTGGATCCCAATTTCAACTTAAAAAATATTTGTTCATTAATTCGTCTAAATCATTCACCTTAAGACTTCTTAGCATCACTTTCATCCTTCGGAACACGAGTAATTTCATAAGCCAGAATCGCAGGCAACAATCTCAGTAAAAACGTAGCCTCCGATCCAATTTTTAAAGGTGTGGATTGCTTATTATTCCCTATATAGTCTCACCGACCTCTCCTACAATCGATCCTCTCTCCATGGTCTGCGACGCGAACAACCATACTCTACAATTGGACTTATACTAGTAAGTACTTAGTATTTTTGTAGTGTTATATTCTTGTGGATGGTTAAACTTAACAATCCATTTATTGACAACATAGATGATGTAATGAAAGATACATTTTTTCGTCTTAGTTCCTTTGCTTTAGAGAAGAGGAATGATCCAATTGAATGTTAATATAATGGTTTAATAATCTCTCAAAAGATTGCATAAACATTATAAGATATTCTTAATTGCATTAAAGAATCACTTTGTGGTTTTGGGATAAATCAAATCAGAAGAAGACTATATAATTCATCGCAAATATAGAGATTAAGAAAGCCTAATGGACTAACCTGAAAATTCATTGAAACAAAACCATAATTACAAGACTGTCACGGTGTGGTGGCCATAACAACATTTAAACAACGAGTTAAAAAAGTAATCTTGTATGATGCAATAATGAAAAAGAAAGCACTAAACTTCGGAGATCTACTGGTCAAGTGGAATAATTCATCAAGAAGGATGAGGTGGCAAGAGCAAAGAAAATAAAAAATACTGATAATCCAACCATATGTGCTTCGGATAGTAAAACAGATATTGTAGCTCAAATAAGCACAAAAAATGAAGAGCCCATGAACAATGATACTTCGGGTTCAACCATATCTAGAACAAATAAATCACAAAGAGGAAAATCAAAAATTAACTACATTACTGGAAGCAACAAAAGAACATATTGTTTGTCGAGGGGACCATTCACAGACTGACATAGTAATCAACGAAGATCTATAAAAAACAAAATACTCTATCAAGTATAGTTGGCCTGAAAAACTATTCAGACTAAGGATGAACAAAGAAAAAAACGTGTACTGTAGCTTCATGGTGACAAAGGTCACTTTAATCAAGATTATTTGATTTTATAGACTCGAAACCAAGTCTTTATAGACGAAGAAAAATTGAATGAATTCGTAAGAAATAAAACAAAAGAGAAAGTAATACATGGTTTAGGTGATGGTACAAAACAAGGCTCAATCAAAGCTTAACGAGCACTACATACAAATTCCATCACAGAAGTCGAGCCAGAAGATGAAGATGATTATCTAGACCCGGATCCAAACAGGAAAACAATCGGAGTGATTGCCAAAGAAAGCCTATACTCTTAAATACAAAAAAAACAGAATTAAAAAAAGGCACGCTGATGAAGTTGAAATAGTATGTCAATGAAAAACATCCTCACACTTGTATAAAAACCCATACTCGAACCCATCATTCACAAATGATTATTTGAGCAGAGAAGTATATCCCCATAGTGATGATGTACTTGATAAGGTTTTGTTTTGCTAAAGTGAATTGCTAAAGAAAAATTCTAGAGAGAAAATTCTTAAGAGTTTTTAGAGAGAGAAAACGCCAGCACAAATGAGTTTCAAGTTAAAAGTGTTCAACCCCTTTATTAGAGTAGTTTGGTCCTTTATATAGAGGAGCCAAGACTTAGTCTTAAACTGAATTTGTTACAAAAATGGACTAATTACTATTTAGTCCTTACAAATTATACAAAGTTACAATTGCCTCTTAAAACTTACATTATTCACAAATTAAAGATAAAACTTACATTAATTATAATTAAGTCCTTGAATTTACATGACTTACAAATTAATCCTTAAAAACCTATTTCCATATCAGAAGCCCCCTAGTTCTCATGTCAGTAAATGAATGAGAACTAAAAAGTCTTCAAAACCGTTTATCTTCGAATCATTAAACTGCCACAAATCGAAAAACAATCTATTTGAAGCCATTGTCTTCGAATAACCATTGCCTTCGAATAACCATTGTCTTCGAATAACCAACCTGTCATGTTTAAAAACAACTTTTAGAAGCCATTAGCTTGAACTATTATTCGAAACATATATGCAAGATAAAAACTATAAACTCTTAAAAACATCTTCGAACCAATGGACAAATAACCTTCGAATAGTAACCAAATGAGTCACTTCGAATAAAAATTACAAACCCAAGGAGTCACTTCGAATAAAAATTGTCCTTAACATATTATTTAGATCGTCCTTCCTCAAATGTAACGGTTACATGCGTAACGGTTATATTCATCTGTGATGTAAACCCGAAAAGTGTCGAACATCCAACCCACCCAGCGATTCATATTCCAACCTATCACCAAATGGGTCTGTCCAATTTCACACATCTTCACCTATTTCAGTATAAATACCATGTATTTCACATTTCAACTCTCTTTACACTAAACCATTCTAGAGAGAAGTCAGAGCTTTTTTTGCTACCTTCAACTGCTCTTCCCCTATTCCCAGAATTCTCACCGCAAAACTCCAATCTTCCGATCAACCTTCATCTTCTCTGATCGACACATTCCTGGTATATGAGAAAGAAACTGGTAACCAAAAAGTCAAAGGCCATTTTACCCAAAACACCCGAATCCTCTGATACTGATAGCAACCTGGTGTTCGGATCTTACGATTATTTTTGCATAACGCAAAGAGCCGAAGAATATCGAAGAGCAGGGTTAATTTTTGTTGGCCCAATTGGAACTAAAACTGCAAAAATTTTACTACAGTAATTTCGATCCTACCAAAGTTCCAAAGCTTTCTCCTTCTCCCAATATCGAAGAACAAACATCATCTAGAACTCTGGCCTTAAAACCCCTCGAACTTCCTCAACTCAAAGCAGAGTTTCTCCTCTGAAATTGAAAACAAATAACCCTTTCTCAAAGAAATCCTCTTCAACAAAACCAAAAAATACCTTCATCGCCACGGGAGATGAATCAATAATCGTTTAAACTCCATCTCCTTCGAAAACCACCACTAACGATCCTCCTTAGAGAGAAATGACAGAAGAGGCAGTTGGAACTACTATCCCTCTTACTGAAGCAAACATTTCCACTTCTCAAGATCCTCGAGAAGATACTTCCAAAACTAACGAAGCCGACTCGTACGCTACAAAATTCTGATGTTGAAGCTGAATCTCACGAAGAGGCTGATGTCTGTTCTATTTCTGAGGAGGAAAGATAAAAAATTGGGAGGAATCTAAGAAACCTCGAAAGCAAATATATTATCGCCTTGAAAAAAGGTTCGATATATATATATATATATTACAAAGAAAGCCAAGCCTCGTACCTTAAGAAGCAATGGGGAATGGGAAAAAACATCACCCTTCGACTACCAAAGGAAGGAGAAACTCCCCTTGACTGCAAGGATGATGAACTAGTGGTTTACCCAGAAATCATCAACTGGGGTTTTCGATTTCCACTAGATCCGATGATCATAGATTACTTCGAAGTCCTCAGCTTGTGCCCTACCCAAGTAACTCCAAATCAATGGTTCACCCTCATGTGAGTGATCATGGCATCTTGCCTATCCAAAATACCGATCATCATGAAAGACTTCATTTCACTGACTCAGCTTTCAAAAGGTCTGAAGCTTCCATTCTATTACCTTATATTGATGGATGATCTTAAAATCATCGACAATATTTTGGAGGCTGACAAGTTCTGGAAACAAAGATTTGTTTTCATCTCTGGAACTTGGGAGAATAGCAAGCCAATTTCCGAAGACAATCCTTCAACGTTAACTATGGTTTGGAGAAGCAATAGTAAGTTCTCAAAAAACATTCCTTTTTACCTTTTAATACATATTTTATTCTCTTATCTAATATTTTATTTTGCTTGTTTATGCTAGAAATTTCGAAGCTCTACTCCACTCGCCGAGAAGCTGTTAAGGAGATATTCCAAAAACTGGCTTCTTGGGCTGAAAAAGAATGGAATAACGCATTTCATACCGCATTTCAACCCATTAACTTCCTCCAATGCCACATGTTTCCGATCACAGAAGGTGGGCTGCCTCCTAAAGATTTATTTTATGACCCAGATTCAAAGCTCGTATGCCAACGAATTCCTCAAGCCGACTGCAAAGTCTTTCTCCCGATTCGCAACAGATCAGACATTCATCTGCCTAAAAAGAAAAAAGAAAAAATCACCAAAGAAAAGAAAAGCAAAAAGGAAGTTAGCACATCTGGTGCTAACCCTTCCACACCAATAAAACCGAAGCGTCGAAAACGCAAAGTTGCAGAACAACCTCTTTCACCCATCGAAGAGGGAGAAAATCAAGAAAACTCGTCAAATAAAAAGAAAATATCTTCTGATTCCTTCGGAAAGAAAAAGAAACAAAGGAAAGTCACTTCGTACAAATTGATTGACGAACATGAAGATGATGTTGCTGAAAACCAACAACAACACCCCCCAAATCCTCCAACCGAAGATCATTCCAAGCAAGACAATCCTGTAATTGTCATCGATGACTATTCTCCTACCGTTTATCATCCTCTTATAAGTTTCGACCCAGATATGTTCATCAACTTTGAAAACACAGAGGCACTTGCTGGTGAAGAAGATCCTACTCTTCAAGTCATTCAAAATCACATACTTGATTTTGCGAGGCCTACTCCAGAGAAACATCTTCCAAAATCGACTCGTTCCTTCAAACCTGTCACATCTCTAGATATGATTGACAAACCTAGTACCTCGGAATATCGTAGCCCTCCCCCAAATTCTGTAATTGCCATCACTCTTCAACCATTTTCTGGTCTTGACGCTGCTGTAAAACTCTTGCTTCTCAAATCGAAGCCTCTCAAGACCATCTCAAACAGTTAGCCAAAGATATGGTTTACTACAAAGAGGATTATGAAGCTGAAAAGAATCTTAGAGAGACTCTGCACAGCAAAGTATCCGAGCAGTTTTATGCCTATGAGATAGCTAGATCCGAGCTGATAAAAGGCGATCTTTGTATAAAGGATCATCTTTGAATCAAGCATATAGTCGACACAGAATTGCTGACAAAGTCTCATGAAGACAAAATAAAGAAACTCAAAATCGAGCATGTCGTTGAATTGAACATTGAAAAATCCAACTCTACCACACTTCAAAATTCTCTAACTCTTTGTGAAGAAAAAAATAAAGAGTTGTCCGATGAGATAGAGAAATTGAAGAAGAATTTCGAAGCAGAAAAAGCTGCTGCTGTAACTACTGTCGAAGCTGAGCTTTCAAAAAATATGCAAACAACTATTCAAGTCGGAAAAGAAGATGCAACCATCCTTCTCCTTCGAGAACTCCATGCTAACTATCCAAAAAATCAACGTCGCAAATTTTTGGAACAACATTCCTGAAGAAAAACGTCCATGCGAGGCATTCGACCCTGTTCCCAGCTCATCATCTTCAGAAGACGAATCGTCCGAAGAAGAAGAATCTTCTGACTAGCTACTCTTTTAGTTTTTTGTCCTTGTCTAATCAGAATATCTCTTTTTGTATTGTAACAACTCGATCTGAATGACAAAGAGTTCTTCCTTTTTATATCGTTGTTCTCTTACATATTATTCGATGCTAAATACTAAATAAATGCAAAATTTTAATAGTATAAATTTACCACCTCAAATATTTTAATAAAAATTAACACAGTATTATCTTCTTCGAAAAGATATGGATGTATTGTTAAGCTTGATTAGCTCATCAAAATTCTCAGTGAGTTTTAAAACAATCACTTTGAAATTCCAAATGTAAAATGGTTGTAAAACATGGTTATCTCTTCGAAAAGTGTTATAAACACTTCGGAATATACTTTCCTTAACTAATCTCAAAGGTGATCAATCTTTGATGATTTGTTAAGATAATATCCAAATAAATTTAATATAACCATTGGCCAAAAAACGAACTTTATTGATAAAGTTGAATATGTACAAGTACATAACGCCTCATTAAAACCTTCCTGGGCCAACAGGGTAGGAAAGAGTGCGCCATTAAAAACAAAAATCCCAAAGCACAAACACATGTCTACTCTCAATAAAGCTTCAAATTTTGAATATTCCATGGATGTTGTAGCATCCTCCCCTAGAAATCACAAAGACGATAAGACCCTGGCTTAACTCTTTCAACAACTTTATAAGGCCCTTCCCAGTTCGGAGCCATTTTGCCGAGGCTTTTTTCTTTTGTGTAGAAAAACTTTTTGCAACACTTTATCACCTTCTTTAAATTCTCTTCTTTTCAGCTTCGAATCATATCTACTTCTCATGATAGTTTGATAATGTATGGTATTCAAATAAGCTCGAACCCTTTTTTCTTCAATCAAATCCACATCTGACCTTCGAATTTCATCATTAAATCTCTCAGAATATTGAGATATTCTAACAGATGACATCGTAGATTCAATAGGGCTAACTACATCCATACCATATGCCAAAGAAAAATGAGTCTCTTTTGTAGCCTCTCTTGGAGTTGCTCGATAAGCCCAAAGCACCTCTTGCAAATAATTTGGCCATTTTTCTGCTGCCCCCGATAAATTCTTCTTCAAGCCATCTAAAATCCATCTATTTGTCACTTCCACTTGTCCATTAGCTTGAGGATGAAAGGGGGTCGAAAAACATTGTTGAATCCTTTTGGAAGTACAGAATGCAGTCATTTCCCTATTGTTAAACTGAGGGCCATTATCTGTGGTAATTCTCCGAGGAACCCCAAAACGACAATAGATATTATTCACAATAAATTTAATGACATCCTTTTCTTTTGTACTTGATAGCGGTTCTGCTTCCGCCCACTTCGTAAAATAATCTACCGCCGCAATTATCATTTGCCTTCCCCCCGAAGCCATCGGCAAAGGTCCTACCAAACCAATTCCCCATCTATCAAATGGTATTGCCTCAGATATAGACATGAGCGGTATTGCTGGTCTATGAATAACATTAGCAAATCTCTGACAAGTATCACAACTTCGGACTAAATTCTTAGCATCGTTCATGATTGTAGGCCAATAAAACCCTGCAAGTAAAACTCTACGCGATAAAGCTTTAAATCCACAATGAGCTGACCCTTCACCATCATGCAATTCTGACAATACTTCTTGTGATTCTTGATTTCCTAGACATCGTAGTATTGGTCTGCTTAATGTCTTTTTATATAAAATCCCATCCAGAACTATATATCCAAAGGCTTTACCCCTTAACTTTCTAGCTAATTGAGAATCATTTGGCAATAATCCTTGGGTCAAAAAATTAAGAATATTTGATCGCCAATCACGTCGGCTTTCATTAGTGGCAAAAATTCTTCTATAATTTCACATTGGCCAGATTGAGTAACAATTGAAGGATTTTCTTGTATCAAAATCCAAGGATATTCTTCCTTATAAGCAGCATTTGCTAAAGAATCAGCCACCATGTTACTTCATCGCCCGATATATTCCACAACCACGTTATCAAACAGAAGCATTAAATTCTGAAGTTCCTGAAGATATAAAATCAAACGATCCTT
Organism: Limnanthes douglasii subsp. nivea; assembly: GCA_036936605.1. NCBI lineage: Eukaryota > Viridiplantae > Streptophyta > Magnoliopsida > Brassicales > Limnanthaceae > Limnanthes > Limnanthes douglasii. The sequence goes on from JAUPFV010000004.1 coordinate 75,565,135, forward strand.
CCTTGCTTCGAAAAATCCAGATACTTGATTTTCCAATAACTGATAATCCGTTTCTAGACGTACTGAAGTCGCCCCACAAATCTTTGCAAATCTCAAACCTGCCAAAGCAGCTTCGTACTCAGCTTCATTGTTCGAAGTATGAAAATCAAATTTAATTGATTGGACCATTGTTTCACCCGTCGGAGCTATCAATTGAACTCCAGCACTGCACCCTGAAATGCTGGACCCTCCATCTGTTCGAACAGTCCACCTCAAATCGATAGGCAAAACTTTTGTGCTTTCTTCTTCATCCGATCTACTTGAGTGGAACTCAACTAAAAATTTAGGCAATGCTTGTGCCTTGATTGTTGTTCGAGGTGTAAATAAGATATCATAGTCTCCCAACTCCACTGACCATTTAGTCATCCTCCCCGAAATATCAGGTCGTTGCAATACATTTTTTAAGGAGAATGAAGTTCAGACTTCTATAGTATGAGCTTGAAAATATGGACACATCTTCCTAGCAGCAATCACCAATGCTAAAGCCAACTTCTCTAACTTCATATACCTTTTTTATGCTGCCACCAAACTTTTACTAAAGTAATACACCGGCTTCGGAATTCCTGAATCTTCACTAATTAAGACTGCGCTGAGTGCAAAATCCGATACAGCGATATAGAAGAATAAATTCTCCCCATTTCGAGACTTGCTTAATATTTCTGGTGATGACAACAAATTTTTAATGTTGGTGAAGGCTGCTTCGCATTCCGATGTCCATTCAAACCTATTAGGGCCTCACAATACTTGAAAGAAAGGAAAACATTTATCAGAAAACCGTGAAATAAATCGATTAAGTGTTGCTAACCTTCCTGTCAATATTTGCACTTCTTTAAATGATCGAGGTGAATTCATTGTTATCAAAGCCTTTAATTGTTCTGGGTCGGCTTCTATTCCTTTTTCACTAATAATAAAACCCAAAAACTTCCCTGATCGAACTCCGAAGGTACATTTTTCCGGATTTAGTTTCAACCTGATTGCTCTTAGATTCAAAAAATCTTCTTCCATATCATCAAGATACACTTCGTCTCTTGAACTTTTCGCTAGCATATCGTCTATATATACCTCCATATTTCTTCCGATCTGCGTAGCAAAACCTTTATTCATTAATCTCTGATAAGTGGCCCCAGCATTCTTCAATCCAAATGGCATCACCCTATAACAATGGAGGTCTCTATCAGTTATACAAGTCGTGCACTCTTGATCCTTTGGATCCAATTATACCCTGCGAAAGCATCCATAAAAGTCAAAATTTTATTGTCTGAAGTGGAATCAATCAACTGATTTATTCGAGGAACTGGAAATGGATCTTTGGGGCAAGCTCTATTCAAATCTGTAAAATCCACACACATCCTCTATTTCTCATTCTTCTTTTTAACCACTACTGGATTCACAGTCCACGAAGGATACTGAGATTCCATTATGTGTCAGACTTTAGACAACCGATCCACTTCTGCAACAATTGCTTCTGTTTTTTCTGATGAAAATGCTCTTCTTTTTTTAATCACTGGTTTGACCTTCGGATCTATGGCCAAGCTATGCCGGATTACTTCGATAGGTACTCCTGATACATATTCTGTCTTCCAAGCAAAGACATCCAAATTCTGAGATAAAAATTAAGCAGTTGTTGACGTAGACTAGGGGTCAATAAAGTTTCAATTCGAAGCACTTTTCCTTCTGAAAAAGTAAACTCCTCTATTTCTTCACTCACTGTTAAAGACCCCGGAGTTTCCCTCGGATCATCAACCCTTTCTTCCAAATTCAAGGGGACCCCTTCTAACTGCAATTCTCGCATCAAATCTCCACTGTTGGATCCTCGGACCCGAAGCGCAGTGGCATAACATGTTCTGGCAACCTTTTGATCGCCCCGAACCACTCCAACTCTGTCTCCAACCACATATTTAAAATATTGATGGACTGTTGAAACCACCCTATACATTATTGAAAGCCATGATCTTCCAAAAATAGAATTATAACTTGTGGGACAGTCCACCACCACAAAAAGTACTTCAACTTTCTTCTTGAATGGTCCTTTCCCCAAACTAACTTCTCCCTCAAATTCGCCAACAACACGAGTTGTTGCACCCGTAAATCCAATAATTGTGCGATCCGATTGAGTAATCCGAGGAGGATTTGTCATCCTATCATAGGTGGACTTAAAAAGAACATTAGCAGAACTGCCAGTGTCAATCAGCACACATCGAATTTTGATGCCAGCTGATGAGTCCGGATTCGAAGAGCTCCTTAAAAGGGTAGTCCAAAGTAAAATTCCCCGGAAACCGGACAGACACCAAGATTTCAATTCGAACAGCCCTGTTTGAACCGGACAGATGACTTCGAACACAGCAAACATAAGACAATTCGAACTATGACTAAAGTACTAAAAAACCTAATCACTATCTGACTAAGCTACCTGTGCATTTGCTTAAACTTCATGGGTCTTTAAACATGACCCGGGTCCATGAAACTTGACCCGAAAGCCCATAAGGGCCCAAATTACACACTATAAATACCCAACCACCAGCATTAACTATGGGGAAGAAAAATTAACTGCTGCCAGGCTGCTTAATTCTCTCTCCACCCTTGAAACACTTTGAAACACCTTGAAATATATCAAAACACCCTTAAACACCACCACACCACCGTGAAACACCCTTACGCCGCCTTAAAACTCCACTTAAAATTACCAGCCTACCCTCAGGCTACTTTTATCCACACCAAATTGGCGACCACAGTGGGAGCACGAAGGTGCCTGAATCAAACATTCAAAACCAAGTGAAAGAATTCTGTCCGAATGAATCCGGATAATCCAGAGCTTCCACCAGCTTTGCTCGAAGTGGTGGAAGAGAACGATGAATATACTGTCCAAGAGCGTGACAGGTTGAGGGTTGAAATAGAAGCTCTGAGGGCTGAGAAGGCCAAGATGGGCATGAAGGAAAAGTCCAAAGCATCAGTTGCTCATCGCTCTGATAACCCTCGAGAGCATGAGGCTTCGAAGACTCATGTGAGCACTAAAAAGACACATGCCAGTTCTAAAAAGTCTCACCGGTCCAAGCCTGTGGAGAGTTCTGACTTAAGTTCAGAATCTTCGGACAGCTCTTCGGACAGTGAGGGGAATGAAAAGTCCTTGTCCTCCAGCAGTGACGAAGGGCGAACCAGGAAAAAACAAAAGCAAGTTAAAAAGTATTCCAGAAAAAGAGACCACCATGGAAGAATGAAAAGACACATTGGGAAAGGATCATCTCACAGCCGGAGACATATAGACCGGATGCTGGTGGATCCCTTTGCCTTCCATGATGAGCCAGGTATCTTTGCAACACCTAATGAGGATACCGTGTTCAGTCGTGGAAGGAATTGGAGGCAGTCTCCACTGTCTTCTAAAATCATATCCGGGAACCTCCCCAAGAGGTTTGACAGTACAAAGATGGAGAAGTACGACGGCAGTACTGATCCGGACAATCATCTGGAGCAATTCAAGAACTTCATGATGAACTTTGATGATGATGATAAACTACTCTGCAGGGCATTCTCCCAATCCTTTACGGGGAGTGCTCTGAAGTGGTACAACAGCCTTCATCAGGGTTGTATCAGAGACTTTGATACCTTTTGGGTGGCCTTTCGAAGGCAATTTGTGGGAAGTAAGGAGCTCAAGGGCAATGGAGATACCATAATCCATTGTGCCCAAGAGCCAAATGAATCATTGAAAGAATACATAAGTCGTTTTGTGAATACAAAGAACGGGCTGGCTGATTGTTTTGAACAAGTGGCAATAGCATCCCTGAGACAGGGTTTGAACCCGGGCAACCTGGCCGATTCAGTGACAAGGAAGAAAGCCATGACCTGGGGTGGATTGCTAAATCAAGTCGGCAAGCAAATAAATGTTGATGAAACAAAAAAGACCAGGGTGCACAGGCAGGTGAGATCCACCCCGGTAACACCAGCTCCCAATCCAAACCAGTCCGGCAACAAAGCTAGAGAAACCGGACAGGGGCATGGAAGAGGAAAAGCTCAGTCCCAACCAGCTGCTCCTGCACAAAGTCAACAGTCTAGAAACAAAAGGGGGCCGTGGGTCCAACCGGAGTGGTTTGCAGAGCTCAAAGAGAGTGTGGCAACCATTTTCGAGAAAACTAAAGATGAAGTACACTACCGGAGACCGGCAACCTTGCAGTCTCCCAGAGAACATCGAAACAGTTCTTTTTGTCAATATCACAATGATATTGGCCATACTACTGATGATTGTATAGCCTTGAGGCAAGAGGTTCAGAACCTGATTGAAAGAGGGAAGTTGGGTGCGTATGTCAAAAGAAGAGGAGGCAACAGGCCTGATAACACTCACCGGGCTGGTCCGGTTAATGCTGCCCCAGAAGGGGCCATGGTAATTGTTGAAAGGTTTGATGTGGAGTCAGAATACTTGGATCCTGATCCAACAAGGAACAGAGTGGGTGCAATAGAGGAACGTTCCAGGTCGGTCTCCGGGCTCATTAAATTCTTTGAGTCCTTGACAATTTTCGGAGGGGACACCGTAACGGCTCCTACCACTTCATCAAGAAAAAGGCATGTTCATAATTTGGCAACCCAACTAGAAGGGGGCATGACCTCTTATCAATCGTCAAATCTATTTCCATTCATTGTCTTTGATGGGGATGATTTGAGAGACATTGCTGGCCCTCATGAAGATGCTGTTGTCATAGGAGCATCGATAGGGGGCAATGAGATAAGGCGAATCCTGGTAGATACTGGGAGCTCTGCCAATATCCGTTTCCTAGATACTTACAAGAAAATGAAAAATCCAGCTGTGATTCAAAAGTCAGACCGATCGATTGTAGGCTTCACGGGCAGTTCAGCTGATGTAATTGGTGAGTTCGAAGAAGAAGTATTGTTGGGCAGAGGCCCTTTCAAGAAAACGGTTAGAATACTTTTCATTGTGGTGGACTGTCCCACTTGTTACAATGCTATTCTAGGGAGATCTTGGCTTTCTAGGATGCATGCAGTGGCCTCAACAGTTCATCAGTGTCTAAAATATGATGTTCAGGGGCAGGTTGGGGTTGTCCGGAGCAGTCAAAAAGTTGCAAGAGAATGCTATGCCACTGCCTTGGCTCCACGAACGCTGGGGGCAGTCCGTATGAATGACCAATAGCAGTTTGAGGGCCTTTCTGGGGGTGAGGGTGAAATTAATGACCCCAGGGAGACCCCCGGAGTGTTGATCCCGGTTGAGGAGGTTGAGACACACTGCTTAGAAGAAGGGAAATCTGTCAAGATAGGGTCCAAAATGCCACAAGTATTGAAAGAAGAAATGTTAAAATTCTTAAAAGACCATCAGCATGTTTTTGCCTGGTGCAATGCTGATGTTACTGGAGTGCCGTCAGAAGTGATTTCCCATCACTTATCTGTCCGGAGAGACGTAGCACCAGTGGTGCAAAAAAGGAGAGCTTTCTCAAAAGAAAAGGCTGATGTCATTGTACAAGAGGTTGACAGACTCACAAAGATGGGGCACATTAAAGAAGCTCAGTATCCTTTGTGGACTGCCAATCCAGTCTTGGTAAAAAAGAAAAACGGTAAATGGCGAATGTGCATAGACTTCACGGATCTCAATCGAGCTTGCCCAAAAGACTTGTATCCGGTTCCCCGGATAGATCAGCTGGTAGATTCTACTTCTGGGAACAAGCTACTCTCCTTCATGGATGCTTTCTCCGGATATAATCAGATCTAGGTAGATCCAAGAGATCAAGAGCATACCACTTTTGTTACTGATAGAGGATTACACTGCTACAAGGTGATGCCTTTTGGTTTGAAGAATGCTGGGGCTACTTATCAAAGGTTAGTCAATAAAACCTTTGCTGATCAAATTGGAAGAAATATGGAGGTTTACATTGACGATATGATGGTGAAAAGTGTGGATGAGCAGCTACACTTGTCCGACCTCCAGGAGACTTTTGCCAACCTGGCCAAGGTGAATTTAAAGCTAAATCCTGAAAAATGTGTGTTCGGAGTGCAGTCCGGGAAGTTCTTAGGGTACATTATAAGTGAGCATGGAATCCAGCCCGACCCGGACCAGCTCAATGCTTTGTTTCAAATGGAGCCTCCTCGAAATGTTAAAGAAGTGCAGCGGTTAACGGGGAGGTTAGCAGCTTTGAACAGGTTTATCTCTAGGTCTTCGGACAGATGTGCTCCTTTCTTTCAAACTTTGAAAGGTGCAAAGGGGTTTGAGTGGACACCACAGTGTGATGAGGCGTTCAATGAAATTAAGAAGCATCTGTCCTCTCCAAAGACTTTATTCAAACCAATCGATGGGGAGACTCTATTTGTGTATCTGGCTGTTTCAAGTTGTGCCATCAGTGCTGTGTTAGTTAGAGAGGTTGATGGGTATCCTCACCCAGTATACTACATCAGCAAAAGCCTGATTGATGCTGAACGCCGTTACTTGAAACTCGAGAAACTAGCATTGGCCTTGGTGATAGCTGCAAGAAAGATGAGGCCTTATTTTCAGGCTCACCCTATTGTTGTCCGGACATCCTTCCCTTTAAAGAATGTGCTTCAAAAAGCGGATATTTCGAGCAGAATGACAAAGTGGTCAGTAGAGTTGGGAGACTTCGACATAGATTTTGCTCCTCGAACAGCAGTAAAAGCTCAAGCTGTGGCTGATTTTCTGGTCGAATTCCATTCTGATAGGGACTCAGAGCAACCTGCTGAGTCAAAAGACAAAAAAGTGTGGATTGTCCGAACAGATGGAGGATCCAGTGCCATAGGATCTGGAGCATGAATATGTCTTACTTCTCCTTATGGGGACAACATGTTTCAAGCTATTTGTTTTGCTTTTAGGGCGTCCAATAACGAGTCCGAATACGAAGCAGCTATAGCTGGATTAAAATTGGCTTACATTTGTGGAGCAAAAAGGGTCAAGCTGTTAAGCGACTCCCAATTGCTTGTTCACCATGCCTTGGGCCTATCAGAAGCTAGAAAAGAACAGTTAATCAAGTATTTACTTCTCTTGAAAAATGAGGCAATGAAGTTTAAAGCTGTTGTCTATGAGCACATTCCCCGGGCAGAAAATGAACTGGCAGACTCATTGGCAACGATAGCATATACGGAGTCCTATCCATGGATCCATGTGCTTGAAAGTCCTTCTATTCAACTTAATGAATGGGAGAAAGAGGAGGTCTTTGAAATACAAGTAAATCAGCCTCAGGATTGGAGGTCTCCTCTTATCCAATATCTATCCGATGGCGTCGTACCCTTGGTTAAATCACAAGCCAGAACGTTAAAACACAAGGCTCATGGTTTCATCATGATTAGAGAGGTCTTGTACAAGAAATCCTACAGCAAACCTCTCCTACGCTGTTTAGGAGATCATGAGTCACAAATGGTTCTCTCCGAATTACATGATGGTGAGGGATCAGCTCATTGTGGATTTAGAGCGTTAACAAGAAGAGTGCTTCTCTCCGGATATTATTGGCCTTCAATAATGAAAGATGCCAAGGAACTGGTAAGAAGGTGTGACCCATGCCAAAGGTACAGCAATGAAATTCATGTACCAGCCATCCCTTTGGAATCAATTTCTGAGCCTATCCCTTTTGCTCGATGGGGATTGGACTTAGTTGGGCCTCTCCCTATGGCGTCCGGAGGACGTAAAACCATAATTGTAGCCATCGACTACTTTTCGAAGTGGATAGAAGCAGCCCCCTTAGCAGGAACAACATCAAAGGCTGTTATAAAATTCATTCTATCCAACATATGTTGCAGATTTGGTGTCCCTCAGAAAATAACAACAGATAATGGGCCACAGTTTGACAACCGAGAAATGGAGAGCTTCTGTGCCTCAAGGGGTATTCAGCACTGCTTTTCTTCACCATTCCACCCACAAGCCAATGGGCAAGTTGAGGTGGCTAATAGAACGATACTGTCCGGCTTAAAGAAAAATCTGGAAGGGGCTGCTGGGAAGTGGCCTAGTTATTTACAAGAAGTCTTGTGGGCATACCGGACAACGCCTGGGGCTGCCACACAAGAATCACCTTTTGCCTTGGTCTATGGGATGGATGCAGTAGCTCCCATAGAGAAGACACTCCCCTCTTTTCGTGTTCATAACTTCTCCGGACAGGCTAATGAAATAGCAATCAGAAATCAGCTTGATTTGATTGAAGAGAGGCGAATAAAAGCTCATCTTAGAATGGCACACTATCAGGGCTTGATGAGAAGCAGGTTTGCTTCCAAGGTTAAAAGAAGGGACTTTCAACCAGGAGATAAAGTATTGAGGAAAGTTTTCTTGCACACCAAGGAAAAGCTCTTCGGAAAGCTGGCCCCAACCTGGGAGGGTCCGTATACTGTGGTTGAAAGAATCAAGCCTGGCACATACTGGCTGGAAGACAAAGATGGCAGGGTTTTAACTCACCCTTGGAACATTGAACACCTTCGAATATATTTGGAATGAAACTTATGTAAATATTTACTTGTTTAAACATCCATGTAAATATTTGGGGGCATACCACTACCCCTCTCTGGCGCCACGGAGAGCTTTAAATGAAACTTGGAGCTTTTTTGAATAAATTTTCTAAGTTTTTGCAAAATTCTGTTGATTACCATGCTACCCGGACTGAAAGTTCTAAGGGCTATTTAAATTCTAGCCAGAGAAATTAAACACTCTCACAATACGAAATACTTAAACAAACTATGGAATAAGAGAAAGGTTGTGCAAAATAAAACATTCATTCAATAAACTTAAAGTTGCCTTGGCCTTCCAAGGACTTTTTGAACAAGTTTAAACATAATACAAAACTCTGTCCGGATAAAACGGACAGCATCACAAAAAAGGTGCCTTGGCCTTCCAAGGACTTTGGTTCAAACAAAAATTAAACAAAACAAGTTATAAACTAAGGAAGAGCCTTCGAAGACGGCTCACCCACATGTGTGTTCTTGTCTTTAATATCACTCTTCTCTTCGACTTTTTTCTTGCCTTTAGGGTTGATCTCTTCCTCCCCAGGGCTCTCTCCAGTTTCCTCTTCATCACCAGATGAAGGCTCATCAGAGTACCCCTCGTCATCAGCCATGGTCCAGTATGGGAGATCATCATCATCCACATAACGCCATAAGTTCCCAAGTCTCCTCTTCGGGAACTTCTCGTGAAATAGGAGGACCATGTCAGATTTCACCTTCTCAATCAATAATTCCTCACTCCGTAGCATCTCCTTGGCATAAGCATTGATTTTGGCCTTGATCATGGCCTCTTGATTCTTCACCAGGGCAGCTTTCTCACCAACAGCCTGAGTCACTGCATTCTCCAAAGTAAGTTTGTCAGTAGTCAGATTGGTGACAATCTTTTCTTTTGCTGCAGTCTCATCTTTTGAGGTTTTCAAGTCTTTCTCCAACTCGGACAGCTTAGCCCGGAGGTCTTCTAGGGTTTTCTCCAAAGAAGCAACTTTTGTGTTGCTTTCATCTTTACTCCTCTTCAGCTGTTCGTTTGACTCCTTAAGCAAGTCAACCTGGGTAGTGGCACCCCGGAGGTTATCGGACAGTTTCTCCTTCTCAGACTTAAGCTCCTTAATGGTTTCTGCCTGACTCCGGACTTGCCTTTCCAAGGTGAGCACAGGTTGCACGTTGCTAAGGAGGGAGTGAGCTATAATGTCCCTTTCGCTGGAAACCAAGAAAGTCTTGCCATTAAAGTTCACTGTGTTGGAACTACTTGGAGGAACGTATGGCCCTGCAAACTCATCCCTAGACAAACCAAGGAAGTAGTCACCTAGAGGACCCAGGCCGGTGACATCCACTTCATCCATATTGATCTCTCCCTGTTCAATATCATCAGTGTGAAGCTCCCCTGGAATCCCTTCGTTAAGGTTTTCTGGGATCTCTTCGGCTAATGTAGGATCAACTGGAAAAGTGGGCTCCGGGTCCCGGAGAGCAAATTCTTCTTCTTGAGAAGTTTTCTTCTTTTTTACTTCTCTCTCAGCACCCTCGCTTACTTGCTTACGGGTTCGTTTGGAGACCCTCGTAGGTTTTGAGGGAGTCTCTCCGTGTTTCTTACTTTCCACTTCTACCACCTGTAGAAGGCTTGCATCAACTTGAACTGGAATTGGCACCTCTGTGTCAGTTAGGGCCTTTTTCTCTGAATCTCCTGCTGTTTTCCTCCCTTTCTTCTTCTGGCCCTTCATCTTACTTGGGGCTTTGGCCCGGAGAGGGAGGAAAAGGGTCCCATCTAGCTCATGAGACCTTCTCAGCACAACGTCATCATCAGGAGGGGTGGAAAACTCCTCCCAGGTTAAATCCCTTCGACCTGTGGTGTTCCACAGGTGAGATCTGGCTAAGTTTCCCGGAGTAAAAGCCTTGTGAAACCGGTTCTCCCAGTTCTCTGCGGCCCATGTGTTTATTTTGCCACAGGTAACCTGTCCGGCTTTCGCATAGTCTCCGAACTCTTTTGGCAGTTCTGGCAAAACAAAAGAATAATTAAGTTAGTGAAAGCTTAAAGAAGGGAAGATTCGAATAGAAACTTAAAGAAAGAACTTACGATCACTTCTCCATCTACTTCGAAGAAGGCTAGGATTCTCCCCAATCTTAATCTTCTTCCCATTCTCCCATGAGCCACTTATAAACAGGAACTGGCTCCTCCATTTATTCTCCGATTCCAGGAGATCATCGACAGCTTTCAGATTGTTCCCCATATTAAAGTGATAAAAGGGGAACTGGTGATGTTTGCATAGACTTGCCACAGCAGCAAACTCTTCCATGGGAAGAGGGATTCCGGACAGCCTGGACGCCATTATGCATGACATCAAGGTGTACCATCCGTTGGGGCTCAGTTGCGATGGACATAGCTTGACTAAATGGAAATAGCGCACTATCTCCGGATCCAATGGGAACCTGAGTCCCCAATTGAACAGCTCTGTAAAAAAGACAATCTCGTTTCTCTTGCAATCCATCGGGGTCTCCGGGTCGATGGGAATTCGAATCTTTACATTTTCAGGGATCCCCACTTAGTGCGAAGCCGTCCCAAATCTCTAGTGTGAATAAACATGTACTTGGTTTTTAACAAAGACAAAAGGTACTTAAATTCTACCTTGTGAAAGCAGGGACCGACTTTCCCTTCAAGGCTCTCCGGCAGATCCGGACGGCCCAGGTATAAGTCCTCTTTGCCTTTCTTGGCAGCAACTATGGCAGTGTCGGCTTGTCCGGAAGACTCGGACTCAAACCTAGCCTCCTCTATGGAGTCTTCCATCCTCTCCTCCATTACTGTTGGGGGAGCTTCTGCAGAAACAGCCCGAGGAGGGATGAAGCTTGGTACAGCTGATCCTCCGGATTGGCGGCTCGTTGAATGTTTTTGGGTTTTCACCTCAGCTTGAGTCTCTGAGGTCGAAGTTTCCTTTGGAGGTAGTGGACTGCTAGCCTCCGGACCGCCCGGCCTCTCCCAGAGGGTCCTAACAGTTGTTCCGGACCCCGACTCACTAGTATTTTTTGAGGAGAGTCATTTAACCAATCTACTTGGTCTCTTCATAATAAGCTTGTCTGGAGAATGATCGGAGTCGGACCCCATGGCAATAAAAGTAGACTTTTTTCTGACACTTGTAGCAGTAACCCCCGGTTCAACAATGGGGATAGACTCTTGAACTGAAGAGTCTGAAACGATGGGAGAGAGTGTTGTTCGAAAGAGCTTTCTAGGTTTTGTACCCTTTGAGGAAGACGAACCTCTATCAGATTCTTCAATCGAAGGGGCTGGTTTCTCGACAGGCGATGCTGGAAGCCCTGCTGCAAGCCTTTTCTCTTTTTCGACCCTTTGAGCTTTCTCTAGTTCTGAAAGATTGAGCCAGCCACCCTTGATTAAAGCTGTTCTTGCTGTAAACATAAAATGATTAAGGAAATTTTAAGATTTTAGAGAGATGAAGTTTTGAGTAAAATGGCAAAGTGAAAATGAGACTGTGAAAGATGAATAGTATTTATAGTAAAAGTGAAAAAGGGGGTTTGATTCTTAGGAGAATCCGAAAAGTTGGGCAATGATTAAAAGACGGCGCTGACGTCATCAAAACCATTTAAAGAAGTTACCTGTTCAATAAAGTGGTGTAATTTTCGAGGTAGAAAAACGGCTGGAGTGACCAACCAGAGGGTGACACGTATCCCACTACTTCTGACAAACAACCGTTTGGAATTCGTAACGGTTGGACTGTCCGGGCCTGTCTCAACTCTTCGAATTGGAAAACCACTTCTTCAATCGGACTGTTTTTCAGTTCTTTAACAAGGACACTTGTCCAAATACCTAAAAAGGGGCTCCTGATGAGTCCGGATTCGAAGAGCTCCTTAAAAGGGTAGTCCAAAGTAAAACTCCCCGGAAACCGGACAGACACCAAGATTTCAATTCGAACAGCCCTGTTTGAACCGGACAGATGACTTCGAACACAGCAAACATAAGACAATTCGAACTATGACTAAAGTACTAAAAAACCTAATCACTATCTGACTAAGCTACCTGTGCATTTGCTTAAACTTCATGGGTCTTTAAACATGACCCGGGTCCATGAAACTTGACCCGAAAGCCCATAAGGGCCCAAATTACACACTATAAATACCCAACCACCAGCATTAACTATGGGGAAGAAAAATTAACTGCTGCCAGGCTGCTTAATTCTCTCTCCACCCTTGAAACACTTTGAAACGCCTTGAAATATATCAAAACACCCTTAAACACCACCACACCACCGTGAAACACCCTTACGCCGCCTTAAAACTCCACTTAAAATTACCAGCCTACCCTCAGGCTACTTTTATCCACACCACCAGCCACCTCAGCTCCAATTACCATAGCATCCTCATGTGGTCCTGCAGTTCACCTCAAATCATCTTCATCAAACAAAATGAAGGGAATGCCTTTCTTTCCATACAAATGTGTTGACATCCTCCCTTCAATTTTAGTTGTCAAGTTGACAACATGCCTTTTCTTTGAGTTGTCTGAGTTTCCAGTCATTGAATCGCCCCAAAAAATTGTTAATGATTCAAAAAACTTGCATAATTCCCGAACATGTCCCTTTTCTATGGAAATACCTCAATAGGATCTTTGACTGCCATCAGACGCAACCTGTTCGGATCATTTTCAACATATTCATTAGAAGTATCGAATGACTCAATCTGTGAATCCATAATCATCAAATTCTCAACTGGCTGTGCAGCTTTCGAAGTTGATGCACCGTTATTTTTCGATGCACTTCCATGTGACTTCACATAAGTCAAGAGCTTCTTATTCTCAATCAAATATTGGATTTATTTTTTCAAAGCAATACAATCATTTGTATCATGCCCAATATCATCATGATACCTACAAAATTTATTATTCCTTTCTTCCCTCGGGGTACTGATAGGAGTTGGTTTCCTAAAGTTCACAGAATTCTTAGTTTTATCCCAGATGACAGAAACACTCTCTGTCAAATCAGCATAGTACTCTGGCCTAACCCATGTATTTGGCATAGGCCTGTTGTAATTGTTGGATGGAGTGTGGTTCGAATATCCACCACTCTGAGGAGGCAAATTGTTGTTCTTCTGCCTCGACTGCTGATTATTCCCATTAGTATCGTTATGTCCATTTGAGGGCTGCCTCTGATTATTGGCTGTCTGTCCAAATTCTTCGAAGTATTAACTGGTGCACCTCTGACTCTGCTAGACTCTTCAACCTTAATTTGATCCTCGACTTGAGCCATCAACGCTCCAAAAGTCAAAGCCCTTCTCTTTGTCATCTCATTAGCCAGATCCTTTGGCAATAAACCCTGGCGAAAAGCTGCCATCGCCACGTTTTCTTCACAGTTGTCCAAACTAGCCTTGGTCAACACAAATCTTTTGGTATAGTCTCTTAATTTCTCTCTGTGTGCCTACTTGCACTGGATAATTGTATCACCATTAGCTCTCATCTCCTTGATTCACACAAACTTCCTTCGAAAAGCAGTATAAAAATCCCCGAAATTTGATATGAACCCCCTCAGAATCCTGTTGTACCATTTGAGAGTTGTTCCTTTAAAGGTTTGAGAAAAATCACAACATACAAGCCGTTCGTCATCCTCGAAATTCATCATATAATTTTTGAATTGTTCGATGTGATCATCGGGATCTTGCATCCTATCAAACTTTTCAACCTTCAAAATATCAAAACGCTTCGGAAGCGTCATAGAACGAATTTCGTTTGTTAATGGAGAGTTTATCCAATCAACACCTTGAACAAATTGGTCATCGGTCCCCATTGTGACATACAAATTCCTATCAGTTTCAGCATATTGATACGAAGGATTTCCTTCATGCCAAGTTGATCGAGGAGCATTCTTAGACTTGCTCTCCTTTTTATACCTTCTCAAATAATCTCTTTCTGATTCCCTTTTCGAAGAACCTCTATGCCTTTTAAATCCCAAAGCTGAACTTTCTACTTCCTCATCACTGGAGGTTATCAATTTTTTCTTATATTTTTTCTCCTTTCGAGACAAATATTTCTCTTTAGGAGACACAAAATGTGCTTTTTTATGCTCGGACTTAGCATGTCTGTCATCAAAAGATCGATCTGACTGACCTTCCACATCGGGTTTTTCCATTTCTTGCCTAACTTCAGATCTGATTCTAGCAGAAAGTATCTCTTACTCCCTTCGTTCATATTTTTCATTCAAAGCATTGATTTTATATAAAAGTTTATTCATTCTTGTCTCAACATCATATCGAACTTGGACCGGAGACGATCCATCAGTTCTATTCCCATCAGTCCCATTCTTTTGTAAATCATCTTTTACAGTTTCCATCGGTGATTGAAGCGTAGGATTATTATTTTCAAGATTCATCTTATGAATTCTAGTCAAAGAATACCACTGAATAGTATAACTTTCGAACATAATAAGCTACTGATTTTTGTTATTCAAGTCCCCAGTGGAGTCGTCAATTTGGTAATGCTAAAATGAATTGCTAAGGAAAAAATTTAGAGAGAGAAAGTTCTTAAAAGTTTTTAGAGAGAGAAAATGCAAGTATAAATGAGTTTCAAGTTAAAAGTGTTCAACTCCTTTATTAGAGTAGTTTGGTCCTTTATATAGAGAAGCCAAGACTTAGTCTTAAACTGAATCTGTTACAAAAATGGACTAATTGCTATTTAGTCCTTACAAATTATACAAAGTTACAATTGCCTCCTAAAACTTACATCATTCACAAATTAAAGACAAAACTTACATTAATTACAATTAAGTCCCTCAATTTACATTACTTACAAATTAATCCTTGAAAACCTATTTCTATATCGTACTAATAATATTATAAATGACCGGCATAAAGATCAATAGGGTAATGATCAAACTGGAAACTCGATAAATATAATACATCGAGGAACATGTGAAATAATGAGAGGGGAGCCGGTGTTGATCAAAATTCATGGACTCTTGACAAGTTTCACAAGTGCAAATGTACGCGTCCTAATAGAATTAACTCTGACGTGCCCCCATGAAAACAAAAATACCGAACAAAAGTAACATGCCTTTTCATGGTGGTTGATGCACATCTCCATATAATATAAAACTGGACCGATCTTGACTCAAAAAAAAATGCATGTTATAGCGTCTATATTCTACCAATGTATAAGATATCTTGTAAATGGTAAATTGGTTATGATAAGAGGAAATAAAAAAAACAAGTAGGTATTCAAACTCCTGCAATGGAAATACGCATTAACTTTTTCGTTGTCCTTAACTTTCTTTCTGTCATCATCTTCCTGTTTGGAGCCTAAAACCAAAGTCTATACAGCTGAACATAAAGGTTTTTTATGTTATTTGTATAACCACTTTTGTTTATATGCACCATATTAGGTTTTTCTCCCCTAACCATATTTTTCCTCTTGGTGCACAAGGTTAAAAATGAGAGAGGACATGTCCCATCTCGTATCAAGCCATGAGTATGTAAGACATAACAAAATTATCCCCAAACTCAACGTTGAGTTCCCTTAGTTTTTTATGAATATAATTTTTCTTTAACATGTTGTTTTAGACTTTGTCTATTCATTTGTATGTAGTTAATAGATATTTATCGGCCATGTCATTAATTTTGATATGAGGATACTTAAAACTCTTCTCAATATGGGTAGACATGACTTTATAATCTTCTATATTAATGGTTTGAAAACTCAATAAGATAAACAAAACTCTCATTTATAGTACATAACGACTCAGGCGGGTCAAATGCTCCAACCTCTCAAAGCATATCTTTTCATCAGGAGTGTTTTTATCGGTAAAGAGGGCAGGTTTATCCTTCGTAATCTAGTCATTTATGTTACATAGTCCCAGTATGAGCAGGATCTTAGATTTTTCTCTTTAAATATTTCCTGACAATAAAACCCTTTATGGTGTTTTTTAGTTGAGTGTCACTAACTAAACAACCAAAAACAAAACATTATATTAATGAAACAACTTAGGAAAATGCTTCTAACTATAATTTGACATACAGTCTAAATTTTATCAAGCTTTTAATTCTAAAAAGCATTCATACGAACTGACTTATTGTAAACTTTAGAGGATATGGTAGGTACCAACGCGCCACACATTACTTCTGAAGTCCAGTTATTTAAGGTAGATAGTGTTGGCTCACGACCATATAGGAAAATAATCAAGATATATGTATGGATTGTACTTGATTATTCCATGGCAGACTTAACTGAAACCATTCAATACAAAAAACTAGTTGTGCATGAGCATGATGTGTGTGATGTAAAAACTGCATCATGCAGCAGGTTACTCACCATTAGAATAAATGTGAGATAGTCTTTCGTAGAGGTCGAACTATACTCATAACATTCGGTCCTTAGCTATGAGCCCTCAAACCCATTTCTCGCAAGACTCACCTAGACAGAGATCATGCATGTAACATGGCATGTTCATCATTACGGTTCCATATAATGATCATATAAAGTGTTCACATTATAAGTCATGCAAAAGCAATTGAATTTTGTATCTTACTAAATAAATATTTTGTGTTTCATTTCATTACGTCATGAACATCTAAATTAATCTCTATGATATAAAATATCTCGTAAAAAATCAAATATTTGAAGAGATATGAATGTTATTTAGAACTCAAACCTAAAAACAAATAATTTTTGGATATACAGAACATCACCTCACATATCCCAAAGTCCAATTACTAAATAGTCTCATATAATTACACCTCATCGTAAAGGTCGTACATTCTCAGCATTGGATATTTTCTTAATGCTCCTTTAGTTTGGGGTATATAATTGTACACTCTTAAACTAGTATTTTAACCATACATGTTAACACATGTAAACATGTCAGGCTCCACGTGCTTATGTATACAAAATTGATCACACTAATAATGAAGAAAAAAATTTAATTTATCTTGATAATAAACTGGATTGATTTGATGCACATATAAAGGTTGGTTTGGGACTAATAAACTCGCATGCAAACAAAAAACAATAAGAATGAAGTTGGACCAATAGACGTAGGCCCATTTCTACGGCAAGTAACATGGATTACCCTCTCGAAAAGGTCGTTGTTTTTGGATTTTTGTGGCATTGCGGATTACTAAAACAGGTTATTGCGATAATGAGCACATTTATCGTAGAAATTATTTGATTTAAAAAAACGTTTTTTTGTCTGAAAATTTGTGAATCTTATACATTCATCCTTAATTACGTGTTTTGTTATAAAATCAATATGTTTAAAGTATATTATAATTATATTTTCAAATTTTAGAAAATTTAACGATTTCCTAATTAAAAATGACAACAACATTTAGAAGTACTACTAACCAAATTGCTAGAAGATGACTTATCTAAAGCATTTTTTATAACTTTTTAAATTGTTAACTTTCAAATGGTAAAAAATATGTATTAAAAATAATTAGTTTTTAAAATTTTAATTATCTTGTAAACAACTCATTTTAAACTAGTTGTTTTCTGAAATCAATAAAAATATAAATATAAAACATAATTAATTTTCAAGTATAATTATTAATATTCAGTTATTAATTATAAGTGATTTTTTTATTTAAATTTTTACTAAAAATGGTTTTTTAGTTAGAGTTTAAAAAATAAAAATTGATAGGTATTTTTAATGTCATATCAAAATGTGATATGTAAATTATTTTTAACATGATCAGTTGATTGGTGTATTTTTTACGAAAATATATTACAAACTTGAATGGTAAATTTTGGTTAGTTGGATCTGAATATCGTATTAGAAATTAAATGAAAAATAATATAACATAATAAATTATTATATAATAAATATATAAGATCTTTGTTTATAGGAAGTAGATAATATCACATATATGAAATGGTGGATAATTAATACAGATATCACGTGACATTAAATATATGATCGTGCAACTCCTCGTGCTCAGTCAAGTATCTTTTGTTTGTTACATTTTTTTATCTTTAAGACATACTATATTGGGATCTTCGATCAATTATCGTGTCTAGTCATTGTAAGAGAGTCAAGGAATGACTATATTTTGTTAGAAAATTTTGGGATGTTTGTTATCTTTGTTTAACTAAGATGGCAGAAACTCTTCTGTACTTTTTTGCTTCATGTCGATTGTTTTTTTATTGACATGTACCACAACCTAGTTTTGGTGGACTCATAAGAGTCTTCAGATAAGTTTGTGTTGTTTTTTATGAAACATCAACTCACACTAGCCAGATGAAAACTTGGAAACGTCTCTATATTGGTTCGTGTTGACCTTGTTCATGCCCACATTAAAAAATCTTCTCTGGCCAGAACCTCATTTGAGAAAAAAAAAACTTTGTTGAACTGAAGGTAAAAGAGTAAAGATGACATGTAGCATGCTACCAAGTAAGTAAAACATTCAACCAAGTCTTGGAGGTCTCCATGAGCTTGAATATGCTTTAGATTACGCTTAATAGTAGGAGATTAGCCTCGTTAGTCCTTTATAAAGGATGAACAAATAACTAAGTCAGTAAGTTTGAAGTACTGTATGATTTATCAAGGGGTTGACCGAAGCTTTATCAGTTATAATTGGTTGTTTGCCAAATATATTCCCTGAATAATATGTGCATATAACTGAAGCTTAATAATAATATCATTTGGAGGGTCAAAATAGCCCCAAAGTAACGTATAAATAATGCTAGAATCTATCACTCTCATTTTATTTTTCTTTGTATGTTTTATTGTTATTCTCAACAACCTACTTTTCTTTCAGAAACTCAAACATGGTGAAATCGTTTCTTCGATTTAATTAAAGAATCCATCAAGACGTAGCAACATCTAATTAAGTTAAGCTTTTAAATAAAATGGTAAAAATAATTTAGTTGAAGGTCGAGTAGCACTGTGAGGGGGATGACTCTGATAGTCAGGACCCTACTACAATTTCATTTTTTGGAGCGACGTCTCACCAAATCATAGGAAGACTAACCAATGTTGGTGATGTAGAGAATGAAGTGAATACCTCAAATATAAATGAGGGTGATACACAGGAGGATGTTGTGAGGGAAAACGTTGTTTATCTTGCTACCATTCTTGTTATAAATCAGGAGAGTGCACCTCATATGGTCGCAGCAATGCCAATCCGAACCTTCGCCGTCATGGTTTAAGCCAGAGAATCAACTAAATAGATTTAACTATGTATCGAACTTCTTTAATGTTGCTGAAACTAAGAATTTGCGTAAGGACCGATATAATTACATATGGATCAAAGATCAATGTGAAAAGTTGGAAGGGTGAGGATTTCATATAATGTGATGGTTCAGTTTTCGAAAAAGAGTGATACCCCTCAGAATTGTCATGCTCATGAGGTGGTTTTCTTCACTTACATGTTTGATATGGGGGTTTGAGTTCACTTGAGTTGGATATGTTGAATTTCTTCGAATATTATCAAATTTGTCATACATTTGTGCTTGCTTTGGATTAATTTCTGAAGTGGTGAGTAAATATGTGTTTGAATTGTTTCAGCCAACAAGAGGAGGTTGCACATCCACTTGTCATTTTTGGATTACGCTATAAGGCAAATGGATCTTGGTGTTGAGGTATGTGCTTCATTTAATTAATTTATTTTCTGCGTATGTTTAGTGTTTCTATAAGGCAAATGGATCTTGGTGTTAAGGTATGTTCTTCATTTAATTAATTTATTTTTTGCGTATGTTTAGTGTTTCATGTATTTGTATATATGTTGTATGTGTAGTTGAATGTCTTAACCATTTATGTCAAGTTTATCAAGTTATTTCCTTAAATTTGACATGAAATACCAATTTACTACTAAAATCGATGATTCTAGATTAGTTGTGTTTAAGTTTTTAAAAAATGGTTAGGTGAAAAAATGTCGACACAGTGGATCGCCATTAGTAGTAGTTTTTTAGTTACTAGTCTACAAATGGAATCGATATTTGTTGTTTATGTATTTTAGAATGACGACAAATTATGTCGACATCCTTTTTAAAATGTTGACGTACCACGTCGACATTTTCAAATACTAAACATTTTTATTAATAACTTTTTAGTTTAGTTTGTATTTAGATTCCACACCGTAAAAGCATGTATTGTTTTAAATTTATAGATTCTTTTATTTATTCGATTCTATTAATAAAATAAATGGAAGGTTTTAAAAAATTGTAGCTGTTTTTATTTTAAGGTTTTTGGTTTTTATTTTTAAAATATAAATTATAGTTTCAATTATGAAATATTAAAGATTATTAGTTGGTTAGAAGTTAGAACTAAGAATAGGACCCAAAAACATAAAATAATTATAAAAATAAAATGAAAATAATTATATAGTCGGTTTATAATTTTTATCAAATAGTACCAAACGTTTGAATGTAAAAAAGAAAATGATATCTGCTTAAGAAGTGTTATTAGATCTAATCAAATCAAAAGCAAACCAAACACCAAACTCTCCATGTGCAGAAAGTAGCCACCTTTAACTTAAGGGACCCAGTGATAGTACAGACAGGGTTTATTATCATTCGATTCTTCAATTCAGAGAGGCAAGTAAATTTCTATAACACAAAATCTAAAAGTACGCGTAATATTATAGAACCTGTCTAATTCAATACACACAATCATACACCTGAATAGGATTAATCCCCAAATTCGTCAAATTAGAGCTAACATCTCCAGCAATATACTAAATTAGGGCTCCAATTCGATTCAAGAAAACTAAAATCTAGCGAGTGAAAGCATACAAAACAACACCTATATAGATCAATAGAGCTACAGGTACCAAAATGACGAGAGGTACCACGGCAGCGAAGGTATGCCCACTCCCACTCCCACAAGCCAATGTCCCCAGCTTGATCTGAACCACATTGATCAAAGCCAGCATCAAAAACACGCACCCGCCTACAGAACCAGCACCCGACAACAACATCCCAACACGCAGCGCCGTTTTATTAACATAATGCGAAACTCCATCCAACTGCGGATGGAACGACGTCGTGCGAGCGAGGCGGATCGCTTGTTTCAGGCCTAGAGCGATTAGGCTGGAGGAGAGGAAGGAGCTGAAGGAGTAGACGTGGAAGGCGACGAGGTTTTCGGCGGTCGACGGATCTGGATAGCAAGTCGGGTCGGAGACGAGTGTGTTTGCTGTGTCTCTTGGGTCCCAGGTTAAGCCGATGAACACGGCTAGGGTGAAGAGGGAGTTCACGTTCACGATTCCGTCGAGAGCTGTGATGTGGATGCTAGTCGTCATCTCTTGCTAAGTTGCCGTGCGATTTCGTCAATTTGGGAAAGTGGATTGTGTTTTCAGCAATGTAAGTGAGACGCTGGTCAGTCGGTCAATACAAGTTTTATACTTTATTTGAAAACGATAGAAAGAAAATTACTAGCGTTTGTTATTTTATTAGATAAATTATGTTAAAAATTACCATTAGTTCATTATAACTTCTATCTCTGTCAAACTAGCATTTTAATGTTTATTTTTGTTTTCTAGTTTTCTACTAGTTTGTACTGTCATCTGGCCACTCAACAACCACCAGATTTTACCATTTATCATTTATTTTAGTTTTAAAATTTATTAATTTACTTATTTATTGAACTGGATTGAGTTAAAAGTGTAAAACCCAATAATCCGAACCCAACTTACTTATCCAAATCACACTTATTACCCAAACCAATCAATACCAATATCCAAATCCAAACTATCTCAATTTTAAAATCACTTAAAACTCACTTAAATCTTATAGACAAAGTTAATAATGGATGACAATTTTGTTTTGAAGGAGTCTGAATAACACATATGTGGATAGCTTCATTGATGATGTATTAGTAAATTGCAAACAATGGGTCGGTCGAGTAAGTTGGGTTTGTGATGTAGCGAAGACTGTGAACAGACTGGTTTCTCGCTCAGGTATCAGAATTTGGTAAAACAGTTACTTAAATTGAAGATTTCGACGAACCCGTCAGATTTCAAAACTGTGACTTGTCACAAAGTTTGATACCCAAATTCGACTCGTAAAGCCTTTAAAAACCAGTTTTAATATTTTAGCGTTAATTTTATTTATTTTATTTTACAACATTTATGTAATTTTCTTTATTTTGAATTAGGATTTTGAGTAATGCTATATAAAGCATTCTATACCCTATTTTTCCATCAGACTTTGATTAATTGAATTTTGGGAATTATTTCTCTGAGTCTCCTTATTTCTCTAACCTAGGGTTAGGGTTTTATCGTTGTTTGTTTCTTCTATTTCCGCTTCGCCATCATATTGGTATCACAGCACAGAAATTCCTGTTACGCAGATACATGAATCATGTTTCGGGTACCTCTTGATTTGAGGGTTAGAATAGAGAACAACATCTTCAAGTCTACCTGCACAATTAGAGGAAGAATTTGCAAGTTTGTAATCGATTCTGATAGCTATGAGAATCTTATTTCAGAGGAGGCTGTTCAGAAACTGGCGTTGAAGACTGAAGCTCCTCCATACCCGTATATACTGTCAGGATTTATAACGTACACTGAGGTAACAGTTTCTAAACGCTGTCAAATTGCATTTTATGTTGGTAATTACAAAGATACAGCATGGTGTGACGTAGTTCCTATGGACGTTTTTCATCTAGTTTTAGGACGTCCATGGCGATTTAAGAGAAATTCTACTTATGATAGTAGAATGAATCGATACAGTTTTGTGAAATATGGTTGCAAGTTTATATTAGTGTCATCTAGAGTATTGTTTCCAAAACCACCACCAGTTAAGGAGTTTCATACTCACACTGCACCAGCTATCAGTCTTAGTTTTGACGCTCTAACTGTATCTGAGCATGTGCTTGACACACCAGTCTATGATAAAAAAACATTGAAGCTGTATCTGGGCCGGTATTTGACAAGTCAGTCTATGATGAGTGTGATGATAACTGGGATGATGAAGATCTAATTAATGTTAAGGAGAAACTTGTAGATCGAGATATTGTCTCAGGCTTCTGTACACCAGATACATCGCTTCAGAGGTTCTATTGAAGAAGGACTGCAAAGTAGCAGCTTTTGTTGTGGAGATGCAGCTTCCAGGTATTTTATGTTATCCTAAAATCAATCATTTGATTCGGTTTTCTATGGATACATGTTGTCGTGTTGGAAATATAAAAAATGATATTTTTGTGTTTGAGATTATGAATAGATTGATAGAAGAAAAGAAAAGTGTTTTAATGGATAATAGATTAGGTTTTGTAATAGAACCTGGAGGAGTTTTGGGTGATGGTTGGGGAAATAAAGAAGGAATAAAAAGTTAAAAGTAGAGGATTGTAGTGTTTTGAATCTGCTGACAGAAATATACTATGAAGAACTTGAGAAGCCATCTATTATTCAACAAAGAGGAATTTTTTCTTTCTACAAAGGTGATGTGATACAACAAGCACAGTCTGGAACTGGAAAGACAACAACTTTTTACACGCGCAAGGGTGTTGTTGTCCTTAGTAAATGGGTTGATAAAGCTGACATAGAACAAGTGGGTGGAATATATCTTGTTACTGTTGATCACAGTAATGCCGAGGACATGGTAAAGAGGGACAAAGCTGGGAAACCACTTCTTGACAAGAGGAAACATTCAGATACTCACCTCTCACACACTTATGTCAGTACCAATTGCAATCGGATGTGAAGACGTCAATGTTTTTGGAGTTCTTTCGATGTTTCAACGTCTTGAATTCGAGGTCGAATTCTTCCCAACCGGGGAAGGATGATGTAGCGAAGACTGTGGACACACTGGTTTCTCGCTCAGGTATCAGAATTGGATCAAACAAATACTCAAATCGAAGATTTTGACGAGCTCGCCGTATTTCAAAATTGTGACTTGTCACAAAGTTTGATACCCAAATACGACTCGTAAAGCCTTCAAAACCAGTTTTAATATTTTAGTGTTAATTTTATTATTTTATTTTAAAACATTTATGTAATTTCCCTTATTTTGAATTAGGGTTTTTGGTAGTGCTATATAAAGCATCATATACCCTATTTTACCTTCAAACTTTGATTCATTGAATTTTGAGAATTATTTCCCCGAGTCTCCTTATTTCTCTAACCTAGGGTTATGGTTTTATCGTTGTATGTTTTTTCTATTTCTGCTTTGCCATTAGTTTGGGTTATTGGGTTTTACATTTTAGTTCGGTCGAGTCCAATAAAGAAGTAAATTAGTAAATCTTAAAACTGAAGTAAATGGTAAATGATAAATAATAATAGTAAGTGGTAAAATTTTGGTCGATGCTGACTTGGCAGATGACTAGGTAGCTCAAACGTATTATTAGATAGATTTTTGAAGGACCAATGCTGAAACAAAATATTGATGTTTGAGTGGTCGCGTGTAGCTTCTCAACACTCATATGGACTAATAATACAACGTTCCAAAATATAAAGGACAAATGAAAAACAAAAAACAAACATAAAACTAGTTTCATACAAATACGCAATATGAGGAATGAATGATGATTTTTAGCCAAAAATAACTAAACAAAATTACTTTTCATCTAATGCAATGAATTCTTTATCAGTTTTTCATGTGATACAAGTTGTAAAATAAAAAAAATTACTTCACACAAAACTGAAAATACCAATTATAAAAATTTATACGATCATAAGTAATAATAAAATGTTTATTGTATAGTGGTACTTCTAATATAACTTAGTTCATTATAATTATTAAAAATAATAAGTTACAATAAAGACACCCAATTATAAATTCTATTATTAATTAGCATTCATTTTTTCATATAATTTATGTTAAACAATTTTTCTATCTAACTACTTTATTAGTATAAACAAGTCTTCAACGTAGGTCTTAACTTCTCCACCTAGTTTCTACGGCTAAATAATTCTTCTAAATATTTATCCTTCAAAAAGTACGGTAGAAAAATATGATATGAATGGTTTTGTTTTGTGTAAAACAAATAAAATCAAATCCAAAAATATATTTTTATATCCCACACGAAGTTAATGTGTATTTTACATATCATTTTTTTAAATTTTGTATCACATTTTATATTTATTTATGTTTCACATTTCGCACTTAAGCAAAAAAATAAAGTCAATTGTTTTGCATTTCACATTTCATTTAAGTATTTTTTAAATTCGCATTTACCTATCTTTCGCAATTTGAACTCATGCAACAAAAAGGTTTCAAATTTAACTTTTTTGTTTTGCATTTCGCATTTTGTTTTGATTTCAGATACAACTATTTTTCGCAGTTTGCACTTAGGCAAAAAAATAAATCTAACCATTTTTTTGCAATTCGTATTTTTTATCCTTTGTTTCGATTTTGGATTTATCCATGTTTCGTAGCTCGCACTAAGATAAAAAAAAATCAATTTTAATCCTTATTTCTCATTTTACACTTCATTTAATTCTTGTTCCGCATTTCTTATTTATCTATGTTTCGCACTTAGGCAAAAATAAAAAAAATAACCATTATTTCACATTCCACACTTCATTTAATCCTTGTTTCACGTTTCACATTTACTCATATCTCGCAATTCGCACTTACACAAAAAAAATCAAATTTGTTTTTTATTTCACATTTTGCACTTGTGTTAGCTTCTCATTGCGCATTTTTCCACTTTTCGCAATTCATGTTTAGGTAAAAAAAATTAAAATTAATCATTGCTTCAGAGTATTTTTCTAAGCCTTGCTTCTCATTTTACATGTACTCAAATTTCGTATTTAGCGCATTTGACTATTGCTTGACATTTCGCTTTATACACAATTGCGGTTCGCATTTAAAAAATCTGCGAATTCACATTTGCACGTCGTATTTGAAAATAACTAATTTTAGACTATTAAATTGGATAAAAAAAAACTCCCCTTAAATCCTAACATAAATATTGTAAAGATGATAACGGAAGAAAAAAATTAAGAGAAAAAGAGAAAATTATTTTATATAAATAGAAAAAAGTCTTAAAAAATTTAGTGTCATTTCTTAAAGATCATAATTGATAAAGTTATTTAAATGATAAATAAATACAATAATATTTTGTGAATTTTAACATAAAATATGTTATTATATTTTGTTTTTGGTATTTATTAGTATAAGATTTTATAAAAGTTGACTTTTTAAAATATATTTAAATTAAAAAATATATATGCTAAAAAACAATTGTTTTAATAGAAAAAATTGGAGGCGGCTTTCCATCATAGTAAAATATGTGGATCTGAACTTCATTGACAAAGCAACATAGGATTGACTAATAAACGATCTAATCTATCAGGCTGTCTCTGATATACACTCATCAGCTAGCTGCATAAAACTATAACACAAGACAATACAAATAAATAAACAAACTCTCACGCTCAATATACTACCCAAAGAGATTATCTATCTCCACGTTTTGAAATAAGCTTTTAAGATACAGTATAGGTTGGAGGTGAGCTTTGGTGCAGTTTGTTGGAGTTTTGGTGCGTCGAGGAGTCTTGTACTTTGGAGGATGCTCCCTCAGTTGGAGTCCCACAAATCCTTCCCTTCGATTCCCCACCAAGATAGTTACTCAAAGCTCTCCTCACTCCAATTCCATGACGATTAAGCTTGTCATTGGAGGCAAGTGGAGTTCTCTCTCCTCTTAAAGGACTAATTAATGGCGCTGGGGAAAAGCTTGGTGTGGAGAAAGTTGTTCTGTAAGGAGTGCCCACTGAATATGGAA
Organism: Limnanthes douglasii subsp. nivea; assembly: GCA_036936605.1. Taxonomy (NCBI): domain Eukaryota; kingdom Viridiplantae; phylum Streptophyta; class Magnoliopsida; order Brassicales; family Limnanthaceae; genus Limnanthes; species Limnanthes douglasii. The sequence continues at coordinate 75,592,239 of JAUPFV010000004.1, forward strand.
CCAAAACCTTCTTCTGTGTCATTACACTGACCGTCGTCGATAGATTATTGTTATCAGACTGCTTAGTCAAGTCGTCTACGTACAACAAATCGTCAATCCGAGCCACTATGTTATAAGCTAGGCTCTCTAAAGCTCTTGAGTAGCTTTCAAGAATGGATTTTCCAACATCCTGCAATTTATAACTCAATACAATCATGATAAAAACGGAAAATTGTATATATATGTACGAAGGAAGGAATTTGAACCTTGTTGGATTGGATCTTGGTGGTATCTAAAGAAGTCTGTGTCAGAGTCGGAAAACGCTGCTTCAAGCAAATGAGAAGGTTTTGAGCTCTTTGAGCTAGCAACTCTCTTTTATCCCCATCAACCATTAGCTCTTTCATTATCTTCCATGACGATTTTGCACCGGAGCGGCATGAATTCAATGGAGGCTTAGACCGACCTCTCCGACGCCACACGTATATTGCAGCTTCAACGCGGTTAGCAATATCCAGAGCAACATGCTCGGATGAAAGGTCAAGGCAATCGAGCAGGCACTCTGCTGAAAATTTATCGGAAGTGATGTACCTGTATATAACATCTCCTAAACAGGATCTTCCATTCTGTATACAAGTCGTCAACAATTCAATATTGGATCTAAACTCGACATTTTCAATGATAAAGATATGATATTTAATTTCAAATACCTTTGGAAGAGTTTCCAGGTATGAGCTAGGAACCTCCATTTCAACCAAGGAAATGTTGTTAATAGCCACTGCTGCTTTCAATATTTGATTAGTGTTTTCGCGAGTGAGAATTAATTGTTTTCTTGTATCTTGAGTTAGACCACCAGGAGGCACGCGGGGTACTGGAAGCCACCATTTCTCCTCTTGCCGCTGTATTGTCTTGCGAAAAGAGGTTGATCCGTCGCTTTCTTGAGTTACAATCCCTTGATCAACGTACCAAAACTCAGTTTCCGTAAAACTTTCCAATACTTCCTGGTGCGATTAAGAAAGATATAAACATTTGAATGACTTTTTATAATTCAATATATAGAAACAACAAAGGCTGGTCAAGGTTTCTTACAATAAGCATGTTGTCTAGTTTACGCAGAGCAGGAAGATTTATAAATAGATCTGATCTTGGCCTGCAAGTCATCACCTAAACGCGCACAAGCAAAACAATCAATAAGTTCTACATAAAACTGTAAAAAATTATAACATGCCTTGAAATAAAGTTACCTCAAGCTTGGTTCCATCAGGAAAAGTTTGAATGGAGGGTATCAACTCAACAATGTGATAAGTTCTACATAAAACTGTAAAAAATTATAACATGCCTTGAAATAAAGTTACCTCAAGCTTGGTTCCATCAGGAAAAGTTTGAATGGAGGGTATCAACTCAACAATGTGATCACTAACACAAAGAAGGCATTCCATTTCTCGTTGCCACATCGATTTCTTCTCACTTGCCAACGGCTCTAATCTCCATAGTTGCCCAAAAACAGTTGCTTATCATATAGAGAAAAACAAAGCAAAATCTGGTTGAGACATTTTCACAAACACATAACAAAAAGTAAAGGAATGAGAGGCAGAGAGTAGGACAGTACCACAAAGATTAGTAATGGCATTGGAGATAGCTAATGATGCACAAACTCCTTTACCAGAGCCGGACATGTCTTCTCCTAGTAACAATTTTCCAAATCTCTCCTTCATCATGTCAATATCTATACAGATAACAAATCGAATATTAGATTTAGAGGATAAAGTTAATAAATTCAAAAAAAAAAATTGAAACTTTCTATTCCTGGATTTTCCCGGTCATCTAACAAAGGCGTGACCTTTTCATGAAATTTTGAATATTTTTTAACCTTGTCTCTCATCTTCTTGAACTTAGAAAAACCCAACAAATTGGTACTTTTTCTCTTTCGTTTAAAACTTAAATTTTTTGAAATTCTTATCTTTTCTGTAAATTACTGTCTGTTCTCCAAAATGCTACTTGTAAAAAAAATGCGTTATTTTTCTATAGTTTCTGACATTTTCTTAGCAACCAAACAAAATTTACAGACCTGAAAGCTTAGGAGTTGTCATCTTAAGCTTGTTAGAATCAGCCAAAATGGTATTTTTCTTAACATCGCCACTTAAATTTCGAAGAAATTTAGTGCAAATGTCCGTTTTCCTTATAGGCCAACCCAAAAGCGGAGGCGAAGAAGAACCAACGGCTTTCCTCTCCTTCAACAATGTTTCGTAGCTCGATCCGCTAAAGCTACTCTCCCTTGACTCGGTGTTTGACTCGCTCACTGACTCAGCCTCTCCACCGCTGCTTTTGAACTCGAACTCGGAATCGAAATCGAAATCCCTACTCTTATCTTCAGATTTTGAACCCGTCTTCGCTATATTCTCCATTTTGAAGCGAGCTTGATAAGAAAGAAAGCAAAAGATTGCGTTTTTATTAAAAAAGGAGAAGAAGAAGAAGAAGAGAAGTATGCTAGTTCGTGTCAAAGATAGATTAGATTGAGAAAAGCAGCTCTACAAAGATGGTTCAAATTTATATTTATATTTTCTTTGATTATCTTTCCAATTTCATATATATATAAAAACGTTTCTATTGAGAATTATATATGTAAATTGTATAATTATAGTTAAGATTATCGCTGTATCATAAAACAGGTCCCTCTTAAATAGTAGTAATTAATATTTTTATGATACCAAATAAATTTTTATTTCCGTTTTTTTATTTTATTTTTAAATTCATTTGTTACCCTTTTATTTTGGAATGTAAAACGTATTTTTATGTGTACTTTGTTTTAAAGGATAAAATAAAATTAGTTAGATATGGTAATTTATTTTACAATATAATTTTTACTTATTACAATTTAAGGTTGATAAGCGTGGAATTCGTCATAATTGAGATACATTTTAATATATAGTGGTCTACATTTAGATGTAACATTATTTTTAGGTATGAAAATAAAGTCAGAAAAAGAAAAGGAAAGTTGAATTTAAAGATAGAAAGCACATGCGAATGTTAACGTCTCTTTTTGTTAAATTCAACCGCTACTACTGTACTGTCTGTAAGTGAGGAGAGAGAGGACATTTAAAATAATAATATTAAAATAATCAGATTTTTGGTTTTGGCGGACGGCTATTTAATTTCTACTTACTGTTACTATTTTACCCTCCACTTTACTTGTATCACTCGCATCACATTGTAGTTTATTATGATTACTACTCTGACCTGAATGACCTTTTACCAAACAGCAGGTTTTTTATAAAAAAAAAATAGAAAAAGAAAGGAAAGAAAAATAGGAGGCCTAGACTGAATCAACGGTACAAAGAATCAACAATCATCCTACAACTAGAAGCATAGAGTCTCCAAATAAAAAAAAATTGTATATAAAAATATTAATTAAATTGGAATAAGTTTCATACAAGAATATCGAATATAGCTTGAGAAATACATCAACAATCGACTAAGGAACGTCGATTGCAAAACAAAACAGTAAAACGATCAAATCATAGTAGAAAGATAAGATTCATCCAATACAATTAATCTAAAATACGGAGCAAATACATGGACATTAGAGGCAGCATCTGCAATCCTCCAAGCGGGACATCAGAGATAGCATCCGGAATCCTCGAAGCGATCAAAGAAGTGACGGATCACGAACTGCACTCACAAAGGATATCATGCACATAAAAAAAAAGTAAATATTAATTTAGAATGGCCAACGAGTCTTGGTGCCTTGGAATCTAAACCGAAGATCTGAAAAGATTCGGTGAGAAACCAGAGAGGCGATGGCGGGAGAGGATCCAAAAGTTCTTAGGTTTCTCTCCTTCCAGATGTGGTAAATTACTGCGGCGAAGTAAGAATGCCAAATAGAATTGTTTCGAGATTGTGACCAATTTGACACTTCACAAACCCAAGACTGTCAGCAGGAGGCGGTAAAGGGGAATCCTAGTTTAGTACTAGCATGTGTCCAAATACTCTGAGTGAAGCTACAATAAAAAAGGGGATGAGAGATAGTCTCATTGTCAGAGTTGCACAGAGCACAATCACGTGAGATGTTATAATCCCAACTGAGGAGCTTGTCTTTGGTGGCAAACTTACCCAATATGGCGAGTCATAAGATAAAGGAATGGCGAGGAACATTGAATTTATTCCAAACTAACTCGGCCCACCTTACTTTAAGGTTAGGCCTCCGAATGGCTTGGTACGTGTCCTTGATGGAGAAGGAGGTGCATCCTTCTTTCGTTTTCCAGAAGGGAATATCGTTGGAGAAAATGTTAGGAGGATGAAGGAAGATAATAAGATTGTGGATCTCCAACAGGTGAGCGTGAGTTCGAGCATTTGTTGATCTAATATTGGATGGCCAGTTCTAGTTCCCGTTGAGAATGATATCCGGAACCTTGAGATTTTTCCCAAGTCTAGAGTCCTTGATGGTACTTTCGCCATAGTGGGAAGCAAGCAAAGAAGAGATGAGCCATGGATCGTACCAGAAGGAGGTGTTCAAACCATTTCCAATTTCCACCCTCCACATTTACAAGCCAAAGGACGGAGACGGAGAACTTTCCTCTAGATTCAAGAGGGTGAGGATTCCATCGAGAGGTTCCAAAAGTTATTATTTTTAATATTTTCCATCTTAATCCAATCACTCTAAATTGAGTGATTGTGATTACTGATGATAGACCATAGATGCTTGAGAACATCCGTCTGATTCCGGATTTTTAGGTCGAGAATCCCAATGTCGCCCTCTATAGTGGACGAGGTGACCGTAGCCCATGCTACTTTGGCACCATGGATTTTCATAGCCGAGCCCGACCATAGAAAACGACGGAGATATTGAGATAATTCTTTGATAATCCTTGAGGGAAGGATAAAAATAGATGACCATTAGACCTAACCAGCGAATAAGACAAACTTAATAGGCTTAAGTCTACCTACATAAGAAAGATGCTTAAAGGTCCAAGAGTCAATTCTAGATGTAATTTTGTGAAGAAGAGGGTGACAGACTGAGTGGGTGAGACGGCTAGTTAGAAGGGGCATACCCAGATATTTAACTGGTAGAGATCCTTCTGGATAACCCATGATGGTGCTAAGATCCAACCGGAGGGACTCATTAATACCCGAAAAGAAAATGTGACTTTTTGAGGGGTAAACTTTTAGCCCTGAAAGAGTATAGAACTCATTTATATCCTATTTGATAAGAAGTAGGGAATTAGCGTCTCCGTGATAAAAGATCATTAGATTGTCTACAAAGCATAGATTAATGATTTTGAGCTTTTGACATTTCTAATGAAATCGGAACTTCTAATCCCGACTCTTCTCCTTAAGAATACTGGAAAGAACCTGCATGACAAGGACAAAGATAAAGGGGGAGAGCAGATCTTCTTGCCTCAGACCTTTTTGTCTTTTGAAGTTGCCATGAGGATCTCCATTAACATTGATGGAGTACGAAGGAGATGAAATGCATTTGATTATCCATGTGATCATTTTATCAGGGAAATGCATCGCAAGAAGGATATCAAGGATGAGGTGCCATCTGACATTATCAAAGGTTTTCATCAAATCAATTTTGAGAGCAACCTTTTTGTCTCTACAATTAGTGTGGTACACCCGCAAAAGTTTTTAAGATAAAAGGATATTATCAGAGATATTCCTTCCTTTTACGAATGTCGACTGGGAATTATTAATGAGATAAGGAAAGAAATCTTTAATTCTATTAGCTAAGATCTTGGATATGATCTTGTAACTAACATTACAGAGAGCAATGGGTCTAAAGTCGGCAGGCCCAGAATGAGAGTCTATTTTAGGGATAAGAGTTATATAGGTGGAGCTCCAAGAGGCCTCCAAGATTCAGAATGAAAGAAGTTAAGGAAGCCATTACAAATGTCTTGGCCAGCAATGCTCCAATTAGTTTTGAAGAAGCAAGAGTTGAAACCATCAGGATCAGAAGCTTTGTTACTGTCAATACTGAACATAGGGGATTTTATCTCATCGCAAGAAATCTCTCGAATCATAGATTTTTTATCCGTATTGGTAACTTTAAAGGTTAGAAGAGAGGAGACAGTTTCCAGGCCTGGATAACCGGCAGAATGTCTGGAACCGAGAGAGTTTTCAAAGTATTTCACAAAAACCTTTGAAACACTAGCAGGAGTAGAGACAGTAACTCTGCTCTCATTAGTGATATATATAATCTTATTACGGAAAAGTCGAGCCTTAATACTATTATGGAAAAAATTAGTGTTTTTGTCACCAAGTTTGATCCAATTTTCTCTAGATTTTTGTTTAATAAAAGATTCTTCGGCTATACTTAGAAGGATAAAAGCTGATGACGCTTTGCATTCTTCCTAAACAAGAGTAGGATTGAGCGGATCACAAGCAAGTTTGGATTGAGCTTGAAATAGTCGTTTTTGGGCACTTACAACTCTAGGGCTAATGTCACTAAACTCTTTATGGTTGAGTCCCACAAGCACGGACTGCAGCCTAAGAAGTTTTTCTGTGCCCAGACTCATCCCAAAATAAGCAATAGGGCTATTCCAACTCTTATTAACTATGTATTTGAAAAGCGGGTGAGATTGCCACATGTTGAAGAATTTGAAAGGCTTTTTGCGCTTAAGACGAGGGAACCCGAGGTTAAGCGTAACGGTTGTATGGTCAGAAAATCGAAAAAAACCAAAGTGAGCATAAGACATTGGGAACAGATCATCCCAAATAGGGTTGGCAAGGCCTCTATTAATCTTGGATAGAATCAGATGATCAGGCTGTTTATTAATCCATATGAAATGAAAGCCAGTAGATCGGAGATAACTAAGCTCATTATGGAAGCAGCAATTATTATAGTCATCTATAGCAGAAGTTCAATTATCAGAGGAACCAATACGCTCATTAGGGTGACGAATGACGTTGAAATCCCCAAGTAACACCCAAGGAATGTGCTTGTCTACCATGTATATGGTAGACAAGTCATTCCAAAGAGGAATTCTATCCACAGCTTCATTAAAAGCATAAATTGCAGTAAATCTAAAAGAAGCATTAAAATTGTGACACTGAGCTAAACAATGAATATACTAAGGGGATTAGGACTCTCTAGTTATAGTGATGACACTAGGGTTCCAGATAATCCAAATTCTACCTAGAGGGTGGGAGGAATGATTAGTAATAATATGCCAAAAGGGAACCATATATCTAATAATAGAGTCGACTTTATAACTTTGGACCTTAGTTTCTACTAGGATCATTAGAGATATACTATTACTAATTATAAAATCAGTAACGTCTTTCTGTCTAACTGGGTCGTTTAAACCACGCACATTCCAAGAAGCAATTTACATAAGAGATAAATTACTTACATAGAGTTAGACGATGGTCCTGTCGTAGGATAAATCCAAATTATCATATATAACAACAGTAGAGAGAAGTACAACTAATGAGACCAAAATCATTAAAAAAGAAAAATGTGTTGTACTAACAGATAAAGAAAAATTCAAAAATAAATTATAAAAACCATTAATTAATATGAGATACAAAAGATGGATCTCTTATGATTAAATAAAATACTAAGACGTATGAGCATTTTTTAAAATAGAATTTCAAGATCCATATTTATAAAATAAGAAAGAAAAAATGCACTTGATTTCAATGAGCCCAAATCCATTAGAAAAGAAAAGCGTGCTTTACTATTAGGTAAAGAAAAACCATTATAAGAGACGATAACTGCTATGAAATAGAAAAGAATGAATATTTTGGGATTAAATAAGATTATGGGCCGCACGAGAAAGTTTAAAACCAGAATAATAGGACTCGTATTAATTAAAAGATAGAAGTTTAAAAATGCACCCGGTTTTAGTAGATTAGAGCACGAGATAAGAAAATCCATACCCTTATGTTTATACTGATAACTCAACAACTCCACACACAGCACGCCTGTACCAGTGTCATTCATATTTTAAATCTCCATTGTACTTGGCGACATTTCCATACCGGAAAAGACGTCTTTAAATCCGAAAGTAGTTGTATTTACAAGAACTTCAACAAAACCACCGAAAATAAACTGTCGAGTTAATCGGAAGGACGGACAACTAAGAACCCACACCCATGAATATGCGGTATCTGACCACCACCGAAAATCGAATGACGAGCATGATCCGGTGGCTAGAGAAGAGAGCTCTAATGATACTTTATGGAAACGAGAGATCCCAATGCGCTGTGCCGACACGTCCGGACCAGAGCCCCTTCCGGTCTTAAATGACACCCATGTAACGTTCGAAAACGTCTTAACAACATTTGGAGCTTTTTTATCTCATAACTAAAGAGACTTCTTTTAGTTAACAGAAGAGATAAACGGAGAAAAAGACAGATACGACACCGCGAACCGACGGACTCAGATCTCTTCAGAGTATCATATAGTAAGTGGGTTTCAGAGTTTAAAGAAAAGGTCTCAAAAACCACAACAAGGCATCGAGGGGTTCCGGTCATTGAAAATCCACCATAAACAATTGCGAGAAAAGATATGCAAACGTATGGCCTGCAGATCCAAGTAGAACCAGCAAAATCGGACTTGAAAGTATGAACTAAAAAAAGTTACCGTTATTCTAGTGAGAAAATAGAGTTTCTCTCACTAGAGTTCTGTTTCATTCCAAATAAATTTATGAGTTCTATTCAAATCGATTAAGTTTAGCTTTTCAGTTGAACAATAATTAAAAAAAATTAAGAGTGGAGAAGTTTACTTACAAATAAAACAACATATACAAAAAAATCATAAACAAAAACAATAAAAAACTACAAAATATAAAACAAAACATGAACGATACCATCTATCTATTTATTTAAAAAGGTTTTGAAAAATAAAAATCAAATATTAAAAAAAATACAATTTGACTTTTTTTATTAAAAATAAATAGATAAATTATTATTTTTGCAATATATTCAAAAACATTAAAAAATATTAGATTGAATATTAAAAAATATGTTTTTTCAAATGAACATTTGTCGATGTTTTTTTAAAAAAGAACATTAATTCTTTAATTTTTGTTTATGTGATTGTATGAACAAAATCATTTATCTTATGCACAGTATTTTGTATATATTTTATTTTAATTCTTAATATAGATTTATTTTACATTGCGTGGAAGTTAAAATTTATGTTGTGTTATCGCTTTTTACTAATTTTATCTTACAAATTCTAGTATAAAAAATAAAACTATCAACCTAAAAATAAAACGATAGATTTTTAGAATTTAATCTAAAATTAAATAGCCCAATAAAAAGGGAGATTTAAATACTTCATATGATTCATAATGAATCATATGTGTATTTATAGAATAAATGTTTGTTTCATAATAAATATTTTTTTTGGATACAACATTGATTACATGTAGTCCATTTTTAACTTATAAAATAGTTAACTTTCTGCCCAAGTTATTAACTTCACCCCTTACATTTATTTTATTTTATTTTTCAAACTCATTGTTACACATATTATGAAATGGAAGGAGTATATATATATATATATATATATATATATATATATATTAAACCTATAACCATCTTTCGTGAAAGTGAGTTAGAAAAAAAAGATATTATGGTATTTCGGTTATGGTGTATACCTATCAAGTCAAAATGCTAAAAATAAAATAAAAAGTAAAAGGACATCCCTTTAAATTAAAAGACTATCGGTCTTCTTCTTCAATTTTTAGCTATGAGTTTACCACGATCTATATATATAAATAAATAAAATACAACATTAGTTTGGCTCAACAAAACAATACTTTTTTTTTTAAAAAAATATTAATTAAATTGATAAAAATGAAAAAAATAAAGACATAATTGTTCATGTTTTTTCATAGTTCTTTATGTCGTTGTACGATTGCAGAAGCTATTTTTTTATTAAAATATTATATACAAATTGTAAAACCCCATAAAAATACAGTGAAGCATAAGACGTAAAACAAACAAAAAAACTATTTTTTTTTCGTAGAGTATTAAAGTGTTATGGTGTGTTGCTTTTGTCGTGATCCTCTCCCGTAAAAAAAGTTGAACAAATAAAAGAGGGTTAGTTGGATCTTTTAGTTTTATGTTCTTTCACATCTTTTGATTGAGGTTTCATAGGTTTATTTGATTTGAAGATTTCATTTTCAATTGTTCTTTAACAAATATATCAAACTTTACTTTTATAATTAAGAGGCATCCGACTTATATCATTTTATACATTCAATTAAGCATTTAATACTAATTATTTGAAATTACAAGAGAAATGAAAATACAAAACATTTCAAAAAAAATATATACTATAAACTATAACTGAATAGAAAATAATAAAAGTTGGTTGGAAATCATAAAAGTTCTATCAATCCCTTTTGAGAGGGTTAAATGTTTGTTATTGTTTTACGATATGTTCATATGATAATGCATAATATAATATGGATAAATCTATATGTGTGAACATTTTGTTAGATGATTTTTTGTGTTACTGCGTGCAGTGTACTTCGACAACGACCGCCAACAAAATTTTGTAACAAAAATATGACCCAACAAATTTATAAAACCCAAAAAACACACGAGAGACCGAACAAAACACAAAATTAATGATGAAGGAATAGATGTTTTTGTGTCACTACACAATCAAACCCCAAAGTATAATATTTTTACATCATCCTAAACTTATATATAAAGACATAGATGGATCTTTGTCACGATCTATTAGCATATATCTCTATTTCCAAGTTGAAACATTATATTTTCTTTATGTTTATATAGTTTTTTCATTTTTTATAATTTGTATAAAATTTTATATTGTATGAAAGTATTTTGATGTTTGAATTCTTTCTTATTAATGATGGGTAAGCAATAAATAATTTGTCAAAATGAAGAAATAAAATAATATTTAATAATAATAATTTAGATAAATAATAATAACATTTTAGCCGAAATAAAAAAGTAATAAATTATAAAAAAAATTATTTTTTTATTCTTTATAAGAATTATATGAGAAAATCACGAGACCGTTCATTTTGACCTTCAAAAATATTTTTACATGAGTGGATGGTAAACGGTTTGTTTCTTTAAATTAGTGTTTGATGAAATAAATTTGTGTTTGCATGATTTCGTTTGCGAATGAAGTATGTTTTTTAAGCAAGTTTAGCACATAGTGATAGAGTATGAGATTGCTTGAAAGTGTCCACGGTGGTGGAGATATAAATAAAAAAATTGCATAAATATATTATAGTCAATATATGGTTAAGAGAAAAATAATAATTTTTTATGGCATATGTATTTATACTTATGAAAATCGAAAATATAAAAACATTAAAAAGAAATTATTTGTTTCAAAATCGAATAATCCCTCATATAGAAATCTTGATATATCTATAAGTATGACTTGGGCTAAGAACTTTGATGTATTTCTAGTATAAGTCCTTGATATTAAAGCATGGACTTTAAAGTTCGAGTCAAATAATTCTAAGTTCTAGCTAAAAGTTTTTTTGTTATATGCATGAATTTAGATGGATTTTTATACTTACAATTACATCATTATTTATTATTTCTTTGAGAGAATTGAAGAAATACTATAATCTTAATGTGTCTTTTTTAATAAACTTTTGTTATCTTCATTTGTTGTAACTTTGTCGAAGCTTATGTGACTTATAATCTTAAAGCTAAAAAGTATATGTACACTAAGTCAGTTATGGATGGACTTCTAATGTTGATATTCTATATGAGGGCATCATAGTTTTAGCTGTTATTAGTGTTTCCATTCTATATGTAAGGCTATAGCATGAAAATAGTTTGATGGTTGTCGATGGCTAAAAAATATCACTGGGCCTTCACATTTCACGTTCGTCTCGTTATGATTATCTATGTTTACTTTTGTAATAAAATGGTCCTCGTGTTTCAAAAAGTTGCATTATTAGTCCTCGCATATTGGATAAACCAAGAGTTGTCATGATTTTTTCTACATTTTTAGTCACATCACCTTGAACAGAGCCACACACATGAAGACTATTTTTTTAATATTGACTCGTTTAATACAAAATTGAATATTAAGCACCATATTGGACTATAGCAAAAAATTAAGCACCATATTGGACTATAGCAAAAAAAAAAGTAATACAACTTTTTGAAACATAAAAGACTAGTTTATTATAAAATTAAAACCATAATTAAACAGACATATAACATGGAGGACCAATGATGTTAAATTGTTAGTCTTGTCCAACGAAAGAGTGGTATTGAAAAAACAAATACTGAAAACCATGTTTATCAAAAAGACCACTTGTGTTACGGTTATATTAAAAGAATCATTTTTGTGGGATTTTTTTTTACATATATAACCACTCGCGGTGACCACTTACAATTTTTTTTGATAAAATAACTATTGATAATATAAAAGTAACCATTTTGATTCAAAAATAACATCATATAAAACTGATAAGTATTGATTTAACTACTATTTTCTACTAAAAAAATAAGATTTGGATAAATAAATAAACAAATTTATTATCTATTTTTTTTAATATTTATGAAAATAAAAACTAAATAGCCCATCTTTGTTTAAAAATAGTTAAATAAAATCATATTAAACCGAAATTAAAACTTGTTCTGATAATAAAAAATAAATTATTTTCAAAACCTAAACTAGTAATTATAATTTTTAACTTCTATAAAATAAAAAACAAAACTAAACAAACTTAAACAACAACTAATCTTATATGGAAACGAAAATATTTATCCAAGGACTTGAATCGGTCAATTGCTGAATCGTATCACATTCACAACTTAAAAAAGTTAGTACTACTGAAACTGAAATCAAGAAGAGTATGAGGTTGAAAATAGAGATAGAAGAGAAGGGCAAAAGGGTAATTTAGAGAAAATATTTGAATTGAGATCGGTGAAAGTAGCCGTTTATGGGAATGATAAAATTCCCAATCTTTATTCTCTTAGTATAGTAGTATCATTCATCGAGCGGAACTTTAATTTTTAATTCATTTGGTGCTTGAAAGAAAGAGCCACGTCTCTAAACAATACTCTATAATGAAATGTGAAAAAGTGAATTCTTCTTCTATACATAATACATCCCGCCTTTTAAATTCAACTTTATAAGTTTCAAGTTTAAAGGTATACCTACCCTTCTTCACCGGTACATTACGTTGCCATTTCAGACTTTTTTCTGGCATGATTCGTTTGGTCAGTCGAAGCTCTTCAATGCTAAAACAGGCTATGGGTTCTCTAATCAAAATAAATTATAGCCAATTATAACCCATTTTAATTTCTTTTATCAAAGATATAGTTGCCTCAATTTAGCTGCTGAATGCTAGCGTTTAGGTAGTGCATGCTATAAATTATGAATTATTTCTATATAAAATTAAGAGCAGAGGCTATATATTGAGATCATTTTTGTTATAAGGAGATTTAAAAATTTCAAATTTTTTCTATTCATGTGAATTCACCATTTTACTCTTCATATATAAAACCAAAGTTTTAACTAAAAACCAACATTTTCTTCTTCATTTTCTTAAAGTTTTCTATCTCTAACTAAACTAAATTTTTAAAAAATACCAAAAACCATGGACTTGAGCGATTTAAACGAAGAGTTGAGTTGCAATATGAATGATTTCTTGTCGAAAGAGGATAAGCCTTTGACAGACCATCTCCAAATCCAAAAAGAGGATCATTTCGTACTTTTTGAATTTTCAGTGCGAATATAGCGCTCGCAGCGCTACAATTTGTCAAAATCGCGCGCTCTAAACGCTCAATTTGTCAAAATCGCGCGCTATGAGCGCTACAATTTGTCAAAATCGCGCGCTCTAAGCGTTCAATTTTGTCATAATCAGACACTCTCTACTCGCGAAACTCTCTGGAATTTTTATCATTTTTTATTTTTTTTTAAGTTTACGAGTTCGAAACTCAATTTTTTTTCCACCAATCTAATACATTAGTCATTTCCAATGAATTGTGTAAAATTTAGAAAAAACACTCCAAAATGTGATAATAATAAAAAAATTGCGACTTGGGCATTCACAAATTTGGGCAAATAACGAGCACCCAACTCGCAATTTACCCAAAATTACGAATACCCACTTCGCAATCTAATATCTTTTTGAGTATTTTTATTTTTGTTTAATTTATTTTGTATAAATACAGTTATTCTATAAATTGTTTTTAATTTTTTGAACTTTTTTCTTCTCTATTTTTTTGGAATTTTTTTCTAAACATAAATTTGTTCCATCTAAAACTGAAAAAAAATCGAAACTAAAACTAAAACTAAAATTAAAAAATAAATAAAAAATAAATAAAACTATTATTTGAAAATAAAACACCACCCTAAAATCATTTATTTAAACCATTAATAATGTTGAACAAGATAATTAATATTCTCATCTAAAGTAAAAGAACCTTTCATACTCACGAATAACCAAACTGTTCCCTAATTAACAATTCAAATAGAAATAAACTCATTCAATGTAGTCGATGACATAACATTCAAATCATTATGCTTGCTATTGTTTTAAAAGATATTTCGGGATGTTATAACATTTCGATAGTTGAGTTCGCTATTGATTTGATAAAAAATATCATTTTTTTGTCCGTCGAAAGCAATGTATACTATTTGATCGACATTTTCAAGCAAAATTTAATGTGCTTAGATTTTAAAATAGTTTATTTAATTTTTTTTTATGTTTTCTGTCGCATATAGAAGAACATATTCTTCTTTTATTTTGGCTATAATTTTTTATTTTTATAAAATTAAAAAAAAAGTTTGAGTGAATCTTGATTTGAGTTTTATAGGAAATAAAATATTAGATTTTATTAAATTTTGTGTCAAATTTTACTGAGTAAATAATGACATGTAAATAAATAAAGTTTCAGATTAAATTTTTATTAGTAAATGATAAATTTTTAGATATTAAGTTTTTTGAAAATACTACTCTACGTAGCAATTTTAACTTGTCTTTAGCAGTTTGAAGTTATTATTTTAATCTATTCCTAATTAAGTGTTTATAGAAAGATTGATTGCGGCGGAGTATTAATCCTAAAATCATTATATATTTTAGTTTTACTTATTATGTACTTACTTTATAGTTTATAATTTAAAAGTAATATTAATTTGGTAAGCTAGATCTCTTTTATAAAATCAAGAACTTCTATATGATAAAATAGATAAATAAATAGGATAATAACGGATGGAAAAATGTTAATTCGCTGTGCGTAGCATTATATAAAATATTAATTAAATATACACAACATTATTATATATTTTTAATTTAAAAATATTTTATAAAAATATATATAAAAGAGAATATAAAAAAATTATTATCGGATGAATAAATATTATCGGATAAGCTACCTTAAACATTACATCGAATGATCTTTAAATTAAAGTGATGAGATATGATGGAGATGTTAGACTATTATGTATAACAATTTTCATGATATTTTAAAATAGTATATTAAACTGGTTACCTAAATTCTTCAGGAAGTCATTCATATTTTCGATGCACTTTACTACTTTAGACATCGTTACATTATCAATTTATCGGGAAATATTTTATCAAATGTTGATAAGGTTGGACATTTTTGGACTGAAATTCCACCATCTCCGAAGGGGTACTTAGGACATTTTCAGATTGTACTGTTTTATGAACAATAAACATAAGTAGATCATGACTCAGCTGTGTGCTAAACACTAATTCATCTTTGGTATTGAATTTTAAAACCTAACCCGGATATAAAATTCGACCCGAATGGCCCATGAGTCACCAACCAGTATGAATACCTCAACCAACCTCATTTAATAGGTTGGAATTTTTCTAGAAACATCAAATACAAGTACACACCTCTCTTATCTCTCTACTTATTACTTAAGAATTAGTATCTAATAGTCAAATTACCCGAAAATACCCTTCAACTATAAATCATCCACACCAAATTGGCGACCACAGTGGGATACGAAGTTGCTTGAATCTCAGATTCAAGACCATTAAATAAAGTAGTTCAAATGGATCCTAATTTACAAGGCGTTTCACCCTCAGAAGTCGAAGGGGTGAGAGAAAATAATGAGCACACTACTGTGTCTCATGTTAATCACAATGGTGATGAAAAACAATCTATACAAGAGGAACGTGATCAACTAAGGACTGATATTAAGGCTTTAAGGGCTAATAAACAAGCAGAAAAGAAAATCAAAAGAAGTTTGGTGCATCAGCACTATACCATACTAATAATCCTGGTGAGAATGAGGAGTCCATAAAGACTCATCTTAACTCCAATAAAACGCATCGGTCCAAACGAGTTGTGAGCTCTACATCGGAGTCTTCTAATAGTTCATCTAATAATTCGGAGCTTGAGGAATTAGTCTCATCCAACAGTGATGAAGGCCGGTTAAAAAAGAAATTAAGGTTGACCAAGAAGCATTTAAGAAAAAGGATTGGCATGGTAGAATTAAAAAGTATCAAGGGAAATAAAGGGTTCGGCTGATCAACACATTGATCGTTTGTTGATCGATCCATTTATTTTTCAATTTGAACCAGGTATTTTTGCTACTCCTGTTAGTCCTGTTCTCACGCAAGTATACGCGGTCAAATAGTAGCAAGTAATAAGTAAGAAAGATCGTTCCCACGAAGACTAAGTGTATAAGACAAGAATTCACTTATGCAACAACGTATGATTATTAAACTAATGCTTGAACGAGTAATAAAGTATGAATTTAACTAAACAAATCAACTAACGAGATTATCTAACGAGTTTACTTATGCGAGAGAAAACATGGAACCCTAACTTTATTGTTTATTTTACTCAGAGTATTAATATACTTAATCAATATGTAAGATAACTACGATTACTAATCAGATAACACGAAATCAGTATACGCTACCTTTCAGTACACGTAAACCAAACCACTTAAACAACCACAAAAGAGATAGCAGTTAAGTAGACACCGCTTGCATGACAATCCTATATGTCTATATGAATTGAGGTACAATTGGTTTTAAGCACAAGTTACCTATTTCGATTACATAGGGTAATATGATATGGTTAGTGACATATTACGAATCATGAACAATCACAATACGAATCATTCAAGAACCTATGCTAGCATGACAAGTTCTAAACCCTTAAATCTACTTTCGCATTCATTAAAGATTAACAAACCAGATGTTCGCGACGCATCTAATGATAAACACAATCATACTAGGTAACCGATAAACATATCTCACAAATCAATTAAGAAATAAACCCTAAATATTATTCAAACAAATCCGCTAAGGTTCCATGACAACGATTAATTCATAATCGAACAAATCATCATCATCGGTGCAAAAGTTAACATAATAATTTAGGAAGAATGTAAATAAACGAATAAAAGTTTAGAGAAAGTTAAACCGAACAACTGCCTGCCTCCTGCCGTATGGTTGTATGTTGCCGCTGCCGAAAGAAAACCCAAAAAACAGCTGTCACCTGCCTTTTGCCGAAAGAAATCCACCGAAGCCGCAAATTCCGGTTTCTTTACCTCTCTCTCTCCGTTCTATGTTCTGCCGAAAGAAAAGTTAGTGAAAAATTCTGATTTTTCTTCCTGCTTTGACTCGCTTTGTATTATGCAGGATCGAAAAGGTAGCCAGTTGGCTTTTGTATTCTTTGTTTTATGTTTTGCCGCTAGAGAACCCAATCAGCCGTCTGTCCCTTTATATGCTGAAACTCTAGTTGAAATCAATTCACTTTTTTTTCCTATTGGGCTTTTTATCTTCTTTTCTCCCTTTTGCCTTTTCCTTCCAGTGGACCCACTTTAGGATCGGCAAGCCCATAATCCAATAATAGGATTTTGTTTGTTTATAGATAGATTCTCTATTCTAATTTATTTTCTACGGGCTCCTTCTCTTTCGTCTGTCCTAATTCCTTAGTAAGCCCATTTTGTCTGCCGTTTTCATTATCTATACTTGTTGTAGACATAAATTATGTCTGCACTTATCATTATTTATACTGTCGGCTGTTTGTCCTCTTCTTTTCTCGTCTTTTTATATATATTCTGCCGAAACCCTAAAAAATCAAATTACGAATCTTAAAATATTTATGCTAAATAAAATAATATTTTAAACAATATAGTTAAATAAAATCTTAGCATTAGTCTAATATTTTTTTTCTTAATTCAGCATTTTTTTTTGTGTGTTTATTTTAATATTTTTTTCTTAATTTAATATTTAAACAATATCTCACGAAATATATTTTCATTTTTTTCAATATTAATATATTTTTTAAACATTAATATATTTTTCTTTGGAAAAACACTGGTCATAACATATTTTTTAACATTAATATATTTTTCTTTCTTTTCAATTGTTTCAAAATTTCCTCCAAGTACATTAATTTTCCAGTTTCTTCAATTTCAACCCCAAATTTATTAATATTATCACAGTTTACCCGCGACACAAGTGCCTTTAAGAATACTGGAAAAACATGTTAAAACACAACAAATACTTGAGAATCGACGACGATTTCAAGAATAATAGAAGCGTAATAAGTGACATGAAATGCACTTATCAACTCCCAATGAGGATACTGTGTTTAGCCGTAGCCAGAATTGCAGACAATCACCCTTATCTTCAAAAATACTCTTCAGGCATCTTCCCAAACAGTTTGACAGTTCCAAGATGGAAAAGTATGATGGAAGTAAAGATTCAGATTATCATCTCAAACAGTTTAATTTTTTTATAATGAACTGTGATGATGATGACAAGCTACTATGCAGGGCTTTCTCACAAACCTTTAAAGAAAGTTCCCTCAAGTGGTACAATAGTCTCTCTTATGGATCTATAAATAATTTTGTTATATTTTGTGTTGCGTTCCGGAGGCAATTTGTTGGAATAAGGAAGCTTAAAGGGAATGGTGATACGATTATTCATTATTCCCAAGAGCTGAATGAGTCATTGAAAGAATATATCAGTATATTTATGAACATGAATGATGAGCTAGCTGATTGTTTTGAACCAGTAGCAATCTCCTCTTTAAGACAAGGTTTGAGTCCGGGTAATTTGGTTGACTCAATAACTCGAAAAAACAATAACTTTTGGTAGACTATTAAACCAAGTGAGGAAGAAAATTACTGTTGAAGAAACTAAGAATTCTAGATTGCCTCATCAGAATACATCCACTACCACAGTGTCAACTCCACAAATAACAACTCAGACCGGTTATAGATCAAAGGAAAGTAGATAGGGGTCGCATCGGCCCAAGCAAAATCAATCCAATCAGAATCAACAAGTTAGAAGTAAAAGGGGTTGATGGGTTCAACCAGAATGGTTTCTTGAGTTGGCAGAGAATGTAACTACAATTTACGACAAGACTAAAAATGATGTGCACTTTAGGAGGCCAACCCCATTACGGACCCCTAGAGAAACCCAAAGTACTCGTTTCTACAAGTATCATAATGATGTGGGTCATGACACACATGATTGTATTGCATTAAAGTAAGAAGTACAGAATCTCATTGAGAGAGGAAAGTTAGGCGCTTTTTTTAAAAAACAAGAAGGTAGCAGACTGAATAGTACATAGTCCAACGCCAATGTGCCCCGAACGACTTCTTCAACCACCCTAGGGACATCTAGGCCGGAAGACACTATGGTGATTATTGAAATATTTAATGTGAACTCTGAATAACTTGATCCTGATCCAAATCGGAATCAAGTGAGGGTGATAGTGGAAAAGTCAACTACAGTCTCTGATATGGTGAATTTTTTTGAGTCGTTAACCATATTTGGGGGAGACACCATGACAGCTCCCTCAAGTTGGTAAAAAAAACATGTCAACACCTTGACTACTTAGTTAGAAGGAAAAATGTCTACACATTTGTACCAAAACCCAGCCCCTTTCATAGTCTTTGTTGAAGACAACTTAAGAGATGTTGCAGGGCCACATGAAAATACAGTGGTAATAGGGGCATTAATCAGGGATAATGACATACGTCAGATCTTGATTGACACTGGTAGTTCGACAAATGTGTTATTTCTGAATACCTATAGGGAGATCAAAAACCCATCGATCATTTAGGGATCAAACAGAACTATTGTAGAATTCACAGGAAGTCCGACCGATGTCATCGGTGAGTTTGAAAATGAAGTGTTGTTAGGCAGAGGACCTTTTAAAAAAACACTGAAGGTATTGTTTGTTGTGGTTGACTGCTATCTTTGGAAGATCTTGGTTTTCCAGGATGCATGTTGTGGCCTCTAGTGTCTATTAATGTTTGAAATATGTTGTGGGTACACAAGTTGGTGTTGTGTGAAGGAGTCAGAAGGTAGTTAGAGAATGCTATGTAACAGATCTTGCCTCAAAGTCATTAGAGGGAGTTAAAGTTAACAAGGAATAACTATTACTGGAGCCTTCTATCGATGATAATAAAATTGATGATCCAATGGAGACTTCTAGTATTATAATACATATAGAAGAACTTGAGACACATTTCCTAACAGAAGGTAAAATCGTTAAGATTGGAACTAAATTACCGATAAGTTTGAAACAAAAGCTATTGTCTTTCTTATCGGACAATTTACATGTGTTTGCATGGTGCAATAATGATGTAACCGGGGTACCCTATGAATTAATTTGCCACAAGTTGTCAATCTAATATGACGTTGGACCAGTAATTCAAAGAATGAGGTCTTTTTCCAAAGAAAAAACCGATATGATAGTACAAGAAGTGGATCGGTTGACCAAAATGGGTCATATAAAAGAATTTAATACCCATTATGGACTGCTAACCCCGTTTTTGTCAAGAAAAAGTATAGAAAATGACGCATGTGTATTGACTTTAATGATCTTAACAAGGCATGTCCTAAAGATCCATTTCCGGTGCCTCAGATAGATCAGTTGGTAGACTCCACACCGGGGAGCAAGTTGTTGTCCTTCATGGATGCCTTTTCAGGATATAATCAGATACAAGTAGATCTAAACGATCAAGATCAAACTACCTTTAGCACAGTCATAGGGCTTCATTGCTTGCCATTTGGGTTTAAAATGAAGGAGCTACTTATCAACAATTGATGAATAAAACATTTGCTAGTCAAATTGGCAGAAACATGGAAGTATATAGATGATATGATGGTAAACAGCCTAGAGGATGAAAAACACATATCCGATCTTCAAGATAATTGTACTAACTTTGAAGCCATCAACCTAAAGTTAAACCTGGAAAAATGTATCTTTGGGGTATGATCTGGAAAGTTTCTGGGGTATGTCATAAGTGAAAAATGGATACAAGCTGATCCAGATCAGTTAAACGCTCTGTTGGCTATGGATCCTGCTCGAAATACTATAGAAGTCCAGAGGCTAAACGGGCGGTCGGTTGCGTTAAATAGATTTATTTCAAGATCATCTGACAAATGTGCTCAATTTTTTTTTTTTAAGTTTTGAGGAATGCTAAAGACTGAAATTGGTCTCCACAATGTGATCAAACCTTTCTTCAAATAAAAAAACATTTGTCTTCACCCAAGATGTTATTCAAACCTATCCAAAGGGAGAAACATTTTATGTATTTGGATGTATCAGAGTACACCGTAAGTGTCGTTCTAGTAAGAGAAGTGGATAATTACCCCCGACCAGTATATTATGTAAGAAAAAGTTTACTAGAAGTAGAAAAGAGGTATTTAAAGTTAGAAAAATTAGCCTTGACATTGGTAATAGCTGCTAGAAAAACGAGGCCATACTTTTAAGCACATTCGATTATGGTTCGAACATCGTTTTCCTTAAAAAATGTGCTAAAAAAACTGACATATCAGGATGAATGACTAAATGGTCAGTTGAGCTTGGAGATTATGATATTGATTTTACGCCTCAGACTGCAATCAAGGCTCAAGCTATAGCTGATTTCTTGGTGGAATTTTATACTAAAAGGCCTCACAAACAAAAGCGAGAGAACAAGTCTAAAAAATGGTTAATGTGAACAGATGGTGGGTATAGTACGATGAGATGTGGGGCTGGAATTTGTTTAGCTTCCCTTTATGATGATACCATGTATCAGGCTGTATGTTTTGGTTTCAGAGCATCTAATAACGAGTCAAAATATAAAGCGGCTATTTCTGGGTTAAGACTAGCTCAAATATGTGGAGCAAAGAGGGCTTGGTTAGTAAGAAACTCCCAGTTACTTATTAATCAAGCTCAAAGGCTATCTGAAACTAAAAAATATTAGTTGATAAAATATCTGCAAGTACTAAAGGGAGTTTTCATAGTTTTTAAAAGCGTATGGTATGAGCATGTCATTAGATCGGAGAATACTATGGCAGATTCTTTAGCCATCATAGCCTATTCTGAGGCCTACTCATGGATTCTTATGCAAGAATGCCCCTCCATAAGTTTAATTTAAGAAGAAAAGGATGAATCTGAAGAAAGTTTGAGTGTATCTGCCATGCAATCTAAATATTGGAGTTTGAGATACATTGGTTCATTTATGATGGAGTTTTACCTTCAGATAAAATCTTAGCTAAAAGAGTTAAGTACAAGGCTCGTGGTTTCTTGGTTTTAAGGGAGATTCTTTATAAAAACTCTTTCATCAGACCTCTCCTACATAGCTTAGGTTGTGAGGAATCCCAGCGCGTCTTATCCGGACTACACGATGGAGAGGGATCAACATATTGTGGCTATAAGGCCTTAACCAGAAGAGTTTTGTTAACAGAATACCTGTTAGCCAACTATAATGGCAGATACCAAGGATATGGTCAGGAGATGTGATCCTTGCCAAAGATATGAGAATGAAATCCATACACCAACAGTTCTCATGGAGTCAATATCTGAGCCCATACCTTTTGATAGATGGGGTTTGGACTTGGTTGGACCTCTGCCCATGGCATCTTGAGGTTATCGAACGATAATAGTGGAAATTGATTATTTCTCTAAATAGATGGAAGCTACCCCATTAGTTGGTACCACTTCTAAGATAGTTATCAAATATAAACTATCCAAAATATGTTGTCGATTTGGAATCCCCTAACGAATTATAATAGACAATTGGCCACAGTTTGACAATAAAGACATGGTTACATTTTTCACTTCCATAGGAATTCAACATTTCTTATCTTCTCCTTTCCACCCTCAGGATAATGGGCAGGTTGAAGTTGCTAATCGAACAATTTTGAAATGATTGAAAAAGAGTTTAGAAGATCTTGCAAGAAAGTGGTCGAGTTGTTTACAAAAATTATTGTGGGCCTACCGAACACTTCCCGAACAACCACTCAATAATCTCATTTTGCCCTCGTTTACAGGATAGATGCAATCACACCCATAGAAGCTACTTTGCCATCATTCAAGGTTCAAAACTATTCCGAACAAGCTAATGAAACGGAAGTTAGGAATCAGTTGGATTTGATTGAAGAAAGAAAAGTGAAGGCAACATCACACTATCAGGGTTTAATGAGAAGTAGATTTGCATCCAAAGTAAAGAGAATATATTTTCAATTGGGAGACAAAGTATTAAGAAAAGTCTTTTTGCACACCAAAGAGAAATAGTTTGGTAAGTTGGCTCTAAATTGGGTAGGCCCTTACATGGTGTGTGAAAGAATCAAGTCGTGAACATATAGACTTCAAGACAAAGAGGGTAAAGTTTTGAAGAATCCATGTAACATCGAAAATCTCAGGTTGTATTTAGAATAATACTATCTTGTAAATATTTACTTTGTCATACCTCAGTGTAAATATTAGGAGGCATACTATTTCCTACCCTGGTGGCACGGGAAGGTTTTAATGAGGTGTTTGGTTTTCAATCAATGATATCTTATTCCCTTTTCAAAAAATTGTTGTGACTAGGAGGAGATCAGATAAATTGAATATCTACTAAACACCCCGGCCTTCAAATGAAGTACCTTTGAAGTGATCAGATTTATTAAACACTTTTATCCTTCAAATGAAGTATCTTTGAAGTGATCATAATTATTAAACACCTTCATCCTTCAAATGAAATAGGTTTGAAATGATTCAACAAATTAAATTCTTATTAAACAAGTCGGAGAAATTAAATACTAATTAAAAGTTAGTCATTAGAAGAAAGAGAAATGCATACAAAGGGAAAACTTAGCATTACGTCGTAATCGGAACATGTCTGATCCATCATCAAACAAAATGCCTTGTCCATCCAAAGACTTTGGTTCATAGAGCGAAATATGAAAGAAAATAACAAAATACCTTGGCCATCAAAGGACTTTATTTTTAAACATAAAAAATTAAACGCAATAACCTTATAGCTCGTTCCCTTTGGTTCTTTCCTTACCTACATCGTTCTTGGGACTCTTAGCATCAACACTTAAGATTTCATTGGTTCCTTCGTCAAAGTCACTTTCACTTGAATAACCGTGTTTATCACCATCCAGTATGGTATGAAAATGTATCTTCTCGTATGGTACGTATTTCCACAAAGGTCCAAGGTTCATATTTGGAAAGGTTTCATGGAATAGCATAACCATATCCGAATTAATACCTTCATTTTTTTTAACGAATCCACAACACCAGCAACATACTTCTTTATCGTTGTTGCTATATCTTGAGCTTGATTCTTCTTTGGAAGGGTATTTTCTTCTTTTTTCTCTTTGAAAAGTTTTTCTAAATTCTCTTTCTCTCTAGATAAGATGCTGATAGTGCTAGCGTTGGTGGTTTATTGTTCCTTCAAATACTTGATCTCGGTAAAAGTGGTAGTTTCTAGTTCGGAGTATTTGGTTTGAAAATTTTCTTGGGCAGCTTTAGCCTTTTGTAACTCAGATTTTAGTTCCTCTTTCTCTTTACCTAAAGTTTCCATCTTTTGTTGTTCGGATGAAAGAGAACTCTTTAAGCTTTGATTTTCTATGCCAAGAGAAACTATGTCATTAGCCTGAGTCCTGAATTATCTTTCTAGGTCAAGGATTCGCCTGATATAACCCAGGATCTTGTGGCCCAAAGTATCTTGCTCACTTAACATTGCGAAAGACTCTCCTTCATAAATCGCAGCATTAGTCATGGTGGTTGTGTGCGGAAAAGTTCGTTCAAAGCCATCTTTTTCAAACTCGCTAAAATACATATTACTGAAGTCCTCAAGGTTGACATCTCCTTCAGTAGGATTGTGAATCAACTGTAGGAAACACCGGAGAGAGATGGTCAACATGTACCTCTCCCGGATGAGGAATATTAGTTGGGAGTGCGAGAGGAACTTCTGTAGGATGAAATATGATTTCTAAACCTTAGGTATCTTTTTTTATTTTTTCTAGCCTTTCGATCACCCCCTTCGTTGCGCCTTTTATGACCCTTTTTCTTCAGTTGAAGTGATGGGACTGATCCCACAGCCTCACCAATAGTTGCAACAACTTCCTCTAACAAACCGACATAGATTCCTTCAGGATTCTCCAAACTGGCCTCTTCAGGAAGCTGTTGAGATGGGTTGACTAAAACTTTCTTCTTCCTCTTGTTATTCTTCAACTTGTCTAGGTGGCTGGGAGCTTTGGTTTGGGCTGGTAAGTAGAGTTTGTCATCCTTCGCCTGAGTTCTTTTTAAGATGATGTCTGATGGAGGATAAGTGGTTAGTTTTTCCCAAGAGATATCTCTGCTTCCAGTAGTATTCCACATGTGATCCCTCAACATGTTACCAGAAGTGAAACAATTGTGAAAACCTAGCCCCCAATTATCCAACGCCCATTGATGAAACTTAGCAAAAGTAGCTTTTGCAACCTCCAAATTCTCTGAGAACATTTTGAAAAACTTACAAAGAGACACAATTAGACATAGTTATCAGTTTGGTATATCAACATAAAACCTAAGTAATAATAAAAATATGAACAACAGTTACCTGAACTTTTCCAATATCTAGTTAGTTGGCTTGGATCTGACTCATAGTTTATCATATTCCCATTCTCCCAAGCCCCGCTTATGAAAATGAACAGAGTCCTCCATAGTTTCTCAGCTTCCAACAGACCATTCACTATTTTTTAATCGTTTCCCATGTTGTAATGATAAAAAAGGATTTGATGGTTTTTGCACAAACTTGCCACAAAAACGAACTGCTCCATAGGCATTGGGTTTTTTAACAGTATGGAAACAGTGATGCTGGCTATCAGGGTATACCAGGAGTTTGGGTTCAATTTTCTTGGGCAGAGTTTGACCAAGTAAAAGTATCTAACTATTTTAGTGTCTAAGGGGAAACGAAGACCCGAGTTCAGCACCTCGTGTATACCATCACCTCATTTACTTTACAATCCATAGGGGTTTTTGGAGTGATAGGAATTCTCACCTTAACAGACTCTAGAAAGCCCCATTTGATTCTTATCTGATCTAATTCGGTGGTATGAGTATACACGTAAGAAATTCTTTGAAGGGCCATTAGATATTTCACACTAAACTTGTGAAAGTTGGGCCGACGTTTCCTTCCGAGCACTACGAAAGTGAATCACTATTTGACAGTCCCATTTTTTCTCTACCATTACGACCCGATGTAGTCCATGTCTGTCTGGATTTCTAATGAAGTGTCCTCTCCACTGTCCTCCATATGTTCTTCCATTATGGTGGGCGGCTGTTCAGGAAATGTATCACCATTAGTTTCTTTCCCACTCTGAGCAGCCTTATTGGGAGGAAGTGATGGACTTTGGTTCATCGAAAGTTGGGCATAAGTTTTTATTGCTTATGAACTCGTACCTTTTGAGGGGGGAGGGGTACTCCTAGATTGGGAGAACCGAGTGAATCTTAGGGGCGTAGTAGTCTCAGTATCAGAGCCCATAACAATTAAAGGGGAGGGTTTCCTTACGATTTTATTTTTCTTGTCCTTAGAAAAGGGCTTTATGGGTAGTTGAACAGACGATTCAGAGTCTAATGTGGGAAAAGTTGGGGAAAAGAGATTTTTTTGAATTCTTGAGGTTCTGGATGAGGAAGAACTCTTGTCCGGCTCTGGTGTTGTTTGACTGATAACTCCACCATAAGAGGCAGGAATTCCAACAACGTCTTTTGCTTTTTTTCTTGCTCTCTCTAAATCAGACAGATTTAGCCAACCTCTTTAAATCAAAGCGGTTCTGGCCGTGAACATATAAAATTCTCAATCAACCAAAATTATTTATTTGAAGCTTTATGTTGCTAAGGTAATGAAACAATGAAACATAGTTAAATAAAGGTAAAAGACACTTGAGGGGTTTACTTAGGGGAGATAAATATTTCAAGTAATGATTATGGGCTATTAAGTACAACCTAATTAATTTTTCTAAGAGATAGGTGCAAGTACCAAGGAGAAAAAACGGCTAAGAGGTTGAATCGGTATAGGACACGTGTCTTTTTAGAAAATCTGCCTTTTGGTTAATCTATAAAAGCGTTTCTGATCCGATCATAATTTAATTCTCTTGAACTCATCGGAGGTAACTCAGACTATTTTTCATTTGATAATTTAGATCTTCCAAAGTATTTTTGGAAATACCTAAAAGAGGGTACTGATAAGGTCAGATATTTTCAGAAGTGAAATTCCACCATCTCCGAAGGGGTAGTTTGGATATTTTTCAGATTATACTTTTTCATGAACATTACACATAAGTGGATCATGACTCAGCTGTGTGCTAAACACTGACTCATCTTTGGCATTGGACTTTAAAACCTGACTCGGATCCAAAATCCGACCCGAATGGCCCATGGGTCACCAACTAGTATAAATACCTCAACCAACCTTACTTACTAGGTTGCACTTTTTCTAGAAATTAAAATACAACTATACACGTATCTTATCTCTCTACTAGTTACTTAACAATTAATACCTAATAGCCAAACTACCCGAAAATACCCTCCAACCATAAATCATCCACACCAAATGTGACAGATACTACATCATCCATTACAAACAAGAGTCCAACTTGAGCCTTTTGGCACTAGACGAGCAAGTTTTTTCGAACAAAAAATAGTCTTGAAATGTGATAAACCTCGGGTCTTGTTGTTCTGATAGGCATGGCATGACCCCGAGCCTCCTCATAGAAGATATCATGATATATAAGGCTCTCACATTCGATCAAACTTGGCTGAGGTTGGGCAACAAATAAAGATAGACAAAACCATATGCACGAGGTTACCAAGTAATCCTAATACATATCTTTCTAGTACATTTCTTATAATTATGTTTACACCTCACGTAAGCCCCTCATAGTGGCCACATTTCAAACAAACAAATATCTATGTGACCAATCACAAATAATAACATATCACCATACAAAAAACATACAAACGAGGTTATAAAGAGAAAATACAAATACCACTATAGGTTGTAGATTTAGTATACAAAGCTCACATAGAGTATTGCAACCAATTTTGACCGAGCTAAAGGTGTGGTCAACTTCTAAAATTTGGAGAGAATATGAACCCTAACTAACTAGAGAAATCAAAATAAATCTACAAGTATCTTAATCAAACTAGTCACCACACAAGAGAATTTTCATCAGTGTAGGATGAGATCCAAAATATCACAGATAATAGTAAAATCCTAGAATTCATCAAGGGTCAAACTTCCAGAATCCACATATCGTAGTGCAAAAACCACAAGATGTATAAGGCAAGCTTCTTCGAGAAAATCTCCCACCCACGACGTATTGAGTGGTGGAAATATTGGTCATCTATGAAACTTATGATAAATAATTGGATCTCAAGCTGAATAAGCATATAATTTATATAATTTATAAATGAGGTACTCTTACCAAAATATTAAACTTATCTAAAAAACATCATATTGTTGACCTAAATGTTCACTAAATGGAACAAACTTTGGTTCATGTCTGAAAACATTATCATTACAGTATTAAATGTGATGATGACATGAGCGGTAGTAAGGTCCAATAAAGATATGGTAGTTATCATCATCGAGATCGATGAGGCAAAGATCATAAGAATAATGCTTAATACCTATAATTTACCAATATTTTATTCGAAACGACCTATGATTAGATATGTGGCATTGTACCGTGAACATCTTCATAAAAAGTATTATCTAGTTTCATTAAAGTAGAAACTCCGATACTCAGAGAATTAAAGCTACAAGTAGTCTTAGGGAAAAAAGAATGTGTGAATATAATATAATACATTTTCATGGTACTAAATGGCTCATCATCTTACGATGCCATCATTGAATGACCATGACTTAACCAAATGCATGTCGTTATTTTCGTACTATATTAATGCATTCGATACGTAGTTAATGTTATGATCGAAGTAATTTATAGTAGACAATAAGTAGCCCAAAAATATTATGTCATTTTTTATACCCAATAAATAATAATTAACGAGAGAACCTATAATATTAGACGACATATACAATTAGAGAGAACCCTCTTGTACAGAATAAATAAGGAATACAATAAAAAAATTGCTTTGGAAGATGTAAAACTAGTTTTTTCAATCAATATTAACTTCATACCACCAAAGTAAATGCATAAATCATTCTCACATAATAAAATCGAGTCAATCATAATCGAAGTCACTCTATTAACCCAAATCGTCCACATCAGGGAGGGTTTTAGCATATCTAAATATAAATACGATGTTAGTCGAGAAGAAAAATAAAAATTGGTAAATGTGTCAATTTCAACGATTGAAACTGAGATGTCCCAAGAATCAATTCAAAGTTCTGTAAATTGATAAACTAGTATATGCCACTTCGGTAAATAATATGTTGTCCCTTATGGGTGTTTATAGAGGATATAATCATATTGCAATACATTTGTATGATAAAAAATACAAAACTTTCACGACCTTAAGAAGAGTACATTGATACAAGCTAATATCTATTGGTCTAACAAATATAAACATTATATGGAAAAGTCTACAAAAATATATAAAAATACATTGATGATATGCTAGTTACAAGAAAATACGAGACAACTCGTTTGTACGACCTTAAAGAAAATTTTAGGCGATAAACTTAAAGCTGAATAAAAAAAAGTGCATGTTCGGGGTCTACTCATTTTTCTAGATATTGGTTAAGTAATATGGGCATCGAAGCAACCTATAGTAGCCATTTGAATCTAGAAACCATGATGTTGTCATGGAATATCAAGGATTTTTATATACTAACGCGAAGGTTGGATGCACTAAACATATTCATTTTGAGAGTTTTAGAAAGGGCATTGTTTTTCTAAATATAAAATAAGGTAGGTTTGGTTCAACTTTACACCATAGTGTGGCGAAACCTTTTAGAAAATCAAAAAACATTTGGCTTCTCTAGAAGTAATAACATGACCAAACTCATGCAATGCTATTTATTTATATTTGTATGTATATGATCATTATAAGTGTAATGAGCCATGTGTAAATTTATTAACCATATCAATAAATTTATCCTCCATATCAAGACTCAATACTTACAAATAGAGAAGCTTACATTGGATTTTATGGTGCATGCTAGAAAAATAAGGCCATAGTTTAGGCCCACAACATCACAGTGAAAAAATATCTGTATACGGAATGTAATTTAAAAGTATGATATCTTAGAAAGACTCATTCGATGGTTAATAAAAATTAGATATCTCCATATCAAATTCAAACCTAGGATTGTCATCAAAGCACATGCCTTGGGATATTTCCTCAATTATTTCCAAACATAAATGTCGACTCCCTTTGAAAATAATTTAGAATTATTTTGCACAATTTGAACGAATATGGAACATATAAAACATCATACACCATAGACCGGAGTACATTCTCTTAGATACATGTTTTTTTAATTTTGTAAAAAGTCAATTCATATTGTTTATGCATTCTAGATATATTATTTCATATTTTGGTGGTACAAGTAGATTTTAACAAGGAACACTTTAAAAATATATCGTGTCTTTTTATTTCGAGTAATGTTTTATATATGTACTATACAATTCAATTGTACCTAAGAAATCTACATAAAGTATTACTGTGCCGAAACATTTAACATAAAGCACTTTTGCGCCAAATAAATTTATGCATAACATTATTATGTTGAAGAAATTAATACATAACACTAACATGAATTACCTTTCCAAGCCAAGAACCTAACATTCAGTTTACACTTATTCACTTTAATAGAGGTCCAATATAACTTGTTATTATGCGAAAATACGTAAAACTAATCTAAGTATTACTTTACTTATTCTTTATAATATATTTATAATATTTTTAACTTATATAAACTTTCAGAAGGTAACCGAGCTAAATAATTTAATTTCAAAATTAAATGAACAAAAAAAATGTATCTATATACATCTAACATGAACATGAAAACGTACAATAGTTAAAACACATTTGCAGATAAAAACATAATAAAAAAAACAAAAATTCGCCTAAAGGTCGAGCCTCTCGACAAGTATACAAATTTATTTTAATATAAAAATCATAATTTATTTGATAAAATTTTCAATCGACACACAAATTTAAAAAATCAGTCATTCATAAAATTGTCTCTATAAGAGGACTTGATTACTTAAATAATTATAATTAAAAAACATAAAAAAAACTTTTCAACGTAACTGTTAGGTGGAAAAACATTTTCTTCCTCAACTTCAACTTCGAAAGGAAAAACCATTTTTTGTTCAACATTATCTCCAAGGGTCGGGATATATTTTATCTTCAACCAAACCTTTAGGTTGAAGATCATTTTTTCCTTTTTCGACTAATTAGACAAGCATAGTTTTTATCCTCCATTTCGTTTGTTCATTAAAAACCTCAGTTATGAAAAATTCTTATTTTATTTCTAATGATTTGGGTAGCAACACTCCCTCTATAAAATCAACATCACTGGGAGGAAAAGTCTTCTTTTTTCACCATATTCCAAATAAGGAAATTCAGTAACCATTATATCATAGTTTATTTCGAAATATTTTACATAATCTTATGTTATGTTTTCTATATCTCTCGAATAAATATGATTCCTAGCACCCGTATGATAAAAATAGTTCTAATAGATCACTGATCTTCAGACACTATCTTTCATAGTCACTTCACATCTGTGTATGTTGAAGTTTGATGAACAAGCATAATGATATTTGCTTATAGAATTTTTTCGTATTCGACAATTTTTTTGGCATATAACATATTTTTAGTTATTTTAAACGAGCTTTATGTCAAACCAATTCATCATTTAGTTTATTTTTATGATTAAGTAGTTCATCTTACAATAAAGTATTAATAATATCCAACAAAACTTGAGAAATATTGAGCATCCTCTAAGGTTAAGAGTTGTATTTTCAGTTCGTTAATCTTATCGAGACAACCAACCAATTGGGTTTGAACCCTTTCTAGTTCAGCTACATGAACCATTGATTTTTTTTATTTCGTTTCCTTGTTATTAGTTAACTGATCTTTAAGATGAGCATAGAAGTCCTTAAATATTTGTTGTTGAAGGTTTGTATATGTTTCCATCTAGGTTTTTTTGATCTTAATTTTCCTATGGTTCTCTAAGGGTCCAACTATCGGCGTCTTAGATCTAGCCTTTTCAGTTTACCCTCTACTTACACCATCACCATCATATAGAAGGTGTTATATACTATTTGAAACAATAATAAATAAGTTATCAATAATAATTCGAGGTTAGAAAAATAAAATTTGACATATTTATTCTCTATATATATTGTATTGATTCTAAAAGTAGTAGTTTTTATTGTCAAATTTGAACAAATCCGCTATTTATTATAAAATCCCGATGAATCAATATATTAATAATATTTATTAATTTAGTTAGAGAAATTAAATGTTACTCTTAATATTAACAGTAATTTTAAACTAAATAATTATTATTATTATATTTATATTATAAAATTAAATAAACAAATAATTTTGGTGGCAATAAGTAAAAGAAATAAAAAAAAAGAAAAAAAGAAAAAAACAGTTAAAACATAATAAGCTGAGAAAATTAGAGAATAATATATATATATATATATATATCATTTTCAAAGAAAATATAAATTATATAATTGATATATTTCCATTTGAAACTCCAGACATAAAAACTCCAGACATAATAATTGTGAAAATAATTATAAGTGTTATTTGAGCAATACTAATTGCATGTCTTATAAAAAAGATGATCGGACTAAACTTGAAATATTATACTAAAGATATTCTAAAATTTTATCAAACTAATATCTATTACAAATTTGAAGGTTGGGATCAAATTGTTCTGTAATTAGTACACTGGTATACCAAGATGTAAAATTGTTCAATGAATATGCATCATGAAAGTTATTGCGTGAGAAAACTATCTAATTTTTGTCATGATTGGGACTATTTGAGCGTCCACGTACTTAAAGCCATGCTAATGTGACTTTATTACTAAAATATTTGGACTATTGTCTATTTTAGGTCAGTATCAAAATTGTCTTGCGGTTTATACACTAAATATATCATAATACGAAAGTGTCATGTAGTATATGTATAATGGGGTTATTTAATAAAACATTGGCTAGTATGTGTCATGGCCGGAGTTATTTGTGAGTCCCCATGTTTAAAACCAAGTTAACGTAATTGAAACACTAAGACAATTAAATATATTTTTAGCTAATAAAGATGAACTTCGATGAGATATACAACAAATATGAATTTGGGTAAAATATGCAGTTAACTATATGTTTTATGTGAATAATTTTGAGTTGTTATGATTTAAGTTATGATGCTTAAGAGTAAAAATATAAAATAATTCATGCATAATATGGAGTGAGATGTGTTCTCATTAAACAACAATATTTTTCAAGAAATAAGAAGAAAAAGAAGTAAGACATGGTATAGAAGATTTAATTTGTAAATTATTTTCCCACGTGTTTAAAGTTATATAAAAACAAACTCATTATGTTTTATAAATAAAATATAATTTTATTTACTCCATTATTTTTTGTTATAAAATTATTATTCAAAAGGGTATTCGAGATGAGTTTCACATTATACTACGTCTTTTACTCAAAATGATATTATAAAGAAAGATAAAATTCATTTATCTCTATTCCCATCCATACTTGTTGAGTCACCAAATCAATGACATGTTGCCCTGAGTCCACGATTCATCTTAAAACCATTTCATCATATGGGGAAGAACTTCTTCCAGATTCGTTAAGTCCGACAAATCAAAGGACTATCAGGGAGGAATATTATCCAATACTTGAGTCTTATAAGGAATAATGTCAGTAAAACATGAGATAAATGATCCTGAATGATTTATTCTCTAATGCTCCTAGTTGTTGTAGATGTTATATCCTTATTATAATATTTTTTAGTAAAAGTGAAAAATGTAGCAAATAGTTATCCATATGGTACAAGAAAAGACTTAGCATGTGTTTTTTCTTTATAGAAGACACTACGGAAAGCTCGACAACATGTTTTGCAAGTTTCAAACCACCAATGTGGTCTCCCCTTTTTTGTTTCGTCTTGGCACGACCATTACCATACTTCATATGTTGCATTCTGTTTTGAAGCAGCCCTAAACTCTGGAAACTAGCGACTTGCATCCAACATTTTAAAATAATAACATATGATTCATCATCTACCTCTTTTACTTAGGATTGTTATATGACCTTAACATTCGATATTACTATACTATTTCATTTCCCCTCAACAAGGATGGTTTTTGGGGTTACCCCGCCAATACCGATCCTTTTTACCAAGGAAAAAAAGAGTTTAATCCTTTTTTTTCGAAGATTTCTCAGTGTTTTACACTGTAGTCTAATCTCATGGTCGATTACCACATTATCCCCATAAGACACCATCTTTAATGAATCATCCTCTAACGATAAATATTCTAGAGTAACAAATCTCTTGATGAGAAATATATTTTGATATAATTTCTTCAAATCTTGCCCAACTACATTAGCTAGGTAAATAAACTTTTACTTTCTTGACTCTGTCTGATACATAAAAATACATATATGCGCTGCTAACTACATAATATGTCAGGCTTTAAAATCAACAAAAGAACTTGTTCTAAACCCTAAAGTTAATGAAATAATTGCGTGTTAATATGTGATTTCTCTCATAGTAGGAAAAATAAAAACGAATGCATGTCTACCAATCTTCACACACAAATACGAAACTTTTCATCTAGATTTTTTGGAGTATGACAATTCGGTTTCCACTTTATATTGACTATGCACTAAGGATATTTCACATAGTTAGTGGACATAATTGAAACGATCAATAACCTTAAACCGTTTCGCACTAATTGGTTGGACCACACTTTGAATAACTAAAACAATCCAACAATATATGATTTAAGAGTAATCAAACCCTTGGGGCAAGTATAGTCGTGAAAAATACGTTTTCATCCTCAAAATATTATGTAAGAGTATCTCTCTCTATGTACTCCGATAATTTTTATTGTGCTCGCATGCAATGAAGATGATCTTCCTCATGAATAATATATGTTTGCTCAAGGATTCTTTCAGAATTAAATCTTTATGAGCATCTCATAACAGTATAAAAGTGGATACCTTAATAGTAGCGATTTGGGGATTTCTAATTTTCATATGGGTAGACAGTGAAGCGAGAAGCTCCGCATCGAATACTGGTGGTTTCACTTCTGAACTTCTAACCATCTTAGGTAACACTACTATAAAATATTTACAAATCAATATTTCATAACTAGAACCTTTCAAATTTGATTGCACAACTTGATTCCAGAACATTGTTGGTAAAAAAATGAAAAAACAATGTAAACAAAGTTTTTATTGAATGAGATCAAAAGAAAGCTCAAATATTTAAACGAAGGGGAAATAAAATGGGGATAATGTAAATTAAAACTCATATTAGTTTTGTAGCACAAATATATCTCATCCAAGTTGTCCAGGTGTTGATGATCTAACGGTCCACAATATTGCCTCAAAGAAAGCAGTCTAAATTACAATGCCACACTTGGGAAACAAATTTTCACATGCTTTATGTTAGGAATAGAGGTACCAAATATTCTACTTACAAATACAAGTATGAAAAAGTTGATCTCCGAACTAGTTTAATATTGTCCATTTTGGGCCCGAATGATTGTACAATCTATTTCCAAAAGGCTTCATACTATTTGAGATATGTTTTTACTTATATGACATTGATCATTTTCATATCTAACTGATGTGGTACTTTGGTCGCACCTAATGAATGCACATATCGAACAAAGTGTCACTTTAACTTCCTCTTTAATGACTTTTATTCATTCATTATAATTAGGTTATGACCCACCTGAGCCATAAAGCTTTATAACAGATCTTTCTGCTCACTATAATAATTATACATTGGATGAGTTATATAGATTTACAATAGAATTTCATATTGAGCATAACTATCATTCCCTCAATTGACTTTCACCCACTCATTTTAATCAGATTGTATCACACTTCAACACTTGAGCCATAGATTTTTACAACATATATATCTATCCTCATTTAGATTAGATCATATTTTTTTTTTCAAAAAGATTTATAATATATATTTTCACTTTGATCCTAATTGGGTTATTATGTTAGACACTCAAGAATTTCATCCACGTGGTACTCTGTCTAAGCTTTAAGCTATAATACCAATTGTTGAGAATATGATAGTGAATAAAATATATTGGTTTCAAGGGTCAGAATTGCTGAAGGATGAGTTGAATAATCATGAGGCTTTAAGATTGGTGAGTCTTGTTTCATTCAAGTTCTAGTCACTCATGCTTATATGTTTCATGATGAGAAAACAAATAATAAAATGAATATATTTGGTGATTCTCATGTTCACTGCATATTTTATGTTTACAATGTAGCTTATATTATTATTTAATAGTTGAGATATTAGGCCTATTATACCCAATATCTACAAAACTATTATATGTTGTTTGTTTAGTCCTATATAAATAGACTCTTGGGGTTGTAAAGAAAACAACATTGAAAGTTGTAACTTACTTTTATCACAATTAAACTATTTATTTGGCGGTGCCCATGGATGTAGACATTATTATTGAACCACGCTAAGTCTTGTGTTCTTTTTTATTTTATTTTATTTATTCTATTTGGGCATAAACCATTTGTGATATATATTACATAATAGACCTTGGTGGTATCATTCTACATTGGATATTGAGTTTAACCTTGATACATATATGGGTAAAGTATATTAGAGTAATAGATATTTCGACCATAGTATTTCGGATAATGTTATCTAAAACCAGGGATGTTATTCTAACAGAAACAAAATATGGTTGTTGAAAAACTTGTTGAGCCGATTATGAAATGAGATGCGTATAATGTTGTCGAGGTTGCACAAGTGTCTGAATTGGTTGGGGATGATGTTGGATAAGTGGTTGATGAGTTACACATGAAGGTTGGACGTTAAGCTTATCTTTTAGGTTCAGAGCCCGATGGTGCTCTGCAAATTGACCTCCAAGCAAGTGACTTATTTTGATGATATATATTTTTTGCTTTGTCCTGATGTTTACAACGAGATTGTTAATGATACCTATGCACCGAGTATTCTAATCCCAACCAAGATAAAATAATATATCACTTGATGAAATATAAAAACGGCGACATTTACAAAATATGTGTCCTCTCATGCGAATTTGAAAACCCCTCATAAACTTTCATTGATTTTGATTGTTGAGAATTTGTCTAACCTCGAAGGTCTCGATCTCATATTCTACACTTGAAATTTAAGTAAACTCGATCATATGAGCTCGACTCTCCTCCGCTAGTTATGATTAAAATAAGGTGGGATCAAGTAGGCTTCATGATCACTAATGGGCCTCGATCTCCGCAAGAGCCTTATCCAATTATGATTTTCTATAATCCAAAAGATAGGTAGTAACTAATAACTTTATGATGTAGATTTTGTAAAGATACTATTCATGTACTAGTATTTCTCATAGATGATGCAACTGATGATGCTCAACCTAGATAGAACACTTAGAAAGGGTCGAGACGAGCCAAAATGTTATACATATAAGAACATAATATAAAAAGATAATTTAAAGAGAGTCCGTCACTATCTACGAAATATTATATTTATGATTCATCAGTCTCAGGGTGAATACGTTATCTATTTATAGTCTTACATGTGAGATTTTGGCACATGAGGCCCATTAACAATTAGAATCACTATTTGACCAAATAGTCACTCATGGCTAGATATGATTTGTTCACACTCATATAGTTATCCGACTAATAATTTGTTTATCAATAATAATAATAGTAATAATTATTACTATTATTATGAATTTTTTTTGTTAGCATTATAAATAACTAATTTTGTTTGAAAATATGTGTACAAATCTTATTATATTTAAGTTACTATGTTTATCAATATATATATATATATTACGGACAAAAAATATATTTCTGAAAGTACCATCAACTTTTTTTTTAAGACGAACAAAAGTAGATCCATTAATAATATTTTTTTGGATTTTTTTTCCGTCCGTAACATGCGAGACAATCCATAACTAACCATACGAGACTAGGAAAAACCAACCATGCAAGACTCAATTTTTGATTTCATGTTATTGTGCATGTGAAAGTAACAATAAAATCACATCTTTATCCTCTAAAAATACATTAAACTCGCATCTTCTTTAGCTGTTGTACGAAGAGCTCGCATGATTATATTGTGCTGGGGAATATAAAGAACTCGCACAGTTCATTATAATAAAGAACTCTCATGTTTAATATTCAATAAACTTTCATGTTTAAAAATGTACAGAACTCTCATGGTTGAAAACATAATGTACAGACCTCTCATAGTTAAAAATATACAGAACTCTCATAGTTGGAACCATAAGGATCTAGCACATCTAATAAACTTAAAACCGAATGGTTTAATACACAAGAATTCACACGGTTGGATTATATTGAAGAACTCTCATGTGTAATATTCAATAAACTCGCATGGTTAAAGATGACAACACTCTCATGGATGGAAACATAAGGATCTAACACAACTAAAACACTTAAATTTGAATGGTTTAATATACAAGAACTCACACGATTGAATTATAATGAAGAACTCTCATGTCTAATATTCAATAAACTCGCATGGTTAAAAAAGTACATAACTCTCATAGTTGGAAACATAAGGATCTAGTGCAACTAATAGACTTAAAATCGAATGTTTTAATATACAAAAGCTTGCACGGTTAGATTATAATGAATAACTCTCATGTTCAATATTCAATAAAATCGCATGGTTAAAATTGTACAAAAATCTCATGGTTGGAAACATAATGTACAAAAATCTTATTGGGGATATGGTAACATATCTGGAGGATATGATTATAGAAAAATAGGATGATATTGATGAAGACAATATGATATATGACTTCAAATTCTAAGTTTTATGTTTTGTTTGGTCATTGTTTGAGTTTTTATTATTTCCTAGTTGTTTGTTTGAGTTTTTATGATTTACTCAGTTGTTGTTCAAACTGTTATTTGATTTCCTAAGTTGTTGTTTGAGTATTTATATTTT
Organism: Limnanthes douglasii subsp. nivea; assembly: GCA_036936605.1. Taxonomy (NCBI): domain Eukaryota; kingdom Viridiplantae; phylum Streptophyta; class Magnoliopsida; order Brassicales; family Limnanthaceae; genus Limnanthes; species Limnanthes douglasii. The sequence continues at coordinate 75,631,599 of JAUPFV010000004.1, forward strand.
CATCAGTTTTTATTTGACCTGTTATTTGATATCCTAAGTTGTTGTTTGAGTTCTTATGTTTTCTGTAGTTGTTTAAGTTTGTTATTTAAAGTAGTCAATTTTTACTTCATCGTTTTTTGCGTTCATTTTTTCAGTAGTATTGTTTATTGCACTCTATATCTTGTTACACCATAATGAAACCCTTATATGTTATAACTGGACACCCAAATCTAACGCACATAATTAATCATAACGCACATAGGGATATGTGTTTTTTGTATTTATTATATGTCACGAGATGATTGGGGTATGAGATTACATTATCCATATCTTATACGTGCCAAGTAGCGATTGGTCTACTTGGATTATGTTTTCCAAAGATTAAATGGTAAATAAATATATGCTCTCCTCTTATAACAACACAACCTGAAAAACTCCAAATAGAAACTCTAAAAATGTATTTTTGGAGTGAGTTGGAAGATGAATATTTGATGAAATCTTCAATCGAAGTGGGTAAAACCTATAAAAATGAATGGGTTAAACACTACTGGAAGGTAATGTTATGCCAGATGTATTTCCTGTACGGAAAGGATGGCGTCCAGTCGCCTAAAATTTCAAGACACTTGGATGAGGTAAAAATTAGGTGAACCCATCTAGAGAAATTTCGTGTACACCTAGTTTTCAACCTCAACAACGATGAACGTCATGCTGCGTTTAAGTTGTCCAATTGCCAAGTCACTGATACTTTAATGGAGGACCAACTGGATCATATCCATGCCTACATTTCTACCAGTATGGATGAGGAAATGCGTGTTGCTGCGCTGGACTACCAAATTGCGAAAGATGAAAGGAAGTTGCTGAAACAGAACTAGCTTGACAAATAAACTTCGTTGACTAGAAGTTATTGCAAATGCTTTCCTTAGTTATTATTTTAGTTTACGTTTTCCTTGATTGTTCTTTGGGTTTTTATGATTTCCTCAGTTGTTGTTTGAGTTTTATGTTATTCATAAGTTGTTGTTCAATATTTTTTATGCAATTTTTACTCTTTTTTTTGTGTCCATTTTTTCAGAAGTGGTATTAAATGACTAAGAGGTACAAAAAAACTTGATTTTGAGGTTTCATTATAGAGAAATTGTGTCTCATTTTAGCCATGCTCATAGAAATAACCATATTAATAACAATAATAATAATAGTTATAATACTTATAATAACAATAATAATTATAGTAATAATAAAAAAAATTATCATTATAAAATCTTTCCTATTGCCGCCACTACACGTCGGAAGGTGCCTCAATTCTGTTATGCACCGGTGGCACTAGGCCAGAGGCTTAGGGTTGGCACTGTTTTAGTTTGTCATTTTGGCAGTCGACGCCAAAAGATGGCGTGGTGACCCCCTTTTTCACGTCAAATAGTGGCGTGGGAGGCAAGCCTCACGTCAACCTTCGGCGTGATTATGTATCTCTACGCCAACAGTTGGTGTGAGGTTGGATCAATACACCAAACACATGGCGGATTGGCTCAACAATTTTTTTGAAAAAATAATTTTTAAACGATATTTTAACAATGTATGGATCAATGCTTCTACCAATCTAATGCTTATTTAATACATAATTTAAATAGTTTACAACCCAAAAACCACAAAACAACAACTAATCCCGATTTAATTCTAAAATTACAACACAAATACAATTATAATTCTTTGGTTAAGTCAACTAGCTCACATTCTACGAATTGTGTCGGCGTGATATTTTTTAGTCGTGAAAAAACACGGATTCTATCTAGCAAGGGGATCGACCAAGAACTAGCGCCGTCTCTAGCTGTGCAGAGCCACGTTGGATCTATATTCAGGAAAGGTGAACCTTGAACCAAATCGATCTACAATTTGACTTTGAACGTAAGTGTGCATTTAAATAATAAATAACTAAATGCATTTAAATTAAAATTTGTTTACTTACGTGAACAAAATGGTTTGTATTGACAAATGCGACACCGTTATCCTTTATAGAACCATCCTTTGGTGGTGCATTTTCACCTGTAAGTAATTCGTACATCCACCGGTAGTTAGGAAATAGAAAACATAATTGAATGTCGTCGCGACTAGTTTTTCACAACTAGGTAACGAAATCCAATTTTTTATCGCTGCATTCTATTTATTATAACTCAATCGGTGTAGCTCTTAATCGACTTCACCATCGTCGTCATAATAAGCGACACATTTATAAAACTCTCGATGCGTCTTTAGCTTGTGAACTGTGGCTTCTCTAACCATTTGTTATCCACTATTGTAACCGACCATTCATGTGTGATGACTCTAAAACCACAATTATCATTGGGTATCACATTTTTAATTCGGCTTATGAAATGACGCATAAATTGAGGCATGTATTTCAAATACCTCGAGTCTGGCACGTTGGGAAACCTCGACGGAATTGGTTTAACCAAAAATGACGGTATAACGGTAATGTTATTCAACGCAACCAAAGTTCCTAAACCTATACATGAAACCCGTTTTTGTTTTGTTTTTGGAGATTTCGCTCCAAAATTAGTACGAGTGTGTGCGGCGACCGTTCGGTGCTACCAAAATTGCGGCGACCGTTAACATTTTTAGAGTTTCAAAACTATCTCGAGACTCGAACCATTCTTGGTCGACGTATTCATGATAGAAAAAACTCATTTTTGTTGAATAATACCATTGGAGTTTACTACTTTTACCGCAACCATGACCGTGGCCTCCGCCACGTCTAGGAGTTCTACCGCGAGTTTTAACCTTTTGGAAGGGTTTGCAAAGAAGTGACGTCGAGGGATCCAAAATGCGTTGATTTTTTTAAAACCAATGGCTTTGTTTGTAAACATGAAACTCTTCAAGTTTAGAATTGAAATTTACAAAATTAAGCTTCACCTTTTCTTCGCCAGTTAGTTTAACTCGGGGAACGATATCTGGTCTCTTCCAATGCTTGTCTATAATTCGAGTAGGTACATACCCATCTGCTTTTTGGACTGCTTCTAGTTCGTGGCTACACGGTAAACCTTGGGTCGTACGTTGGATGCAAACACATGAATATTTATCACCTTCACTTTTATTCACAAAGTTATCGTATACTATCGCCAATGTAATATGTGATACGTACCCCCGTAAAAATTTGAAAGGTTTAAAATCTTGGAATTTATGAATTAGACGACACTTTCTAAGCTACATCGATTCTTTTATGGTCGAATGTTGCATCACCAACAAACCATGTACTTTCTCCCAAAACCTATCGAAATTCAATCGGCTTGACCCGATATACTTTTTCAATGTAGCATGCGAGTTTTCTGCCCTATTAAAGGTGTGATTATTGAAATGCACGATTATGTTAGTATACACGTGAACATACATCTCTTTATAAAGCGTAATCCACGAGTCTACGACATAATAGACCGTCTTATCATGCTCTTTGAACACCAACCGCATCTTAGCCAACCCCTCGTTCAACACGTCAATGGTAGTTGATGAAACAGAGTCATTCAAAGCCGCTAAAAAAATGTTAAACGTTTTTCCGTTTTTAAACATTTTTTTTGGTTTTCCCATTAACATTTTTGTTCATATGCCACTCGCATAACATGTGACTCGCACTAGAAAATATTTTATATATGCTACCCATAATTATAATACAAGTCAATTCACAATCATTCTCGTCCATTATCGTTTTCAAGCATCCCAATGACTATTCGTAGTTGTCTTGTTTTTCTTTCAGCATAAACGTGAAACCATTGCAAAACCTTTTGTTGGTCGATGTTACCCCAACTACTTTGAACAAATGAATCTTGTAACTAATAACTTTGTATATGCTATCAATGACTAGAAAGCGTGTGAAGTTTTGTAGTAAATCAATATTAAACAGGTGTGCGAAAAACAAATTGGTTATCATGCTCGAGCCATCGTTTTTCATCCGTTCCCAATATTTGTACTTGTGCAATTGTAATTTAGCTAACAAGCATTGCGTTTGGGAATGACCATCATTTTCGACCATCTTATTTTTTTGATGGTGATTGTATACGTGGCGGATATTTGACGCATTCTTCAGATCGGCCTTCTTCAAAGCACCAAATATTTGTCGTGGAGTAGTTATGTTCACCGTCAAAACATCGAGAAGCTCTTGTTCTTTCGATTTTAACTTGGACCATTACAAATCCCTTTGGTCATACTTAATCGGTTCATGGTTGTGCTTGCCGGAAAGGACACTTAGAGCCCACTTATCGTCGCCTCTTACCAGATTGTCTATCAAATGAAAATGACAATTATTATTTTTGCTACCGGTAGCCTTACACTTGCGGTCGCACTCTCTGACGACTGACTTAAATATACAGGATCACTCGCACCGATAATTTACTCTTGGTATTCTCCATTTTCCCCCACTCCCTAGATGTTATGTTAATCGAGAAACCAAGCGAATTTTCTGTACTTTTAACCCACTCAGTCATCGAGTTTAAGTTATATTCGTCATGAGGGTGAAATAGTGAGTGTAGTCAGGAACAAGCGAAATTTCGCATTGGGTAACCTCCTACAAAATGTAAGAAGTAAAAAATCAATTAAACCAAGATTTCAAATTAGGTTAGGCTATTCAGTTAGTGGTATGCCGCATAGAACATCCATACGCCATCCAATGACGTAACAGACCAGCTACACGCCACATGTGTGGTATAGGCTATGGCCGTTACAGCAGCCCCTAGCGTATGAAGTGTTCTCTTCGCTACTACTGTTGGCGAAGAACACTAGTTCGACGTCATCGGATGGCGAAGAACAAAAAATCGGGTTTTTTTTATAAAAAAAACTCCATATTTTGCCAAAAAAAAATACGGTAGAAAACAATATACTTCATCAACATCCATATTGGTCTCTAGGGGAACTGGTTTCGACTCAATTTCGGTCATATTATGGAGGTTTTGAAGGTTTTAAAATAAATGGGTTTATAAATTCAGCGTTTTGAGGTTTTTGGTAGTGTAGAGAAGTTGAATTATGGTTGGTGGTCGAAAATGTGTTTGCAATTAAATGGAGTAGGTCTGAGTCCTCAAATGACATTGATAGTAATTTATTAGGTGTTAAGATATTCCAGAATTTTTTACCTATTAACATTTTTATAAATATTAAAAATAAAATAAAAACGATTTCACATAATAAAAATAACTTTTTTTTAAATATATTTTTTAGAACAATTCATTTTTCAACCTTTTACTTTTATTTTCTCTTTTTCCTCCGGCGACTTTCAGTCGCTTCCTCTCCTTTCACCGAGTTCTCTCAGGTGGTTCCGATTTCGGACTCACCAAAACCTGAGATCGAGTCCGAAAAATAAACCGGTCGCCTAATTTAGTGACAGATACCGCGGTTTAGAAGCTGTAATCCATCCTCCACCTCCACCGAGGATAAAAAATGGCCTAACCGGCTTGCTACTATACACTAACCGGAAACAAACCGTGTCTACGCACTAAAATTTCTTAGATAGCATGAACTTTTAGTAGGAAAGAAAGCCAATAATTTATTTTCACGGCTACCATTGGAGATAGCCATAAAAGTTACTCATATAAAATGGGACCTGTAATAGTATCTTATTAGCATGGTAGTTCAACCTAAACTTATATAGAAAATTATTATCAATTTGACTATTTTTATAATTAACTTTTTCACTTAGTTTTTCTTTTTCATAAATAATTGGACAAATTATAGGACCCAATTTCATGAATCGCTTCCGCTATCTAAATATTTAAAGAATATGATTTTTTTTATCTACTCCGATAATTTTATTCGGACAATTTTACAACAAACTTCAATAAGGAGGTTCAGTTTCAGAAGTGATAAGGCGGATGTCAAATGACCTATTTTTTCTATTTTTTTTTCTAAATTTTATGTTCTAATTATTTTTTAATACATCGTTGATATTCAGATTTGTATATATATATATATATATATTAATATATAGTTTTAATATATTTGAAAGTCGATTTATGAAAAAAAAATATAATTTTGGCCAAAATTAGGGTTTAAGGTTTAAAATTTATGCTAAAATATGGGACGATTAACCTGCTTACCGAAGATGTAAGGTCTTGGCACTTGCAATCTGTAGCTTAAAACTTTTAGTGATGGAGGTAGTACAGTTTCAGTGATTAGACTTTTCACCGAGAGTCTTTTGATTTTGCACTCTCGGTAATACGTTGGTAAATTTTTATGTGTTCTTCTGGTTTATGTTTATTTTATTTTATATTTTATCTAACTTTGATTATTTGATTTAGATTCAAGACCTTAGACACACAAAAAAGCAAAGAGTTCACGATCATGAAACATTATTGCGTGAGGAAATATAACTAATTTCTCAACAAAAGCATTCCCGATCTAGTATTGGAATAGCGCAAGCTCAATTTATGTCAGTTCAAACATAAGAGATATTGAATACATGCAACGATTTTTGCATCGAATCACCAAGATGTCGAGGAAAAGTGTTTCAAAAACTGTCGCAGAAGAGGTCAATACAAGAGGTGGATCATCACGTCTGCGTGCATTAGAGTCCAATATGCCTAGTGTGATCAGTTATATTGATCACGATTTACTCAAAAATTTAGACATCTTTTTAGCTGAAGCCAAAGAATAACAACTGAAAAATGTTTGATTTCTTGAATTGTAACAACACCCGACTATTTATGTACTATAAAAACCATGAGGCGTAACAAGACTTTTATAGGGATGGTAAGTTTTATAATACTTATCTTTATTTAATATTTGAATTTTATTTATATTTTTAATAAATTATAATGATGGTCTTATTTATTTCTATTCTACAATCACGTAGTAATTTAGACGTCATGGCTCATTAGGTTATATTGCACATGTGAAACCTCACACACCAGACAAATGTATACAGTTGTTTGGTCAGTACTCAATTTTGACCTCTTATTAGTCATCTAACTCAGTACAACACTTGTTTAATATTGAACGAGGCTCTCATCGAATGATGGAACCAATATACCAATACATTCAAGTTTAGCTTCAGGGAGACAAGTATAATGTTAGAGGATTTCTATGTTATGATATGCATCCCGCTGAAAGTTAAATTGTTGGATTTGGACTGACACGATAAAGAGATGAGATGCATGTCGAGTACACCCGATTGTTGGAACTTTCAAACATGTTGTCCCTTACTAGTTTGATAAAAAATAATTAGTGAGGTTTGGTTTAAAATGGATGAGAAATATATCTAGAGTAGATCAATATCTTGAATTAAGCGATATACATATGGTATATTGAGTTTTACCTACATACCTTATGTATTTTTTTACGTGCACAATTCCTTGACATAATCAATAATCCGTAAAAACTTTTTTTTTTTCTTAGGTTTGGAGGACATATAAGATAGACTAGAGGAGATAGTTTTGGGGATGAGTATCTTGGCTTTCCTTTACCGCGGGTTGGAAGATGGGTCAAAATTATCATCGAAGAACCTATATGATTTCATCATTATATTAGATATTGGTTTCATGACCACTTCCTATGTTTTTACCTTCGAATGAACCCCTCTTACAACATGTTGAGACATAATATTGTTAGTTGGTTGCCAAAGAGGTTGGTATGCCAGAGTGTGCAACCACAAAAACACTCTTAGTGATCTCACATACAATGATGTAAGTAAACTTATATTTATTGGTAACAATAAATATAATATTTGATTTATTATTTATTATAGTATATTATGTTTTTATAAGTTACTTATATCCAACTATCTTATTAAAATAATGGACACCAATAAAGAATATATACCAAATAGAGTTATGAATGATAAAAAATATTCGTACGTTTGACGATAGTTACGAAGAGTTGAAGATTCTCCAGAAACGAGTGTTGCAGATCAGTTGTCTTTAGTTGATTGTTTGTATTATAGAAGTTTTTTTTGTTTTTCATATCATAGTTGTTGTCTTGTTTTACTTTTAACCGATATTATTTTGTATTAGATGATAGACTATGATATTTTCTATTATTCTATGTTAGATGATGTTTTGTATTCGATGATGCTAGATGATCATATTATATCTAGATTTTATTTTTTATGACTCATTTACTATTTTAAATAATTTCTTGTAAATATGTTAAATGTGTCATTCATCGTTGGTTTTCATGATAACGAGAATAATTGTATCCAATTTCCTTTCAAGAGCTTTACTGTAATTAGATTTCTACGTATCATTATATTTGACCGATTCTAATGATCGTCTAAAGATTCTAACTGTGTTGGTATATATTTCGCCAAAAACTTGTTAATCTTATATTAATTTGGCATACCGTGCGAAGCTTGTATCGCATAAATGAAATTTCCATATGCCATTTCAATATCTTTAACGTAATTTAAATAAAAAAATAAAGTTTATACATTAGTGTTTGAGACGTTACGTCTGAGTCTGTCAAATATTGTGTCTCCAAATTTATTTTGTGCTACAAAACGACTATTTTTAAAAGATGATTTAATTGATCCATGTTGCATCTCGAATAAACAATGCACCTTACCCTAAATCAACTTGAAGTTAAGCTTACTTGTATCAATAAAACTATTTAGTTTAGAATTAGTGCTCTTCACTAGTTTAGTGGTTGTATTTCTAAAATGCATGAAATTTTTAGTTTTCTACGTGACAAGCTCGATATCAATAATTAACCGAAAAAACTTAGCGTATTCAATTGCTTGAGGATAATATTTAAACAATCATTTTATTTTATTTTGACTATAATTGAAATCACATTTTATCTCCGAGTATGCTATCTTATTCCACAAACCCATAAAGACATAAAAACGTTTTTTATGAAGTGACCATAGTTCCATTAAGCTGAAAGGACATCCATAAGTTTTTTGACATGGTCAGCTTTCTCTTAAGATCATTTATACTTATCAATTGGTTATACCATCCAAATATCTCACATTCAAATATTATTCGAGCATTAAATATATTATTCAAAACATCATGACACTTTAATATTATAACAAAATTGTGTTTTTTTCAAGATCTTCTTAACTCACTCACACAATTATTTTTGCATATAATACTCCATGGTGAAAACACATCATTACAATTTATAATGTAGTATTTTGTATCTTGATATATATCAATTTTCTCTCACAACTCCAAACTATATATATGAAAATAAGAAATAAAATATAGACAAAAAATTAATAAGAAATAAGTATCAGACTCTGCACTGAGGGTGTCATTGCTACTATACCGTCGGTGTGGAGCAATAATGCTCGTGTTATGTAAGCTAATAGATTGATGATGTAGAGAAAACATATTATCGGTATAACGATATAATAGGCGAATGATGCAGTTAAGTTGATGATTTTAAATAAAAATTAAACTCCAATTTTGAATTTAACTCGTATTCTGATTTTTTTCTCCTTCAATGCTTGTATATATTTTTCAGCTTGATATTTTGCATCACTTTCAATAGTTAAAGCTAAAAATTACTTTTTAGGTCATTTTTTAAAATTAAAGTTATAATCTTAAAAAGAATGAAGTTAATATTATAATATAAAATATAAAAAAACTTTTTAAGTGTTAATCGATATTTTTTGTTAATGATATAATTATAGTAAATAAGATAAATAAGATGGATAATCTACTAATAACCATCCAACATTAAACTTATTTACCAATAATCACCTAAAGTTTGATAGAATATATATAACTACTTGGTTTTGTATTAAAAGTACCAGTAACTATATGGTAGTCCTAAATACGTCGTAACTATTTTTATTTATTTATTTATATATTTTAAATGCCACATCTTTCAAGTTGTATCTTCAAAAAACTATCTGAAATAGCATTGATTTTATTTTTTTAAGACGAACAAAATTAGATCCATCATATATATATATATATATTGATATTTTAGTTGCATAATTCTGTGTAACTGAGTTATGAAACGAGTCTTGAAAAGCAATCATGTTATACTCGCAAAATTACATATAATTTGGATTGCAAAAAAAATATGTTTTAATTGTAAAGTTACATGTAATTGAGTTACAAAAAGAAGAATATGTTCAAGTTATGAAACTATGTGTAATTGGGTTTGCCAAAAACAATTGTATTCCAGTTGTTAAATTACAAGTAATGGGGTTACGACAAATAAATTTGGTTCCAGTTACCGAATCATGTGCAAATGAGTTATATAAATAAACAAAACATTGTTGCGTAAATGTGAATTTGGTTGCAAAAAAATTATTTATAGTTTCAAAATTATGTGTAAAATGAATTGCGTAAGTAAGAAGAAAATAGTAGCCCTAAGGGGGTAGCCGAGTTGGTTGAGTAAGGCATGCTTGTGACCAAAGTCCATGAGTTCGAGTCCCTCTACATACGCTTTTTCGGCTGAGCCTGTCACCTTGTGTGGTTTACCTTATGGTGTTGGTTTGCAGGCTATTGCGTCAGACCGAGGGTTTACCCTGTGCGCACTCATTACACTCTCAGTAGCGGCCGCGGGTTCCCTCCGAAAAAAAGAAAAAAAAGAAAATAGTTGCGTAAATGAGATTTTAATTGCAAAATAAGTCTACAAAAAATAAATGAATTTTAGTTACGAAATTACGTGTAATTTGGTTACCAAAAATTAATTATGTTCAAGTTGCATAATTACATGTAATTTGATAAAGAAATTAAGACAACAAATTCTCCAAAATATCATTCATATATTTCATTTTGTTCATCTTTTAAAAAATAGAGATATATGCGATTTTAATTTTTTTTGAGTTAAAGTTTAAACGATATGGATTTTTAAAGGTTAAAAATAACAAATTATTGAAGTTGTACGTGTTTGGTGTATTGGGAGGTATTGCTAGAAACATTTACGTTATATGTAGTTTTGGTAAACTTCAAAATGCAGATCATGATCACTAATTTTAATTTTTCCAAGGTGGTTATCGTTAACTTACCCAAATAAGATATATTAAAAATTTGTGGGTCAAATTTTGTATTTGGTTTATGGTGCAAATAAACTGTTTTGGACCAACTATCTCTATCGATAAATAATAGATTAATGTTTTTTGGTAATCTACCAATAACAACATAGAATAAAAAAATGTACAATAACCACTCGTTTTAGAACTTAATTACCAATAACCACCTATAATTTATGTTAATATAAATATAATACTTGACTTTTTTTTTGTCTCTCATGTTTTTTGTTTTTTATTTTTAAAAAATACTATATATTTTAAACCATATCTCCAAAAATATTATTGGTTATTGGTTTTTTTTAAAGTAGAAAAGAACTAGATCTATGAAATATATTTTTTTGAATTTTGTCACTCCATTTTATTGCAAAAATAAGAGTAATATGGTTGAAAAATCAACCTACGAAAAGTTTTTTGTTTTTTTAAAGTTGTATCAAAAAAGCCATAACTCTAAAAAATCCGAAAATATCATTGGTTTTGTTTTCTTAAGACGAACACAACTAGATCTATGATTTTTATTTTATTTTATAATATTTGGTTACAAAAATAAGAATAATCTCGTTGCAAAATTAGTATTGAAAAAATATGTGTTCTAGTTGTGTAATTTAGAGTAATTTGGGTGTGAAAAAGTAACTTTGCATAATAAAGAGTAAATCGGTAAAGAAACTGTTTTCACATACGAAATTAAGTGCAAATGAGTTATTTAAATAAGAATAAAAAGTTGCATGAATACAACTTTGGTTATGAAAAATTAATTATCTTACGGATTTTGTTTTTTTAAATGTTGTATCTTTCAGACCGTAGTTGAAAAAAAAAACAAAAAAACTATTGTTTCCGTTTTCGTAAGACCCAACAAAACTAAATCAATTATTGTTTTTGAATTTTTTTACTGCATTTGGACTGCGAAAAATAGAAGTAAATATGGTTACAGAATTACTATGGATTTTTTTTCCTTTAAAATTCCATATAATTCAAATCATAACTAAAAGAAAAAACGAAAATACCATTGGTTTTGTTTTTTTAAAGACGAACAAAAATAAATCCATAAAAAAAAGTTAATTTTTTTCACAATCTTTGGTTACGAGAATAGAAGCAATGTGGTTGCGGAATTAGCATGGAAAAAATAAGTGTGTTCGAGTTGCATAACTAAAAGTATTTGGTTGCAAATAAATAAATTATGTTCTAATTGTGTGACTAAATATAATGTGGTTGCGAAAATAAATAAAAAAAGATAAAAGTTCTCCAAAAATATCAATTACTTTTACTCTGTTAAAAATTACAAACAACAGATCAATTGAAACATTAAAGATAAAGCCTAATTTTATAGTTGTTTTATGTCAAAAAAAACTCAGATTTCTTAAAATTTATTATATATTTTTTAATATGAAGAATTTGTGAGTTTGGATTAAAAAAAAACGACGCGTCAAATAAAAAATTAAACTTTTTTTAGTACAAAAAATGTATTGTTATTGATAGATTTGGGGCTTAATTACCATTTAAGACCCAAAAGAAAAAGTATTATCCATATTCTGCTTTATGTTAATCTTCACTTCTTCGTGTTGATAGTATCTAGTTTCCTAGTCCCTTGTGCTGTCTCTGCTTGTCGAATGGAAAAATTCAGTACCAATGGATTTTCGACAGAAGATTTCCATGATCTTCGTAATACTAATATGCATCTGCAGACGAGAATATAGAAGATCAATACGCCATCAACTCTCAAAGCTACCAAATCTTACTTTGAAATGGTAAAGAAAACTGTCACTCCAATGGATTTCAAGCCAATCAATATAATTAAGAAAATTGATCACATCTCGATTCAGTATGATCAGAAGGTTAAAGATAAAGTAACCAATGATTCCAAGCACACTTTGATCGGTAAATTTTCGAAAGGTCTTCCTAAAAGAAAACTTATTACTGAGTTCTTGAATACCTTTAAATTCATTGGAGAATACAACATCTCAATAAGAGACTCAAGGCATATCCTTATTGAATTTGACAATAAAGAGGATATCTGTAAACTTTGGTCTATAAGTATCTGGACGATTGGTGAATCATCAATAAGGATTTTAAAATGGCAAGAAGATTTCAATACACGATTTGAATGCCCTACAACTCAAATCTAGGTTAGAATTGAACATGTTCTAGAAAACATCTACAACAAAAACATAATGTAAGATATAGCATAGTCCATAGGCAATCTCTTAAAGATTGTCATACCAGAAAAAATAGAGCTTATTTCAACGCATGTTATGCATTAATCGAAGTGGATGTATCCAGGAAGATTCAACACAATATTTAGGTTTGTTTTAGAGACAACCAAGGCTGCTGGTTAACCATTAGTTACAAAAATCTTACAAAATACTACATGAGATGTTTTCACTTGAGCCATGACAAGGAAATGTGCAAGAAATAAATTGTTATCACTTTGCACAAAAATGATCTAGCTATGGATGAGCCTAAAGCAAACAAAGAATACAATCAAAACAACAAAAACCCAAAAAATAAACCTTTAAGTCAACATAAAGATGATCAGCAAAGAATCAAATTTATAGTTATCATTCTTGATTAAAGAATGAAGGAGAAAGTCTCAAACAAAGATGTCAAGGATAATCTGACAACTGACAAGAACCAGGGAACCAATCTATTCTGCATCAAGATTCAAAATCTCCAGAAGTTGAGGATATTATTGAAACCATTCAAACCTTGGAGTTTGGATAAAATTTAACCACTTCTCAAGACTATGAAAATTTGATTTCTGGTAATGTTACTCCAAACCAGAGTACTATTGGTAGCCCTCCCATCTCTCCCACTCTTAGTTCTAAAGAAAATGATAATGGATTCCATGAAGTTTTGAACAAAAAATTAAAAGAAGCTAGAAAAAGAAGCCTAGCAATCTGGTTATCAAATTTCTAAAATTTTCAGGGAACAACAATCCTTCCACGTCTCTTCTTAAGGATGATAAAACTACTTAGTTGGAACATACGAGGCATAAAAAAAACATTATATCAGAAGAATCAAGTCCATCATCATCAAAGATAAGATCAATCTCATTGCAATTCAGGAACCTTTAGTCAGTTCTGATAATTTAGCTTGCATTGTTTCAAAAATTAGTTTTAAAACCTTTATGGCCAACACTTCTAACAAAATCTGGTTTTTATGGAATGAGGATGTCTCAATCAATATTTTGCTCGATCATATTCAATGTTTACATTTAGAAATATCCAATGAAAACTTAGATACATTTGTTTTACTAACGATTGTTTATGCTAAATGTCAGAGACACAATAAGATTGAGCTATGGAATACCTTAAGATGTTTTTCTACCTCCATTGAATAGTTGATCATAAGAGACTTAAATATGATTACTTCTGCAGATGAGCAAGTTGGATGTTCAACCTATTTTATTAACAACATTGATGACTTTAATGATTGTATCAGAGACTGTCATCTAGAAGATGCAGGCTATCAATGGTCTAAATTTACATAGTCCAACAAATCCAAATGGAAGAGGCTGGATAGAGCTCTTTATATTCATCGTGGTCTAATTTATTTAATAAAACCAAGGTTCTTCACATGGACAAAAATTGTTATGCAAAAGCTGCTCTACGTGTATCTATTTCTAAAAATAGCTTCAAAACTAAAAATTGTTTTAAATTTCTAAATATGTGGTTAATGGATTCTGAATTTCTTCCTTTTGTTGAAAACAACTGGAACAAAAGAATTAATGGCTATCCTCTTTATATCTTTTGGTATAAGCTCATTAGATTAAAGGAGGCCTTAAAGTTTGGACCAGTAATCACTTTGGTAATGTTTTTGACAAAGTTCAGGTATCTGAAGATGCTGTTAAGAAGCTGAAAATCAAAATAACTACTTATAATAATGTTTTACTAGATCTGAGCTTACTAAAGCTAATGCTATCTACCTTCAATCTTTTATGATGGAGAAATCATTATGGAAGTAATTTTTTTTATATTGTAATATGCTCAAAGACACTGTCAGAAACGATAAAGTCTTCCACACCTATGTTTCTAAAAAAAGGAGAAGGAATACCATTAAAAGTGGTGAGGTTTATTTTTGGTTGAGGGTAATTTTGCCTAGAGTTTTGTGGTGTTTCAAAGGTATTTAATGTTTGGATAGATTATAGTGAGAGACTTGAGCTGCCTGGTTGTATTTAATTTTCATTACCCTCATTAAATGAAAGTGGTTGGGTATTTATACCCTTAATTGTGGGCCACATGGGCTTTCGGGTTAACTTATGGATTCGGGTCGAGTTCAAAGACCCATTAGTTTTAAGCAGGTAGGTAATTAGCTTAGTCATGAAGTGATTAAGTTTTTAGTAAATTAGTTCAGTTCGGATGGTTCAGTGGGTGGAGGTTGTCCGAATTGCCCCTGTCTGGTTCTCATAAAGAGTGGCAATAAATTCCGGACTCATCAGTAGCCCATTTTTTAGGTTGTGTTCGAAGGCCTTTGGCAAGACCTAAAAAATAGCTCAAATGTAATCAAAACTTCGTCCAGACATTTCGAAAATGGGTAACGACTTTATCCGGACAGACTGAAACCCTTAGAAGCTGAGTAGTTTTGCCAGAGATAGTGGGACACGTGTCCTCCTCTGATTCGCCTTACCGGCCGTTTTCCTCCTAGAAAGGCGCTTGCACTTGTTTTGAAAAATTAACCTTTTAATAAATGTTGGTGACATCAGCGCCGTCTTTAATCATTATACCTATCTTTTTGTCTTCTCCTAGGTATCAAAGCATCGTTTATCTCATTAGTATAAATCAGATCACTTTTCACTAATATATCATTTTCATTATCTCTACTCTGTTAAACTTCAAAGCTTTCATCTCACAAAAAACCATTCTTTTGGCGTGAGTTTATGTTCACAGCAAGAAACGCTTTAGTAAAAGGTGGGTGGCTCAATTTTTCAGAGTTGGAAAAAGCTCAAAAGGTTAAACGAGAAAGACGCATCGCTGCAGGCCTCCCTGTTTCCCCTTTTGATAAACCGGCAACACCAAGCTCAGAGCCTGACCAGGGTTCTTCTTCAACTAAGAGTGCTAAACCTAGGAGGTTGTTCCAGTCCAACCTTTCACCAATCGTTCTCGGGCTCACCGGTTCAAGAGTCAGAGCCTGTCGTTGAACCAGAGCAGGTGGTTACAAGCCTTAGAAAACCTTCCCCATTCATCGCTATGGGGTCAGATTTTGATATTTCCCCGGAGAAACTGGTAGATAGACAAAGGGGTCGTCTGGTAAAAGGGCAGGCTGCTGGCACACAGCCTAAACCACATTCCACGCCTTCGAAATCCGGGGCAAAAAGTAAAACCACAGAATCAGAAGCACCCATCAAAATTCCCAAGGACAAGCTGTCTGGTCCGGAGGCAACTAGCTCAAGTCTTCGAAAGGAGACCTCCGGGTCCGAGCCCCAGCCGGACTCGAGACCACAAGAGGGAAAGGATGCTCAACAATCCGGAGGGCCTACTGAGCCAACTACTAGCTCTTCTCTTCCTAAAATAGCTGACAACCCCTCCATGGTAATGGAGGATGTAATGGATGACAGCATCGAAGAAGCCCCTTTTGAGACTGACGTCTCCGGGAAAACAAGAGAGACTGCCACTACTAGGAAGAGCAAAAGCAAGAAAAAGTGTGTTTGAAACATCCGGACCTGCCGGAGTGCCTTGTGGGAAAGGTGGGGCTTTGTTTCCACAAGGTAAGTGTTAAATATTTGCTGGCCATGCAGAAAATCAAGTACGCTTTCATTCACACCAGCTGAACTTGGTCAGATGAGGACGAAGTGGGGAATCCCATAGAATGTTAAAGTAAGGATTCAAATCGATCCGGAGACGCCCATGGACTGTAAGCTCAACGAGATTGTCTTCTATACTGAGCTATTTAAATGGGGACTTAGGTTTCCCTTGGACCCATAAATAGTCAGATATTTCCATCTGATTAAGCTTTGCCCAAGCCAGTTAAGCCCTAATGCATGGTTCACCCTCATGGCATGTATCATGGCTTCAAGGCTCTCCGGAATTCCTCTTCTGATGGAGCAATTTACTGCTGTGGCAAGCCTCTGCATAAATCATGTCATCCCTTTCTATCACTTCAACATGGGTGACAACTACAAGGTAGTAGATGACTTACTCGAGTCGAAGAAAGGCTGGAAGACTCAATTTCTGTTCGTCAGTGGTGCTTGGGAGAACGGGTAGAAAATTAAAGTTGGTGTCAACCCAAGCATGCTCACCAGTAGATGGCGAAGTGATGGTAACAATCTCACCAGATACTTCTACTTTTACTTATAAAAACTTTTTTATCTAATTCTTTTTTTCTTTTGCTTTTTGGTAGTGCTGCCCAAGGATTTCAACGATCACTTAGAGGCTGGGCAGACTACCTGTGCCAAGTTAAATGCTTGGACTGCTAAAACCTGGGGAAACCGCTTCCACAATTGCTTTACCGGAGGCAATCTAACCAGATCTTATCTTTGGAATACCACCGACCGGAGGGATCTGTCTTGGGAGGAATTAACTACTCCACCCCCTCCGGGAGTGATTCTCCGGAAGACAGAAGGGAAAGATGTGAAATTGGCCTTGCCGGGCAGAGTGAAAGCCCCTAGCAAGATGAAAGGCAAAAAAGTTAAGGCCAAGCAATGTGAGGTAGAGGCTAACCCTACCGAGGTGGAGGAAGTTGCCCCAACAAACCCAGAGGGACAAGATCAAGGGCAGATTGATGATGCTTTATTACAAGTGGTGGAGCACGAGAGCACCAACGAAGCAGCTGGGTCTCCAAAATCTCAAAAGGTCTCCAAAAAAGTCAGAAAACGGGGAGCAGAAGATAGAGATCGGGACGCCAAGAAAAAGAAAACCTCCATGGGAGACGAGGTTTCTCTCCGGGCTCCGGAGCCATTACCTCATGTTGACCCTACTGACCCCACTCAAGCAGAAGAGATCCCTGGTGACTTTGAAACCGGAGGGGTGTAGGAAGGGATATCAGCATCGATGGTGTTGATATCAGCGGGCCTGAAGGGATTGGTCTTTACTTCGAAAACCTCCCCAAAGATGATTTTGCTCGGCCCTACCTCCCCCCAAGTTCTTCGAACCTTGTCATATTCAATGGTAGGTCTTTTCTGTCTCAAGTGAAAGTGACGTCATTGCTCACTCTTTATTGAGCAATGTCCAGCCAGTGCTTATCTTGGAGAAGCAAGTGCGCAATCAGACAACCATCATCAATACCCTCAATTCTGACAAGGAAAAACTGTCTAGCGACCTTCTTAGTGCCAACAAAAATACTGAGGCATTGAGGAAAGAGAATGAGGAGTTGAAGAAACGTCAGGAGAACTTGGCCAACAGGTTAGCCACTTCGGAAGGAGTTGTCAAAGAACTCCAATTAAAGCAATTTTTCCTGGAAAGAGACCTCCTTTCATCAAAAGAGGAGGCGAAGGCCAAAGATAGCACCATTTAGGCCTTAACTAATGACAAGATCTCTCTTGAGAATAGTGTGTCCAAGGCTGAGCAAGAAAAGGCTGACTTGTTAAGGGATCAGGAGAAAACAATCCAGGCTAGGATGGATGCTTATACCAATGAGGTGATAGATTCTCAAGAGGCAAGGTATGTTGAGGTCAGGTCAGATATGGTTCTGCTCTTCCATGAAAATTTCCGAAGAAGACCTTAGGAGATTTATGGCGATTCGTGGAGTACAAAGACATTCTTCATCATACCATGTCTGTTGCTGATAAGTACAACTACTCCAGTGATAACACCACTAATGAAGAAGAAGAGACTGGGGAGAGTCCGGATGATGACCCAAAAAATAAAAAACCAAGTGAGGCCGAGCCATCTACAAAAGCTCAATCTTAGAATTTCAATTATCTTTTTTAATTTTCTCGTGATTGAACCAAAGTCCTTGGATGGCCAAGGCATTTTTTGTTACCATGTCCGGTCCTTGTTCGGATAAACCTTTCTTGTTTTGACAATTCAAAGTCTTTGGATGGCCAAGTCATTTCGTATGTTTTAATGGGTAGTTTCATTTTGCACAACTCTTGAATTCTTTCATAATTTTTCAACTTTGGTGGCTAATGTTTAAACAGCCTTTAGTTATTTCACAAGTATTTTAAAGTGAGAGTGTTTAAATTCTCCGATGACAAATGTTTAAGTAGTCATCATTCCTCCAATTTAATACGGTCTGTTTAATAAAAAATTTCAACGAAAACTACTACTTGAAAATACTCCGAATATTTCAAGAAGGCATCAGATTTTATAAAAAAGACTGGACACCTCATTAAAATCTCCCCGAGCCACAAGGGAGGAAAGAGTATGCCCCCAAATATTTACGTGAATTTTTAAACAAGTAAATATTTACATAGTTTTTATTCCAAGTACAAATGGAGGTGCTCAATGTTCTAGGGGTGATTCAAAATCCTTCCATCTTTTTCTTGGAGCCGGTATGTCCCAGGCTTAAGCTTTTCAATGATCACATAGGGTCCTTCCCAAGTTGGAGCCAACTTACCGAACTGCTTCTCTTTAGTATGTAAGAAAACGTTTCTTAATACCTTATCCCCTGGTTGAAAATCCCTTCTCTTAACTTTAGAAGCAAACCTGCTTCTCATCAAACCTTGATAGTGTGTAGCTCTAAGGTGAGCCTTAACTCTTCTTTCTTCTGTTAAGTCAAGCTGGCCTCTGATTGCCACTTCGTTAGCGTGTTCGGAAAAATTAAGAACTCGGAATGAAAGGAGAGTAGCTTCTATGGGAGCTATGACATCCATCACATATACTAAGGCAAAGGGAGACTCTTGTGTTACAGCCCCGGGAGTGGTCCGGTAAGCCCACAATTTTTTTTGCAAGTAACTTGGCCATTTTCCAGCAGCCCCTTCTAAATTCTTCTTCAGACCGGACAGTATTGTCCTGTTGGCCACTTCAACCTGTCCATTTGCTTGTGGGTCGAAAGGAGAAGAGAAGCAATGTTGAATGCCTCTAGAGGCACAAAAATTCTCTATTTCTTTGTTGTCGAACTGTGGCCCATTGTCTGTGGTTATTTTTTGTGGAATTCCAAATCTGCAACAGATATTGGATAAGATGAATTTTATAACAGCTTTTGATGTTGTACCTGCCAATGGAGCTGCTTCTATCCATTTAGAGAAGTAATCAATAGCAACGATTATAGTTCTACACCCTCCGGATTCCATAGGTAGAGGCACAACCAAATCCAACCCCCAACGAGCAAAAGGTATTGGTTCAGAAATTGACTCTAATGGGATAGCTGGGGTATGGATTTCATTTCCATATCTCTGGCATGGTTCACACTTTTTTACCAACTCCTTAGCATCTTGCATTATGGAGGGCCAGTAGTACCCAGCTAACAAAACTCTTCTTGTTAGGGCCCTGAATCCGCAGTGAGCTGATACCTCACCATAATGTAACTCAGAGAGCACTATTTAAGACTCATCGACCCCCAAACATCGTAAGAGGGGTTTACTATAAGACTTCTTGTAAGGAATATCTCTTAGGATGACAAAACCACGAGCCTTGTACTTTACTTTTCTTGCTATTGTTTTTTCCGAAGGCAAGATGCCATCTGAGAGATATTGAAGGAGAGGAAATCTCCAATCTTGAGGCTGCTTTATTTGTATATTCAAAGTTTCTTTTTCCTTATCCGGATTGATTTGAATTGATGGACATTCTTGCACATGTATCCAAGGGTAGAACTCAGAGTAGGCTATGGTTGCCAAGGAGTCTGCCAATGTATTTTCTGTTTGAGGTATGTGCTCATAAGTGACGCTTTTAAAATTGAGTGCCACTTATTTGAGGAGGAATAAATATTTAATCAGTTGTTCTTTCTTAGCTTCAGACTGACCTTGTGCATGATGGATAAGAAGCTGGGAGTCGCTCATTAACCTGACTCTTTTGGCTCCACAAATGAGAGCCAACTTTAAACCAGCTCTAACAGCCTCATATTCGGACTCATTATTGGAAGCCCTGAATGCAAAGCATATAACCTGGTACATTCTGTCACCATACGGAGAGGTTAAACATATCCCAGCACCACAACCCATGGTGCTTGATCCACCGTCGGTCCGGATAATCCATACTTTTTTTTATCTTTTACTCAGGTTGCTTGTTTAGTATCTCTATTTGAGTGAAATTCAACCAATAAATCTGCCACCGCTTGGGCTTTGACTGCTGTCCGAGGGGCAAAATAAATATCGTAGTCTCCCAATTCCACTGACCACTTGGTCATTATACTTGAAATGTCGGCCTTTTTGAGAACGTTTTCAAGGGAAAAGATGTCCGGACAATAATGGGATGAGCCTGAAAATAAGGTCTCATCTTCCTCGCAGCAATCACCAGGGCTAGTGCTAATTTTTCAAGTTTCAAATAGATTTTTTCTGCATCAATCAAACTCTTCATGATGTAATACACCGGGCGGGGATAATTATCTATTTCTCTTACCAACACTGCACTTATGGCACAACTAGAGACTGCCAAGTATACGAAAAGAGTCTCTCCATCAACGGGTTTAAACAAAGTCTTGGGGGAGGACAAATGCTTCTTGATTTCATCGAAGGCCTCATCACACTGTGAGGACCAATCAAAGTCCTTTGCACCTTTCAAAATCTGAAAAAACGGGGCACACCTGTCCGAAGACCTTGAAATGAAACGGTTTAGTGCAGCCAGCCTCCCAGTCAATCATTTTACTTCTTTAATATTCCGAGGAGGCTCCATTTGTAGTAAAGCATTAAGCTGGTCCGGATCAGGCTGTATCCCTTGCTCACTTATCACATATCCCAAGAATTTCCCGGACTGCACTCCAAAGATACATTTTTCTGGGTTTAATTTCAAATTTACTTTTACTAAGTTAGTAAAAGTTTCTTAGAGATCATCCAAGTGTAAGTATGTTCTTGATCATTCAGATCCACTTGAATCTGATTATACCCGGAGAAGGCATCCATAAAGGATAGCAACTTGTTTCCAGATGTGGAGTCCACCAACTGATCAATTCGGGGGACCGGGTATAAATCCTTTGGGCAAGCTCTGTTGAGATCTGTGAAATCGATACACATACGCCATTTGCCATTTTTATTTTTTACCAACAACGGGTTGGCTGTCCATAAAGGGTATTGAGATTCCTTTATGTTCCCCATTTTAGTAACCCGGTTGACCTCTTGAACTATGACATCAGCCTTCTCCTTAGAAAAGGCTCTTCTCTTCTGTACCACAGGTGCTATGTCATTTCGGATGGACAATTGGTGTGATATAATATCTGCTGGTACTCCGGTAACATCAGCATTGCACCAAGCAAAAACATGCTGATGTTCTTTCAAGAATTTTAACATTTTATCTTTTAATTCCGATGTCATCTTGGATCCTATCTTGACACTTTTTCCTTCAACCAAAGAGTGAGTTTCAACTTCTTCAATTGGTATTAAAACACCAGGGGTCTCTCTGGGGTCATCTATTTCACCCTCTCCCCCAGAGGGCCCCTCAAACTGCTATTCCTCATTGATCCGAACTGCCCCCAACGTCCGAGGAGCCAGTGCAGTTGCATAACATTCTCTTGCTACCTTTTGGCTGCTCCGAACAACTCCCACTTGTCCTTGCAAAACATACTTCAAGCACTGGTGGACTGTTGAGGCCACGACATGCATCCTAGAGAGCCAAGACCTCCCCAGAATAACGTTATAACAAGTGGGACAATCCACCACAACGAATAGTATTCTAACCATCTTTTTAAAAGGGCCTTTTCCCAACAACACCTCCTCCTCGAACTCCCCGATCACATCTGCTGAGCTTCCAGTGAAACCCACAATTGATCTGTTTGAACGCTGAAGCACTGCTGGATTCTTCATTTTTTTGTAGGAAGTTAAAAAGAGAATATTGGCTGAACTTCCGGCATCCACCAAAATTCGCCTTATATCATTGCCTCCAATGGATGCTCCTATGACAACAACATCTTCATGTGGACTGGCAATATCCCTCAGATCATCCTCGTCAAAAATAATAAAATGAAAAGGAATTTGTGATTGATAGGAGGTCATGCCTCCTTCAAGCTGGGTAGCTAAAGTATGAACGTGCCTCTTTCTTGAAGAAGCAGTTGGTGCAGTCATGGTGTCCCATCCGAATATTGTAAGTGATTCAAAAAAGTTAATAAGTCTGGACACCGTCTTGTAACGCTCCTTGATAACACCCACTTTATTCCGGGTTGGAACAGGGTCCAAGTATTCTGACTCTACATCGAACCTCTCGATTATCACCATAGCCCCATCCGGAGCCGATGTGCCTGCATTATTTGGACTAGCCCGATGAGCACTATCAGGCCTATTTCCACCTCTTCTTTTAATATATGCCCCCAAATTACCTCTTTTAATCAAGTTCTGCACTTCTTGTTTCATCATAATACAATCTTCAATGGTATGACCAGTATCATGGTGATACTGGAAAAATAATTATTACGGCTCTCCCTAGGAGAATGTAATACAGCCGACCTTCTGTAGTGTATTTTGTCTTTTGTTTTGTCATTAATGGTGGCTACATTTTCTTTCAACTCAGCAAACCACTCCGGTTGAACCCAAGGCCCTCGTTTATTACTAAATTGTTGACTCTGGGCTGGTGCAGCTGGCTGAGACTGAGCTTTGGCTCTATTATGACCCTGCCCGACCTCCCTAGCCTTGTTCCCAGACTGGTTTTGGTTTGGATTTGGCGCAGCCGGAGCAGACCTCACCTGCCTGTGCACCTTAGTTTTCTTTGTTTCATCTACATTAATCTGCTTCCCGACCTGATTCAGCAGACCTCCCCATGTCATGGCCTTTTTTCTGGTTACTGAATCAGCCAAGTTTCCAGGGTTTAAGCCCTGCCTCAGAGAAGCTATTGCTACTTACTCGAAGCAATCAGCCAATCCATTCTTGGTATTCACAAAACGACTTATGTATTCTTTTAAGGATTCGTTTGGTTCTTGGGCACAATGGATAATCGTGTCTCCATTTCCCTTCACTTCCTTACTTCCAACAAATTGTCTCCGAAAGGCCACCCAAAAAGTGTCAAAATTCCTGATACAGCCCTGTGGTAAGCTATTATACCATTTCAGAGCACTCTCCGTAAAAGATTGGGAGAATGCCCTACAAAGTAGTTTGTCATCATCGTCAAAAATCATCATAATTTTTTTGAATTGTTCTAAGTGGTTATCCGGGTCTTTGCTACCATCATATTTTTCCATTTTCGTATTGTCGAACCTCTTAGGAAGATTTTCGGACAGTATTTTGGAGGACAATGGAGATTGTCTCCAATTTCGGCCACGACTGAAAACCGTATATTTGTTAGGAGTTGCAAAGATACCTGGCTCATCATGGAAGGCAAAAGGATCCATAACCATCCGATCTACGTGTCTCCGGCTATGAGACGATCATTTGCCTATATGTCTCTTTAACCTTCCATGCCTATCCCTTTTTCTTGAGTACTTTTTTACTAACTTTTGTTTCTTTTTAGAAGGTCCTTCATCACTTCTGGATGACAAGGATTCTTCGAATCCATCTTCACCTGAGGAGCTACTAGAAGATTCTGAGTCTGAATCAGAGCTCTCCACCGGTTTAGACCGGTGAGACTTTTTTGAGCTAGCATGAGTCTTTTTCGTACTCACATGGGTTTTTGAGGGCTTATGTTCTCTTGGGTTGTCAGTATGATGAGAAATTGACGCCTTTGATTTTTCTTTTATGCCCATCTCTGCCCTCTTGGCAGCCCTCAGAGCTTCTATTTCAATTTTTAATCTATCTCGCTCCTCAATCGTATATTCATCATTTTTGCCCACCATTTCTGCCAAAGCTGGTGGTTTATTTGCACGTCCGGATTCATCCGAACTGGTTTTTCCTGATGGTTTTGAATGGTAGATTCGGGCACCTTCTTCTCCCACTATGGTCGCCAATTTGGTGAGGTTTATTTTTGGTTGAGGGTAATTTTGTCCAGAGTTTTGTGGTGTTTCAAAGGTATTTAATGTTTGGATAGATTATAGTGAGAGACTTGAGCTGTCTGGTTGTATTTAATTTTCATTACCCTCATTAAATGAAAGTGGTTGGGTATTTATACCCTTAATTGTGGGCCACATGGGCTTTCGGGTTGACTTATGGATTCGGGTCGAGTTCAAAAACCCATTAGTTTTAAGCAGGTAGGTAATTAGCTTAGTCATGAAGTGATTAAGTTTTTAGTACATTAGTTCAGTTTGGATGGTTCAGTGGGTGGATGTTGTCCGAATTGCCCCTGTCCGGTTCTCATAAAGAGTGGCAATAAATTCCGGACTCATCAAAAAGCATAAAAGTTAGTGAGGAGTGGTTGTTGGATTCTAACTCTATTGGTTCTTCTGCTGAAGCATATTCTAAATATATTCTCACTAAGCATCCTTTCAATAATTATGTTGAATAAACTAATAGAATGCATGAAAATATTTCAACAATATTCCTAAGTTGATAACTACAGAGGATAATAACTTACTTCTGAAGCCTCTATCTGAAATGAAAATCTTAGAGATCGTCAACAACATTAATCTTGCTAGTGTAGCTGGAGTAGATGACTTTAACAATTGATTATTCAAAACCTGTTAGAACAAGCCATGTCCTGTTTCATCATTGACCATAACATTCATAAAAGAATCATGGCCACAGGTTTGTGTTGAATTCCTAAAACTACTAACCTAAAAACCTCGAAGAACTTTAAACCTAGTAGCTCATGCACTTTACTTAATAGAATTATGTCTAATATCATCAATAATAACTTATCAACATTTTTCCTAATATTATCTCTAATGTTCAAGGCGGCTATGTGATTAATAAGTCTATTTTTGATAATATTATCTCTAACGTTCAATGGAAATGTTATTGGTTATTTCAAGACTAAGAGAGGTCTGAGGCAGGGAGATCATTTCTCTCTCAGCATTTTCATTATTGGTGAATATGTCCTATTAAGAGGGATGTATAACTTATTCACCTTTAACAAATATATGACTTATTCTTATAGAATTAATTTCATTATTCCATGCTTAGCTTTTGTAGACGACATCTTAATCTTCATTAATAGTACTCAATCTAAAATTGGCAAACTGAGTGTATACCTTCAAAACTATCAGGAAGTTTCTGACCAAACTATCAACAAAGATAAGACAAATATTATTGTCTCTAATAGATTTCATCAAACCAGGCTTTCTACCTTTATTGATCAAACTAGTTTCAGTACTAGTCACCTCCCAACAGACCACCTAGGCATCACTCTGAGCAAAAACAACAACTCTAGCAACTATAATTCTCATCTCAATAAGATTGACAACAAGATTCAAGATTGGGAAAATAAAAACCTATCATATGGTGGAAGATTAATTTGTATCAATTCCGTGCTAATGTTTATCCCTTTATATTAGATGCAAAGCTTTTATATTCTTAAATGCATCATCAACATATTATATTTTTAAAAAAAAGTTTAGGTGGGGCTCTAAAACTAATGATCTGAGTATTCGTTGGTCTAAGTAGTCTTCCTTGTGCAAGCTTTTTGCTGAATGTGGTCCGGATATTAGGAAACTTTCTGATATCCAAGACACTTTCTCCTATAAACTTTGGTTTATTTTTAGGGAAAACAGTAGATATTGGGCCAACCTAATGCACAACATCTACTGCAGAAATGCCCACCTTTTAAAATTTAACTACATAAAAGTTGGTTTTCAAACCTGGAAGAGACTTGCAAATATTAAACCCCTGGTTGAGCCCAATATCATGTGGAATTTGGGTAAATGAGACATGGACTTTTGGCTTGATGCATAATAACTCCCCCTATATTATATTGCATGATAAAGTAGAGAACAAATGATTTCAAACTATAAAGGTTAATTCTTTTTGGTTGAATATTTTTTGGGGCCTTAACATATTCAATAGTTTAGTATCTACTGCCAAAATCAACCTTATTAACACTATTATAATCAATAACAACCAAGATGATACCATGGTGTGGAAGCTCTCTAAGGATACCAAATATAACACCAATGGCACTTGTAACTACATAAGGCATCACTATAATTAGTCAAGTATGTTCAGAAAACTTTGGAACATCGTTACTCCTACGAAGTGTTCTTTTCTCTTTTGGAAAATTTTACACAATTATATTCTTATTGACTATATTTTGCAAAAGAGAAAATTCAATATTGTTTCCAAGTGTCAATTTTGTTACTCTCAAGAAGAAACTAATCATCTTTTCATTTCTTGTAGCTATGCTTGGAACATTTGGATTTACTTTGCAGGCTTGTTTAAAGTAACCATTCATAAGTTCATGACTGTTGCTCATATGACCAAAAAATGGTTTTGGTCTAATGAGCAAAGAGTTCATGACAAATGACGTATCCCTCATATTATATTCTGGTCATTTGGCAAAATAGAAATAATTCAAAGTTTAAAGAAAAATATGCTTATTCTTCGTCTTCTATAAACTATATTAAATCTATGATATGTAGTCTTGACTCTGCTAACATGTTTTAACCTAAACATTTGAACCATGTCACCAACGCTGCTATTCAAAGAGGTTGTGTATCCTTCATTAACTTGAAAAAGAATCCAACATACCTTAATTGGTCCACTTCTAATCCTCCCAGACTTAAGATGAATACAATTTGTTCATGTTTTCGAAATGATGATTCTAATGTAGCACTAATACTAAGAGATAACTTGGGAGACATTGTCCATGGATCTAACTACCTTAATGGAAAGCTCTTACCAATCATTTCTGAATCCATACCACTTCTTGAAGGCCTCATTATCTGCACAATTTTATTTTTGGAACAATGTGGATATATAAGTAGATATATTAATCCTTGTTAATCTTATTGCTCATGGAAATTTTCCTTGGCCTTTAGCTCATATTCTAAACTGTTTTAGAAAGCTTATCAACTCTACCATGGTAGTTTCTCATATTTCCAGAATCCAAAACATGCCAGCCGATTGGCTTGCCAAATGGACTCTGAAATGTAAGATGAAGCTTAAGTTTAGTAAACCTCAAGCTCATGCTCATCTATGTGCAATCACTTTTATATTAACGATAATTCTTAATTCATGTTGTTGAGATTTCATGTTTCCTTATTCTAAGAGGCTTAGCCCTCTTATTTCTTTAACTTAGTGGGATCTTCTTAACTACTCTTTCTAGATTGTAGAAACAAGAGTTTCAATAATATATCAAATTTACTGATATTCTTGACCCGTGGATCCTCTGCTTTGAAAATGGTTGTCCATCTACAATATCGTGGAGATTCAAGGGAATGTCTTCCTTCCAAAATTCACCCTCGTCGCATCTACATCCACAATGTCTTTCATATTTCCAATTGTTGCCCTCGCTCTCAACTCCTTCCATCGACTTTTTAGCTAATTTGTAGTTCATAGTTTCTTTCTTTTTGCGGTAATCGAGTATAAATAAAAAAAAAATTGGTCAATTAGTCACCAGAATGAAATCCCTAAAATTATATTCGAACTTTGAAGAAGACGAGTTTCATGAAAAGTAGAATAATTCATAAATTCTCGAATTATTTCAGTTTTAATATTTAGTGCCATTGTTTGGCGACTACCTTATTCCAAACTATTGTTTAGCCTCGACCGTTTCATTTAATAAAGGTTCATATTAATTATAAATAAGTAAAATCGAGTAGTTTTTAACATAGTAATTGAGTGAGTTCATCTATTTTGAAAATCGTGTCAAGACGGCCCCAACCCATCGTAATTCTTAGGAAGCCGACGATAAAGGATTAGGTAGGCATACCCAACCTTAATAGATAGATACCTTAGTTGATTGAAAACGATAGAAGAAAGAAGAGACAGAGAGAGGGAACGGTTGAAAGAGCGTTTTTCTTTCTTTGAAAAGCGTCCTTTTTTTCCTGTTTCTTACCAATTTTCATACCTTTCGCCTCTTTACACAGGTATGAACATTTCTAGATTGTTTTTCTGTAATTGTGTCCTATGATCTCGCTATCTATCTATATATCTATCTACGGAAATCTCTGATTGTTTTCTATATCTCCTCCCTCACATTTGGGTTTGGTGGTTTTCTTTATCAACAAATTAATGGTTGTTGTCCCTAATTTAAGATTCTAGTCGACGATGTAATTAGCCCATCGCTGCTTTCTGATTATATGGTGTGCATACTCAAAAGATAGTTCAATAATTCTCCCATTGAATCTTGATATGATGTCTAATCAATTTTCTACTTGTGATTTGGCTGGGTTTTAGCTTCAAAATTTTCTGTCGAATTTTGGTTTCAATTATTGATCATCGATTCTTTAGCTACCTAACCAAACCTTCCCTAGCTGTTTCCCAGATAGGGTTTTAATGGGATTAGTGATACTTTCAAACTGCCTGGAATACGATTTTGATCATCTTTCATCACTATAGTTTTACTGAAATCTGTCTTTATTTTATAGTGGCTGAATAGCCACCAGTAGGTGAAAGAATACTCTCAAATCACTTGGAGGATTACGGGCCGAGGCTAAGTAAATTATATTTCTATACGCATGCACTCGTGCTAATAGCTAGAGAAGCGTCTGGTTTTGAATCTGCTTATTGATGTGGCCGTTATGTTTTCTGCTAAACAAGCTTCTCAAAATAGAAGAAGGTGAAGCCAGTGCATCTGCAAGACACCAAGCTGTAAGCGTGGTGGAATGCTGCCCATCTGACCACTCGAGTGATGGAATATTCCAAGGTGCAGGGTTGCCGTGCTCGAATTTTGTAGAAGTGAGAGTAGATAGATGCATAGTTATTTATCTATTCTCGTTACTATTCAGACTACTTCGTTCACTTGACTTGAGCTCGTAAATTTTGCTTTGCTTCATAGGTTCCGCATATAAAGCAGCTAGCCTCCTGGGATTGTGGTCTTGCTTGTGTGTTAATGGCTCTGAGAGCAACTGGTGTTGATAGCTGCAGTTTAGAGGAGTTAGCTGCGTTATGTTGCACAACTAGGTAATTTCTTCTGGGTGGACATTCAAGGCTTATAGGCAATGGGTAGAAGATGATTATGTGAAAAGGATAGTTCAGAGCGATTAGAGTCATTTGGCCCTAGATAAATTAATTATACGCATTATATTGCTAATCTTCATGATAAAATATGATAATTTTTAAGCAGCATTGTGTTATTGTTCTTATAAGCCACTATTTCATCATTACATAGGCTAAACTGATGCAATTGGCAGCTGTATTAGATTTCTTGATTAATCTCACTCGTGAAATTTGTGTGCAGTATTTGGACTGTTGACCTGGCATATTTACTGCAGAAGTTCTCTATCAAATTTTCCTACTTCACGATAACAGTTGGAGCAAACCCAAATTACTCGATAGAGACATTTTACAAGGTGGCTTTTCATACTTTTGGATATATGTATTTTTATTGCTTGTTTGCTACAGTTGCTTATAATCTATATGCAAAACTTTATATCCAGCTACAGTTTTAATTGCATGCTTTCCAGAAATATAGGCTGGGTCCTCTTGAAGAGGGTTACAACTTCGTTAGTCTTCCCTTATCTATTTATAGGATAGCTTAGCCTGTCAATTATGTAAAATGAATATTATAGTTTGTAAATTTTGCTTGCCTCCTCTCATAATGAAATTTAAGAATTTTTTTTTTCTCAAGTCTGACTAATATCATCATATAGGAAGCACTAGTGTAGATGTGGGTACAGAACTGCGGATGTAGTCATCGAGAAAATATATAGTCTAGGATGTAGTTCTAATAGCATCAGTGTGTAAAAAGACTGTAAGATCATAGGATTTATATTATACAGAGGTATAGAGATACAAGAGGAAAATGGCTAAACTCAGTAGCAAAAAAGACAATAGAAGATGGAAGAGTAAAATGGTTACACTCAGTAGCAAAGACACTAGACGACGAAGATGAAAATATTTAAATCAGTAGCAAAGACAATGAAGATGGAAGGAAAGAAAGAGCGGAGAGCTCTAGCTATCCTGCAACCTGCCTTAAACAAAAAGCGCTCTTTTTACACTTGTAGCAGAACTCACCCTTCCGACATGAAAACTGCACCTAATTGGATTGTTTACTTGAGCATTAATTGTAATTTTTTAATAGTCTTGTGCTTGGTCGAAATCCCTTTGACTCTTGTTTTATCTACATAAATCCGTTGAATATTTAGATCTTGCTGTGCTTGATAAACTTATTCTTGTACAATTGCAACCTCAGTAACCGAAAATTTTGGTCCATATATTATGCAGGAACAGTTGCCTACAGATCTGCTGAGAGTGGATACACTCTTCCGGG
Source organism: Limnanthes douglasii subsp. nivea (assembly GCA_036936605.1). Lineage (NCBI taxonomy): Eukaryota > Viridiplantae > Streptophyta > Magnoliopsida > Brassicales > Limnanthaceae > Limnanthes > Limnanthes douglasii. Next base: position 75,662,781 of record JAUPFV010000004.1, read on the forward strand.
AAGCACCAGAGATAGGAATAAATATACAGGTGCAATCCACTGGCCCAAATGAGTTTACAATCTTACTCTAACCTCATCTCTAGTGGGAAATATGTACCTCTTTAATTGATGAGGATTTTTTTTCAATGCTGGTGAAGTTTAATGTTCTAAAACCAATATTGTTTCTTAGCTAGTCTTTCAAGCATCACTTGTACTAGTGATGTCTCAGTCACTTAAGATAATGATCTTTTAAGTATAGCTTGAATGAGTAACGTTTCAGTTTCTTAACAACATGTTCTGTGTTTGGAAATTGTGTTTGTCATTCATTTGTTTCCATTAGGCAATAAACTCCTTCCTTTAACAGTGCAGGTCAATCAGTACAGATGAAATTTCTCGCTTGATTTTGTCAGGGAATTACATTGCTATTGCATTAGTTGACCAGTATAAATTGAGGTAGAGTTTGTTTCTCTAATAAAGTTTTTACATCTGCTCAGCTTATATTTATCAAGAAAGCATATTTTTTTGAAAAAAACTATGCTATCATACAATATTGTGAGGCATTTCCTACCCATTGCAATCCTTATTTTAGTATCCTTCATCTCAAGGCAACACTCTTTTCCTTGCATATTATCTGTACAGATAAATAAAATTCATCTATATTTACTTCTGCCAAACTATATTTTCCAGTGACTCTTGGGTAGAGGAAGTTATCATCTCTGGCTTTCATGGCAACAACTATGGCTATGCTGGTGAGAATTCCCAACAATTTCTATATAGAAAGTAAAAGGAATTAGAAATTTCTCTTGTAATTTTTGCTGCTGCATAAAAAGGTTATTTTAAGATATTCTATGAAAATTGTACTGCCTTTTGTCTTTTACACCGGTTTTACTTGTTTGTATAACAACTTTAAGATGAAACTTTTGGTCAAGCACTTGGGTGGCTTATTTGGGCATGTATTTCCATTGTGTGCTTCATATCCATACAGCTGCATATGATATTTAAATTTAAGACTCTTGATTTTAAATCTTCAATTTCGAATACAATTCATAAAAAAATTGAATGTAGAGACAAAAAGTACTAGTGTTCCATCCTCTAGACTGCTTATCCATCAATCTATTCAGCAAATCATATGTGCTCTAGAAATAAAGCAATAAAGGATTTGGTTATTTTGTTTTACTGGCTAGTGCACATTGCAAGTTGATTTATCCGTTCTTTTTATTTATATATTGCTGTATAGGTCACTATGTCGTAATATGTGGGTATGATGCTGCTACGGACAAGTTCGAAATCAGAGATCCTGCCAGTCCTAGGTAGTTTTCTTGTTTCTTTCTCGATTATTAGTTGCTTTGCACTGCGTATATATCAATCCATCTTTATTGATGTCGTAGCCACTTTGGTCACCCGGTTTATAATGTTTCATTAAAGTTTGGAAGCAGTATAATATCCTACCCATCACCATGAGTTAGATAATCCTTTTAAGCTTGGATCTACGACTCAGTATGCCAATTTGTAAAATGATGTGGCTGTAATCGATGTGGATTGCTCTCTAGTAATTAGTTTAATCCATTAGTGTTGGTACATCTTGGTGACAGTTAACCTTGCTGTCTGAAAACCATTTTTAGTGAATTGGTATAGATTTTGATCTCCCCTTCCTTTCATACCCCCATAGCAGAACATCTTCAGTATCACGATTTGCATTTTTCACATTGTTCTCTGCTGCTAATTCAAAGTATTGCCTTCAATGAATTTTTCTCCTATATTTGAACTATTGCTTTAAATTATCTGAAGGAGCATGATAGTGTTTGTGTGTGCGCAAAAATAACGTGGGTGTGGAATTCCGGATTCTGTGTTCTGGTATTTAACCAAATTGGAAAATAAAAAATCAGCGGGGTACATGTATGATAAAAGATCACACGTTAGAATTCTGGAGCATTCTGTGGCTGTTGATTTACTCCCTGGTGATTGTTGGGGGTTTCTATTTGCACCCACATTCTCGTTTAGTATGTATCTTAAAATCGTGCTTTAGTCGAAGCTTTTGTACGTACACACAAAAAACTTGCCGTGCTTTTTTTTAAGCTAAGCTAGTTTTTGTGTAATACAAGCATAAAGCTAATGGAGAATTTGTGCAGGGATCATGATATTATTTCATCCACATGTCTAGAAAAGGCACGTAAATCCTTTGGTACTGATGAAGATCTCCTCCTGGTAATTCAATCTTCTCCACTGAACAGTTTTTATCACTGAGCATTTTAATCAACCTCAGATATTCCGATTGGAACTTTGCAGTGGTCTTCAAATGTTGTATGAGATAGCAATACACTATATATCTATATACTCTACCATTTCAAATCATTATAAATCAGGTTCGTTCTTCTGTAGATATCCGTGGAAAAGAGTGAGAGGTCAAGAGGACCTTGGACACACTTTTTGAATACGAACCATTTGAGTTAGGAGTTAAGTCTCTTGCATGTGTCCTTGGAGAAGAGAGAGAAACAGAATTGACATCTATATCGATCCGTCCTCGATCCATGTTATTGTACAAGTGTGGGTAAAATTTCAGTTATACCTTAAGTTTGAAGTCATTTGTTTTTATAATGCCGATTAAGTTTATATATAATTGTATATTCCCCATGTACATTGTTTAAGACGCGAGAGTGAAAGGGTCGAGATAGTGGAGTTCCTGGGTGTCATTGTAAATGTGAATATGGTGTTTGTTTGGGCAGAAATGATAAGTTAATTAGTTCGATGTGTGTAGTTCTGTCTAAAGTCAACATGAGCTTAGACAGCAGTGAGTGATACTACAGATGTTTACAGCTGTGTTTTAATAAAGAAGCTGAAGAATGTCGGTGAAGATAACATGGTTGGTATTGGTATCCCATCCCCCAGCAGAAAAGATTATTACATAATATTGAACTGAGCTGATACTGAACAGTTAGTTGCTATCGCTTTTTTTTCTTAGGAAACCCACAGCCGCTATTCGGCTCAAACCAAAAAAAACCAAAAAAAACATTTGTAGAGGAGATCGAAAGGCATGAGCTCATCTACCGCACCGACTCAGCCACGGTCACGAACTCATCTATTCTACTAGCTCGGCCACTCCTTTATGAACATCTTTATATTATATTAGCAACACACTAATATACCGTACTTTTTGGACTTACCGAATTCAAAAGAATCTACTACTTCACTTCATTGATATTTTGTTCAAAAACATTGTCGGACTACATCAGTAATAGAAGAACTTGGATTTGTGAATTGGGAAAATAATAATATGAGAAACGGTTTAAGATCAAAAACGATTTATCTGAAGTTTAACGAAACCATTGTGAAATACATTGAAAACAATTTATAAAATAATAAGAGCTTGTAATAAGAAACAGGCTCAGACAAGCTTAACGAATTAGAGACCGCGATGGCAAATTTTAAAAAGATTAAAAGAATTAAAATTTTAAAAAAAGTATGAAGAATGTTATGCAAAAAGGTGTCAAATGGATCGAAGTAACCGTCTGAATCAATGCAGACATAGTATGATTTTAATTTATCATTAAGATAATGTCCAAGATAATTTGATTACTAACCCATGGTTTTTTTTTTCGATATTTTTTTATTAATTATATTTTATAATAAAAACTCATTCAACAAACTTATTTATTATGGATAAAAATCTAAATCTTTTGAGAGATTTTATATTTTAAATATCTTTTTATATAAAATAAAGTAACTAATTCCTCTTTCTTTGTTTTCTTTAATTATAATTTTTAAAGGTCCGTATTTTTTTAACCGCAATTCGAAAAAAGAGTCTGAAAATACCATCAAACTTTTTTAAGACGAGCAAAACTAGTACCATTTATGATTATTTTTAAAAAATATATATTTTACACACGTTTTCCAGTTATATGGTTTCGCATCTATTGACTAGTTTCACATCTATCAAAATAAAGAAGGTTTCGCATCTATAAGAGGTTTCTCATCTAGCAAAATAAAGAAGGTTTCGCATCTATCAAAATAAAAAAGGTTTCGAATTTATGAAAATAAAGAAGGTTTCACATCTATCATAATAAAGAAGGTTTATCATCTATCAAAATAAAGAAGGTTTCGCATCTAGCACAACAAAACAGGTTTCGCATCTATCATAACGAAGAAGGTTTCGCATCTTCTTCGCGAAACCCTATAAATTTTAAAACTTTAAAAGTTTGTATCTTTTAAACCGTAACTCGAAAAAAAATCTGAAAATACCGTTGGTTTTGTTTTTTTAAGACGAACAAACTAGTACCACTCATGATATGTTATGAATTAAAAAAAATTAGAACAAATAACATTTCGCATCTATCAAAAATGTGTTTTTTGGATCTACCTTTCCAGAAGGATTACACGTTCCGCACCTATCAGTGGGTACATATACAAACGTTTCACATCTATCCTTACTTACTGAAATCGTATGTTTCACATCTCCTTCATTGAAAACTGAAAATCTGTGGAAGCTATAGAAAATCTATGGAAGCTACATAGAAGCTATAGCGAGTTCAGAGGCAGATCGATGGATTGGTGCTATGGGGGAAGAGATGAATCTCTTAAAAAGAATCAAACATGGAAGCTTGTTGACTTGCCTAAAGGACATAAGATAGTAGGCAGTAAATGGGTGTTCATGAAAAAGGAAGGTAATCCAGGGGTTGAGGCATCTCGATTCAAGGCAAGACTGGTCGCTAAGGGTTTTACTCAAAGGGAAAGAATCGACTTCAATGAAGTATTTTCTCCAAGCATAGTTCGATTCGAGTTTTGTTAGCCATAGAGGTTTGCAAGATTTAGAGCTTGAGCAGCTGGATGTGAAGATTGCGTTTTCACATGGTGAATTGGAGGAGCAAATCTACATGAGATAACCAGAGGGATTTATCGAACCTAATATGGAGGACAAAGTTTGTCTACTGAAAAATTCACTGTATGGTTTGAAAAAGTCACCTAGGAAATGATACAAACGTTTTGATACATTCATGGTGTCAAAAGGATTCATGAGGAGTCCATATGATAGTTGTGTGTATCATCAAAATATGTCAGATGATTCTTATGTTTACTTGTTGTTGTATGTGGATGATATGCTTATTGCTGCTTGTAGTATGCCACACATTGTGCAGTTAAAGAAGTAGCTTAGTGTAGAGTTTGAGATGAAGGATTTGGGTAGAGCAAAGAATCAAGAACATAAATTTAGGATCATTACACTTGTCTCAACGAAGCTATATTGAGAAAGTGTTACAACGATTCAACACGTTTGATGCTAAAGCAGTTAGCATTCCATTTGCTACTCATTTCAAGTTGTCTGCAGTAGGAGCGGCCAAAGACGATGCTGAGTTGGAACAAATGTCGAAGGTTCCGTATGCAAGTGCAGTTTGTAGTATCATGTATGTTATGGTATGCACACGTCCTGATATTTCACATGCGGTTAGTGTAGTTAGCAAGTACATGGGATATCCCGGGAAAGAACACTGGCAGGCAGTGAAATGGATACTTCGGTATCTTAAGAATACTCTGAACATTGGCTTAACTTTTAACAAGACCGATATTGGTGAATCGCTGAAGGATGTTGCAAGATCATTGGTTGGTTTTGTTGATTCTGATTTTGCAGGTGATATGGATAAAAGAAGATCTCTGAAAGGATATATATTTACTCTAGTTGGGAGTGCGATCAGTTGGAAAGCACAGTTGCAAGCTACTGTAGCTTTGTGTACAACAGAGGCAGAGTACATAGCGATAACAAAAGAAGTTAAATAGGCAATATGGTTGCAAGGTTTGGTGGAAGATTTGGGCTTATATAGGACTAATACAAAAGTATTTTGTGACAGTCAAAGCCTCATATACCTTACAGGGAACCAGATGTACCACGAGCGTACAAAGCACATAGATGTCAGGTATCATTTTATTCGTGATATGTTATCAAATGGAATTTTTGATATGAAGAAAGTGTCCACACACGATAATCCAGCAGATATAATGACCAAGGCAGTATAAGTTCGAAAGTTTAAGGAGTGCCTAAACTGGATTGGTGTTCGCATTATAGAGTGAATGCCTTAGGGGCATTTGGTGAGTCAGAAGAAGAGAATTTTCTTTGTTGATAGTGAAGAAAGGATATTCGCCTCAAGGGGAAGATTTGTTATGAATGAGTCAAATAGTGCATTGATAGTGTAGCATGTTCGGCGGTACAGTTTTGTGTCATTGACAAGCTGTAATACAATGGATGATTTTCCTTATAAATAGACTACAAGGACTACACAAAACATAATCTAAAATCTGTAACCTTTTATATCAGAGTGAAACTCTTTTCTCTGGCGGCGCCCGTGGACGTAGACAATTTTCGAACCACGTTAAATCATGTGTTCATTTAAGTTTTTCCTTCACATATGTTCTGTGCTTGAGCCATTTTGTGATAATTGCATAGTAATTTAATAACAGTTTTAGAGTTTGATCTAGTAACTAACGTGTTTAAACGATGTTTTGTTGACTTTGGTTTTTGTTTACAAGGTATATTATTTGCTACAACTTCTAAAGATGGGAATCAAGGTATGTTTTTATTATTTTTAATCATATGAATTAATTTGAAATTATTGGTTATTATAACATGTAAAATATATAATGTTTTAGTTAAATTTTTTGTTTTTGTTTTTTTTGTTATTGTTGTTATAGTTAAATTTTTAAGTTACACAAATAGTTGAGCCTTTAAAATGTACATAAACCCTTGACTATCCACTTTCTAGACACATGGTCCATCAACCAAAAATCGTTTGGTGGTAATCTCTTGATTATCTATTTTTTATAAAGTTAGTCCCTCAAGCGTGTTGGTTGATGAAATGCTACCACGTGACTTTAGTTATCATTTAATCCTTTGACCATCTACCACGTTGGTTAAATCGAGCATACATGGAACAAATTTACACCGATTTTCTTATTCGTAAATTTTAATCTTTTTATTATTCACTACCAAACTCTTTTTTCCCATGTTCATAGTTTTCTTCTTCATTTAAACCCAATTCTTCATCATTATTCTTCTTTATATCTTCCCTTCCTTATATCTTATTATTAGCCACAATTTATGTCAACTAGTAATTCAAATATTTTCTCTCAAACAAAAAATTGAGAATTAGATTTAGAAAGCTTTTATGGAAAACTCATAGTAATAAATACTTCACAAACAAATTTGAATCCATAGATAATTTTTATGGGTGCATAAACTATCGACTTAGTGTCCGTTAAATTTAATTTTGTTGGATTTGAGCTCATTTTGTTCTTCTATGTATAATTGAACCCTGATTGCTTTATAACCCTATTTAATTTGATTTATTCATATCATTAAAGGAAAAATATGGCTTTTCAAGTGGATGGATTTACAAATTATTGATCGATAAAAAATATAGTAATTAGATTAAATAAGAATCCACGAAAGATAGAACTGAGAATGAGAGTCTGAAACTTAAAATTAATCGGCTGATTTGGTTTTTTTTGTATTTTTATAACTTAGTGAATAATGTAATTTGAAAAGAGATGTTTGATGAGAATATAATTTAGTTTTGAAATGTAATTTGAAGATGAATGTTTGCTGAGAATGTATTTTGGTTTAATGGATGTTTGTTGATCTAATTTTTTATGTTTGTTATTTATTATTTATGAAATTTGATTATAAAATTTGGTTTAATTTGAAAAGAGATGTTTATTGAGAATACAATTATGTTTTTATATATGTTGAGAAGAAGAATCTACATAATTTTATTGTTTTGGTATTTGATATTTTTTGGTTTGAAATTTGATTATGAAATTGGTGAATATTTGACAAAGTATGACATATGATAAGACGCACCATAATAAAAAAATCCACAAGGATGAACCAATAAGTGAAGTTGACGATGAAGCCAAACCTAAGTGATATGCGAATGTATACATAACACAATTCTTCTTATCATATTTTCTTGTCATATTTTCAATACGAAACCACAAGCTCTAATCGAACATGATCAAACTCCAAACTTCATACGCCAAACTTCAAAAGTCAAATTTCAAACGTCAAAGGTCAAACGTCAAACTCCTTAAACACCAATCATCAATTGTTAATCGTCGATTGCTAATCGTCAATCATAAATCATAAATTACAAATCACCAATCACCAGTCGCCAATCGTCTAATCTCCAATCGTCCAATCGTCCACTCATCTAATCGTCATTTTGCCCACTCACTAATCATTAATATCCAATCAGCAATCGCCAAATGCTAACCGACAATCACCAATCGCCAATCATCAATCGTCAATCATCAATCGTCAATTGCCAATCTCTAATTTTCAATCTCATATCAACAATCAATAATTAATAATCATCGATCGTCAGTCAATGATCACCAATCTCCAATTTACAAGCTCCAATCTTTAATCATCAATCTCTAATATTCAATCTCTAAACTTCAGTATCTAATTGTCAATCAATAAAATTTAATCGCCAATCACCAAATGCTAAACTCCAAACGCCAATCATAATCCAAATTAAATCCAAACACTCGACAATTGGTAATCGCCAATAGCCAAACACCAAACATTGATCGTTAAACGCAAATAAAAAATTGTAAATAATAAATCGTCAATCGTCAAACCCCAATCGTTCAATCTTTCAATTGTCTAATCATCCAATGGTACAATCGTCTAATCGTTACTCATTAATCACAAATCACCAATATTTAATCATCGATCGCAAATCATAAATCGCAAATCATTAGTCTCCAATTACTAATCGCCAATGAAAAATCGAAGATAAAAATCGTCAATCTCCAGTCTCCAATCGCCAATATCTAATCGTTAATCTCGAGTCATCAATCATCAATCTATAATCGACAATCTCCAGTTGTCAATCACCAAACTCTAATTGCCAATCTCTAATAGCCAATCGCCAATCGGCAATCATAAATTTTCAATCAATAAGCACCAATCTCTAATCTATAATCGACAATCTCTAATATTTAATCACTAATCTCTAATATCCAATCATTAATCTTTAATCGTTAATCGTTAATCGTCAATCACCAAACATCAATCGTAACCCAAACGAAATCCAAATGCTTGACAATCGACAATCATCAATCGATAAACGCCAAACGCCAAACACAAAACACCAAACGATAAAAACTAATTGTAATAAAAAAAACAAAATGCTAAACGAAATCAAAAACCCAACCAAAATCCAAACAAAATTAAAAATCAAACAAAATGCTAAAAATGGGTTGTTGCGCAAATAATTGTATAACCTGCAATTAAATCAAACACGACTCGAACGCTAGTTCTGATACCATGTAAAATAAAATACAGTTAAAGTTCTATTGATGAGAAAATAGAATAAAATATACTCAATAAGCTTAAGCCACTATATATAAAGTAGTAATATAATGAGCTATTTGGCATAATATCTCTAACAAGCAAAACTTGTAATTTTTTAGAAATGGCAAATAAAACCTATAATATATAACACCAACACTTACAAGTGTTACCAAACACTTAATTATCTAAAGTATTATGATATTTCACCTACCTAGATTTCTGACTTACAAATGTTACCAAAACTTGACAAAAAAGAATATAATCTACAAGTAAAAAACATTATGAACAAATATAGTCTCATTTTCTTTTTTGATATTTGCTGAAGTTCACTCTCCTCTACGTTCCTCTACTCCTACACAAGTATATGAAGTTTCCACTCTTCTAGGTCCCTTTCATTTCTTGTTGTTCTTTTCTTTTGCAACAAAAAAATTTATTTTGTATTATGCAAGTTCTCTTACCGTCACCTATTTTTCACTTGATTGTTGTAAACCAATATATATCAAGATCAATCAAAACAACTAATTGAGTAAGACTATTCAAAGCAACTAATTAAGCAAGACCAATTGAAATAATTAGCTAATTAACCAAGACAAATTAAAATAATTACTTAATATATCGGTACCAAACAAAAATATAATCAACCAAGACCATGTATATTCAAGTAATACATAATCATTGTGTCGACAATATTCCATTAAATACATAATAACCATGTATACCTAATATAACAATAGTTGAATGTATAGTTTTACTAATTCAATAGAATAAACAAGTACCAAACTCTCTATTACTTGAATACATAAAAATACCAATTCAACATAAAAAAAGTACATAACATTCTATTAATTGAATACATATCATTAATAATTCAAAACAATAAAGAAGTACCTAACACTCCACTAACTGAAGGCATACCAGAAACAATTCAAAACAATAAACAATTACATAACACTATACTAATTAAATACATACGAGCATCAATTCAATATAATAAACAAGTACTTAACATACCAATAACTCAATAAATACCAATACTTAACATACCAATAAGACCAATTATTCAGTTAAAAAAGACAAGCAAGAAAGTCATTTTTTAAAGTATGAGAGATAAGAATATTACATCTCTTTTTATCATTTTCTAAGGCGTATCGTACCTTATCCCCAATGACTCTTGGGTCAAAACAATAGACAACACTACACTTCAATAAGAGGACACAATATGATAAAAAGCGATTGTAAAAAAAAGTGAAGAAATATTTTAAAACATTTAACTTACATCCGGTATTGTGTTCGCAACACCACATCCACTAACTTATTGCACCATACCAATAAATAACATTTGTTATACACTCTATAAATAATTTGCAAGAATAAAAAATTATTAAGAAACTTAGTTGATTTTTTTATATTCTTTTTTTGCTCTGCTAAGTTGAACATTCGAACAAGCTTCAATTGTTATGTTACCAATATTTATCTCAGCCCCATCTGCAATATTGTTCCCATTTCCACCACCACCAGCGCTGTCTCCAAAACCACCAGTGTTGTCGCTAACAGTACTGGTGTTTTTAAATCTTGGCAAGTTCTCTCCAACAGCTTGTAATATATTTTATTGTGTCCATATTATTCACACTTACTACACATTATCTGAATATACTTTCGCAATAATCTTTCTCCTGATGTTGGCTCGAGCTCGATTGTATATATCTTTCTATTTATTACCTTTTCGCTACTTTACTTTCATAAGAGGTATTTGATATGGAGGAAATCTTGTTTTTCCCAAATCCACTACCCTTTGATGGGTTCAATATATGTGTGTATACATTACAGTTGGTTACTGTATGGTTACAAGACAAAATAAAATAGATAAAATATTTATAAGTTGTACATATGGCTGTCACAATATGCTCACAAGGTATACCACTGACCTAACAACTTCTACAAGTGCAACTTTTTTCCTACATGTCTATAAAAAAAACTAGCCATTCCATGATATTACCTCATACATGGGCCCTCACGATAATTTAATCATGCATGTCCAACTACAACCGAACTAACCTCTAGTTTATTCATGATAATAGGACATACTTTACCCTTCTAGATATCAGTTCTCTTTTTATTTTCAGTTATTCTCTTCATAGTCTACTATTTAATTTCATCAATTTATGTTATGATAGATTTCTCTTATAGAAGTAGAATCAGTTAGCTACATTACTGGTTTGGATATTTCAGTGCATCTCCACATCATAGTGGGATCTAGACCACTCGTTGGTAGATTTTTTAGCCAACCAATTATAAGCTTCAGTGTTAACACTTCTCATCTCCGTCATGTGTAATTCAAACTTTTCCACATATATGGCTCTGATTTTTTCCCATGATACTCTTTTATCTAGTATACTATGATAAGTATTTTTTAAATTTTACGTATAAATATTTGTAGCAACATCTATGCTCAGAGTTGGGAAATTCTTAAATTAATGTCGAGACTAATCATTTTTTCTTATCAATGATTCATAACCAAGATGCCTAGTTTTGGAGATCCATATTATCTTACAACAACCGCAAAAACCAACTCCAATTGTCTCCATTCTCGTTCATGACTATCACTAAAGCTATATGTTACATATGGTTGTTGTCATCTATGTCAACTGCCACTAAAAGTTGCTCTCCAAAAGAAACTTTCAAAAAATAACCATCCAACACCCCAATCGGCCTACAACATGCCTTGAATCCCCTCATAATAGGTAAAAACCACATACAAAATCTTTCAAATGCATTATTTTGTTGATTAATGAAGCAAATTGAACCTGAATTTGTTCTTCTAATTTCTTTGCAGTAGTCTAACGACCGTAAAAATTGTTGTTTATCACTTTCCAAAATCATCTCCAAAGATAGAGCTTTTGCTTTATATCTCTTACATCACTTTATTTTCACCAATAATTCTCTACTGAGTGATGCAATTAGAGATATCACATGTCAATTTATATTTGTCTCCCATTGATGCTTGTAGTACTTTGATATCCAAACATCACTGATATTCTTGTTATCATCTGTTGGAGGACCATCGTGTTATTCCACCAACATTTTAACTAATCATCCTAATTGAAGTTTTCCCATAACCCATATACATCAGTTATTTGATATAATAATTATTAATAGCATCCTTCAGCTCAGTCGCAATAAAGAGTTCATGACCAACTTGTAATTGGACACTTGATAATAAAACAGAATGGTTGAATTCAAAAACGTTATACCACATCTCCAAATCATCATCAAGCTATATATCTGAATTTACAGGTGTAATAAGAACATCATTTGCACCGTAAGTTATTCAATTTCATGCACTTCATCTTCTAGTCTACAACGTGGGACATAGTTTTGCTATTCACATGTGGGAGTTGTATTTTTATCTTCACATAGTAGAGTTATATTTTTATCTTCATATGGTGAAGCTATATGTTGATCTTCACTATAAGTTAACTTATGATCTTCACCCATATGTTCAATTCTTGAGGCAACCTATACATCGTACGCATTTAAATCAGCAAATAAGTTATTTTATAATTCTCTCACAACTTCTTCTAGCATAATTAATTTGACATCTATAACGTCCTCTCATTAAACATTAGGCCCCAACTCACCTAGAAAAATACTCAAATATGACCCACCACTATTATCTCTTACAACAACAATCTTCAGTTGGCCCACTATCCAAACACTCTTCATAACGAACACATGGTGTCTTATGGCGCAAACCTTCTTATTTATTAGCAAGCTAGCATACTTCCCAAACACTCTTCTTCATTATTAATAATTTCAGGTTCATTTTCTAACTCTTATTCTTCAAAGGAAACATTTTCAATACATTCAGTTGGCCCACTGCTCAAAATATCTTTTTCATTTACAACATTTTCAGTAACACATTTTGGCCCACTTCCTCATTAGTAACCCCATCAACTGTAAACTAATTCTCAGTACATTGGCCTACATCAATATTAGAAACAACATCCCTTTCATATTCTGAAGATGAATCTGAAATTTCCACTACTAGTGTATCTCATTTGGTTCTTTTTAGTATGCGATACAATTTTCAATGGACGCACAACCTAAATGTATGCCTTAAAATATATTTGCATATCAACCAATTTGCACATTTATACTGTATCTTTATCATTAGAGATATATACTAAGTTTTTATCATCTACACAGGAAGATAATTGATACGTGAAGCTTAATATCCTAAACTTCTCTCGAAGTTCACAAGTAAATAAATAAGAATCAGTAACCAATAAAATAATAAGAATCATACCTAACTAAATAAGAATCAGTAACCAAACTAACGCTTCATAAAATCATACCTTTATAATTTTATGAAAAATCGTATTCAAATTTGACCTTTGTTTTTTTTCCAACTTGAACGCGTCATCTCTAATGTAATTTATGTAGATAAGGAACTAATACTCAATTGTAATAATAGAATGACCTATGTGATAGAATGAACAAAGTCTCAATTTTATTGCGATGAGAAATCTGAATTTGGGATTTACCTTAGAATTAATGGTTTAGGCTCCACTTGACTGATAGCTCATCTTGACTAAGATGAAAAATGTAAGAATTAGGGATTTACGTTTAGTGAGAGGAATAAGTAGATCTGAATTATATATTAAGAACTTACGCGCCATTGAGAAACAAATTTGAAATAAATGCTTCAGGTAATATTAAGTAAATGTAATAAATGAATTAGGATAATAAAAATTACTAACCAATCAAAATCAATCCGGATAGGAAATTTTCGTCACTTAGATATCACGTTAGTTGTATAGAAGGCACATGCGTTGATTGAAACCGTAAACTGCATTGAAATATTAACCTAACATTGAAGGACTATATATGAAACAATTTTATCATGAGTATGGTATAAATCAACATATGTGGGGACTAACTATATAAAAAATGGTTAGTCAAGGGATTATTAATCTAGAAAGTGGATAATTGACTATTTATTATTCAACTCTAATAGTTTATGTATAATTTAATTGTGTAATCTTAAATGTCATTTTTTTTATTACGACTAGATGTTTATTTCTATTTTTAAAATGTGTAGTATGTTAAGGTTAGAGTGTTTATATATATTTTATTTTATTTATTTGAATTGAAAAGTATATGTTTAATATTAGTGCTAAATGCTTCATGGCTATATCTAAATATATGTTTTATATTGTAGTAAATGAATAACTAACTATTTGATCTAATATCTATGTTTTTCACGATAGCTTTTACAACTAATTTTTTTTATTCTTTTGTTTTACATGTATTTTTCATATATATATATATATATATATATTGCTATTGTTTATTCTAAATCTGATAATTGGTCATGGTTTTTAAATTTACTTAAACCGCATTTAAATGGTTGTATTATAATATTTTATACTTTAAAGACACTCATGTATTATAAATTATGTTGTTGGAATTGTTTTATAACTACTATCATCATTCTTATTGTATATTCTATATGTGCAATAGTATTACAGATAAGATTAAAGGGCAATGAAAGGATTTCGTGGTAAAATGATTAGTAAATTTGGCTGTATGCATTTGCTTCAAATGCTACAACTTGTAAGGTTGTGTTTGATTCATTAGTTGATAAATATGACAAGGTTGTTAAGGAATTTATGGATAATTTGCATGCTAATTGTTTTCAAATGCCTATTTTAACGGTAATAGGTATGGTAAGATGACTTCCGATGTAGATGAGTATTTTAATTATCAAATTAAACTTTACAGATGACTTCATATAGTTTAGTTTATTGATAGTATTATGCTTAAGCTTATAAACTAAATTTCTTAAATTTGAAAAAAAATAGAAAGATATATCTAAAATTGGAATGACATAGATTGTTCATAGTTCTTCAAAAATTAGGTTTGAAGTATTATCAGAGCCTAGATGTATTGATAGAAAGACATAATAGTTTTCTTTTTTCTCACAGAACTTGTGTTTGCAACATAGTCAGTTTAATTCTTTTCATTTTATTGATAAAAAACATTCGTGTTAGTACTTATTAGAAATTTTATGGAATCCATATGCAGTTAGTTGCAGCTGAGTTTAGTATGGCATTGACGGAAGTCGGTTATATACTTTATCCAATTGTTAAATTTCATCTTGGTATGGCAAAGAAAAAACGAATTTTGTCAAAAGGAGAAGTTTTTTTAAAAATGATTACGTGTGATAAATGTAAAACAAAAATGGTTAACACAATAGTCGGAAATAGATTGTTGTAGGTGTTTCTCATACTTGATTCATTTGTTTATAGTGATGTTACAACTAAAGTTACATGAAATATTAATGGAGTTTGTTACATTATGCATTAATGAAGCTTGTTACATTTTTTAATGTTACAACTAAATATTTTGTCATTTTACTTTGTTTGTTTATACTTTTGTATTAAAAAAATCTTACACGTAAATATGAAATTTATAATTGTATTTGGGTTTGTAGTTTGATAAATAAATAGACAAACTAATTTTGAGGTGTTTATTTTTTTTTCTACATGTAAATGTTTAGTTTTTTTTACACTATTACCTGTTTTTACAATATGTATGTGTTAGGATTTTAACTATTGTTACATCTAAAATAGTTTATTATTTAAATATGTCAACTAAATGTATATATGAATGAGTTAAATGTAATTAAGTAACAAAAATGTGACAATACACAACTTGATGGGTGCTTTAGTCATCCATATTAAGGATTTTATCAAAACTTTATCTTACTATATTCATACACAATCAAATAAATAAGTATCTAAATGTTTCTTTTTGGTCAATATGTAAATATATATATCACTAATATAACATCAAGTTATTTCTGGATGATTGTTGAATAATTGTTTATGATGAGTCCGAATTCTGCATGCTCCCCGGACAAGGACAGATCGGTCCAAGGCCTCCGGACCGGACAGGTCACACGAACACTCTGACCATAGGACTGTTCGAACTATGACAAAAGTACTAAAAAACCTAAACACTTCTTGACTAAGCTACTTGCTCTCCTACTTAGAGCTCATGGGTCTTTGAACATGACCCGGGTCCATTAAATATGACCCAAAAGCCCATAAGGGCCCAAACATCAGGGTATAAATACCCAACCACCTGCATTAAGTGTGGGTAATGAGAATTAACTGCTACCAGGCTGCTTAATTATCTCTCTACTCTCTACTCTAAACACATAACACCCACACACTACTATAAAACACCAACCAAATTACTAAGCCTACCCTCAGGTGATAATTATCTACACCAAATTGGCGACCACAGTGGGAGCAGAGGGTGCCTGAATCAAGCATTCAAAACCAACTAAGAAAATCTGTCTGAATGAATCCGGACAATCCAGAAGTACCACCAGCTTTGCTCGAAGTGGTGGGAGAGAACGATGAATACACTATCGAAGAGCGTGATAGGCTAAAGGGTGAAATAGAAGCTCAGAAAAGGCCAAGATGGGCGTGAAAGAAAAGTCCAAAGCATCAGCTGCTCATCACACCGATAACCCCAGAGAGCATGAGTCTTCAAAGACTCATGTGAGCACCAAAAAGACTCATGCCAGTTCCAAAAAGTCTCAGTCTAAGCCAGTGGAGAGTTCTGACTCAAGCTCAGAGTCTTCTGATAGCTCTTCGGACAGTGAGAGAGTTGAAAAATCCTTGTCCTCTAGCAGCGATGAGGGTCGAACTAGAAAGAAGCAAAAGTAGATTAAAAAATATTCAAGAAAAAGGGATAGACAAGGAAGGATGAAGAGGCATATTGGTAAAGGATCATCTCATAGCCGGAAGCATGTGGACCGGATGCTGATGGATCCTTTCGCTTTTCACGATGAACCAGGTATCTTTGCAACTCCCAATGAGGGTACTGTGTTCAGTCGTGGAAGATACTGGAGACAATCTCCATTATCTTCTAAAATTCTGTCCGGAAACCTCCCCAAGAGGTTTGACAGCACCAAAATAGAGAAGTACGATGGCAGTACTGATCCGGACAACCATCTAGAGCAATTTAAAAACTTCATGATGAACTTTGACGACGACAAACTACTTTGTAGGGCATTCTCCCAATCATTTACGGGGAGTGCTCTAAAATGGTACAACAGCCTGTCTCAGGTTTGTATTAAAGACTTCAATACCTTTTGGGTAGCCTTTCGAAGGCAGTTTGTAGGGAGTAAAGAGCTAAAGGGCAATGGAGACACAATAATCCATTGTGCCCAGGAGCCAAATGAGTCCTTGAAAGAATATATAAGCCGTTTTGTGAATACCAAGAATGGGTTGGCTGATTGCTTCAAACAGGTGGCAATAGCATCCCTAGGGAAGGGTTTGAACCCAGGCAATCTAGCTGATTCAGTAACCAGAAAGAAGGCCATGACATGGGGAGGGTTGCTAAATCAGGTTGGAAAACAAATAAACGTCGATGAAACAAAGAAAACCAGGCTGTACGTTGCTTAACAAGGAGTGGGCTATAACATCCCTTTCACTAGAGACAATAAAAGTCTTACCATTAAAATTGACTGTGTTGGAGCTGCTCGGAGGAATGTAAGGCCCTGCAAAGTCATCTCTGGGGAGATTGAGGAAGTATTCACCAAGCTCACCAAGGCCGGTGATGTCTACTCCATCAATGTTGATATCTCCCCCCTCAACCTCATCGGTGTGAAAGTCCCTCGGAATCTCTTCGGCATGCGTTGGGTCTGCAGGATCAGCTTGGAGAGAAGGCTCCGGAGCCCGGAGAGAAAGCTCATCTCCCTTAGATGTCTTTTTTTTCTTAGCCTCCCGGTCTGTGCCTTCGCTTCCCTGTTTCCGATTCCTCTTGGAAGCCCTTGGAGGTTTTGGGAGGTCCACTTCCTGCCTTTCATTCTCTTGCTCCACCACTTGCAAGAGAGCAGCATCAATTTGGCTCTGAACTGGCCCCTCTGGGTCTGTTAGAGCATCCTTCTCAACATTAGCAGGGTTGGCATCACCCACCACCTTTTTGCCCTTCTTCTTCTTGCCTTTCATCTTGCTCGGGGCTTTGGCCCGGCCTGGCAGGAAGAGTGTCCCATCTGGTTCATGGTTCCTCTTGAGCACAACGTCCGGAGAAGGCTGGGTGGTGAGCTCCTCCCAGGTCAAGTCTCTCCGACCTGTGGTGTTCCACAGATGAGACCTTGCCAAATTTCCACTAGTGAAAGCATCGTGGAATCGGTTCCCCCAATTCTCAGCAGCCCAGGCCTTAATCTTGCCACAAGTTATCTGCCCGGCTTTCTGATAGTCACTGAACTCCTTGGGTAACACTGCCAAGGCAAAAGTGAGACCCATTAGTTCGAACTACATTAGATAAGAAAGGGAGAAACAAAAAATAAAGTAGGAGACTTACAATCACTCCTCCACCTACTTCTGAGGAGGCTTGGATTCTCTCCGGATTTTATCTTCTTGCCGTTCTCCCAGGCACCACTGACAAATAAGAACTGGGTCCCCCAATTCCTCTCTGCCTCCAGCAAATCATCCACCGTCTTGAAGTTATCCCTCATATTAAAGTGTTAGAAGGGGATGTGGTGGTTTCTACACAGGCTAGCCACTACAACAAACTCCTCCATGGGCAGAGGGATCCCGGACAGCCTTGACGCCATGATGCATGATATAAGGGTATATCAAGCGTTGGGCTCAGCTGGCTTGGACAGAGTTTGATCAGATGGAAATATCTGACAATCTCTGGGTCTAGTGGGAACCTGAGCCCCCAGTTGAACAGCTCCGTGAACATGACCACTTCACTCAACTTGCAGTCCATGGGGGTCTCCGGATGTATAGGAATCCAGATCTTTACATTTTCTGGAATGCCCCATTTCGAACGCATCCTGCCCAACTCAGCAGTGTGGATGAATGCGTAGTTGATTTTTTGTAAGGAGAGAAGGTAATTAACGCTGACCTTGTGAAAACAAGGCCCCACTCTTTCCTCGAGGCTCTCCGGCAGATCCGGATGCCTTAAAAACAGTTTTTCTTTGCCCTTGTCTTTCTTGGCAACTATTTCTTTGCTGGTCTGACCGGAGGGCTCAGACTTAAACGGGGCCTCTTCAACAGAGTCCTCCATCACTTCCTCCATGATTGTTGAAGGGATTTCAGCAGCTGTAGTGGGGGGAGGGTTCAAACTTGACTCAGCCTTATCTCCGGACTGATGGGCCTCAGTGCCCTTTTGATTTCTGCTCTCCGGTAGAGTGTTTGGAACATAAGTTTTTGGTTAAAGGTTTGGATTGGAGCCCTCCGGTCCGGACAGCCTGTCCTTGGGGGCTCTAATGGGCACTTCTGACCCAGTGCTGCTATCCTTTGCCCCCGACCTTGAGGAAGTATTTTTAGACCCCTGGCCTTTAACCAACTGGCCCTTCCTCCTGTCGAACAGCTTCTCATGAGAGTGCTCCGTGTCCGATCCCATTGCTATAAAAGGAGAGGGTTTTTTTAGGCTAGTAACTGTAAGACCTAGCTCGACAGCAGGCTCCGATTCCTGAACTGAGGAACCAGAGATGATGGGGGAGAGGTTGGTTTGAAATAGTTTTCTAGGCTTAGTGCCTTTGGAAGAAGAAGAGCCTCGATCTGACTCAGAAGCAGTGGTGATTGCTCTATCGACATGCGAGGTCGGTAACCCTGCTGCGATCTGTCTCTCTCTTTCGACTTTTTGAGCCTTTTCTAACTCAGAAAGGTTGAGCCACCCGCCTTTGACAAGAGCGTTCCTCGCTCTAAACTTAAACTATTGAACTAAGTTTTTGCTTTAGAGAGAGAAAGCTTTGAGAGATTTTTGCAGAAGTAAATTTGAAGGAGATGGTAAAACAGTAGAAATGAGTTTGTATTTATAGTAAATCTGAAAAAGGAAGTTGATTCCTAGGAGAATTCAAAAAGTTTGGCAATGATTAAAAGACGGCGCTGATGTCACCACTTGTAATTAAAGAGGTTGATTTTCGAAGAAGGTGGGTTCAAAATTCAAGGTGAAAAAGCGGCTGAAGCAACCAATCAGAGAGTGACACGTGTCCCATGAACTCTGGCCAAAACCATTTTGAATTCGTGAAGCTTTATCTGTCCGGATAAACCCATAGCCCGAATTGATAGACCTGTTCGGATTAAAGCTACCCTTGGCGTCAGACTGTTTTTCAGGTCTTTGACAAGAATATTTGCACAAACACCTAAAAAAGGGGCTCGTGATGAGTCCGAATTTTGCATGCTCCCCGGACAAGGACAGATCGGTCCAAGGCCTCCGGACCGGACATGTCACACGAACCGAACAGATCACTTCGAACACTCTGACCATAGGACTGTTCGAACTATGACAAAAGTACTAAAAAACCTAAACACTTCTTGACTAAGCTACTTACTCTCCTACTTAGAGCTCATGGGTCTTTGAACATGACCCTGGTCCATTAAATATGACCCGAAAGCCCATAAGGGCCCAAACATCAGGGTATAAATACCCAACCACCTGCATTAAGTGTGGGTAATGAGAATTAACTGCTACCAGGCTGCTTAATTATCTCTCTACTCTCTACTCTAAACACATAACACCCACACACTACTATAAAACACCAACCAAATTACTAAGCCTACCCTCATGTGATAATTATCCACACCAGTTTATATAGTTAAAATACTTATATAATTACTCAACATATACATACACAAGCCATTCAAATATTTATATATAGGTAAATATTTAAGCATATAAAATAGATTGAGAAATATTGACCCACTATATTAAAGAGATAGATAGATAAACAACACTCTGCAAATAAATACACCAACCAAAAAAGTGGAGAAACGATTATAGAATACTTAATTAAAAATGGATATAAAAACAAACTTAAACAACCCTTTAATTACTATTGTTGAATTTTTTTTGTGGTACCATATACTTTCTCTATCATCTGATTCTCCCATACTTTCAAAGTATTTATTATTCTTAGACTAGTTAATGCCTTCAGATTCTTCATTCTTCTTTGACTACTCATTGTTTTGTAGTCTTTATCCTTTTTATGTGTACTACGTTGAATGCTTCCTTGAATATAATGGAATATTTGAAATATCTTATCATGTTTGTTAGATGAATCTTCTGAAGCATATGAATAATCATCCTCAGCCTCACTTGAATATTCTTCCACCATAATGTTTTTTGTTTTCTGATTAATCATCAGATGGTTCTGCTGTATAAATTAATTTGGCTCATATAAATTCTTCATAATATGTTTCTTCTTCTAAATCCACGAACTTTTGTTTTTTTGTATTTTTAAAGAACCATTTTTTTGTTTTGAAAAATGTAGATTTTGTTCTATTTAATAAGAAGGTTGAGTGTAAATTCTAATTTGTAATTAAATTTTGTGATTGATTTGATGTATAATTTGACCCTTTACATGTAATAATGCATATAATTTAGTGCACTTGTTACATGTAATTAAATTATATGCAGTATTATTAGTTTCGCCAAGTGTGGTTATTTTATGCTAGATAACCTTGTTTGATTATTATTTTTCAACGAAATATTTATGATTTTTTTAGAGTCGGGACTAGTAAACTTCCACTAGTATTGTCTTCCAAAATCATTCGTTTGTGAAATTAACATATCACTACCTATTGATATTTCATCATCCGAACTCGACTTACTTTTTAAGATTAAAACGGTTTGAAAAAGTGACAATGAATCCTTAAGTTTTACAATATGTTCATCTTTCGAGCAATTCAATGTTTAGTCTACCTTTTACATTGAATATGTTCATCTTTTGTAGCATTTAACTGTTGAACATCTTTCAGTTCTGCATCTGTCTTTCAGGATTTTTTTTCCAGATATAATAATTCTTTCTTTAAGATTCTAATGTCTCATTTTGTCAAATCTTATATGATTTCATTATTTTCATTTTTATTCAAAATATATATTTTTTAGTTTTTTTATAATTGATTGTTTAGCTTTATGATCTCATTTTATTTTTCAATTATCAATTTTTTTTATAGTTAATGTAACATCTAAAAATTTCAAAAATGTTTTGTTTTTACAACAACACTAAATATTTAAAATATATTTGAAATTATAATTATTAAGTTAATGGTCTACAACTAAACGTTTTAATAATTAATAATAGATATGCGTAATCAAAACTTTATCTTAATACATACATACATACTCAGTTACATAAATACGTATCTAGATGTTTTTTTACAACAGATAAACCTTTAAATCAGTAATATAACAACTATATCCCCATCCCTCTTCATCATATGCATCGAATACCTTTCACGCCTCTTTAGAATGAAATCAAAGTTCTCGAGCTTCAAATTTCATCCAAAATGTGCTCGTACTAGCACAACTCATCTCGCTTTCGTTGACGATCTCATGATGCTGGTCAGAGGAGATGAGCCATATGTCACCATACTTATGGACTGCCTTGCACATTTTGAGGCTATATCTGGCCTATCACTTAATCCGTCAAAATCTACCGTCTACCTTGCTGGAGTCAATGGGCTGGATCGAGATCGCATACTAGATAGAGTTGGTTTTCAAGTAGGTAAATACCACGTGAAATACCTTGGCATATCTCTAGCTCCCCTAACTATATCTGTTACTGAATTCGCCCCCCCCCCTCCTAACGGAAGAAATTTCGGGCTACATTCAAAAATAGGACCATCTGCATCTGTCATACGCTAGCAAGCTCGAGTTGATATCCTCTGTGATTCAAGGTGTTGAAGGCTTCTGGTTCAGGGCTCTCCCTCTTCATGATACTGTCCTCAACACCATAAAGACCCTCTGTTTGAAGTTCTTCTGGGGTGGCCGACCAGCTCGTGTCTCATGGGCCACAATCTGCACACCCAAAGCCGAAGGAGGACTGGGGCTGATGGACGCAAAGACTTGGAACAAGGCTCTTCTCATGCGTTCCATTTGGCTCTTCCACACCAATGCATAATCTTTATGGGTCAAATGGATCAACGAATATTACTTAAAGAACACCACCATATGGGGCTACCAACGGAGAACCCGGGGACAGCTTCTTACTTCGTAAGCTTCTTGACATTCGTGATGAATGGAAAATCCTCTTTAACAGAATCGATAGGGCTGTGCATGAACTAGAAAGCTGCATTCTATGAGGCAAGCTAGTCA
The DNA here is from genome assembly GCA_036936605.1 of Limnanthes douglasii subsp. nivea. NCBI lineage: Eukaryota > Viridiplantae > Streptophyta > Magnoliopsida > Brassicales > Limnanthaceae > Limnanthes > Limnanthes douglasii. The sequence goes on from JAUPFV010000004.1 coordinate 75,686,230, forward strand.
CTAGAAAGGTGTACGACCTTCTGCGAACCAAAGGCGTGAAACACACCCATATGACCCAACTATGGCAACGATTTATACCGCCTAAGTACACCTTCACAATTTGTCTTGCACTCAAGGCAAGACTTGCCACCAGGGACAAACTACAATTCCTTCATCTTGACAATATCCTATGTTCTTTCTGTAGACAAAACGAAGAAACAACCACACATTTGTTCTTTCTTGCAGATTCACAAGGGAAGTCTGGGACCGTATCCGTACATGGTTGGGCGTCACTCGCACTATGACAACCATAGATAGTGCGCTGAAGTGGATTAAAAAAGAACACAAATGCATGTCATTCCGAAATCGAACTATCAAGCTTGTATTTCAAGCTACTGTCTTTGAGGTATGGCGAGCACGCAACAAACTGATTTTCGAAGAGGACACTGTTGTTAAAGATATGATTGTTATGCGCATTATCATGGCCACTTTTAGTATCTTATACCGAATGTATCCGCATTACAGACACTTCACACCGTAAGCACTCCTTCAAGAGCAACTCAGCACCCTATTATGGATGATTTTGCTCATATAATAGAGCACACTGTATTTTGATTTGATCTAGAAGAGAACCTGAGTCTCACTCTGTACGATTTACTATTGACATATCAATACACACATATTTACCTTAAAAAAGGTGAATATTTGTTTTTATAATTAAATGACCTATATAATTAATGAACTTTACGCATACACAATCAATTAATAATATGAAATATATTGATAAATATTATCCACTAACGATACAAAATAGTTAATTTAAAAAATAAACATAAAAACAAACTTAAACAACCATGTATTGTTGTATTATTTCATTTTCGGCATGATTATTATTTATTTTCTTATTGTTGTAATTTCACGTGACATATCCAAATTTTCATAATTGTCATCATATTCAAAAGTTGTCTTAGTTGTTGTTTGTCTAAGTTGGGTTTGTTTTTTTTCTCTCCACAACTATTCGTTGAAAGAATTTTTCACTTAAATGTTTTATAAAATAAATACAATCACATTGTTTTGATAAGTAAATATTTTTATATTTAAATATTTTGATAGTTAAATGTTTCCTATAAATTGTTAATTATCGTTTTGACATATAAATATTTTTTTCGACTAACTGGTTTATATATAGGAGCCAATAACTATAGGAGCCATTTTGAAATAATATTTTTTTATGTGTATGAAGCCTAATAAAAGTGTAAATTTAATTTATAGCTAAAATGTTTAGAACCATACACTCAGTAATTAAAGTTTGTTTCTTTTTTTTGTGAACTAACCGTTGTAGTTATTGCCACATCGATGATGGATTATCTACTTTTGTCAAATTAAAAAATTTAATTACCCAATTTAAAATTACTAACAAGTTTAAATATTGATATGATAAAATATGTGAGAATATGGCAATTTATATATTTATATCTATATTGATAGTTTAAAATTAGATAGCTATCAAAGTAAAGATTTGTTAGTTGCTTGCAAAATTATGTTATAATAGGGTGCAAAAATAGAGAGCGGTTCTTATCAAATAAAAGTGTAATAGGTTGCATGATTACCGTGTGATGGGTTGCGTAAATTTCTTATGATGTAATGTAAAATAAAAACGTTGGTTGCGAAATTATGGTTTAATTGATTGTGAAATTACGTTACAAATGGTTGCAGATTTAAAATAAAAATAGTAAATAAACGAAAAAATAAAATTAATACTCTGAAAAAATATAGTTTAGAGACATACAACTTCTATAAAAAATATAGTTAAGAAATAAACTAAATGATTTATACTCTTCTGGTTGATGCAATATCTTCTTCTGCTTGATGTAAGATGTTATTTGAATGGTTTTTATAATAGCTTGATTTTCTTTTATTGGTTTTTAACATGATCTATAATACTAACATTAATTTGTTGGTTGATTTTTATTTTCGATTTCTTCAATTCGTTTAATGACGTATTCGGTCCATATACATATATTTTGATTGCAAAATAAAAAGGAATAAAGGTTTGTCAAACTGTGGTTGCGTAATTACGTGTAATCGTATTGTGGAAATACATTTTTATATGGGTTAAACATGGTTGTGTGATTGTGAGTAACTTAGATGCGAATTTAGTTTTTTGGCTGTGAGAAATGAATGAAGTTACTTGTTGTAATATATTCTTCAAATTGTTAAATTTTTCATGAGCATTCTTTATTTCTTTTGCGATCTGAGATGTATGTGAAATTTTTAATGTGGAGGATACTGATTCTTTTGATATTTTTATCTACATTACAAAGTTAAAAGACGTATAGATTAGTATTGAAACTAATTGTTATTTTGGTTGCATAAATAAGTACAACTCAATTGTGAAAAAAAAGTCATGCATGACTATTAAAGAGGTACACAATTTAGTTCATAGGTTACTGATTGTATTTTTTGTTGAATGGTATACAAATCATCAAAAGCAAACGTGAATATTTTTTAGGTCATGCGTATAATTATGAACACATCAATTGAAAAATTAAAGACGAAAATAGTAATTTCATTGGGAAAACCTAATTAAGTAATTGATTTGTGCTGAAATTCTTCACAATTTACTAAAAATTGTTTAAAGAATCTGTAATTTGAGAGATTTGAGGGTTTCAATTTTAGAGAGAGGGGAAGAAAGAAAGTCACAAACTCTAAGAAAATGCGTTCTTTGTTTTTTCTATTTTTATACCCGAGGTGTATTGTTGGAAGATTTTATGGATCGGCTGTTTATTAGTAAACTTACAAATGTGGGTTGTTATTGTTATTTAATTTGTAATCGGGTTGTTATTCGTAACTTACCTCATATAAAATGTGTGTATGTTGTCCGTGAATATAAGATTTCTTCACAATGTGAGCCACGTTAATTTATCTTGTGTGATTAGTTTTATGTTTATTTTTTTAATATCTTGTTGAAAATATAGAGTAAAGAGTCGAAGCTCCTCTCCACTTCACTTAACTTACAATTTTCGGGTGACACTAGTTAAGTTTAAGAATCCCACCATATTGCTTTGACCACCGTTGAACTTGTCATATTGTGATTAATGTTTGAACTTGTTACTTTATTTATTATTTATACAACATAAAAATAAATACTCTAAACTTAACCATCAATGTTTAAAATTATAGAGTGTGTGTACTCAAATTTTATAAATGAAACCTAAATCACATAAATACAGTTATCAAGTTATTTTTAGTTTATTTGTTAAAAAACAAACTCTTAAACATGTTCGAATTAATTTATGTTTACAAAGTTTATTTTAACATATGAGATAAATTTTTTTGTTTTCAATTATTTGAAAAAAAAAATCAAATGAAGATATATTTAAAAATAACAAATATATAAAATATATAATAGTTTTATTAGTTTTTCTATGGATAAAAAATATGGCAAGTCCCACATACTTTTGACTTGTCTCACGTTAGTCTTCATCCTTCTCTTATGTAACAAAATGGTCTCCGATGTTTTAAAAATGTAACAAACTAATTTTTTTTATTATGTAAAACTATTTTTCTCTCCAATTTTGCCTCTTGACCATCCATGTCAACTTCTACATAGGACGTTAATGTGGATGCAGTAATAATTTAACATTTACGTTTAATTTTTCACCCAATTGTATATACCTTATATCTAATTTAATACATGGTCCAACTCATAAACAAATTCTACCTCAATTAAACTGAATCAAATTTAACTAGTATTTATTTGTGGTTCTCTTCTTCAATACCAGAATTGTTTTTAATATAATTCCAATGGTAGAATCTTCTTTAATGGCTATAAACCGATTAAAAAATTAGTCGAACCAATGAAATTCACTAAAGCTCAATAAACTTATCTTCCTATAGTGAAACCTGATTATACATTTATGAATAAAGAACTCAACTATCATCTGTTCAACCACATACACAGTTTTATCAGACTCATGAACTAATTCAGCTTTTAAGATTCAAACTTGATGGGTTCAGATACTATTGGAATTACATTTTAGGACTATTTGAAGGGGTAACTCGGGCATATTAACAAATTTGATGGATGAACAATAAGCTCATCCATCAAATTATGAATCAGCTGTGTGCTAAACCATTTTTTGGTCTTGGGTTTTGGAGTCTTTAAGGCTGACCCGAATCCAAAATTTGACCGAACGACCCATGGGTCCTAATACAAAAGTATAAATACCACAACCAACCACATTAAACGGGTTGAACTTTTTCGAAAGAACATAATTACTAGCACACACCTCTCTTATCTCTTTAACTTCTACTTAAAAATTTAATATCCACTTGATAAATTACCCATAATACCCTTCGATTAGAATTCATCCACACCAAAACTTACAATGAATTCATTTATCAAACCAACCCAAAACGAAATCGGAAAAAAAAACCAACCTATCAATATGTGATCAAGAGATCTAATATTTTTTGAACTAAAAGCAGCTATTTTAACATCCATTTGTGCACGGTGAAATTAAGTGCAAATAAAATTGTTTTGTTACGAATCTGTTATAATTGCATGGACACATACCTAATCTATCAGAAAATGAATTATTATTTTTATTTTTTTGTGATCACAACTCCTCATCTTTCATTAAAGGATCTTTTCACGACGATATAATTAATATCGGGTGGACCTTGCCCGATCACAATGAGATTAGGCATATGTTACCCATTTTCAATGACTTTCAAATTTGGGTCAACTTGATATGCAAAAGCAAAAACCCTGAACCCAACTCTATTTGGACGATTAAGACTATGGCAAGAGTATCGTTTCAAACTCAAGTCAACGATTGGGTTATTCTTGGAATTGTTCAAACGCAAACTCAGAAATTCCATCTTCAATCTCTCGATTTTTTGGAAAATAATGGTAGGAGAACTAGACTGTGATTGATGAGAAATATGAAGTTGCAGAATTCAACCCTAAGTTTAGTATGGTTACAGATCTATGCGGCCACTCTATTGATTAATTTATTGGGAGTCTGAAATGGAAAATGAGATTTTGATTGAAACCATCCAATGAATGACTATTGTTCTTGGTTAGTGAATTTTTTATGGGAAATTAAACTTGGGAAGAAATCGTCGTTATGAATTACAGCTATTTAACTTAGTGAATTTTATTGGTTTGAAGATATTTTTTATCGGGTATATGATCATTGAAGACAATTATGGCATTGAAGTCGTATTGAAGAAGATTTGCTATTAAATAAGGTGGGTGAAAAGTTGAAAATAAATGTTGAATTAATATTTGCGTCCTCGTTAACATCTTACGGGAAAGTTGACGGATGCTTAAGGAATAAAGTTGGACGAAATAATAGATAAATTAATTTGTCCTATTTTTTAAAATATTAGAAATCAGTTCGTTATACAAATGACAATGAAAAACTAGCGTAAAACAATTTACAAATAAGCATAAAAAATCTATCATATTTTTTAGCAGTTTTTCTATTCATAATACTTTTTATACATCGCAGATTCAAAATAAGTAATAAATTTTTAAAAGGGTTAAGCTATATATACCAAATCCTGGTTTAAATATACCCAATTTTGAGTATACCCAAAAGTGATCTAAGTACACCCATTTTTTTCTAAAAATACCCTTTTGTAGGTATATAAGTCTTTTTTTACTAACTTCCATCCAACATTTTTTTCCTACAAATTTCTCTCACTTCCCTCACTTCTCTCACTTCTCTCTAAACTCTCAAACTCTCTTCTCTCAAAACACTCCCACCTCTCTCTAAGATTTTCCGGTGAGCCACCACTACTCCTCCTCCTCCATCATGGTGAAGAACAAAAACCCACCACCACCAACTACGTAAGTTTCTTAATTTAATTTTACATATTAATTTACTTAGATCTATGTTACAATTTAGGATTAATGTTAGATTTAGGTATGAATTTATGGTAGATTTTAGGGTTGTTTAGGGTAAAATTTTGGGCTGAGGGGTCATTTTCCAACCCGGTTGTCGGCTGGAAAATGGTCGGCTGGCAGCGCCGGTGGTGCGCCTAGGGCAGCCAAAATTAATTTTTTTTAATTTATAGATTTTTTTAAAAAAATCAATTTTTTAAGGAAGTTATATGTATTTCAATATTAATGAGATTTATATGTATTTCAATTGGACGTTCAATTTCAAATTGTAGTTTTTTTTTATAATTTTGCGGATTATATCATATGTTATTAATTTCGTTTATTTTTTTTTGTATTATTGCAGGTGTAATCGCCGTCGAGGAGCGAAGTCTTCCTCGTCTAGGGTGTATCCCCAGGGATCACGTGTAACACACCCGAGGAAGAATCTGAAGACGATACGGGTCGTCGAAGATAAGAGGGTCCGCGATGCTAAACGCGGACGAGATCCATCAGAGGACCCTGAGACTAGACGTCTTAGGGATGAGGAGGAGGAAATGATCAGATCTGATCGGTCTTTGTACCAATTCAAGCACGACAAGAGGAAAGAGAAGGTTGTAGAGAAAGTAGTGGATGATAGTAGAGGTGGAGGCTCTTCACGACGTGAGACGTCACATGTACACCGATCACCACCTCCCGCTACTTGTGCTCCACCACCTCCCGCTGGCAGTGCTTCATCCCCTGCGTATACTACTGCATATCCACCACCTGTTAGTGAGAGGGTGGATGCTACTGGGGACCCTGAGCAGGATACCATTGATGAGGAGCATATCGATGCAACAAGATACCTTTATTTCCTGACTACAAAGAACACGAGACATATCACGTCTTCATCGGACAGGTAAGTACCAAATTATTAAACGTCTAGTCTAAGATTTTACATTTATTTATGTTTGACTTAGTTTTTTATTTACAGTGTCGTACTTCGTTAGGCATATAGGCACATTATAATGAGCTTCTTATGTGGGATCTCAGCGCTCAGCCAGAGGTGCAGCGACACTTGGCATGGACTCCTTTCGGTCCTCTCATAGCTCACTTACCTCAGTACTTCACGCACTCTGTACTTGATGAGGTATTTGTTGAGCGTTCGCATAAGGAGACCAACACGTTCCATTTCTCGTTCGAGGAAATAACGATTACCCTAGATGATGTCAGCTGCATTACAGGTAGAGCTGTCAATTTTGGACACGACCTGTAAACCCAACACGAACCCGACCCGAAATTTTAGGGTTAGAGACCTGATATTTCAGACCTGATGAAATTAAGACACAACACGAACTCGACTCGAAAAAAAACGGGTTGGGTTCGGGTTGGGTTCGTGTCACCCGAAACTGACCTGTAAAACCCGAGAAGACCTGTAAACCCGGAACTGACCTGTAAAACCCGAAAAGACCTGTAAACCCAAAAGACACGTAAAACCCGAAAAGACATGTAAACCCGAAAAGACATGTAAACCCGAAACAGACCTGTAAAACCAAAAAAACGTATAAACCTGTAAAATAAAATAATGAAAACACTTAATAAAATTTTATTAATAAGATAATATGATTTGAAAATTTTGACCTATAAATTAAAACACCAAAAACACTTATAAAATTTTATTAATATAAAATTTTATTAATAAAATAATATTATTTTAAAAATTTGACTTATAAATTAAAACACAAAAAATACTTATAAAACTTTATTAATGAAATAATTTTATTTTCAATTTAAAAAATATAAAATAAATAATATACTTAAATAACTAAATCTAATGGCTCACGATGTGTTGTACATTCCTATATCTACGGTTGCATCAGAGTCGACATTCAGTGTCAGGGGTCGAGTTCTTGACCAATTTGGTAGTTCCCTTAAACCGGATACGGCTAAGGCATTAATTTGTACGAGGGATTTGTTATTTGGAGAAAAATGTAAGTTTTCTAAATTCTAAAATTTAAATATTTAATAGTTTATATCTATTTTATATGATTCTAATATCTATTGTTTGATAATATCTTCTAGCTTTTCAATAAGAGAAGATGAAAAAACTCACAGAGGATTTTTTGAGTTTGGATTTAGATCTTAACATGGATGATGGTTCAATTAGTTGATTTCGTTTAAGGTAATTAATGATATAATTGTATAAATATGTTATCGATTATAATATATATTTGAGATCTAACTTTTATTTTACTTTATTTTTGTAGGATCTTGAAATTGGTGAGATCAAGAAAGTTCGTGTTTTTTTATTTAAACATTTGTTATCCAAGATAAAATTTGTGTAATGTATTGTTTTTAATATTTTGTAAGATGTGAAGTTAATACTATCTAGATCTCATGTTACAAACTATGTATTTATGTTAGTTTTTTAGTTTTTATATTTTCGTGTCTAACAGGTTGTGTTCGTGTTATACATTTGTATCGGGTTTGACCCAAAATTTGTGTTAAACAGGTGTTTCGTGTTGGATACAATTTCGTATCAAACAGGCCAGTTCGGGTCCAACAAGTTTTTAACAGGTCGGGTTCGTATCTTTGAACCTGATACTAATTTCGGGTTCGTGTCACACGTTCTAAAATTTCGGGTTGGTCAAACCCTACATGAACACGACCCGAAACCCGAAATTGACAGCCCTAATTACAGGTCTCCCTATAGTTGGCCGGACTTTTGATGTAGTCACGACTCAACGCTAGTATGTTAGGGTTGAAAGTGGATGAGGTCTGTGCTGAGATACAGTCCACTAGAGGCGTTGGCTTCAAGATTAAGTGGTTGCGAGAGACTTTCACCAGGGGTCGCTACATCGAGCAGACTGATGCAGACACTATCCGCCAAGTATCACGAGCATACCTGATGTTCTTATTTGGTTGCACTATTTTTGCGGATACTAGTCAGAAAAGCATCAAGGCTGACTATTTGTATGGGTTGGAGAATATGGATTCCGGTTTGTGGGACATAGCGTGGGGTACGAGTGCGTTGGCATTCCTATTCCGTGGTTTGGGTGATGCTTCGAAAGCATCGAAGCATACTTGTACGGATTTGTAGTCATGCTAGATTGATGGATTTATGACCATTTCCCCGTGTTTAGAGCCTCCGAGAATGCGGACCACGTAGCGAGGCAACCTAGGATTGTGAAGTGGCTACCAAAGTGGATTGTTGGGTAAAACATCCGCCCCAAATCGGTTGTGCGTACTCTCCTTTCAGATCAGAAGAAGAAAGATGTAAGTGCTTAAATTTTAGTAGTCAGTAACATATTCATATAAGTTATATTTTTTTAACATTCTAAGTGTTTTACTTTATTTGGAACAGGTCATTTTCGAGCCATACGAGGATATCAGAGTCCAATTCCCCGTGCAGGAGATCCGCACCATCGTTTATCCTTTGCAGACGATGAGCACGGTCGATGGTTACATGCCTGATCGGGTTATGCGCCAGTTCGGACGGGTTCAGGATGAACCCAAACTCCAACTTGTACTCAGACCAGGTTATAAGAAGGGAGATTTGGCTAGGTACAGATGGCGAGAGAGTGCATGGCTAGATTGGTACAGATGGCGAGAGAGTACATGGCTAGATTGGTGTCACTTATAGACAGCCGGCGACGAACACCTACTGGAGGTACTTGGCTGAGTATGGTTGGCATACTATTAGTCCACCGCCACGCACCACGGACGACATATTGCTAGAGGCTGTTCGGTCGATTGTTACATTGCATGTAGGCCGAGGGGAAGAAGGTGCGCTTAAGTAGAGAGATCAAGTCTTGCAGCTCTTCTCTCCTTGGTTATTTGTCCTTATTATTGGACTTGTTTTAGCTATGTTATGATCTATCTTTTCATTCACGTTTATGTTGTTTATCCATTTTTAGTATTTGTTAAACTTTCTTTGTTTGTATTATGACTCGTAGTTTTTTTGTTTCTTTATGAATATTAGTATTTTATTTCCATTTTCTCCTTAAGTGACTCTATTAAACTATAAATTCACAATTTCGAACAACAATTTATAAGCACATATTCGACAAACAATTTAAACTCGTTTGAATCCGCTTGCAAACTTAACTCGTACCATTGTAAACAACCAACGTTAAAACCGTAGCAAAATATTCTTTAAAAACAAATTAACAAAAAACGTTCTAACGGCTCACTAAAAACCTAAAACAAGATAAATGAGTGAAAACCTACAAAAATTGACAAGTCATTGTGCACCATTGGTACACAGGGTGGTGTACCGATGGTGCTGTACACTTGGCACCATCGGTACACTCTACTATGCACCATAGGTACACAGTAGGCTGTACCTATGGTGCGCAATTATTACATGAAATTTTTTCCTGCTTTTTTTTCGCGCTCTCTAATTCCCGCCAAACTAATATTTTATTTTTCTATATAAAGATGTCTAAGTTTGACACACCAAACACACACAAAATTTCTTCAAACCTAGCTCAATTCTTTCTTTATGTTGTGTTTGACGATGCTCATCTACTCAAGGCTGCAAAACACGTGAAGTTTAAAAAATCGGACGATAATACTGATGAGTTTTTCGATGAAGTTTTGTGTATGATGTATTTGATGTACGGAGAAATGTATATGTCTAGACAAATGCCTCAATCTCGTACTCATGAGGAGGTAGCCACTAGGTACAGATGTATAACTAGTAGACCAATGTTTTTGGTGTTTAACGAGCCCCCATAAGTTAGGAATGAGGCATTCGACTCGTTTGGTTTAATGATCACACACTATTTGTCTTTAGAAATGGCAGAATATGTTAATTCTCAATTTTCCATTAAAGAGGAATCAATGCGTATTCTCAGCGACAATGGAGGCTACGATTTTTACTAACTGTATGTTCAATCTCAAGTTATGTACCCATGTTTTGCGATGTTATTGTTGCTTATTTGTAACGTTTGATATTAAGTGATGAAATGATTAGTTTCTTATCATTATAAGTTGGAAAATGTCATGAATTACCGTCAAACAACTGAAGTACAAAACGTTATGATAAAGTAAACAAAGTTCTAAACAACATAAATCCGACCAAAACAACATAAATCCGACCAAAAGACATAAATCGACTAAACCAATTCATCAAGATTAGTTACTTCTGGGACTGAACAAACTTGCTTTCTCCCTTCGAGCTCCGTGTATGTTTTGCAGTGACCAACTATTGGTAGCTCCCAATATGTAGCCTCTTCACTCTTCAACTTCTGCCACGTAGGATGTTTACGTGCGCAAGGGCATATGGGCTTGATTGATAGTTGTTTAATAAGACTAGAATTAGAACTAAACAATAAGTAATACAATTGTAAGTAATAAAAAAAACCATAAATCGAATGACTTACATTGATGAAGTGATTTGTATCAACGAATCCAAACCCAATTTCACGTATTTGGGCCATAATGGGTGGTTTACCGTGCAGAGGTAAAAACGTTTGACTACAGTTGTGAGACCCCAATATTTGGGGGATACTGGTGTGTCGTAGTAGTTTATACTTTCTGCAACTTTCAGGTACTCATCTTTACCGTTATATATCTTGTTGTATGTGTCATATTTGTCCATTAGTTCATCGTAGATTGCCTTTCGAACACCTTTCTAACCTTTTTTTATGACCGTACAACCCAAACAAAACTGCTCTATATCCACAGTGACCATCTGCTTTAACATCATGTATACCCAATATAAAAGGATTGAAGTGAGTCGGAAACCAACGCAAAAAACCTTTCGGGTCGTATATAAGTTCTTTGACTCCACCAATGGATGATTGTACAATGTTTCTAACAAGCGAGGCAATGGAAGAACTATGAGTATGAGGTACTTTAGGCACATCTTCCCGAATCGTATTTGCACTAGCAACTGCTTTACCCTTTTTAACTTTTGGTACTTTTAAAGAGTTCATCACTGAGTCAAGACTAGCCATATCAGCATCATCAACATGTTCCCATTAGCAATTGTCCTGTTTGGTGGATGATGTATCGACAACTATTTTTCTTTTAATGTGCAGACGACCTCAGTTTTTCTGCTTCTCCAATGGCTCTAGCAATGAGTATGTTTCAGGATAAACAATTTCAAACCATTTCTTGTTAATGTGTTTTCTACGTCTTTTGTCTTTTGTCTCCATAACATCGATTACTAGCTTTTGCAGATCATCTTTGAGAATCTCCATGGTCGTATGGTATGAACGAGGCATTATTTCTAACCTTGTCCAGTGGGTGTGAAACGCTTCTAACGATGCGGCTTTTCTGTTTTTACGCCACTTGCGGACCTAGTGGTAGCAAGGTATACCATATACAAACGTTATTTTGTTTAACATCCGACCCATCTTCGATAGTGATCATCTTTCTATCTTCGCCCTTCTCTACTTCGTCGAAAAATAGTTCTAACGCCATGTGGGAAACCTTGCCTCAAATTTCATCAAATAGTTTGTCGACGAACTTATGCAGCGCTATGTAACGGCTATTCTCAAACGATGACCTAATGGCAACATGTTGGATTTCGACTAGTGAATGAACCCTCCCCCAAAGTAACTCAAGGTTTAATTTGCTTGTACGTAGGTAACGCTTTAGGTTAGAATGAGCACTCTCGACGCGGTAAGTCGTGCAATGTCCCAAATGCAAGTTATTGTTCGTCTTCCAAACAACGAATTTGTCAGTGTATTTATTGAGCCACGATTTTTCAGTATATTCAATTGTAAGAGGATAGTCTTTGTACTCCAATAGCATGTCTCGTCAGGCGTGATCGAATACAATCTCTGATGCTGCATACGCAATCTTCTTCCAAGCAGAAACAAATTTCACAAAATCACTTTTCTTGGGGAAATATTTTCTTGTTTTCCCCTAAATATTCTGTGTTGTGTGTCATCGGCATAACATATGCGTTGTCTCTCGGAATACCATTTCTATGGCGTTCATCAGCGCTAAATCTCTGTTGGTCATAATGACACGAGGTTCTTCAATTCCGTGAACGGAAATCAACGACTTCAAACACTCTAACACCCATTTGAAGTTGTTTAACTTTTACTGGACTTGAAAGCAAATGCCGCACAGTACGTCAAATTGGTACACGTCACACCCACTATCTCAAACAATGGCATACCATATCGTATGACTTTATACGTACTATCCATGATCAACACTATTGGAAATATCTGCAAAAGGTCAACACTGACTGGATAGGCAAAAAACATATTTGTAATGACTTGTCCATCGTCTTCACCAGATTTATGTCATTCATAATAATTATGTGACTTAAGCTCCCCCAACAAGAACTGAAGTTGTGACCTACCCGCCTCCTCTAAAACCCTGCTTTTCTGTCGTGCATTGTAGATAGTGCGGATAGAAGAAACATTATCTTCGTTTAGCTTCTTAACACCATTCAGTATATCTCTGGGGTTAGTACCAATGTAGGTCGCTCGTTCAACATATTCCATCTCTTCATCATTCAAACGGCCAGCAAAAGAATGACCATCTAGCTGTTTTGAACTCTCGTGGTTATGAATACCACATTTAACTTCTAACTTCCATTGATCTGGTTCCACCATTAACCCGAGAAGCTGAATTGGGCAGTCAATCTTTTTGGTTCATGTAGACTTCTGTTTACGGTCTTTCTCAGCTACTCTTGGAGTATACTTTCCCGACCTCTCATACTAGAAAAACATCCTACGAATTTTTTTACTATTTACTTTGACGCGCCGTATTATGTTGATAACCAAACCATGGCGTTTTCCTGTCTTCGCAACCCAATTAATCAGCGCTTCTTGTGTATAAAACTCGGTAGTGAAGAACAAATGACTGTAGTCAGTAGCGAAAGCTTCCTCAGTCCCATGGGCGACATCCGCCCCCTGTTATACAACAACAAATCACAATAAGCAATAAGGTATAATTAAAAAGGGATAAAAAAAAACCTTGTTTTTTTTTGACAATTTGCGCGAACCAACGGTTCAGGGGCCTAGAACCGGTGGTGCGTGGTCAAACCGGGCAAAATCTTACCTCTTTCTGGCGACGGTGGCTGCTTCTCCGGCGAATGCAGCTCCTTCTCCGGCGAAAATTCATCATCTTTTTTCTCCGGCGACATCAATTCCTCCACGCTAATGCCTAGTGACGACTGATTGATGATCGATTTTCTGTTTTTTTAATGAGGTTTAATGTTTTTTATTGTATTTTGAAGTTTGAAGTTGATTTTTAAGATTTTCAGAAAACTAGACTACTTTGATGATAAATTCACTAAACAATAGTGTTTTTTTTGTATAGATAGTGAAATAGGTTATTTGGTGAATTAAGTATATTTAAAGATACAATTAGTAGTTTTTTTTACTTAATAGTAATTTCGAAATTAATTAAAACGTCGAGAGTAATTTGATAAAAAAAATCAAACTAAAGTAAAAGAAAGATTTTGGATATTCTTAAACCGGAATTGGGTATATATAACCGTAAGCTTTTTTAAAAACCACAAAATACAACCGGTTTCCATCGACTTATTTCAAAAAAAAATCAAAATATCTAATTTAATTATTAGAATGTAAGTAGTAGGATGGATGGTGACCTGACGCAGTAGGTATAATGGAATTGGAAATATGTTAAGTTGCAAATGAATCGGGTGTGACATTAAAAGCGGCTTAACAGTGTTCCATAAAAGACGAAAAAGAGCATCGGTGTTGCACCGTATCCAAGATCTTGACCATTGACCGGTGCCAGATCATTTCCCGCGCAGCAAGCTGGCTTCTAAAGAATCTTGATTATTTGGCATTATCATGTGCACTCGAGTTGAGCCTCGTGGGTCCTACTTATCTATGTCATTCTACATTTTGGTTTTTGAATTTTGAATATAATTTGGCAAAGCATAAGATACTATAATGCTGGGCCATCAATTCATGCCTATATCCCTCCTCGCATTGTTATCAAAATTCAAAAAGTATGAGTTGTTATCCACATCTCTTTATATCATTTGAAAAACCTAAACATAAAGAGGTATATGGTGTGGCAGTGGACTCACTGAGTATTTAAACCGCTAACGTAATACCATCTACATCGATAGATGAATTAAAACCGTGTTTTCGCTTTATCAAACTAAGGAATAATGTCGACCATTTAAATCAATAATAGAGGTTACGGGAAAAAAATTAGAAAGCATATATAATGTATTCTGCATAGTATAATAACTCATACATTTTAATATTATTATTCTTTATTTTTTAATTGGTAAAATAAAAATCACAAGATCTTCTGAACGAAATATAATAAATTGAAAAAGGACAACGAAAAGATTTAATAAATTTGAAGAATAAAATAACGAATACTTGGGTATAGAATTCAATTATTTTATATATTTTTTTACCCAACTAATTTTAATCTTTTTTATCAATTTTACAGATGAGACTAGTTACTTAGATAATGATTTCGATTTGAAGTAATTTTAGGTTACTGCATTATCGTTAATGTAATTTTTACTGACCTTCCAAACGTTTTATCCCTTGTCAAACACGATTTTCGTACTTTTAGCGACGTTGGAAAAAGGGAAGACTCACTCCATAGGGATTGTATGATAATAGTTGATTATCACAGGGTTACGAATGCACACCCTCAACAAATTTAGTTTATTGACCCGATAGCAGAACACATCCTAGACAAGTGACATAGTGCGTTATGAGACTTTGTGCCCTAGTCAGACGAAGCCATACCACCATAAAAATGGTTGTCTGGTTGTGTGGTCAGGTCCGTCGTGGTCGCGCGTTAGGCACGACCATATAGCACCTGGCCAATTGGCCAAGTCTATAGTGTCTGGTCGCGTGAGTATGCACGGTCAGGTTGGTGTGATCTTTGCCATATGACAAGGACCATTCTTGCAGCACATGTATGCGCAACCAGGCACGTTCGACCATGTCATATTCCGAGGGTAAGCATTTTAGGACTTGGCTTCTTGGACAAGTACCCTCTGGACGTGTTGAGAAGCCCAATAAATTATGAAAGGATCATGAGAGCAAAGCTTGGTGATGAAGTTCACAACCGAAAATTTACCGTTTAGGCCATGTTTTTGCTGTTTTCGTTAATTTTATACATTTTTTGTATTAGATTTAATTAAAATAATTAACCAGCTCCAATCGCTTTGAAATTGGGTTGAGCTTTATTTTATAAGGAACAATCTGTAATTTTGGCGTAAGGTTTCTAGCAGTTCTATAAAAGGCTCTCAAACCTTATTTTTGTCGTCATACTTTTTGAATCAAATTTTGAGATTGTTTTTCTCTAAGTCTCTTTATCTCTACCTAGGGTTAAAAGATCATATCCACTATTTTGTTTTATCTTTCTTGATTTCTTACAATTGTCGACTTGGTTTAAAAATCAATTCGCTATCACCATAGATTTAATAAGTTTTGTTAGGTATAGGCTAGAAGAAGTGCACAAACGAAGGTACTACTGAATGACTGTATGTGCGTAATTGGATATGTCGATTACATGTATAGATAAGAACTGTTGAAACTCAAAAGGCGAAGTTTATGTTGTAACTTAGATTCAGAGACGTCTGCTATAACCGAAGGGTTATGATAAATTGACAAAACTTGTGACTACTGAGTCGAAAGAGACACGTGATTATCCGAAGCAGGTTGGTCCAAAGTAGGTTGATCCAAAGCAGGCTAGTTCGAAGCAAGTTGGTCCAAAACATGAGAGTATGGCCGAATCGGTATCATATTTTGGTATTTTTATATTATTAATTTTATATATTAATTAGATTTCATATTAATTGGATCTTCTATATTAATTAAGTTTTTTATTAATTTGTATTTCATATTTATGAAGTTTTATATTTTAAGATACTAAGGTCTTATTGCATTAATTGATTAATGATGTTTAATCTGAAATGACTGCTGAAAAATTATGGTTTTTCTAAACTCATAAATAGTAGAAGAAATGCAATTCAAGTGGCGGGATGAGTATTGTGAGAAACATATTTGCTAAGTGAGAAATAACTTTAGGTTTCTTAGAGATAAACACTAAATATATAGCTTTATTAATCACATCATCATTATAACAAAAAGTAATTGAGTCCTTTGTAGTTGAGATTCTTTATATAGCATTCTTATTTTATAAAAGAATGTATGTTGTTATTGGATGTAGAATTTATTTACAATATGAAACATTATAGATTTGTCTTGTGTTTTGGTTTTTTCACTTTCTTTATATGTTACTTATCTCAAACATGGTAAATTATTCTTCTGAAAAATCGATAATTCACCTCGGTCCTTACCTCAAATGAATAAATATTTTCCGACAAGTAGTGTGGTGATCATGAATCAACATTATAAGAAGTAGATCGATCATTGATCCAAAGGCTGGATAGAACACATTGTCTGGAAACCGAAAGCGACAAAGATGAGTTCCATGAATATTAGCCTAGATAAATTTGGTGGGTCGAATAGTTTTAACCTTCTAGAGAATTATGGTTGAGGTTTACATAGTACATAAGAGATTGTCTGCTATTATCGATGATAAATCTATACATGTTGATGTCTTGGTACTATTTAAATCTTATAGTGATCATATCTTAGGAGATGAAGTGTTACGTATGGTATTTGAAGATCTTAAGACGTTGGGATATAGAATTGGTTGGAGACAGTTTACATGAAGAAGTCCTTTATGAACAAATTTTAATTCAGATATAACAACTTTACATGCTACCTACGGATATTAACACAGAGTTATGAAGGAACCTATATGTTTACAGCTTAATCATACTCGATTTGAATGTGGTTTGTAAAAAGGTGTACGAGTAAGATCAAGCAATCATCCTCTACTTCATGGACATTATACTCTATAGGAAAGAGTCATTTACAATGACCTACATCAAAAATGCCTTGAACTCTAAGTATCTTTAAAGGAATGTTGGTATATGAAGAGTGACTCTAAAGTACACAAAATAAATGCGAGAAGTCAGTAAAAAAAATAAAGCAAGATGAGAGGAAACTCTCGGTCAATGTCCAAATAGTCTCGGACATGTTCATAAGTAATATACTGGACATACATGAAGAAATGATGTATCACTCAAAATTGTCTGGAGAATAAAAATGGCAACATATATCAGAAGATTGAATGCGAAGATGTTGTAATATTTTCAGATGAATGTGAGTACACTAACAAGTAAATGAATTATTATTTTTGGAGGTACAATGATAAATAGATACTGGATTTGGGTGCGTCATTCTACATAATTTTTAATAAGTATTGGTTTGAAGACCTGAGAATACTTGATGGTAGAAATATCATCCTCAGGAATGATGAAACATTGATTTCGAAATGATTGGAACGGTTTGACTCAAGTTGCCTACATGACTTGAGAAAGTGATTAATAACGTAAGATATGAATGTAACCTTATTTCTATTGGGATATTAGACAAGAAAAGCTATACCTATAGGAGAAGAGATGACAGACTTAAGGTCTTGCAAGGCTCCCTTGTTGTTGTGGAAGTTAATGAGACTAATGGTGTGTTAGTTCTTTAAAGCATTATAGTAATAGAGAGTGTTTCATATGTGGTGAAATATCCTGCAAAGTTAGGGCATCATCGGCTGAGGCATTAAATTGAGCAATGACTATGTGAACTAAGTAAATTGGGATTGGTAGATGACACAATAGTTTAGAAGCTGAGCTTTTTGAAAGTTTTATTTTGGGTAAGAGCAATATGGTAAAGTTTTTGCCCAACAACTATACAACCAGTAAAGTAATTGATTATGTTAATTTTAACTTTTAAAATTTGGAACATGAACCTATCATAGGTGGTGCAAGGTATTTTACGTTGATGCTAGATGACTACTCTATGAAAGTATGGGTTATAATTTTGAAGACCATGGATGAAATGTTTTCTACCTTTTTAAAATAGTAGACTTTGGTAGAGAATAAAAATAGAAAAATGTTAAAGAAGCTTCAAACTGATAATGGCTTGGAATATGTGAATAAGTAGTTCAATAGCTATTGTGCAAAGCTTAACATTGCTAGACACTGAACCTTAAGTGAGACTCCCCAATAGAACAGGCATGCTCAAAGAATAAATCAAACCTTATTTGAACGCCAATAATATTCTACATTTTGAGTTTGACCTAAACTCAAAGGACTAGTGGTGATACAAAACTCTGAGGACTATGGTGACAGGTGGCAGCCTCTCATGGATCAGAGGATCTGGTGGACTAAATTTATCCAAACGCGATAGTCTATGGACTGTCAATGTACATTTGAAGGTCAAGGGACTATCTGCCACCAAACACGATAGTCGAGGGACGATTTACTGTTCAATGCTTGAGTTGTTATATAGTTATCTTTAACAAACGTGATCCTCATAACATATTTGCGGATCCTATAATGAAAAACATATAATATATTCAGAAAAATATCAAACTAAAAAAAACATGATCGCTCTCACATGTAATATTTTTTATCCAAAATAAAAGACAATAATAACATATAACTGCATAAGATGGACGAAGAATTAGATGTGATCACATGACTATTTTGTTACAAATATTAAGATATTTCTCATATCCTCATATATATATATATATATATGTATTATATAGAGTACTTGTAAGGTAATATGGTACAATGTGGTCTTATTAAAAGTTGTTAGTATCTGATCAATAATCATACTATTTGTTTCGCCTTTGTATTCATCAGTTATGAGAAGTTAGAGGAATACATGTGGAATTTGACTTATATAACAGAATTATAGAAGAGGGTCAACATGTCTAATTTGTAATATCTGGCGAGAAAAATGGTATGCTCCAAAACAATTTTTTTTTATCAAAATACAATTTGTTATACATGAATTATATTATAAAGTTTTACATCCATGTATTTTTTTGTGTTATAAACGATGTGTCTTGCGGGTATTATGGCTAAAATTTCATAAACAAAATATTAGTTGACATCGTAAATTTATGGACCAACGTGAAGTTAGTCCTTAAAACCAAGATTAACTCCAATAAAAGTATATATTTGGAAGTTTACTGTTCACAAAATACATGGGAAAAATAATTGATTAGGTTATATTATTTTAAAGTTCATCTGAATAAAATGATTTGGATGATATTATTTAAAATTTAATAATGACTCGATATCGCATTTATATGTTTTGAAAATATATACATATCCGATCAAAAAGATGAAATCATTATATAAATTATTGTGCACACATACACTAATATATTTAATTATCTTATTATTATTTTTTATCGACGAAGAATATTCATTTGAGAATGCCTTCGATCTCCTAAGTAGGTAGAAAATCGGGAAAATTTGTTGAGGATGCCTTCGATCATGAACGAGAGTGTACTGTTGGAATAAGTACTCAAAATGATACACACATTGAAAACCTTACCAAGGGTATTACAAGACCAAAGATTACTTCCAACGGGTAGTTAAGGATTTGGAAAAAGTTGAGGCCGACAAGAAAGCTCTGAAAGACCAGGCTGAAGCGTACAAGGACGTTGCCCTAAAAGACATACACTACGTACTGTGTTTCTAAACAGAGGACATGGATGTCAAAGTTAAATCTGCTCTGGTGCTAGATACTTATGAGCGTTTCCCTTATTCAAAGTTAAGCAGCTTCTGGGAACTTGTTCCTAATAAGTATCGCTCGGAGGGCATTTCTTTAGAAGATTATGATAAGTCACCTGAAAGTTTTGATGAGTAAGAGAGTTTTTCATCTGCCTCGTTGGAAGATGGATTCGGGAGTACCTATTCAGATTAAGGAGCACTTAGTTGATTTTTTGTTATGTTGTTGTGGGTTTTTGTAACCTTGTCGCGCCTTTGGTATTTTTGTGGAGTTATGGCATCATTGAGGAATTTTTTACTTCTCATGTCTTATAAATACAACTGCTTTTCTTTGGTCAATTTTTCGTTAACCAATTTTTATATATAAGATAGGAAATAAATGATTATTATTGACCAACTTTCGCTAGAAGACCCTTCTGGTCCATAAATAAATTATTATTGACCAACATTCATTGGAAGACCCTTCTGGTCTAAAAATAAATGTTTATTGAGTATACCCAAGGAATTAAAGCAAAGGTCTGCTAAAATATTTTTTTATACAAGATATCCTCAATAAATCACCTAGATCCACATACCATTTTATCATTCTACTCGACATGTCGGTTCTTTGCAACATGTTATTCAACAAAAAAGACTATAATGGAATGAGCCTAAAGATAAGATGTCATTTTTTGAGTTGCGATAACCAAAGTGAGAGAAAATATTTCCAACTATATATATATATATATGCATCTAAAAGGCTTTTTCTGGTATAATATACTGGTCATGGTCAATTATCAACCTCTCAGATTAACACACCGCTCACAGCATAATTCGATACCGCTATTTAGACAAACAATGTGTCCCTCGGACTAGGTTTTATCAAAATTTTGGTGGAGAAAATATACTCTTTATTATGTGTGAAAGCCTCAGAACATTCTTCGGTCTAATTGAAGCAATTCACTTGTCTCAACACTTGGAAATATGGGGCGCATTTATCCAAAGTCCTGGATATGAATTTGTTCAAGGGTGCTAACCTTCTTGCCAAAATTTGTACCGGTTTGATAGTCTGAGGCGGGGCCATAGTACTCAAAGCATTTAGTTATACTGGGTCGACTTCTATCCCTCGTTCACTAACTATGTACCCAAGAAATTTTTCGGATCGTACCCCGAACGTATATTCATCCGGATTTAACTACAAATTTCTCTTCTTTAAGCTAGTAAATGTTTCCTCAAAATCTGTAAACTGGTCTTCATCTCGTGTTCTTTTTAATAACATATGGTTAATATATACTTCAACATCATGTCTGATCTGAGCCTCAAAAGTATTGTTTATCAAGTGTTGGTAAGTAGCTCCAGCATTTTTCACCCCAAAAAACAAGACTTTAGAGAAATGTAAACCATTTCTAGTAATGAACGAAGTACTCTCTTGATCCTTCAGTTCCCTCTTGATCTAATTATACTCTGTGTACGCATCCATAAAAGAAATCAATCGATTTCCCAATATGGAATCCACTAACTAATCCTCGATGCACCAATAACTGGAAAAGGATCATTTGGGCATTCTCTATTCAAATCAGTGAATCCAGGCACATTCACCATTTACCATTTTTCTTTTCTACCAAAACCGGATTGGTCGTCCAAAAAGAGTACTAAGGTTCTCGTATATGCCTAACTTTAGATAAACGATCTACCTCGGCCATAATGGCCTTATATTTTTCTTGAGAACCAAATCTCATTTTTTTGAATGACTGGGCGTAAGTTGCTTCAGATTGTTAATCTGTGACAGATGATTCTAACAAGCATCCCATTAACATCCTCGGTGCACCATGCAAACATGTGTAACGTTGTTGATATGAACTGAATTAATCTCTCATTCACCTTCAGAGATAACTATTTACCAATCTTTAAACTCTCCCCATTTGAAAAAACAACATAGTCCTTAAAATTTTATTAGGGATCAGAAATCCTGGGGTCTCCCTCGGATCATCAACAAGGTCAAACCTCGAAGAGGACCTCACCAACTGTTATGCTTTCTTTGACTCGCCCCCTTTAATCTGCTACGAGGCTAAATTCATTCGGTAACATTCTCTTGCCATTTCTTGGTTTCTCCTGTTAATTCCTATATAATTTCCCATGATGTATTTCAGACATTGGTGAATACTCGAGGCAACCGCATAGATAGCCAAGATCTCCTAAATATTGCATTATAAGATGTAGGCGTGTCCACTACAATGAATACTACATGTTACCTCTTTTCTAAACGACCTTCAACCCAGATCCACCATGCTTTCGAATTCCCTAACTACCTATGATCTGAAGAAAGAATAGTCGAGGGGCTTTCCAACTTTTCATAAGTTTCCATAAATAATATATTGACAGAACTACCGGTGTCTATCAAAATTCTTTGTATCTCGTCTTCAATAATTCTTGCCACGATTACCACAACGTTCTCGTGTGGGCCAGCCACTTATCTCATATCATCATCCTTAAAATAGAGCAGCGGAGATGGAATCCTATACCAATTTGTAGAAGCACCCGGTTCCAATTGAGTTGTTAGGCTCACGATATTCCTTTTCCGAGAGTAGTTTGATATCTCTAAAACGGTAGCGCCCCAACAGAATTCAATGACTCAAAGAAAGCACATCATTCACTAACCTTTCCTTTTACAAATGGATCCTCCACAAACATAACCTTATTCATTTTCGACTTCAGATCCAAATACTGTGAACAAACATTAAAATAATCGATGGATTCCGAAATCATCAAAGTATTCTCTTGCTTCGGAGCTGCAAGAGAGTTTTTCTTAACAAATGTTGTCAGTTTCCCATTTTTAATCAATACTTGTATTTTATTTTTAGTGCCACCCATTCTTTCGTGTCATGCCGGACATCATCATCGTACTTGCAATACTTACTATCAGAGATTTTTGGAACTGGTTCTGCTCAATTTTTGCCATGGAATTTATTTCTAACGCTTGTGTCTCTTTCACCAAAATTTTATTCTCTACCGGATCCAAAAATGCCCCAAACATCATATCATGTTTATCCGCGTTGTTACCTTTCAAATTACCGGGGATAAGTCCCATTCGGAAAGCTTCTAATGGTACTTTATCTTCATAACTCTCCATGTCGGTTGTAATCTTTATGCAACGATTGGTATAATCCTTTAAGCTCTCTTTAACTTTTTATCTGCAGTAAATTATCGTATCACCATTTGCATGGAATGTTTTCTCTTCCCACAAAGTTTTGGCGGAAGATATTCCAAAACATGTAAAAAAATATGATACAACCATGCGGCAGACGATTGTACTATTTCGAGGAAACATTCTTAAATGGTTGGGAGAAAGCGTTGCATAAAAATTTATCATCATCGTCGTAATTAATCATAAAATTCTTGAACTGCTCAATGTGGCTATAAGGATCTTGAGTACTATCGAACTTTTCTAACTTCAATAAGTCAAATCGCTTCGGTAAATACCATGATAAATTTCTGCAGAAAGAGGAGACGACATTAAATTGTGCCCAGTCTTATACATATTTTCCTGGGGGTCTTTATTTGCAACAATATATAGATCATCTTCGGATAGATACATGAACTAATTACTTACACAATACTCAAAACTTTAACTTCCTGACGGGATAAGAACATGAAGTGCAACTTGCTCCCTTTTAGCGATAATTACCACTGTATCCCTCTCCTCATACCCAAATGCTCTTTTTTATTTTTATTTCTCTCCTCTAGCCTGTGGTCCTACGAGATGTCTAATGGTCATTCCTACGCCACTTTGAGTCATGTCTAATACCCAATTCAGGTTTAAGTATACCCAAAATCAACATTTGACTTTCGTTTGACTTTTTTTTGACATTTTTATCCTCGATCAGAAAATTAATATCCAAACTGCCATTAAGTAAAAAAACTACTAAGTGTATCCTGAGTATACCCAATTCACCAAATAACCTATTTCGCTATCTATACCCAAACAAACATTCTTCTTTGCTGAATTTAGTATCCAAATAGTATAGTTTTCTTAAAAACTTTGAAACCAAATTCAAACTTCATAACAAAATCAAGAACATTCAACCTAAAACACAAAATCGATCATGACCGAAGCAGAACTAGGGATCAGTGTGGAGGAGTTGATGTCGCCGGAAAAAAGGGATGATGAAATTTTACCGGAAAAAAAGTTGGAGTCGCCGGAGAAGCAGCCACCATCTCCGGAGAAGCCACCACCATCGCCGGAGAAGGTAAAAACTTCACCGGTCACCGTTGCACCATCGGTTCCAGGCCATGGAACCGGTGGTGCGTAGGTGACGCACGGCCGGTTCTTGGCATGTGAACCGGCTGTGCGTCACCTACGCACCACCGGTTCCATGGCCTGGAACCGATGGTGCAAGGGCGACCAGCCGGTCGGTCCCGAAGCCTTAGCACCACCGGTGCTGAGGCCATGAACCGGTGGTGCAGGGGCCTCAGTTCGCTCGGTTCTGAGGCCCCAGCACCACCGGTTCATGGCCTCAGCACCGGTGGTGCTTATGGTCGTGTCCGGCCGGTTCTGAGGCCTAGAACCACCGGTTTTAGGCCTATTGACCTTGGATTCGCGCATGTTTTTCGGAAAAAATCAAGGTTTTTTTATTGTTTTTAACAATTTGAGAATGCTTATTGTGGTTTGTTGTTGTGTAACAGGGGACAAATGTCGCTAGTGGGACTGAGGCACCTTTCGCTACTGACTACAGTCATTTGTTCTTCACTATCGAGTTCTACACACACGACGCGTTGGTGAAGTGGGTTACGAAGATAGGAAAACTCTATGGTATGGTTATCAACATAAGTCGGCGTGACAAAGTAAACAGCAAAAAAAATCCGAGAGTTTATTTCCAGTGTGAGAGGGGGGGGAATATACTCCAAGAGCTGCAGAAAAAGACAGTAAACGGAAGTCTACAGGAACGAAAAAGATTGACTGCCCATTTCAGTTTCTCGGGTCAATGGTTGAACTAGATCAATGGAAGTTAGAAGTGAAATGTGGTATTTATAACCATGAGACTTCTTTACATCTAGATGGCCATTTTTTTGCTGGCCGTTTGAATGATGAAGAGATGGAATATGTTGAACGAGCGACCTTCATTGGTACTAACCCCAGAGATATACTGAATGGTGTCAAGAAGTTGAACGGAGATAATGTTTCTACCATGCGGACGATCTACAATGCACGACATAAAAGTCGGGTTTTAAAGAAGGCGGGTAGGTCACAACTCCAGTTCCTGTTGGGTGAGCTTAAGTCACATAATTATTATGAATGGCATAAATCCGGTGAAGACGATGGACAAATCATTACAAATGGGTGTTAGAGTGTTTGAAGTCGTTGATTTCCGTTCACGAAATTCAAGAACCTCGGGTCATCCTAACCGACAGAGATTTAGCATTGATGAACGCCATAGAATTGGTATTCCCAGAGACAACGCATATGTTATGTCGCTGGCACATAAACCAAAATGTTCAAGGGCAAACAAGAAAACACTTCCTCGAGAAAAGTGATCATGCAAAATTTGTTACTGCTTGGAAGAAGATTGCGTATGCAGCATCAGAGATTGAATTCGATCACGCCCGACGGGACATGCTATTGGGGTACAAAGATTACCCTCTTGCAATTGAATACACTGAAAATTCGTGGCTCAATAAATACACGGACAAATTCGTTGTTTGGAAGACAAACAATAACTTGCATTTGGGACATTGCACAACTAACCGCGTCGAGAGTGCTCATTCTAACCTAAAGCGTTACATACGTACAAGCAAATTAAACTTCGAGTTATTTTGGAGGAGGGTTCATTCGCTTGTTGAAATCCAACATGCTGCCATTAGGTCGTCGTTCGAGAAGAGTCGTTACATAGCACTGCATAAGTTCGCGGATAAACTGTTTGATGAGATTCGAGGCAAGGTTTCCCACATGGCGTTAGAACTATTTTTCGCCGAAGTAGAGAAGGCCGAAGATACCAAGATGGTCGCTATTGAAGATGGGTCGGATGTTAAAGACACTGGCATCTGCATATGCGCTATAAAATCTACCCATGGTATACCTTGCTATCACCAGGTCCGCAAGTGGCGTAAAGGCGGAATTTCTGCCTCTCTAGATGCTTTTCACATCCACTGGACAAGGTTAGAAATAATGCCTTGTTCATTCCGTACGACCATGGAAATTCTCAAAGATGATCTGCTAAAGTTAGTAACCGATGTTATTGAGACAAAAGATGAAAGCCGTATAAAACACATTTACAAGAAATGGTTTGAAGTTGTTTATCCTGAAACATCGTCATTGCTAGAGCCATTGGAGAAGCAGAAACACCGAGGCCGCCCACAGGTGAAAAGAAAGTTAGTCGTGGATACATCATCCACTAAACGGGACAATTGCGGATGGGAATACGATCTAGCTGAGGCTGAAGCTACTCATGACGTAGTCATGCAGTCTTTAAAACCAACAAAAGTTAAAAAGGGTAAAGCAGTTGGTAGTGAAAATACGATTTGGGCAGATGTGCCTAAAGTACCTCGTACTCGTACTTCTTCCATTTCCTCGCGCGCTAGCAACATCGTACAATCATCCATTGATCGAGTCACAGAACTAATACATGACCCGAAAGGTTTTTTGCGTTGGTTTCCGATTCACTTTAACCCTTTTATATCAGGTATAAATGATGTTAAGCCAGATGGTCATTGTGGATATAGAGAAGTTTCATTTGGGTTGTATGGTCATGAAGAAGGTTGGCGAGGTGTTCGGAAAGCAATATACGATGAACTAATGGAAAACTACGACACGTACAGCAAGATTTATAACGGTAAAGAGGATTACTTGAAGGTTGCAGAAAGTATAAACTACTACGAGACACCAGCATCACCCGAATATTGGATGACAATGCCTGAAATGGGGATTGCGATTGCAACCAAGTTCGAATGCATTGTTCATTTTGTGTCACTCGTGGGGTCTCACAACTGTAGTCATACTTTTTTACCTCTGCGCGGTAAACTGCCCCTTATGGCCCAAAGACGTGAGATTGGGTTTGGATTCGTTGATACTAACCACTTTGTCAATGTAAGTCATTCGATTTATGGTTTTGTTGTTACTTACAACTGTATTACTCAATTATTGGTTCTAATTTAAGTAGTATTAAACAGCTATCAATCAAGCCCCTTTGCCCTTGCGCACGCATACATCCTACGTGGCAGAAGTTGAAGAGTGAAGAGGCTACGTATTGGGAGCTACCAATAGTTGGTCCCTGCAAGAAATACACGGAACTCGAAGGGAGAAAGCCAGTTTGTTCATTCCCAGAAGTAACTAATCTTGATGAATTTGTTTAGTTGGTTCATGTGTTTTGGTCGGGTTTATGTTCATGTTTCGAACTCATTTGTGTCTTTTAGTCACTTTTTGTCTTTTGGACGGATTTATGTTGTTTAAAACTTTGTTTATTTGACTACATCGTTTTGGTGCTTCCTTTTTTTTACACTAATTCATGAAATTTACCAGCTTATAACGATACGCAAATAATCATTTCATAACTTAATATCAAACATCACAAACAAGCAACAACAACATCGCAAGGAGAGAAGAGCATAACTTGGGATTGAGAATACAATTAGTCAAAATCGTAGCCTCCATTGTCGCTAAGAATACGCACTATTTCCTCCTTCATGGCAATTTGAGAATGAACGTATTGTGCCATTTCCAAAGACAAATAATATGTGATCATTAAACCGAAGGAGTCGAATGCTTCATTCCTAACTTCTGGGGGCTCGTTAAACACCAAGAACATCGGTCCACTAGTTATAGACTTGTACCTTGTGGCTACCTTCTCACGAGTACGAGATCGAGGCATTTGTCTAGACGTAGACATTTCGCCGTACATGAAATACATCATACACAAAACCTCATCAAAGAACTCATCAGCATTATCGTCCGGCCGTTTGAACTTCACAGCTTTAGCAACCTTGAGCAGATGAGCATCATCAAACACACTCCAACTCATTAAGAAAGACTTCAATAATGTTAGAAGAAGAGTTTTGTGTGTTTGGTGTTGTAAGATAGAATTCCTTATATAGAAAAATGAAAGGTTACTTTGGCGGGAATTTAAGAGCGCGAAAAAAGAAAACGCGGGAAAAAAACCGGGAAAAAAATTCCAAGATTCAATTGCGCACCATAGGTACTGTCTACTGTGAACCTATGGTGCATAGGCTATTGGAGCTATGGTGCACAGTCTAGTGTACCGATGGTACACCACACTATGTACCTATGGTGCACGAAGGTTGCACCATAGGTACACAGTGTGGTGCACCATCGGTGCACTAGACTGTGTACCGATGGTGTCATGCACCGGCCGGTACATAACATGCTGACCAGTGCATGGTACCATCGGTAAAAGGGGGTGGTACCATAAGTACATGCCCCTTTTACCGATGGTACAGCGCACCATGGGTACGCCTTCTTCAGTACCCATGGTGCACGCACTGCTGTACCATTGGTACGCAGTAGTGTGCACCATAGGTACTACTGACTGCGTACCAATGGTGCACAATAACTTGTAATTTTTTGAAATTTTTTTTGTTTTCGTTTAAAAAAGTAAGTGTTAGGCCATGGATTTAAATGAATGTTATGGTGTTATTTTATTCTAACGGGTGATGAACTTTGTTAAATAATTGTTATAAAGGATTGATTGTAAGAATGGTGCGACTTATGTTCGTTTGTGGAATCTAAATTACAAAAAAATAATTCAAATTAAGTACAAGAAATCTAAAAGAAACAATAGAAGCAACAAAGTAGATGTCATAAGTCATAATACAAAGTAGATGTCATAAGTCATAATACAAAGTAGCTGTCATAAGTCATAATACAAAATACGATAGTTAAACAACTAAAAAGTCCATGAGAATGAAAGATCACAACAAAGCAAAAACAAGTCCAATAATGAGGACAAACAACCAAGGAGAGAAGAGCTGCATGACTTGATCTCTCCACCTAAGCGCACCGGATTCCCCACGCTCTACAGGCATAGTAACAATCGAGCGAACAACATCTAGCAATCTGTCGTCCGTGGTACGTGGTGGTGGAGTAATAGTATGCCAACCATACTCAGCCAGGTACCTCCAGTAGGTGTTCGTCGCAGACTGTCTATATGTGGCAATGGTAACTGTCAACCGATCTTCAGAAAGCAAGTGCTGACGCCAATCTAGCCATGTGCTCTCTCGCCACGTGTACCTCGCTAGATCTCCTTTCCTGTAACCCGGTCGTAGTACAAGTGGGAGTTCGGGCTCATCCTGAACCCGTCCAAACTGGCGCATAACCCGATCAGGCATGTAGCCCTCGACCGTGCTCATCATCCGCAAAGGATAAACGATGGTGCAGATCTCATGCACGGGGAACTGGACTCTAATGTCCTGGTATGGCTCAAATATCACCTGTTCCAAAACAGTAAAACAATTAGACTGTTTTAAAATCCTAAAACTTAATATCAAAATGTGCATGCCAGATAAAATTTAAAAACTTACATCTGCCTCCTTCTGATCTGCAAGGAGAGTACGGATAACCGATTTGGGGCGGATGTTTTGCCCAACAATCCGCTTCGGTAGCCACTTCACAATCCTAGGCTGCCTCGCTACGTGGTCAGCATTCTCTGAGGCCCTAAACGCGGGGAAGTGGTCGTAAATCCAACAATCGAGCATAGCTACAAATCCATAAAGGTTATGCTTCGATGCTTTCAAAGCATCACCCAAACCACGGAAAAGGAATGCCAATGCACTCGTACACCATGCGATGTCCCAAAACCTAGAATCCATATTCGCCAACCCGTACAAGTAGTCAGCCTTGACGCTTTTCTGACTAGTATCCGCAAAAATAGCGCAACCAAATAAGAACATAAGGTATGATCGTGATACCAGACGGATAGTCTCAGCATCAGTCTCCTCAACGTAGCGACCCCTGGTAAAAGTCTCCCGCAGCCACTTGATCTTGAAGCCAACGCGTCTGGTGGACTGTATCTCTGCGCGGACCTCATCCACTGTCAGACCTAACATACTAGCATAGTAGCTGTATGCCTCATCACGTGGAGCCGTGACTACATCCAGGGTCCGACCAACTACAGGGAGACCTGTAATGCAGCTGACATCGTCGAGCGTAATCGTCATCTCCCCAAATGAGAAATGGAACGTGTTGGTCTCCTGATGCCAACGCTCAACAAAAACCTCATCAAGCACGGAGTGTGTGAAGTACTGAGGTAGGTGGGCTATAAGAGGACCAAAACGAGTCCGTTCCAAAAATCGCTGCACATCTGGCTGAGCACTGAGGTCCCACATACGAAGCACATTATAATGTGCCTGTATGCCTAGTGTAGTGCGACCCTATAAATAAAAACCTAAGTCAGAACATAATAATAGTAAAACCTTAGACTAGACGTTTAATAGTTAGGTACTTACCTGTCCTATGAAGACGTGGTACGCCTCATGCTCCTTGTAGTCAGGAAACAGAGGTATCTTGTTGCATTTGAGAAATGAAAACGTCTTCCGCTGCTCCTCAGTGTGGATAGCATCGATATGCTCCTCATCGATGGAGTCCTGCTCAGGGTCCCCAGTGGCATCCACCCTGTCACTAACAGGTGGTGGATGTGTACTAGTATGCGCATGGGACGGAGCTCTGCGAGCAGGAGAGGGAGGTGGTGGATCACTAGCAGTGGGAGGTGGTGATCGATGTGATGACGACGTCTCTCGTCGTGAGGAGCCTCCACCTCTGATATCAATGTCCGCAATCTCTGTGGCTTTTTCCTTCCTCTTCCCATGCTTGATTCGGCGCAAAGACCGATCACTCCTTATCCTTTCCTCCTCCTCCCTAAGACGAATAGTCTCAGGGTCCTCAAGTAAATCTCGTCCGCGCTTGGCATCGCGGACCCGCTCATCCTCAACGGCCCGTACAGTCTTAATACTCTTCCCCGGCGGTGGCGGACGTGACCCAGGGGGATACGCCCTGGATCGAGGAAGACGTCGCTCCTCAACCGCGTTTGACCTACAAAAATACAAAACAAATCACGAAATTAATAACAGTAACATATGATGTAACCCACAAAATTAAAAACATCAACACTCTAATACGCAACCGAGCTAACTTTATAAAGTAATTTCTTATAAATTTCAAGTTTTTTAAAAAAAATGCAAAAGTAAAACCTTTGAAACATAATTTGAGAATTTTTTTAAAAAAAACAGCGCACCATAGGTATGCAACAAGGCGTACCGAGCGACACGGGGACCAGTGCCGCTCGGCACACCTGCTCGCACCGATGGTGCTGCCCAAGGCGCACCACCGGTGCACTTTACCGACCATTTTCCAGCCGGCAAGTTGGCTGGAAAATGGCCCATAAATCCCCCTAAATCCTACAACTTTTACTAATTTGATCCCTAATTCTAACCTAAATCCTAAATTCAACCCTAAATCTAACGTAAATATAAAATTCATACCTAAAACTAACAAAATTAACAAACAAATTTAGGTTAGGAACTTACGTAAGTGGTGGTGGGGGTTTTTGTTCTTGACCATGATGAAGGAGGAGGAGGAGGAGGAGGTGGAGGAGTGGTGGTAGTAGTGGTGGCTCGCCGGAAAATTTGAGAAGTGAGAGTGTTTGAGTGAGAGTGTTTGAGTGAGAGATTTTAGAGAGAAGTGAGAGAAGTGAGTGAAGTGAGAGAAAGTGTAGGTTAAATTGTTGTGGATGAAGTTAGTAAAAAAATGGCTTATATACCCACAAAAGAGTATTTTTGGAAAAAAATGTGTATACTTAGATCACCTTTTGGTATACTCAAAATTGTGTATACTTAAACCTGAATTGGGTATGCTCCCGCGCTCCAAGATTCAGTTTTGAATTGATCCTTCCTTTCTTCTCCGGCCTTCTCCGGTCATCTCCTCCGTCTATCCTAGCCATTCCTCTTCTCCTTCATTTGGATAGAATCTCTTCTATCTTCTAATTCTTTGCCCTGTTCTGTTCCATCTTCATTTTGTTTCTTTTCATCTCTATGTGTCGTCTTCTCCTTATGATTCTTCTGCCTGGTTTATATTCTTTTGATTTTAACCTCATGAATCGCCATTAAAATCTCTATAATCGGCGGCTTATGGAGTGTTTTCCGTCAGTTCGGGAAGCATATGGATCTTTAGATGGAAAAATCAGCCAGGATCGGGATGAGGAGCCAAATCGGTACAGAGGAGTTACGTATGCCAACATTGTGACTGCCTCTCACAAGTGTGAAGATCTGGTTCAATAAAATGTTTCTTACAAAGTGGATCATGTGTCTTTGCAATATAATGATAAATCTTTGAGTTACTTAAAGTCTAAATCCAAGCACACAGTTGTATGTAAATGTTCTGCTGGATTACCGAAAAGGGCCGTGTTTCTGGAATTTCTTAACAAATTCCATTTCACTCAGGAGTTTAACTATTCTATTAAGGATTCCAGGCACATCCTAATAGAATTTGAGTCTTTTGAAGATTACTGTAAATTTTGGAAGAAAAATGTTTGGACTCTGGGGACTACTCGGTTCAGATTGTTAAAATGGAATGAAGGTTTTAGTACTAGGTTTGAGAGTTCTATAACGCCAATTTGGATAAGAATCGAAGGCCTTCCTGAGCATATGTATAACAAGGAGATCATTACTGACATTGCTTCTTCATTAGGGTCTCCCATGGAGGTTAAGGTTCCTTTGAAGAACAAGGCTCATTATAACCACTGTATGGCCAGAATTGAATTGGATATTGCTGGTAAAATATATAATGATGTATGGGTTGGATTCGGTTGTAACATGGGTTGTTGGGTGAGAATTGTTTATTTAAACTTGCCTAAATACTGTAACTTGTGCTTTCACATTGGTCACGATGCTGAGCAATGTAAAAGGCATGTTAAAGTGGCAGATGATGGCAAGAAATCTCAAAAGGATCAAACTGGTATCAAGAATGACGTCCATGTCTCTGATACTGCTTACAAGATTCAAGTTGAAACTGTTGTGAATGGTTTGGTGGTTAACAATGTGAGTAATGGTGGTTTCCAAGGTATCGATGCTGGTTGCCTCAAAAATAATGATAAAATTGTATCTTCACAAGAAGTTAATGGTGCTGTTCAAGCCTTGGAATTTGGTTTTAGTATTACTGAAAAATCTAGAATCTGTACGACTCCTGAGGGTTCTCAATATGGAAGCCTGCCAAATACTCCTCTGCGTGATTCAAGTAATAAAGAGGATGCTCTTTCTGATCCTGGTTTGCTTAAAAAAGATGATAGAAATATTTCTGTTATAGGTGTGAATGAAGGTAATGTCACTATGAATCTGCAGAATAATGCTGACAATAATGTGGAAATGATTTTTTACTCTGATATGCAAGGTTCTGTTCGCAAGAGTGATGAAATTATCGGGGCTCTTCAAAGTCCTGAAGAGGCTATCAACAACATGGGATATGAGAACTTAGCCTCTGACTCTTCTCCTAAAGCTGGAAAGATCTGTTCTTTGGTCTCTGAGAGTCAATCTAAGGTTGCTAAGGGTAAGGAGCCTGTTACTGGGAAAAGGTTGACAAGAAGCCAACTCAGAAAGGAAGTATCTGAGGATGAGGAGGATTTCAGCATGATTATTAGCAAGCAGGTTAGGCAAGCACGAAAGAAAGGGCTGGCCAAAAGACAGCTTTCTGTCTCAAGTAACTCTAAACGATCTCTTTCTTATGATTAACATCATTAATTGGAACATTCGTGGTGTTAAGGATAAATCTTCCTTTCGAAGACTTAAGTTTCTTTCTAAAAAAAACAAGGCTTGTATTGTTGCCATTCAAGAACCGTTAATTAGTTGTGACAATGTTAAGGTTTATGCTTCTAAGCTTGGTTTTAGTAACTTTGCTAGCAATTGTTCTAACAAAATTTGGGTGTTTTGGAATGATAGTATTATGGTTAATGTCTTGGTTGATCATGTTCAGTGTTTACACTTCGAGGCCAGCCATGTTCTTCTCAACATTAGCTCATTATTTTACGATTGTCTATGCTAAATGTCAGCGTCTTAACAGGATCAGTCTTTGGGATACTCTGAATAATATTGCTAACACTGATAAACCGTGGTTAATTTGTGGAGACTTTAATGCCATTAGATCGGTTGACGATCAGGTGGGCTGTTCCACCTTCTGTCAAAACAACACTGATGATTTCAACATAATGATTCTTGGCTGTGGATTGCAGGGGGTTGGGTTTGTTGGCTCTCGCTTTACCTGGTCTAACAAGACCAAATGGCGTTGTCTTGATTGGGTTTTCATTAATGATGCTTGGCTTTCTTTGTTCAATAATAATTCTGTTATGCATAAAGCTCGTACAGGGTCTGATCATGTAGCTATGCTTATTAGTGCTTCTAACCTTTCTCATTCTTATAGTAAGAGTTTCAGGTTTCAAAACATGTGGCTTTTGGATGAAGATTTTATGAAAGTTGTTTCTAATAGCTGGGTTATGACCATGGATGGTGATCCTCTTTTCATTTTTTTGGCATAAGTTAAAGCGTTTGAAAGACTGTCTTTGTACTTGGAACAGAGAGCATTTTGGTGATATTTTTTGCAAGATTAAAACCCTTGAAGATGAGGTTCTAAGGGCTGAAATTAATCACCAGCAAGTTAATAACAATGGTTCTAAGACTAATCTCAATAAATATAATGCTTTGCTATTAAATGCATACAAAGTTGAAGAGGAGTTTTGGTTACAGAAGTGTAATGTTGAATGGATAAAAGATGAATACAATAACTCCAAATTTTTCCATAGCTATGTTACAAACAAAAGAAAAAAGCGTGCTATACATGGAGTGAAGGTTGACAGTTCCTGGATTCTGGATAAAGATGCTGTTGGAGCCTCTGCTGTTGATTTCTTCACTAATGCCCTGGCCACCAGTCCCTACAAAGACAGTCAAGATGAGTCAGAAAGTTTAAATCATATCATGTTTGAGAATATTACTAATGTTATCACTGAAGATGAGAATAAAAGCCTTCTTAAGCTTCCTAATGATGATGAAGTCTACAAGACAATCTGCAGTCTTAAGGCGTCTCGTGTGGCAGGTTTGGATGGCTTTAATCAAACCTTTTATAAGCACTGTTGGGAGATCATTAAACATGATCTGGTTGCTGCTTTGCATCATTTTATCAGAGGTTTCAAAATTCCTAAAGGGGTTTTGGCTACTGGGATTTGCCTTATTCCCAAAACTATAAATCCTATAGGTTGGTCTGATTACAGACCTATTAGCCTCTGTACTCTGCTTAACAGAATCATGGCTAGGCTTATCAATGATAGGTTTGTTTTATTGCTTCCTAAAATCATATCCAAAGCTCAGGGGGGGTTTGTCCCTGGAAATTCCATTCATTCTAATATTATTACTGCTAAGGAGCTTCTCTTTGACCTCAATAGAAAGCTTAAGTATAATAACATTATTGTTCAATTAGACATGTGCAAAGCTTTTGATAAATTAAGTCATTCTTTTATCCTGACAGTGCTTAAAAAGTTTGGTTTTTCTAACAAATTTGTCAGTCTTATTACTAGTATGATTACTAATATTAGGGTCTCTATTCTTATCAATGGTGCTTCTTATGGGTATTTCAAAACAATGAAATGGCTTAGGCAGGGGAACCCTTTATCCCCTAGCCTTTTTATCATTCTTGAGGAAGTCTTCCTTAGAGGTATCACTTCTCTTTTTCTAAATAACAAAGGAATGAGATATAAAAATCGTAGCAAACTATGCATTAGTAATTTAGCTTTTGCAGATGATATTTTGTTATTCACTAACTGTAAGGAGGCTACTTTAGTTTCTCTTAGCAATTTCTTACAGGATTATCAAGCTGTCTCTGGTCAAGTCATTAACAAGCACAAGACTAAGGTCATTATTGCTAATGGTACTAGTGTGGCTAAAATCAGGACTATTGCTATTACCACTGGATTTAATAACACTTCTCTGCCTACAGTCTACCTTGGTATTACTATTGGCACTAATAATAACTCATCTATATACATTAACCTGCTCAAGAAAATAAATGATCGAATATCTATGTGGGAGTCTAAACACTTGTCATTTGCTGGCCGTTTAACTCTTATTAATACTGTCCTTATGAATATAGTCATATATTGGATGCATGCTAACATAATCCCTATCAATGTCATTTCTAAGATTGAAAAGGCATTCAATAGTTTCCTTTGGGGTTCTACTAGTACTGATAGCAGGATACATTGGTGCACTTGGAAGAATGTTTGTAAATATTTTAATGAGGGAGGTCTTAACATCAGGAACTTGTCTGATGTTCAAACCTCTATTTCCTGCAAGCTTTGGTTGCAGTTCAGAGACAATAAGATGCTTTGGGCCAATCTACTTCATGATATTCATTGTGGTAAGAATCACCCTATATAAATTATTAATAGTTCTAAAGGCTCTATGGTCTGGAATAGGTTAATGAGGATTATGCCTGTTGTTGAGCAATACATCTGCTGGTCTCTAGGAGAAGGTAATGTCAGCTTTTGGCTGGACAGATGGTCTAGCTCTGATCCTTTGTTGGTTCTGGATAATTCTATTGACAACACTTGGTTTCATAATGAGAAGGTCAATATATATTGGTCTGGTAATCATTGGAATCTGGCCAATATTACTAATCTTATTAGTCATAAGGATTTTGATCGTATTAGCAACTGTAAATTCTATCCTAACAGTCAGGATAGAATCATTTGGGGTCTGGCTACTAATGGCTGCTTCAGTCTTAAATCTACTTGGGAGTGCATTAGGACTCACTACTGTAAATCTAATATGTACTCTAAGATATGGAACAATTTAACTCCTAAAAAATATGCATTCATGCATTGGAAAGTCCTAAAAAATTACATCTCTACTGACTCTGTTCTTAGAAGTAGACACATGGTTGTTGTTTCAAAATGTCAGTTTTGTCTTAATTTCGAAACTACTGAGCACCTTTTTATTGCCTGCAATACTATATGGGGAGTTTGGCTTCACTTTGCCCATATTTTTAATGTCATTATCTTTAGATATATGACTCCTATGCATATGACTAAAGCCTGGTTTAGACTCTTTAACAAATCTAATCATATTAGAAATGTAATGCCCTCTATCATTTTTAGCCTAACTTGGAAATACAGAAACTTTACAAAGTTTAATAGTGCTTCTATCACTACTGCTTTTATTATAAAGAGGGTCTATGACTCTATTTTCTATATGAATTCTGCTGGTATTTTCAAACCTATACACTGGGCTAATGATTCATCTATTGCTGCTAGTTTTGGTCTGTTTAATCTTGTTCACAGGAATTCTAATAGGCCTCTTATAACTAAATGGATGGCTCATATTTCTGGTCATCTTAAACTTAATACTGATGCTAGTGTAGCATACAATGGGGAGGCTTCAGGTGGGGTGATACTTAGAGATCACGATGGTTTTCGTATCCAGGCATATGGCAACCTATACGGTAAACTCTATCCACTTTTAGCTGAAGCTAGGGCCCTTCTTGATGGTTTGATTCTTTGCAACTCTAAAAACCTAGTCAACATTGACATAGAATCTGATTCATCTATTTTAGTGGACCTCATTAAATCTGGAAATGATAATACTATTCCCTGGTCTCTTTCATCTATAGTCAAATGTTGTAGAAACCTAATGAATTCTAACATGACTATTATTCATGTTTATCGTGGTTTTAATCGAGCTGCAGACTGGTTAGCTCGCTGGACTGTCAAATGTAAAATGAAGCAGGAGTATGAATTTACTTCATCTCCTACTGAATTAAAATCTATCCTAATTCTAGAAAGTTTAGGCTTACCTTACATAAATTCTGGGTAGTTGCTCTTTTATCTTCTGTTTCAGGATTCTGCTCTGTGGTTGCTTGATCCTGCCCAAAGCTGTTATGTGGTTGCTGCTCTCCATTGTTTTGATTCTACTGGTTGATCTCTGTTCTCTGAAGCTTCAAATCTGGGCGAATTGTGTGTTGGGAAGGAGCCTCTCTTTGGAGTTTGCTTCAATCCTGGATCTCATGGTTGTTTTCGACCTCAGGAGCACCTTCTCCTTTCCTTCATTTCTGACGAAATGTGTACTTGGAGAGAGCTGCACTAAGGACTCGAAGCCTTCCATTTTTCCGATCTCGAAGCAATTTCCTCTTGTCTGAATCCTTGAAATTTCGATTTTGTGTAGATGATGATGGGTTTTGGTTTACTGGGTACTGAAAGAGGGGATCGATTAGAAGGGTTTGATTTAGGGTTCTGATTCGAGGATTGATGGTTTTGTGAGAAGTCTGTTTGGGAAAGGTTTGATCTAGGGTTTTGTTAATTTGGGGTTTTTTCTGTTGGGCTAGAAACATGGTCCATCAGTTCTTATGTCCTTCTAAATACTCTCTTTTGTATTTTTTATTTGCTAATAATAAAGTTCGGCCTTGATTAAAAAAAAAACCTGAATTGGGTATATATAGCTTGACCCTATAATAAATGTTTACCATTTCCCGAAAATGGATGGTTGTTTTATATAATACAAGTAGTGGATCCAAATACCACATGACTAATAAGGTCTTTTTCTCCTATTATTTAACCATAATTATTATTTATTACCTAAAACACTTTTAATATTATATATTTTTAGGATTTCTTTTACGAAACTTTTATGAAATCAAATTACTATTTTCTCTGCCGATCCGACTATTAATTCAAATAATTTTTCACTTATTAGATATAATCTCTTTTTGTGATATATTTTTATTATCCGGTGATACTTGTACCATTTAAAAAAAAATGTATTATTACTACATAATGGTTAGTTTTGAATTCACTTGTAAAAGGATGGTCGATTTATACCGGAACGAATAGATTTTTCGACCAATTTGTAGTATTTAACATCAAAGTAGGAGTAGTGTTTGTGAAAGTTTATCCATTTTATTCACCATAATTATTATTACTTACCTTTCGAGGACTATTATAATTTTCACTAAATCCTTCATTGTGTGCCATTCTAGTTTTCCCTAGGTTATATAACAATTATTTTGAATTCCAGCAAAGCAAAGAAAACCAACATCCGTTCGAAATAAAAACAAAATTAAAGTTTATATTTTATGTTGATAAAAAAAACTACAATTGCATCTTGATACTTCAGGTGGTCCAACTTTGATAGTACTTTGCGGCTATATAAATTAGATTTTTGTGTTAGATTTCAAATGTTTGCATTAAATAATGTTTATA
Source organism: Limnanthes douglasii subsp. nivea (assembly GCA_036936605.1). Lineage (NCBI taxonomy): Eukaryota > Viridiplantae > Streptophyta > Magnoliopsida > Brassicales > Limnanthaceae > Limnanthes > Limnanthes douglasii. The sequence goes on from JAUPFV010000004.1 coordinate 75,725,870, forward strand.
TTCCTTTGTTTTGGATTATGAATATATGGTTTTGTGGGAATGTACGTTGCTTAGATCCGTGAAAAGTATTGAGGGTTGAGGTTGTTTCTTAGATTTTAGGTGTTCGGAAGAAACATATTAATATGATGATTGTTTTTTTATATTTGTATGGAAACAATGCAAACCTATATGAAACAATGCAAACCTATATGGTTCACATAAAAATGTGAACAAAATTACATGACCCATACAAAAATTACAAACATTTTGATTCACTTTGGTATGAAAATTATAGGACTAATCTGTTACTATACCTTAATTTTATTTTTATGTATTTTAAAGATTGTTATAGACTAGATTAGGCAATATTGATTGTAAAATAGTATATATAATGAAATGAACTTGTTACAATATGTTAATCTTGGTTTTATGTCTTTTAAAAATTGTTTTAGATAGTTTTGAAAAGGGCACTTAAGTTGGTGGGGTAAGACATGTTTGTTACTAAAGATCATGAGTTTGAATCCAACTACAAACACTTTCTTGGATGAGCATGTCATCTTACGTGGTTTATCTTCTCGCATTGGTTTGTAGGCTACTGCGTCAGATCGAGAGTTTACCATGTGCGCACTCGTTGAGTAGCGACGTCGGATTCCTAAAAAATTGGATTGTTTAATACTTAGATTAGATAATATTAATTATAAAATAGTATATTTGATGCAATTTCATTTCAGATGTGATGTCATTGTTTTTTAAAAGGTAATGTTAGCTTTAAATAATTTTTGAATTAGCAGTATTGCGATTATGTGTTATGCATATTGATTATTGTTTGATATAATATTATGGGTTTGATATTTAATATATTTTGTATGTTTTTTTTCTATAATCCGATGTTTCCATATATTAAAAATAACTTGCGATTTAATGTAAAGTAACACCAATTATACTATTAGGGCAAACATATTTACTTGTTGCGAAGTAAGTACAATACAATCAATCTTTTCATTTGAGATGCATGAATAAACATGTTTTGCTATAAGATTTTTTGAATGCAGAATTATATTTTATAACAACTAGATATGGGATTCAGGTGCTAGTTTGTTTGAACAAGTCTACCGTCATGTTAAATTAAATACATGATTTACTAAGTGTATAATAAGGTGGTAAGTCTTCTGTTTTTTATACCCTGATATTCTTGTTTTGTGATGTTTATTATTCGTGTAGCTTTTACTTCGAGTAGTTTATGTATTTTTATCATTTGATTTCTATATGGTTAATGTTATCTCGTTTTCGTTTGCACGGTTAATACATCCTTTAACCATTTTATTCTATGTCATAAATATAATTCTATGTTGGAATACAAACATCCCTCTCTCGTAGAGAGATTGATCAAAATGTAGCCCTTTAAGATATGTACTTTCCATTTTGCTTTTTTTAAAATATCGGTATATCGTTCATACTATAATTGGTATTCTAATGGTTGGGTGGAGTTAGAGTCGCCCAAATTTGAAAACAATATACAAAGATTCAATTATTACTGTAACTTATTAAATTATGTGTTCATACCATTGGGAAGAGATACTGGCACGTATCCTAAGTATTATTATGTTCCAATTTTAATTTTTGTAAGAAATAATATAAAAGACTGGTTTAATGGTTGTCCTTATTTAAAAGAGCCTAATGTCAACATGTAGATATCCAATACAACTTTTTGGTAGTTATCTGTTGGTTAGTGAAATATACCATTATGTATCGGGCGACTATTTTTTTAGTTTGAAACACCTCAAAAACATGTGGATATACAAATAAATCATGTCATTAAGTACAAATACCTTATAGTGGAGATAATTGTGTGAATTTATTGCAAATTCAATTTATGAATTTACGTATAGTAATTTTGGTACATATGTCGCATATCTAAAGATGATCATCGATATGTGGTTGATAAAAGGACATCTTCATCAAAATGTTGTATATACACACCGTCTAAATTCATCAAGAGAAAAAATAACATATATAATATGAATATATCGGTCTTTAACCAATATCTACGTTTTAAAATGTTGACTTTGTTCGGTTTGGTGAGGATTAATTTGGTTTTGAGGGTTTTTTGGTAATGTGTGAAAGAGTATCAAATTAAAAGTAGAAAGTAGAAAGATAGTTGAGCTACTATATTAAATATTTAGAGAGATAAAGTTACAGTCTCTCATTTAATGCAATCTCAAAGAGTATTTATAGGCTCACTTTAGCCTAATGGGCCTTATGAGCCGAATCATAGTCGTGGGCCAAGCCCAAAGACTGAAAAGACCATTAAACCATATGTTAGTAAAGAAAAAATATATTATAAACTGGTAAATACATCATGGTCAACATAATTAAGTCAAATGGTAAAAATGAAGTATTTTTATTTGGTCAGAATCGACCCTCAAAGAGTTCCGACTCTACCACAGAAATCACCCTTGAAGATTTACGACCCTATCATATAGCCCCCTTAGTTCTCTCAAAGAGGGCTAACTAATATATATCTGAATCGAACTTACTCCATCTATAAAAATATTATTCTTCAGTATTCTTCAATTCTGGTGAGAAATACATTCGAACCCTATATGATGGCATCATACATGGATGGTAAATGTCCAAAAGTTGCGAATTTTAACCGGTCATACTTATAACACGCGTCATTGTTTGATTAGAGCCACGAACTTGCTTTACCATATGTGAGGCATACTAACAGTTGGAGATGTTTCCCTCATATAGGGATTATAAGTTTAGTAATGTTTCCACTTCCTTAGAATAAAATTCAACAACCCATACAGTTCCTTTTATAAGTGCTCCCCCATTTTTCCATTTTAGAGTTTTTTAGAGAGAGAAACTTCATTTTCTAGATAGAAAAACTATTCTTTGTCTTTACTAACAAGTTAGCCTTCAGTCAAATCTTTTCCTCCTCCACCACCACAGCCATTGCAAATCCTATCTCCGGTGATATTCTATCTTTTGCATGTTCACTGCCAGAAACACATTAACTGAGGACGGTTGGTTAAATCTATCTAAATTAGACGAAGATAATAAAAAAGTTAGGAATTATGTTGGTTACCTGATTCATCGGGCACAATTATAGTAACTCAATAAATCGACTATAGAGGATTCTATCCATATAACAGACGTAATATCCCTTTCGAACCTTCTTCGACCATAATTGTTCACTTCCCAATGAGTTGTGGTTCTAAGGAGCTAGTTATTTATCTAGATGTGCTCAATTAGGTCATTTGGTTTCCTTTGAATCCCGAGATCGTGAACTACTTTAGCTTAGTAGGATTGTGTCCAAGTCAGACTAGTTTGAATGCTTGGTCAACCTTGATTTCATGCATCATGGCGTCTATGTTATCAAAAATTCTTATGCAATTGAGAAATTTGTTGTTATCTCATGGTTGTCTCGCAGTTCCCAAATTACCTTTAGTACTTCAACATGGGGAATTAATACAAGGTGGTAGATGATCTGTTAGAGGCAACTATGGAAGATGCAATTTCTCTTCATAAATGGTTGGTGGGAGAATTGTTAGAAAATCACCTCATAATGGAATCCAAGTCGTCTTACCAGGTTCAGGAAGAATACAGGTAGCCTTCTTTGAACTTCTATTCTTTCATAATATATATATTATAGCTTGTCTCTAACTCTTTCTTTCAATAGTTATTTTGAAGCCTTATATGCATCACCTTGAATATGAGAAGGTCACTTTCAATAAGTTAAACAAGTAGGCCAAGGAGAAATTGTCTAATGTCTTTCATCACTGCTTACTCCTACTAACTTAGTTTGTAGTCATCTTTGGAGGATTAACCTCGAATGTGAGTTGACATAGGAGAAATTCACTAATCTTCGTCGACCATCTGCTATTTCAAAAAGAGTCGAAGATCATGATGGCAAAGTATATCTTCCAACTAGAATAGAGCCCCCAACTACTGGAACAATAAGGACAAGAAATACAAAAAAGGCACATAAAAAAGTATTGTCGAAGCTGGCACCGAAGAGCAACAAAATGAAATTAATGAATCTTTGTTAATTATTGTTGCTGCCACTATTGAAGAGGGGGATGTACCCAGAACGATTTATGTGTCTAAGAAAAGAAGACACACAAGAGAAGCAAATAAGGTAGTTCCAAAAGAGATAAGAAGAGAAAAAAACCTCAACCCATTCGTCGATCGTGTTGCATTCAGTATTATTCCTCATATAATCCCTATTGTTGATCCTCCACCAATTTCAGTATCTGACCCTCATTCTCCATTCCTTCGAAACTTTAGAGGCAGACATCTGGAGATGATAACCCGATTGAGGGTATTGGGGGAGGGGGTTTACTTCGAGGCGTTTGAGAATGTCTTTCCAGAATCTACAAGTAATGCCACCAATATGGTGTTTGATGGTGTCCCTTTTAACTGTCAAAGAAGAATGTCATACTGGGATATTCAATGTTGAGTTATGTGAGGCCTATTGTCATGCTGGAAAGAAATGAGGTCCCATAGAGAAATCATTGCTTCTCTCCAGGAGGAGAACAAGAATTAGAAGGCTTCTCTTAAAGAGGAAAAAGTTAGGCCTGACCGTCTATCTGAAGTGGTCAATTCAATCAAAGAAGAATTGGACAAGGAAAATACGACTTACAAAAATCTGCAGTCATCCAGCTCTAGAGAGGTCAACTTGATGATAAATCAGCAAACTACTGACAAGGGTTCCATCAAACGCTATTGAATTAAAAAAATGATCAAGAGGCCCTTGTTAAAAAGTACAAAGACGAGGTGGTCTCTCTTAAGGAGAATTCAATAGAAAATGCGAATGACGCGAATAATTGTGGTCTTGGAATTTCACAAAAGATTCCCAACCTTAGTCATTGAGTTTTTGTGGGAGCTGGTTCCTAAAATAATTGTGGCCCAACGATATGGTCTTGGAATTTCACAACCTTAATCAAATCTGACATGGTCTTGGAATTTCACAAAAGATTCCCAACCATTGACAGTCCCTGGACTATCGCGTTTGGTGGAAGATAGTCCCTTGACTTTCAAATATCCGTTAACAGTCCCTGGACTATCGCGTTTGGATAAAGTTAGTCCACCAGATTATCTGATCCATGAGAGGCTTCCACCTGTCACCATAGTCCCCAGATTTTTGTATCACCAGTAGTCCCTTGATTTAGTTATCCGTAATATTCTACATTTTGGGTTTGACCTAAGCTCAAGGGACTAGTGGTGATACAAAAATATGGGGACTATGGTGACAGTTGGCAGCCTCTCATGGATCAGAGGATCTGGTGGGCTAACTTTATCCAAACGCGATAGTCTAGGGACTGTCAATGGAGATTTGAAAGTCAATGGACTATCTACCACCAAATGTGATAGTCGAGGGACGATGTACTGTTCAAAGCCTAGGTATATATGAGGACGAGCCTAACAATGGCTCCGAATATAGCGATGCAGGGGACTCTGAAAGTAGGATTTTGGAAAAAGAATAAAAAGGACGTAACGATGAGAATGAGCCCAAAGGCCAATAGATTTATACCTTGTTATATTCTGCAACTCCTTGTCGTATACAAGGAATTTTGTGATATCGTTTGGATATTTTTGTGTAAGTCATGGACAGGGCCAAGCCATTTTTGTAACTCAGATTTCACTAAGTCCTTGGGTTACCCAATGAATTTTATACTTGTTTATTAGTTTAACAGGTCTATCTTATTTTCTTATAACTTATTATTTTTATACCTCAATCCAATTTATTCGAAGATAATCGATTTTAATTATTCAAACTAATTTTACTCAAAGGCGCACAAATTTGATACACGAGAAACTCGAAGGTAATCTATTCGAAGGCAAACAAATTTAATATATAAACCACTTGAAGGTAATCCATTCCAATGTATACAAATTTAATATACAAGCCATTCGAAGGTTAGTCATTTAAAGGGAATAAATTTAATACATAAGCCATTTGAATGTAATCCATTCGAAGGCATCCAAATTTAATATACAAGCCATTCGAGGGTAATACATTGGAAGGCACACAAACTTAATATACAAGACATTTGAGGTAATCCATTCAAAGGCACGTAAATTTAATATACAAATGTACTTGTGAAAGAATTTTTAAGGCAAAGATGGTAGATTAATAATGACTAGGACACCTTGTTAAAACCTCCTCAAACCACCAGGATAGGAAAGAGTATGCCCCCAAATATTTACATTAAACAAAAATAAAGTAAATATTTTACACATTTACTAAAGATAAAGCCTTAAATGTTCGATGTTCCATAGATTCCACAAAGGATTGCGTTCTTAATCAACCAATCGATAGGTTCCCCGCATAATCTTTTCACTCACAATATATGGCATTTCCCAGTTCAGGTATAGCTTCCTGAATTTCATGTCTTTGGTGTGTAAAAAGAATTTCCTCAAAATTATGTCCCCTACTTCGAATTCTCTTCTTCGAATCTTAGACGCATACATGCTTCTCATCAGGCCTTGGTAATGCATTGTTCTTAAGTGAGATTTGATTATATTCTTTTCAATTAAATATAACTGAGCTCTTATTGTCGTCTCATTGTCCTCTTTGGAATAATTTTGAATTTGGATAGAAAAGAGAGTAGATTACATCGGTATTACCGCATCCACCCCATAAACTAAAACAGAATGAGAATCTTGAGTGGCAGTATGAGGAGTAGTTCGATATTCCCACAATACTTCTTGTAATTAATCTATCCACTTGTCTGCCACCCCTTCTAAATTCTTTGTGAGACCCATCCAGATAGTTCTATTCATAACTGCTATTTTCCTATTAGCTTCGGGATCATAATGTGTGATAAACAATGCCCAATTCCTCTAGAGGTATATAAAATTTTCATGTCTCTATTGTCAAATTGAGGACTATTATCTATTGTAATACTTCTAGGAATTCCAAATCTACAACGTATTTTGGAAATAATAAACTTGATTATTGCATTAGAATTAGTTCTGGAGAAAGACGCAGCTTCTACCCACTTAGAGAAATAATCCACTGCTAATATAATGGTTCAATACCCTCTAGAAGTCACTGGTAGTGGTCCCACTAAATCAAGTTTTTGTCTATTAAATGGCATTTCTTCGGATATTGATTCTATTGGGACTGTTGGTGCATATATTTCATTTAAAAACCTTTGGCATGGATCACACCGTTTGACTATATCTTTAGCATTAATCATGATGGATGGCCAATGATATCCCACTAGTCAGACCCTTCTAGTCAAAGCTTTGTAGCCACAATGGGTGGACCCATCTCTATTATGTAATACAGACAGGATTACCATCGATTATTTTAACCCGTCTCTGTCATGTAATTCAGACATTATTACCATAAATTATTTTGATCTGAGGTAGCATAGTAGAGGCCTACAAAAATATTTCTTATAGAGGACATCTCTCAACACCAAAAAACTATTTGCTCTAAATTTCAATTTTTGGCTAACCTTTTGTCACTGGGAATACTTCATTTAGTAATAAACTCCTTGATTTCATACCTCTAATCTTGACTTGTTAGTTGTTACTATTGGCACTTGCAAAATTTGATAAGTACTGGATCCCACTCCCAGATCTGCTGTTATGGAAGGGCACAAACTCATACTTTACACACTTAAAGAAAGTATATGTTTCCATTAGCACTTGTAAATATTTCCTCAATTATTCGTCTTTTGCTTCAAATTGACCCTAAGATGGATGTATGAGCGGTTGTGAGTAATTTATCAATCAGAATATTTTGGCATCGCATATTTGGGCAAGTCTTATCCCAGCTATTGATGATTCGTACTCAGCTTCATTGTTTGATGACTTTAAACCAAAATGCATGTCTTAGTACATTGAGTCTTCGAAGAGGGATAGTAATCAACTTCCTACCCCATAACCCATCATACTAGATCCCCCATATGTTCAGATTACCCATTATTTCCCAGTCTTATTGATAAAGGATTCCACATAAGATCGTTGCAGATAAAACTCAACCAAGACATCTGCTATAGCTTGTGCCTTGATTTCAGTTCGAGGAAAAACTTGATATCATAATCCCCCAACTCTACGCACCACTTGGTCATCCGACATGATACATCTGGCTTTTGTAGTATACTTTTGAGTGGAAAATAAGTTCGAGTAGTAATGCAATGTGCTTGAAAATACGGTCTCATTTTTCTTCCTTCTATTACCAAGGCTAATAATAACTTTTACAACTTTAGATATTTATTTTCGGCATCAAATGAACTCATACTAACATAATAAACGGGGTGAGAGTAATTTTCAACTTCCCGAACTAACACTGCAGTTACCCCATAGTCAGATACTGCTAAGTATACACAAATGCTTTCTCATATCACTGGTTTATATAAAGTTTTTGGTGAAGATATATGCTTTTTGATTTTGAGAAATGACTCATCAGAATTCCGGGACCAATTAAATTTCTTGGAGTTTCTCAACAGTGGAAGAATTGTGCACACATGTCGAATGACCTTGATATAAATCTATTTAATGTTGTCAACCTTCTAGTCAACACATGGACCTCTTTGTAGATCTGGGAGGGTCCATAGCTAGCAATGCATCTAATTATGTTGGGTCAGCTTGTATCTCTTTCTCATTTATAACACACCTTAAAAACATTCTGGATCGTACACCAAAAGTGCACTTGTCGGGATTCAGCTTCAAATTTATGGCTTTGAGGTTAATTAAAGTTTCTTTGAGATCAAGCAAGTGACCCTCCTACATCATATTTTTTTACCATCATATCATATATACATAAACCTCAACATTTCTTTCGATCTGATTGGCAAACGCTTTATTCACTAAACGATGGTAAGTAACCATAACATTTTTTAGACCAAATGGCATTACCTTATAAGAACGTGATCCTTTATGAGTGATGAATGTTGTATGATCTTGATTTTTTGGATCCATTTGTATTTTATTTTACCCAATAAATGCATCTATGAAAGATAATAGCTAGTTTCCATAACTAGAATTTATCAACTAATGTATCCGAGGGACAAAGAAATGATCCTTCAAACATGTTTCGTTGAAGTCTGTGCAATCAATACACATTCACCATTTGTCATTTTTACTTTTTAAAAGTAATGGATTTGAATTCCACAATCAATACTAGGATTCCCGTATATGCCCACTTTTGTTAGCGTGTCTACCTCTTAGACAACAGACTTCAACGAATCACACAGATTACTTATAGTAAATAAGTCCCGCATCGGATCACACAGATTACTTATAGTAAATAATGCTAGCTGGTACACCTGTTACATCTTTGTTACACCATGCGAATACATGTAAATATTTGGACAAAAAATATTACAATTTTTCTTTTATTTCATGTGGCAATTTAATTCCAATTATAAGTCTTTTTCCATCTATAAAAGTATGCACTTCAACTTCCTCAATTGGAATAAGTGCACTAGGAGTCTCTTTTGGATCATTTATCTTGATCCAACCCGAAAAATGACTCTAGTAATTGCCATTCTTTTTTAGCTGTCATATTTTCTAATAACTTCGGAGAAAGTGCATTGACATAACACTCTCTTGCCATATTTTGATTGCTCCAAATAACCCCGACCTGGCCCACGACAGTGTATTTCAAGAACTAGTAAACTGTTGATGCAACAGTGTGCATCTTTGATAACCAAGATTTGCCCAAAATAGCATTAAAATGGGTCAGGAAATCAACTACCACAAACAGAACTCTTGTAACTTTTTTGAAAGGTCACTTACCAAGGATTATTTCTCCTTCGAGTTCCCCAATAATATTAGTAGAATTTCATCTAAATCGTACTATGATTCTATTTGATCGGAGGATAACATATGGGTTCTCTATTAACTTGTAGGTCGACAAGAATAAAATATTATCCGAGCTTCCAGTATCAAGGAGAATTCTTCGAATTTTATTCATTCAATAGCATCCCCAATCACCACAACATCCTAATGTAGTTGCGCAAGATCTCTCAATTTATCATCATCCAATACAATGAATGATGTTGGATTTTGATACAAATGAGCAAACATTTCCCCTTTAAGTGTATGGTCAATCTAACCATGTGCCTCTTCTTTGAGAAGCTTGAGGGAGCCATCAGTGTATCCCCTCCAAAAATAGTCAACGATTCAAAGAGTTAACACAACTTGGAAACCTGTCCACTCTTTTTACATACCATATTCACTTGACCTCGATCGAGACCTAAATATTCTGAATCTACATCGAATTTTCCAATAATTACCATCTTAATTTCTGGTTTGGGAGCTTATATATTCTGCCTTCGGACAACATGTGAAGTTACGTATGTTTCACTTGCGATAGTGTATAATTCAGTACCCACTTGTGCCTTAAAAAAGTAGTTACATTTCCATTTTCGATTAATGATTGTATTTGTTGCTTCAAAGCGATCAAATCTTTGGTATCATGTCCTATGTCATTGTGATACTTAAATAATCGTTTATTTTGATTTTCCCTCAAAGTCTGGATAAGTGGGGGCCTTCGGAATTAAACAATGTTTTTGATCTATTGTAAATAGTCGCAGTATTTTCAACCAACTCTACAAAATAACTATGTTGAACCAATTAATTTGGTCTAGGTTCAAAAAATAACCTAAGTAGATTGGCTCGAATTAGGCTATATCTAATTATTTGAAACAGTCTGTTAGACCATCTTTTGTGTCTACAAAATTCTTGGTATATTGTTTCAAAGTTTAAGCGAGGTGCTTCCAACAATGCATTATAATACCTACATTCCATATAAGTTCTTTGCCTCCCAGCAAATTGTCTTCGGAAAGCCATCTTGAACAAGACAAAAAAATTGATTAACTCTTGCGGTAATCTATTATACCACTTCAAGGAACTATCCTTGAAGGTCTGAGAGAAATTTTTGCATAATAGTTTATCATCGCCATAAAAGCTCATCATAAAATTCTTAAATTGCTCAAGATGATTATTTAGATCTTTTCTCCCATCATATTTTTCCATCTTCAAAATATCAAAGTGTCTGGCTAGATATTCCGACATAATTTTCACAGATAACGGTGATTGTCTCCAATTGTGGTCTTCCTTGAACAAATGATCTTCATTAGAGGTAGAAAATATACATGGTTCGGACTGGGTGGCAAACTAATCGCTCAATAGGTGATTTATGTTATAGTTAGCTGACCCTTTCACTTTTCCTTGATAATTACCCTTTCGGTTCCTCTTCTTTCTTGATAAATTATGCTTACTCAATTTATAATGCATGTTTGAATGTTTTTTAGATTTATGTTTTTTTTATTTTTCTTAGGGTAATTGTCACTTCTTGAGGATGATGAAGGGATTTAAGAATCTGAGGTAGATCCATCACTAGAATCCAAGGAGCTTGAATGATATACATTTCGATGTTTTTTTAGAAGATTGATGGGTTTTAGGAGATTGATCCCCTTGGTGCCTATTCAGACCGTGTTGGAGATTGTCATCTGGCCCATCGAAATTTTGATGCTTTGTTGCTATATTTCCCACAAGATCCCTCTCAGCTTGCCTTTGGGCCCTTAAAGCCTCAATCTGTCCTCGTAATTGGTCAAACTCATCTTACATAAGAATCATTTGCTCATTTTCGTCATTCACATGTGGCACTTGGTCATGATTTTATTCAATCACGACTCTCTTAGTCTCTAGGAGATAATCTACATGTATATTGTGATCCATCATTCGAAGGGTACCGAAGGTAAAAGTTTTTAATATTAGGTTTTTAATTTTGCTATTCGGGCACCTCAACTTCTACTGTAGTCACTAGTTTGGTGAGGATTAATTTGGTTCGGAGGGTTTTTTTGTAATGTGTGAAAGAGTATTAAATAAAAGTTAGAAAGTAGAGAGATACTGAAGTTGCTACATTAAATATTTAGAGAGAGAAAGTTCATTCCTCATTAAATGAAATCTCAAAGAGTATTTATAGGCTGGCATTAGCCTAATAGGCCTAATAGGATGAATCATAGTCTTGGGCCAAGCCCAAAAATTGAAAAGCCCATTAAACCCTATGTTAGTAAATAACAAATATAGTATAAACCGGTAAATACATCATGGTCAATATTGATACTTCTAAATATTTCTTAGAGGAGTTATGTATCTAAGTTATGTTTTGAGGATAATAGTTAGAGAGAGAAACATGGGAAAGCTAGAGAGAGAAACTAACAAAAGGAATAATAAAGTAATAATTGAATAAGGATTGATTCATTTTCCCAAAAAGGGGTGTTTCTTTGTATAGTACAATGAATGGGTCCATAAATTACGTATTACCCTCTTTTATGATCACCTCACAACACTACTTTGTTAATCTCAGCCATAATTATTATTTGTTACATAAGACCCATTCAATGTTACACATTTGTTGGGATTCTTTACAAGGCTTTTATAAAACCAAATTGTCTCATTTATTTTAGCGATTTAACTATTCTTCCAAATATTTCTTCCCCTTATCAGTAACCCACAGTCCTTGTGAAGATATTCGAACGAGAACTAAAATAATAAATGCGCATCGGAGACGCCCGACCTCTTTTACCCCCAGGTTTCTCATCACACCAATGGCATCAGTGGCTAGATTGTTAAGCTCATGATCACACAATGCATGTTTTGATTCAAATTCACGTGTCACAAAGATTTTTTGCAGTAATGTATGTTTTGCTCCTAATCGACGTGTCATAGCAATTTCTGACAACACCACGCATGCTCTGCTCCATATCCATGCATTACAATGATATTCGACACAGGCGTGCGTGTCTTCCAAATGAAATTTGAATGATTATATGTGTCAGAGGACTCTTACACTCCCCTACGCATGTGCGCTTCATATCATAAGTGTACGACTATCTTCCAGAAAAATCTTCAACTCTTCTATGCGCTTGTCACCTAAGAAAAACTCTTCACTTACTTGGGACTTGTAACCATTAAAAGCCCAAAATAATGTTTTATAAATACTTATATCATTCATCAGTTTGAGGTTATTCACTTTCACAAATCTACAGAGATAGAGAGAGAAATGGATGGTTGGAGAGAGGTACAGATTTGATACTTCTCTAAATACGTGATAAGTATAAGATCTGGGACTAGTTTAACAAAGGTCAAAGAGCCGAGGAGAAGAAGGCCGCCAGTTTAGACGAGGAGCCCAAGCCACTGCAGATTATCAAAACTACCTACTATGATCGGTGGCCTCCACTCAAGAAACACGCTCAGGCGGCAGAAACTTCGAACACCAGTACTTCATCTGATCCTGCTACCACTCCACCCCCGGTCACACTTTTCTGATACCCGACAAGGATGATATAGACCCCTTGAAAAAAACTCTACATCAATATTTATTCTTATGGGTGACATAGAGAAAAACGTTGACAAGACGAAGGGCAGTGGTTCGAAAAGGAAAAGGTCCACCAAACACGTAACAAAAAGGTGCACAAAAATTAAGATTATGTCTATTATTTCTGCTTTTTAAAATAATCCTTAGGGTATTCCTCAAATTATTCTCGAATTCACTCCTCAAAAACCTTCACAAAAACCTTTACAAGCAGCCCCTCACGCAATAGTAGTGGAAACTATTTCTCCTTCAACAAAGTTCCCAGGAAATCGGCCCCTCGAACCCATCAAGGAGGTAAGAGAAAAGCACTTGGTTGATGAACTTGAAGACGACCAGGATGATGAAGTAGCTATTGTGGATTCTCAACCTATCAAGGAAATTGTCATCTCGACTTCTAGTTCGGAATTTTCGCACAGACCCAATAGCCAGCCCCCTAAGATAAAGCTAAAAATGTTTACTTGTTCAGACAAAAACCAAACCGAAGAAGAAACAAAAATGTTGTCGAACTACCTTCGAACATTGAGGTTATCTTAGTAAATAATCTGAGACAGGTTAAAGGTAAACATCTTCTGAATATATACAAGATTAAGTATATATACTATTTACCTTCCGAAAATGCAAGGCGTTTGAGACCGATAGGAAATTATGAACTCCATACACATCCAATTTCCTAAAACCAGAGAGTTTTCTCTGTATGTTTGGGGCAATGAGCTAATTGTCTATCTGGAGATTATAAATTGGGGTATTCAGTTCTCGTTGGATCATACTTTGGTGAGGTACTTTTAGCTAATTAAATTATGCCTGGATCAATATAATCTAAACATGTGGTTCACCTTGATGGCATGCATAATAACTACTCTGATATCAGGGGTCGGCTATTCTATGGAGCAGTTCGTCGGATTGACCAGCATCGCCAAAAATCCCACTTCCCTTTTTATTCCTTGACTCTTGGGGATAAATTCAAGATAGTGGATGATCTTCTTGAAACCGACAAGAAGTGGAAACAAAAAAGTTTCTTTATCTCCGGGTTGAGGAATATAGGATTAGAGGAATACAGGATTAGAGGAATCTGCTGAACGACCACATCGGCTCCCTTTTATATGGACTAGCATATATATATATATCTTTATTCTGATTTATTTTTGTTTTGCTGTAGATTTTCCTTAACAAACTTATTCTTACGAGACAACAGTGAAAGAGGTGTCTACACCGGTTGAAGGGCATCTCGCGGAGGCTGGTCGGATCTTTACTCAACTAAGTAATTGGGCCAGTACTTCATGGTCTAATGAGCTCCACTAATGCTTCACTCCGTCTAACTTGGCTAAAATCCATCTTTGGAAGGCTGACATGACAACAGTTATATCCTTGGAAGAGCTTATGGTACCTCCCACAAGAGGCACCATACTTAAACGATTAGCAGACGCAGATGTTCTTGTCTACATGCCTGCTAGAGATAGGGCTCCAAGCTATCGGAACTCCTTAAAAAAGATGTGGTTCAGAAAGAACATATCGAGGTGAAGTTGATGCCGATGAAGGAGAGAATGTTGAGGTTGAGACAAAAAAAGGCTAACCCTGCTAAGGAAGGTGGTTCCAAGAAACCCTCAAAAAGACATTCGTCGAAGAGAAAATGCAAGGGTCAAATTATTTTAGGAGATGACAAAGAGGTTAAGGAAAATATTACCCCTTCGGGTGATGAGACAGATGAGCCTAACTTAACTTCTCCTGAGAAAGTCGTTATCATTGACTCAGACTATCTTCGGGCGTCAACCGAAGAAACTGTTCCTCAAGAAAACAAGACGACTAATGACCGGAGAGGTCAAGTTGATGAAGAGCGAGTTCTTGAAAACTTCGAAGCTAGTTCTCCATTAGTGGAGCTTAATATTTACGAAGGTGATTATGTATCCCTCGAACTTAATAAACTGTTTCACGTTGCGACACTTCTTTAGTGAAAAGCTAAACAAAAAAATTGTTATAAAGATGAGGCTTTGCAAAGAAGATCTGATGTGAAAAGGTTGGAGTTCGATCTTCCCCATTACAAAGAATTGGATACCGAGCATTTAACACAACTCTAGGCAGTGGAAGATCGGCTAAATTTGGAGCAAAATATGTTTGACGATGAACGAGAACGTCAATTGCTAAGGATACCGACAGGGATGCGCTCGTTGATGGTCTTACTAAGGATTATAATAAGGCTAAAGAGTACTTCGAATGGACTGTCAAATATATAGAAAAGGTTACAAAAGAGAAGCAAGATCTTAGAAATCTGGTTGAGGCTTACAAAGACATTGCCCTCAAAATGTATGTTGTTGACTATGTATCTAAGTTGGATGATACAGATGGTAAAATCAAGTTCGCCATGGTGTTAAAGTTTCACGACCGCTTTCTGAACTTGAAGTTATGCAGCTTATGGGCACTTGTTCTCGATAAGTATCACGCGTAGGGTGTTTCATTGAAAGACGAAGAATCACCCAACAACTCTGATCAATCAAATAGATCATCGTCAATCTCATCGGAAGATGATTCTTAAAATACCCCTTCGGGGTATAAAAATTACGTTATTAATCTTTTATATTTATATTCTTTTTGTGAACTAGTTGTTCCCTAGGCACTTTTTGTAAAGTCCTCGTGTCCTTTTAAGGAATTTTGTACTTTAAAAGTTTCATTAATACAAATGTTCTTCTTTCACAACTTTTACTTATCAACTCAACTCTTAACGTGTATTACTAATCTACTTTAATTGGAGGACCCGCCTAACTGATAATCAAATTATTGTTAACTAAAATTCGTTAGAAGACCCTTTCGATCCAAAAATAAAAAATTATTGACCAATATTCGTTGGAAGATCCTTCAGGTCCAAAAATAAAAATTTATTGACCAATATTCGTTGGAAGACCCTTTCGGTTTATAGATGAAAAAATGTTGACCAACATTTGTTAGAAGACCTTTCCGGTCTGAAAATGAAAAATTGTTGACCAACATTCTGGTCCAAAAATGAAAGATTGTTGACCAACATTCATTGGAAGACCCTCCTGGTCCAAAAATGAAATTTTTTTTACCAACATTTGTTGGAAGACCTTTCCGGTCCAAAAATGAAAAATTATTGACCAACATTCGTTGGAAGACCCTTCTGTTCCAAAAATAAAAAAATTGTTGACCAACATTTATTGGAAGACCCTTCGAGTCCAAAATGAATAATTATGCAAGTTGTTTTATAATGGAAAAGAAATATTATATATAAGTCGGCTATAAGGGAACCTCGTTAAAACCATCATACGCCACCAGGTAGGAAATAAATTCCACAAATCCTTAAACAAGTTTTCAAAAATATGTACAAACTTTTAAATTAATTCTAAATGCAATTTAAGGTGTTCAATAGCCCATGGATAACGAAGATCCCTTCCTTTTTTATCTTTGATTTGATGTGTCCCCGGCTTCAATTTCTCGGTTACGATGTACGAGCGCTCCCAATTGAATCCTAACTTGCCAAGTGATTTTTCTTTTGTATGCAAAAACGATATCTTTATAACCTTATCACCTATTTTGAACTCCCGTCGTCTATCTTTAGAAGCGTAGTTGCTTCTCATCAAAGTTTGGTAGTGCAAAATATTCAATTGCACTCTCCATTTTTTTAATGAAGTCTAACTTTGCATGCTTCCCCTTATCGTTAACCTCTTTGGAATATTCACTGATTCGATATAAGGGGAAAACCACTTTAGATGGTACAAAAACATCATTCCCATAGACTAACACAAATGGAGATTCATGAGTTACTGTTCATGGGGTGGTTCGATATGCCCATAAAACCTCTTGTAAATAATCTGGCCATTTTTCAGCCTTACCTTCCAAATTCTTTTTGGTCCCATTAAGAATTTCCCAATTACTCACCTCGACTTGGTCGTTTGCTTGCGGATGAAAGGGTATCAGAAGCATTGTTGTATTTATTTAGAAGAACAAAAATCCATCATGTCTTTATTGTCGAACTGTGGCCCGTTGTCCATCGTTATTCTCTTTGTAACACCGAAACGATAACAAATATTGGAGACAATAAACATGATCACATATTTGGCTTTTGTTCCTGCCAGTGGTTCAACTTCCACCCACTTAGAGAAATAGTCTACCGCGAATATTATCGTCTATCGTCCCTTATATGCCATCGGTAGAGACCCGACCAAATCAATGCCCTGTCGATCGAAAGGTAATGTCTAGTATATTGACTCAAGTGGTACTCCTGGTGCGTGGATTGTGTTAGAAAATATTTGGCAAGTATCGCATTTCTTAACCAATGCTTTAGCATCAGAAGCAATTGTGGGCCAATAATATCCCGCCAAGAGAACTTTTCGTATCAAAGTTTTGTACCCACAATGTGCAGACCCTTCTCCATCATGTAACTCCGATAATATCATTTCATTTTTCCCAAGGCATCGAAGCAAAGGTCTGCTGAAATATTTTTTTATATAGGATATATTCAAGTACCACGTAACCAAACGCATTGAACTGTATTTTATTTGGGCTTAAATCAGGAAATAGTTCCTCGACTATCACATTTTCTTTCATTTAGTCCCTCGACTAAAAAATCATCGGTGAGGGTCCCTCGACTATCCCATTTTCTTTCATTTAGTCCTTCGGCTTTAAAATCACCGGTGAGGGTCCCTCGACTTTGCAAAAATCTATAAATTTAGTCCTTGATTTGGGATTTTTTTTCTTAGATCCAGGGACTAAATTTATAGATTTTTCAAAGTCCAGGGACCCTCACCGGTGATTTTAAAGTCGAAGGACTAAATGAAAGAAAATGGTATAGTCGAGGGACCCTCACCGGTGATTTTTTAGTCGAGGGACTAAATGACAGAAAACGTGATAGTCGAGGGACGAGACAGCGATTTAAGCCTTTTATTTGCTATTACTTTATCAACAATCAATATATAATTTGCCAAAAATTCTTTGATATCGTACCTCTAATCTTTTTTTATACTTGTAGAAATTTGAAAAGTTTCGGTTGATCCTTCCACCCGCTCGGACCCCTTTGTTATCGAGTGACTTTCTTATGTAAGAATCCAAGAATGCTCTTCGAAGTATGCAGTAGTAGCCTAAGAATTAGTCAAATAATTGCTTGTCATGAACATGTTCATATTTGTCGCTTTCGAAGACAATTATTAACGCATTTAATTCTCTCAAATACTTCACTAAATGATATTTTCTAGCCTCAGATTGGCCAGACTATGATTTTTGAGAAGTTGTGAGTCGCTTTGTAGCCTAACTTTTTTAGCCCCACAAATATGAGCAAGTTTTACCCCTGCCAAAGCGGCTTCGTAGTCTGCTTTACTACCCAAAGTGAGGCTTTGAACAGGACATCGTCCCTCGACTATCGCGTTTGGTGGAAGATAGTCCCTTGACTTTCAAATGTCCGTTGACAGTCCCTGGACTATCGCGTTTGGATAAAGTTAGTCCACCAGATCCTCTGATTCATGAGAGGCTGCCACCTGTCACCATAGTCCCCAGATTTTTGTATCACCACTAGTCCCTTGAGTTTAGTTTTTCGTAATATTCTACATTTTGGGTTTGACCTAAACTCAAATGACTAGTGGTGATACAAAAATTTGGGGACTATGGTGACAGGTGGCAGCCTCTCATGGATCAGAGGATCTGGTGGACTAACTTTATCCAAACGCGATAGTCCAGGGACTGTCAACGGACAATTGAAAGTCAAGGGACTATCTGCCACCAAACGCGATAGTCGAGGGACGATTTACTGTTCATTGCCCCCAAAGTGAATAGTTTGATACATTGTAATATCATATGGAGAAACCAACAGGACCCTTTCTTCATAGCCCGGTGCCTCGGAACTTTGTTCATCTACTTCCATCTCTGACCAATCAGAATGAAACTCGACTATTAAATCTGCTAAGGCTTTTGATTTGATTAGAGTTTGGGGTTCAAATTCAATGTAAAAATCTCCAAATTACATGGACCATTTAGTCATTCTGCTTGATACATAAGGCCTTTGTAGCATATTTTCAACGGAAAATATGTTCGTACAATGATAGAATGAGCCTAAAAATAAGATCTCATCTTCCGAGCAGCAATAACCAAAGTGAGAACTAAATTTTCTAATTTCAAATACCATTTTTCAGCAACCAAAAGACCTTTACTCACATAGTACACTAACCGTGGGCAATTATCTACATCTCGAATCAAAATGGCGCTCATAGCATAATCCGATACCGGTATGTAAATGTACTATATGTCTCCCGAACTTGACTTTGTCAAGATTTCTGGGGAGGACCGATTCTTTGTAATTCGTTCAAAAGCTTAAGAAAAATGTTGGGTATAGTTAAAGCAATTTGTTTGTCTTAAAATTTGAAAAAATGGAGAACATTTATCCGAGGAACGAGATATAAATATGTTCAAGGCTGCCAACCTCTTTGTCAAGACCTATACTTCCTTGATCATTTGAGACGGTGCCATAGTACTCAAAGAGTCTAGTTGTACAGGGTCAACTTCTATCTCACATTCACTGACTATGTACCCCGAATGTACACTTCTCCGGATTTAACTTCAAATTTATCTTCTTTAGAATGGAAAAATTTTCCTCTAAATTTGTAAAGTGGTCTTCATCCCTTGTGTTTTTTACTAACATAAATTGATATACAATTCGACATTTTGTTACTAAGCGTTGGTAAATTGCCCCATCATTTTTAAACCCAAAAAGCATAACTTTACAACAATGTAGGCATCTTCAAGGGATGAATGAAATGCTTTCTTGGTCCTTTGGATCCATCTTGATTTGATTGTAAACAATGTACGCATCTATGAACGAAAGTAATCGGTTTCGTGAGGTAGAATCCATTAATTGGTCTATCTGAGGAACCGAGAAAGGATCTTTTGGACATACTCTATTTAAGTCAGTAAAATCTACTAACATTCGTCATTTACCATTTTTATTTTTTACCATAATTGGAATGGTGGTCCACAAAGGCTATTTTGATTCTCGTATGAGCTTAACTTTGGATAAATGGTCTACTTCGGTCACGATGGCCTCAAATGTCCCTTAAGAAAAAAGTCTTTTTTTACAATTGGGCCACGCTGCTTCAAATTTCCAGCTTGTGACAGATGATTTTTGTAGGCACCCCCATTCCATCTTCGGCGCATAATGCAAACATATGTAACCTCGTTCACAAGAATAAAATTAACATCTCCCTTATATCCGGAGATAACTTTGTTCCAATCTTTAAGCTTTATCCGCTCAAAAAAACATGATCCTCAAAACATTCATCAGGGACCAAAAACCTGGGGTCTCTCTCGGATCATCCACAGGTTCAGACCCTGAGGAAGACCCCACTAACTGTTATGCATTTTTCGAATCGCCCCTTTGATCTGCTTTGGGGCCATAGTCGTTCGGTAACACTATTTTTCCCTTTTTGGTTGTTCCCAATCATTCCTACATTGTTTCGCACGACATATTTCAAACATTGGTGAACAGTCGATTCCACTGCATGCATTCTAGATAACCAAGACCTTCCGAATATCGCATTGTAAGAAGTTAGCGAATCTACAACAATGAGCAACACTCTCACTTCTTATTTAAATGGTTTATGCCCTAGCTCAATTCTTCCTTCAAATTCCTCAACCACTTCTGCGATCACCCCAGTTAACCCAATGATTATCCGATGTGACCGAAAGATTATTAGGGGATTCACTATGTTCTCATAAGTCCATATGAACATTATATTAGCAGAACTTTCGGTGTTTGTCAAGATTCTTTGTATCCCATCCCCGATAATTTCTTCTACAATAACCACAACATCCTCATGCGGACCAGCCATTTTTCACATATCATCATATTCAATACAAAATAGTTGAGATAAACTCATGTACGGATGCGGCGAAGCTCCTGCTTCTAGCTGGGTTACTAGGCTTACAACTTTTTCTCATTCGATAATAATTTGATGTCCTTAAAATAATATCACCTCCAAAAATTGTTAGTGATTCAAAGAAAGCATCTAGTTCACTAGCCATTCCAATCACGATTGGTTCTTCTACCATCAAGATGTTATTATTGCCCAATTTTGGGTTTAAATACTCCATAGAAACATCAAAAGAATCGATGAGCTCCAAAATTATCAAAGTATTTTCTTGTTTCGGGGATGCAAAATAATTTTTCTTGACAAACGTTGTCAATTTCCCATTTTCTTATCAACACTTGTATTTTTTTTCAATGCCACACAATCTTTTGTGTCGTGCCCAACATCATCATGGTAATTGCAATACTTGTTTCTTCTACTTTCCCTTGAAGTCTGTATCGGAGTGGGTTTGCAGAACTGTTAGTGACTTCGAGCCCTGTCAAAAATTGTTGCTACACTTTCTGTCAATTCGATAAAATGTGATAGTTACACACAATTGTTTGACATGGGATTGACATTTTGTTGTGTATTTACAACTTTTGAATTCACTCTCAGCTTCGGAGGGAACTGTGTTGGTACTCGAGGTCGGAAAATAGTTGTTGGAAGCGGATTTTTATATGTCACTATCAGAGTTTGGTGGAACTGATTATGCTCAATCTGCTCCATGGAATCCATTTCTGATGCTTGTGTTTCTTCCACCAAAATATTATTCTCTACTTGATCCAATAAAATCCCAAACTTCATGGCTTGTTTCTCTGCTGCGTTATCTTTGTATTATATCAGGGAGAAATCTCATTCGAAAAGTTGTTAATGCCACTTTATCTCCACAACTCTTCATATAAGTCTTAGTCTTGATAACATGATTTTTGTAATCTTTAAGTCTCTCTCTCATTTTTTGCATGTAGTAAATGATCGTATCACCGTTTGCGCATAATATTTTTGCTTCCCACATAGTTTGGGCGAAAGATATTCCAAAACATATAAAAAAACATTAATACAACCCTGTGGCAAACGGTTATTCCACTTTGAAGCAACATTCTTGAATGGTTGGGAGAATATCATACATAGAAATTTATCATCATCATCGTATTTAACCATAAACTTCTTGAACTATTTGATGTTGTTGTCCGGATCTTGAGTCTCATCAAATTTTTCTAGCTTTGAGATGTCAAACCTCTTCGGTAAATTCCCATGAAGAATTTCTGAAAAAAAGGAGAAAACCTCTAATTATGACCCATCTTGTACATACTAACCTCGTGGCATTCATTCACTACGGTATATAAACCTTCATTGGACGGGTATGTGAACTGCTTACTTACACGATATTCAAAACTATGAATTCTGGAAAGGATCTGCATATGAAGTGTCGCTTGCTCCCTTTTAGCAACATGGGGCTCCTTTGACCCAAATCATCTTTTCTTTTTATATTTTCGTTCTCTCCTTGAACATAGAGGCCGATGAGATGTCCGATGACCATCTCTGCGCCACCTCAATTTTTTTTCTTATAACTTTTTCCGTGTCGGTTATCTCTTTCTGAGGAAGAAGATTAATTTGAATCATATAGGGAATAGTTAGTGTATTCTGTAGACTCATAGCGATACATAGGTTTCATTCTTCTCTTTGAAAAATAATGGATTTGTCTCAGATGCCTATCATTTCTATCATCATTCCAATGAGCATCTTCAATATCTTCTTTTTCAGTTATCTGCTCTCATCAGACATTCGACATGAGCCTTTTTATAATTCATAACTACTTTCTTCTCAGCATTCAACCTTTCGATATATTTTAAAAGTTATTTTCTCTCAGCTACTAAGGAAGACTCCTCTTATAACTCTTCATAATATTGATCATTATTGTTTCGTTTTTTCAGTAGTTTCTCTTTGATCGGGAGATCTCCAAAAAGTTTCCGATCACAAGACTATCAGTGCCAGCATCTGGCTCTCCTAGAATTTTTGTATCCATTACTCTCAAAGTATTTAAAAGTAAAAAATGGTTTTAAAAAAATGATTTCTGGTAGATCCTAGAGACTCAAACAAAAACAAAAATAAATTAACACTAGAGACTTCAACAACAGTCACTTTGAGTTCCTCCAAAATATAGAGTTCCCCAATTTCCATCACCTATCCTAATCACCCTCTTAGTACGCTGATCCTATATAACACAAAAATAATCTGAAAAAAACCTAATGATCATATTTACACAATTAAGTGACCGAAACAAAATTCAAAGCAAGATTAAGAAGGTAGTAAACATTAGTGAGTGATATGTCAGAGATAACAATAGAACAAAGTCCCTCTACCAATATTGATGTAACACTATAAGACAATACATATATGGATGAAATATGAGACAATAAAACAAAGTATGACACATAAGGTGACATATGACGACATATCAAAAATCCACAATGATAAATAATACTTGAAGTATAAGACGATGGCAAACATGAGTGAAATATGTACGTAGACACGACAATAAGATTGGAAACAATATATTATCTAAATGGATACAAATAATATATAATCATTTCAGTATTCAGATGTAAAGGATGGTGTGGTATTATTAGTGTATTCAAATACTGAACAACGTCAGTGAACTGTGGGGGGTGAAATGGATTATGTAATTACCAAGGATTTTTTCTTACGGCTGAAATGATTGTTATTTAATTGGTTGTTATTGTGATGCTTTCAACAATGGATATTGAGACTTCCAATGATCACTTTGATTACATAAAGCAAACTCATTGAAGGCACCTATTGGTGCTTGTTTAGGATAATTTGGAGTATGGGGCGTTATGGGACAATAACCGCAACACTAACATTAGTCACTTTTGACATATTTTCAACATAAGATTTTATTCAAGTATCATTTGTAATAAGCTCATCAACTACTAAAACAATAATGGAAAAATGATATATATATATATATTAAGAATTATTACAACTAATCTTTTAACCAATTTATATCACTTAGCAAAGTTGGAGTGAGTATACAGTCTCTCCAAATGGTCCCAAACTTATGTTTTTTGTTTGATACTTAACCAATTGAATATCAATTGATTCAATTGCAAAATTATTAATTCAAGTGATAACCTTAGTCTTATCGGTTTCTCATGTATAAAAAACATAACATGTATTTCAATATTCGTTTTACAATAGGTGAAAAATTTGTACCCGAGGAATATCCTCACATATGTTTGCCAAAAAAAAAGTTATTTGTGATATAACTCCAATAGACAAAGTTATTCTAATTAAGTTAGGTACTAATATACAAAAGCAAATACATGGACACAGATATGTCCAAATTAAAATATCCAAAACCAAAATTGGAATAACTAAAACGAAATGGTCAAACCAAATTGAAATAGCCAAAAAATAACCAAAATCAAATTGAAATTCTCAAAATCAACTTGGAATAACAAAAGAATAAAATAAAATACGTAATAGTTTTATTAATCGTAAGTATGTATCTTACAAAAATGTAAATCATAATATATTGAAAATAACATATAATATTTATAATTTTAACATAAACTATCAAAAAAATTGTGAACGTGCAGGTTTCATATTGGAAAGAAATATAAAAACTGAATTGTAAGTTTAAAAAGAAAACATATATGAATGTTGATTGTCTATACTCCTTATATTAATAATGCGACAACAAATAAATTCAAGTGCGAAGTTTTATGGAAATATTAAATGTTAGATTTGTATCCAAATAACTACATCAAATTTTTTGTTTTTATTTTTGCTTAAGTATTTTTTTAATCATGTTAAACCACTGACCACAAAAAATTTAAAATATTGTGTTTAGAAAAATAAAATATTAAAAAATGACATAACCAATAATTTTTTCACTAATAAATGTTCATGAAATAACATAATGCCTTGTTGATTCAAAAATTTCATATCATACTACACATCTAAATTTGACTTAAAACAAAGTTATATGAATCAGTTTGAATAACTAAAGCTACTTGATTATTTGGATATTTTTTTTACTTTAAAAAATATATATCATTCTTATACTACAATAATAATATTTTTAAAAATAAATTTTAAAGTTATGCAACCAATTTAAACCAAAGATAGATGAGTTTAAATGGAGTACTAAAGACAATTTTCCAATTCAAAATGGGTTTTTGATAAAATTTTCTGTATATACTAACCTACAAAATAAAAAATATTATTTATCATAATAATTAGAATGATAAGGTATTTTACATTTTAGTTACCAAATCATCAAATAAATTTAATATGTTATATCCATTGAAAATGAGTTCAAGTAGTGGTTACGGTGTATATTGCGCTCGTTATTGGCGGTTAATAACATTTTTAGTCGTTAATAGCATTCAAAACATATGAATCCATTAGGCTCATTATCTAAATAATTCTATTTATTTGTTTTAAATAAGCTATTAGAATAACACAAAATAAACCTTTTAAATCTATAACCCTTTTCTATTATAGTGGAACATTTTTTCTCGCAACACACGTAGACATAGATATTTGTTAAACCATTTTAAAATTATGTGTGTTTTTGTTATATGTTCATTATTATTCTGTATTTGTGTTGTTTGTATCATATTGTATATTGATGCATAACAAATTGGTATCAGATCTTTGCATATATCTGCATAACAAATTGGTATCAGAGATTTGCATATTGGAGTTTGGTTTTGCAATTAGGGTTTACATTGGTGTCTAGATCAACAAAATAAAAAATTAAAAGATTTTATGGGGGATCCAGCTTTGTTTCATGAAAGATTAAGTTGAAATATTATTTAGTACTACAAGGATTATGGAAGACTATGGATAAGAAGTTACCGGTATATATGAAAAAAGATAAGAATAAAGATATTTAAGAAATGGCTCTTTGTTGGATTCTAATGAGTGTAAGGAATAACATTTTTCGTGAGAAGGATGATGTACGCGCATGGAAGAAATTATGAGAATTTTACTCAGGAAAATCAGTCGTGAACCGGTTATACTACAAGAAACGCTTATATGATTTCAGATTAAAAGAAGGTATGTCTATAACTGAACACCTAGATAAGTTTAAATAATTTATTATGGATTCAGAGAATATTGATATCATCATTAAGGATGCGGATCAAGTTTTGTTTGTCTTGAGATTATTACCAATTTTCTATGAGAATTTAGTGGATACCATAATGTATAGTAATGATAAGTTATCTTTTATGGATGTCAAATTGGGTGTTGAAATCAAAGGATTTGAGACAGTTGCAGCCAAGTAATCAAACAGAATGGGAAAGTTCTATGACTAGGGGAAGATCTAGAAACAATGCGAGTTCTTCAAAAAAGAAGATTTGGAGATCCAAATCAAGAGCCAAGAACTTAAACTCGTATGAATACGATGAGCAGGTTTATTACAAGAGATATTGTCTGAAACTGAAAGGTAAGAAGGCAAATCAAAAGTAAAATGTTGCAAACCTAGCAAAAGGTTTGAACGATTTCGATTATAGTTAAAACAGTGCTACGTGAGATGTTTTGTCTGTGAGTTCATACTGTGGGCAAAAATCTTGAGATCATGATATTGACACTACGTATCACATGTCTCAGTTTAAGAAATAGTTTGATACTTACAAGCTAATGGAATGAACTGTTTATTTGGGGAACAATCATTTGTTGCCTTTTGGTGGGATCAATAACGATAAGATCATAAAGTTCGATGCTTTTATTAGTTAAGTAACATGTTGGCATGTTCATGGGTTGAAGAGAAACCTGATATATCTCGGGATACTAGATTCCCAGGGTAATAAGTATTGTGCAAGTGATAGTGTAATCAAAGTGATATATGGCTCAATAGTGTGTATG
Source organism: Limnanthes douglasii subsp. nivea (assembly GCA_036936605.1). Lineage (NCBI taxonomy): Eukaryota > Viridiplantae > Streptophyta > Magnoliopsida > Brassicales > Limnanthaceae > Limnanthes > Limnanthes douglasii. Next base: position 75,752,933 of record JAUPFV010000004.1, read on the forward strand.
GAATGCATTTTTCTTAAGAGGTTTTACATTCTCGAGGGAAGTATCGTCATTGTTAATACTACAATAGTATCATCAGAAAATAACAGCCAAAGTTGGAAGGATCGAAATCAGTTTTAGAATTAGTGTCTCAGTCACATGAGTGAAAAAAGATTAGTTCTTTTGAAAAATAGAGATTTGTTGAAAGGGTATAAATCAGAATCATTAAGAATTTGTGAACACCTGTGTGTTTGGTAAAGAAACTATAGTGAAATTCGGCAAGTCAAATATAAGAAATAAAAAAAGAAAAGTGGATTACATACACTGAGATCTTTTGGGCCCATACAGAACTTTATAAAAGAGTAGATCAAGATACCACATGAGCTTGATCGATGATTATTTAAGGATCGTGTGGGTTTATTTTTTCTGAAGATGGGGCATATTAAACCTCTGTCAACTGGAAGACTATGATTGAGAAGTAGACATGAAGAAAGATCAAATATTTTTGGAAAAATAGTGGGTTAAGATTTTAGAGTAGTAAATTCAATGAGTTCTGCAATGCTGAGGGAATAGTGTGTCGTCGCACTTGTTCTAGAATACCACAACAAAATAGGATTGTAGATTAATGAACATAATTTTTTATAAAAATTTATGAAACATGCTTTCATATTCTCATATGGAAAATGATTTTTGAGTTGGAGCTATCAAAATGACATGTTACTCGGTGAATCAGTCCCCATCAACGACTATTGATTACAAAACTCCTTTTGAGATTGCTATGGATCGTCTGTTCATTACGAATAGTTGAGGGTGTTTGGTTTCCGTGTGTATACTTATATTAAAGATGGTAAACTTGAGCCGAGGGAAATGAGGAGCATATTTCTAGGATATCCCTATGGAGAAAATTGATATACATTATGGTGTATCTCTCTAAAGTCTCTAGGTTTTTTCATCAATAGGGATGTGATTTTTAATGAGCCTTCTTCGCTAGACAGTCAGAAATAAGTAGGGGAAATGGTCGACTAAGGATCGGTTATAAGTAAATAGGTGGAGTTTGAAGTAGAATCGTTTCTTAGTAGATCAAATATTTCGAATGGTTCTGATGTGGATCTAGAATGAAGAGATCAAGCGTCAATATTAAATGATAGTAACGATGATGCACCCAAACCAGAATAAAAACCTTATAGTATAGCATTGGGCATAGAAATAATAGAGATTAGACAACTAAAAAGGTATGCGAATCTAGTTGTATATACTTTGTCAGTTGCGTAAAAAGTTGAGATGTAAAAACCTAGTAGCTATAAGGAAACTATAGTGAGTTCAGAAGCATATAGTAGATTGGTGCTATGGGGGGGGTAGATTGAATATCTTCATAAGAATCAGACGTAAAAGCTTGTTGACTTTCCTAAAGGAGAGAAAATAGTAGGTTGCGAATGGGTATTCAAGAAAAAAAGGTAATCCAAGGTTTGAGACACCTCGATTCAAAGCAAGACTGGTTGCTAAAGTTTTACTCAAATGAAAAGAATCAACTTCTATGAAGTGTTTCATCTACTGGTATAACATAGTTTGATTCAAATTTTATTACATGGTAGTTTTGCAAGATTTAGAGCTTGAGAAGTTGCATGCGAAGACTGCATTTCTACATTGTGAATTAGAGGAACAAATCTACATGAGACAACCATATGTATTTATAGAACCTAATGTAGATGACAAGGTTTGTTAGCTGAAAAAGTCACTATATTGTTTGAAATAGTCACTTAGGAAATGGTACAAACATTATGATATATTCATGGTGTCAACAGGGTTCATGAGAAGTCCACGTGATAGTTGTGTGTATCATCGGAAAATTTCAGATGATTCTTATGTTTACTTGTTGTTGTATATAAATAATATGCTTATTGTTGCTTGTAGTATATCACTCATATGCAGATAAAGAAGTAACTTATTTCCAAGTTTGAGATGAATGATTATGGGTATAGAAAAGAAAATTCTTGGGGTGAAGATTACCAAGAACAGAAGTGTAAGATCATTAGAGTTTTCTCAACAAATCTACATTGAGAAAGTGCAGCAACGATTCAACATGTTTGATGTTAAGATAGTTAGCATCCCATTTGCTACTCATTTCAAGTTTTCTACAACATGATCGACCAAAGATGATGTTGAGTTGGAACAAATATCGAAGGTTTCATATTCAAGTGAAATTGGTAGTATTATGTATGTTATGGTGTGCACACGTTATGATATTTCATATGTAGTTAGTGTGGTCAGTAAGTACATTGGACGCCCTAAGAAAGACAACTAGCAGATAGTGAAATGGATACTTTGGTATCTTAAGAGTACTTCAAATGTTGGATTCATCTTAAACAAGATCAGTGTTGATGGATTTGTGAATGATATGGTTGGATCAGTGGTTGGTTTTCTTGATTCTGATTTTTAGGTGATATATATAAAAGTAGATCTTTGGCATGATATATGTTTACCATAGCAGGGAGTGCGGTCAGTTTAAAAGCACAGTTGCAAGCTAATGTAGCTTTGTCTAGAACAGAGGCATAATACATAGCGGTAACGTAATCATTTAAGAAGGAAATATGGTTGTAAGATTTAGTGGCATATTTGGGCTTGGGTAGGACTATTACAAAAGTGTTTTGTGATAATCAAAATGTCATACACCTTACAGGGAACCAAATTTACCATGAGTGTGCAAAGCACATAAAATTCAAATAATATTTTATTTGTGATAAAATATCTAAGGTAATTATTGATATGAAGATAGTATATACACAAGATAATCCAGTATATATTATAACCACGGCAATATCAGTTCGGAATTTTCATGGAGTGCCTAAATTGGATTGAAGTTTGCGACATCAAGTGAATGCCTTAGAGGCTATTGGTGAGTCAAATGAAGAGAAGTTTCATTTTTGATAATGAAGAAAAGATATTCGTCTCAAGGGAAAGGTTTGTTGAGAATGAGTCGAATCGTATTCACTGTGTACTTTGTATACGTTGGTACATTCTTGTGTCATTGTTGATTGTTAATAGCTTTGTTAATTGTTAATATCGTTTGAAACATATGGGCTCATTAAGACCGTTATCTAGATTTTTGTAACATCACTAGTCCCTTGAGTTTAGTTATCAGTAATATTCTACATTTTGGGTTTGACCTAAACTCAAGGGACTAGTAGTGATACAAAAATCAATGGACTATGGTGACAGGTGGCCTCCTCTCATGGATCAAACGATCTGATGGACAAACTTTATCCAAACGCGATAGTACAGGGACTGTCAACGGACATTTGAAAGTCAAGGGACTATCTGCCACCAAAGGCTTAAATCGCTGCTTCGTCCCTCGACTATCACGTTTTGTGTCATTTAGTCCCTCGACAAAAAAATCACGGTTGAGGGTCCCTCGTCTATCAAAAATCTATAAATTCAGTCCCCGCGCGTGGTTTTTGCTGTAATGCTGCCACGTGTCACTATAGTTAAATGGTTTGCGTTCCATAGATAGTCTTTCGACTTTTAATTCCATTTTTACCCTTCAAATTTAATATTTTTTAAATATATATTTTTATTTTTATTTAGTTTTTCTCAAAACAGAGTATTGTAAAATTTGCTATACTCTGTTTTGATTTTCGACACAGTTGATTAAAGGTTTCTCAGAAGCTTCTCTAAGGGAAATCCGGTCCAGTTGATAGAAATGCCCCGATTTTTTGCCTCAGTTGTCCAAAATTTGGAGATCGTGAAACCGTAAGAAAGAAAATCTTGCTTTTGAAGTAGCCTGTTCGAAATGGTATATTCAAACATTCAAAGAACACCTTGATGGAACGTATGTGACTAATAATTCTAAGTTTGTTTATGATAATTTGCATTACTTTTTGATACAATTGGGTTGTTAACCTATCATTTGTTTGGTTTAACTAATATACATAGACGCGCTGGTGCTGATAAAATTTATGGTGTTTTCGACAATCAGTTCCCTGCTGCTTTAAAGAGGTTGCAATTTGATAAACAATGGCCAATGTAAAAAAGCTAATCACTGAAGCTGATGGTTATCAACCACATTTAATTGCTCCTGAAAAAGGATATCGCCGTCTTATTGAATCCTGTTTAGTTTCCACCAGAGGTCCTACTGAGGCAACTGTTGATGCGGTAAAATTATTCTTCTACTGCCTTTAAATACTTCATTGAATTTTATTTGGTTTCGTAAGTTTGATGGATATTTTTTAACTGTGACATCAGGTTCATGCTATATTGAAGGATCTTGTTCATAAGTCTCTCAATCAAGCATTGGCAAGTCTCTGCTTAAAGTACATTGCTGGGTTTCTTAAAGGACCGCTCCAGATGTACATCCTTGCCGATATTCATCATCTCCGTGTCGACACCTCCGTAGGTCAGGTTCGGAACGAGAATAGGTTAGACCTGCTAGAGGAACGAATCAGAGGTTTGAGCATTGGGGTGGAGGCTTATTCCAAGGACCGGTGCGTAGAGCTGAAGAACATATGAAGATTGAGGACAATATAGAAAAAATTGGGTTCGGACTAGAATTGGGGAAGAGGAAAGTGAAAGAGATGCTATTGACTGCAAGAGGAGACGCAGGGGATATTTTTGGGATTACTGGAATCGGAGGGTCATGGAAGACTACTCTTGCTACTGAGCTTTGTAAAAACGAAGAAATTCGAAGTAAGTTCTCTTCAAGTGTTTTTCGATTGTCCTAAAACTGGTACTCTAACTAAGTCGTTTGAATATACCATTTCGAACAGGCTACTTCAAAGGTAAGATTTTGTTTCTTACGGTTTCATGATCTCTAGATTTTGGACAACTGAGGCAAAAAATCGGGGTATTTCTATCAACTGGACCGAATTTCCCTTAGAGAAGCCTTTGAGAAATCTTTAATCAACTGTGTCGAAAATCAAAACAGAGTATAACAAATTTTGCAATACTCTGTTTTGAGAAAATAATATATATATATATATATATATATATTTAGAAAATATTAAATTCGAAGGGTAAAAATGGAATTAAAAGTCGAAGGACTATCTGTGGAACGTAAACCATTTAACTATAGTGACACGTGGCAGCATTACAACAAAAACCACGCGCGAGGACTGAATTTATAGATTTTTGATAGACGAGGGACCCTCAACCGTGATTTTTTTGTCGAGGGACTAAATGACACAAAACGTGATAGTCGAGGGACGAAACAACGATTCAAGCCTGCCACCAAACGCGATAGTCGAGGAATGATGTACTGTTCAATGCCTAAAAATAATGATATATTTGGGGTATCCTGAAGCTTTTGGTATTCCTTCGACCATGTCAATGCCTCATTTGACAAAAGATAAAGCTTCGGAGATTAACTCAAGCGACACAACATGGCAATAAATTGTATTAGCAAACCGTTGGTATTGGTCATATGTTTTCACTAAGTCATTTGCATCAAACAATACGGTAGGCCAAAATAACCCTTCTAGAAATCTTTTCACCTTATATTTGAACCTTCATGCCGCAACTTTATCCTTATGACATATACTATTTTCTAGAAAAATTTGTGACCTTTAATTTTCCAATCCACGGCTCCAATATCACTCACCTCAAGAGTCTCTTTATGATTTGGCTCATTATCTTTACAATCAAGGAGTGCTCCTACAAAGTGATCCAAGGTTCCATCTCATAGCATCCATTTGGAAATTTTCAGCCCTATGTACTTGATTTACAATAACATTCTCAAAGAACTGCACCTAGGCTTTCGGTATTTTAAGACTTTGACAAGATGATCCTTACGTGCTTTAGTTTTTCCCAGAGCATGCTAAGAATAACTTATCAAAAGTACTATTTTCGCCCTACACACATAAGCTAAACAAAGCCCAATGATTTTTACCTCATACTCGACTTTATTATTTGATGTACGGAAACCAAAACAAATTGTATGATCCATTTCTATTCTGAAGGAGCCACACGTTCAATACCGGCCCACATCTTGAGATGTTTAATCCTCTGTCAGTTCGAATTAACCATTCCGACCATGTTGCTTCACTTGATGGTTTGGGCCTTTCGGCGTGGAATATTGTGAGAAAATATGCCAAGGTATGCGTCTAAATAGCGGTCATTCATTCATAAGTTAAACCAAAGTCTCTCAATTCCACCAACCATCGGGTTAACCTTCTAAATACATTTATATTTTGCATAATATTTCAGAGCGAGAAAGGTGTTCTAACCATAACTGAATGTCCCTGAAAATATGGTATCATCTTTATTGTTGTAATAATCAATATTATGGCCAAATTCTCCAACTGTAGGCATCGTGTCTCTGGTAAAAACAAGCTCTTAGTTAAATAGTAGACTAATATGGGACAACTTTTTTCTTCTTTGATCAAAATCTCACTTACAACATGATCGGATAGAGGCACAATGTCGTTTTATCTTGCTAGACGCTTTATTACACTGATTAGCTTTGGTAATCTGCGGGAAAATATGACAACGCATGAGCCTTAATAACGCTCATTGGCTCATAAGTGAAATTAAAGTCTTCCAATTTTGTCGACCATCGAGTTAACCTTCTTGATATATCTAGCTTTTGTAGAATGTTTTGGAGCGATACATACATTCAAACCATCATGGAATTCCCCTGAAAGTATGGTATCATCTTCCTCATTGCAATAAGCACCACCATAGCAAACTTCTCCAACTGTAAGCATCATGTCTCTATTGGGAGCAAGATCTTGCTTATATAGTAAACCAACTTGGGACAACTTTCTTTTTCCCATATCAAACTTGTCTTATAACATGTTCGGATACAGCTAAGTGGACATATAACTTTTATCATGGGATAGATCTAGATAGATGCTTCAGAGAGACAATGTGTCACTTTATCTTACTAAAGTTGATCGTCCTCCAAGAAACTAATCATGATGTTTCCAAATTGTTTGATATGGTGTTCCGGATCGCTGATTCCATTTTACTTTTCCATCTTGTGAACGTCAAATCTACGTGGAAATTCAACCGCCACGATCTTTGGAGGAAAATGTTAAACCTTTTTTGTACCCTTGACTATATGAAGCATTATTTAAAACATCATCCAGAGCCGAGTAAGGGTCTAAATGATAATGCGACCCTATGTGAAATATTGGCACTGGATTTCCAGAAAATTCCCATTGCCCAGAATGTAGTAAATCGACTTACGATTTATGAATAAATAGGTACACCTACTGTTGTACTGCTGGTGGAGGAGCGGTTTGAGGATCCTAAGCAGGCTGCCAAACTGTTGGGTCGATCTCAGTTTGCTCAACATCTGCAGTTGCAACCTAAGCACCTTGTTTTTGCCCTTCTCGGATTAGATTCACAGTCCCTATATGACTAGTTCATATTGTCATTTTCATCCAAGATCTTGAGTCTCGCATGCGTCTAGTACACTCATGATTTCTACGATGGTGCATTCATCTAATGTTTATGATTTCTAAGTTTGTGCATTCATCTAATATTTATCATCTTAACTTGTAGTGGGGGACATGTATCAAGCTCTCACCAAGTAGTTTTGCCTTATGTAACTATGGACGCAGTCTTGACTATAAGGTTCAATGAATTCATAGTCATTATCTTCAGTCGTTTTGGACGATTTCTCGATGTGAATCTCAAACCGCACGCAAATGCACCCGCTAGATACGACATCTATCTTAATTTGGATGGAAACCACTTAGGCAAAAATATCATTTTCAGCCCAAAGTGTTATAATTTTAATCACAAGTTGTTGTCTATGCTCCTCTAGCTAAGTTTGAGAGAAAGAGTATAATCACAAATATTTTCATACTCTTTTTGTACACCCTCACTCCTCGGGGTGAGAGATATACATGCTCCGTCATGAATAGTTATTAAACAACAATTTGCTCCAGCAACGGTGGTAGAGTGTAACGATTAGTATTCTGATCTCTCCATGAGTATTCATTAAATAATAGTTCGTTTCGGTAACAACATATTGTAACGATTAGTGGTCTGATCTCGCCATGAGTAAATAGTTTGTTCCGACAACGACATAGTGCCATGATTAGTGGTCTGGTCTCGAAAAAAATTGCAGGTACCAATTAGAATGTCATTTCTACTAGAATCTCCGCTGATAAATCCGAATTAGGCTCATCAAAATATTTTAATAAATTATTATCAAATAAACAAATTACTCAACAAAATATTAAAAACAAAAATAGAATGACTATGACTCCAAATGAAATAACAAGTTATATTCACTAAAACAAAATATATTCCAAACTTTATATATATATATATATATATATATATATATATAGTTAACAAACAACTAAGGTAAATAAACATGTCCAACAAATAATATTTATCTCTTATTAGATTTATGTTAACAAACAACTAATGTAAAATAAACCAGGTCCAACGAATAATTTCTTTGTCAAGCCTCTAATATATATATATATTAAACAATACTGCTACGCTTAGAACTATGTCGATAATTATACAAAAAGTAACCGGTTAGTCAAACCCATATATATAATATTTACAATTGTTTAACAATTTTGAATACTCTATCTAAATAATCAAAAAACTATTTCCTCCAAGGATTAGTTACACTTCAAGAATTCTCAAGAATGAAATACTATCTTAATTCTTCCCTTTGCTATTGATCATTGCCTTTGATGATGGAGGACGGGGAATGCTCTTCTCCGGGTCACAAATCGTCTTATCTTGATAAACAATTCCATCATCTGAGCTCTCGACCTGATCAACCTAGGACCAGGGACAATCTCGTGTTCGAATCTGTCACGAGTAACACAAATCCATCATAAACAAAGAAGACCTTTGATGAATTGTTCAAGCCTAATTCGGGTAAGGTATTCTATAAAAATGTTACAAGAATAACTGACAAACATCATATGGTAATTCAATTTGAGGCAGAGGACTTGAATGTTCTTCAACAAAGGGCTAATCATACATTAGTGGGCAAGTTTGCGAATGGAAAGCATTCGTGTTCTATAGTGAAAGCGTTCTTAGATAAGTTCAACTTCAAAGGGACCTTTTGTGTTTCAAGTTAGGATTTCAGAAACGTAGTTATAGAATTAACAAAGATTTAAGATTTAAAGAAGATTTGGTGCAGAAACTGGTCTCCCAATTTCAACCATAATGTTGAAAATCCATAAACTCGTGTGTTTATAGACTTTCCAAATCTCCCTGAATTCATGTACAGGGAAGAAACAATTCTTAAGGTGGAAAATCCCTTGGGAAATCTCTCAATATTTGGGTTCCACATAACAATAGAGCTAGGCACAAATTTTGCAGAGTATAGGTTATAATGGATGTTTCAAAAGCAATGCCTATGAGTATTAAACTTTTCTTTGGGTCTTATAATTACTGGCAAGACCTAGTTTATACTAACTATCCTATGTACTGCAAAAGTTATACTCACCTGGGTCATTCTAAAAAATACTACAAAAAGAATACTCAAAGAAAGTATGCTCAGGCAAATTCCTCCAATCCCTTGATGATGGATTCATTAGACCCTACATTTTAAATTACAAAAGGTTGGTCAAAATGCTAAGTCTGTGATAGTTGATGAAAGAAGAAGTTACTGAAGATATAAGCCAAAATATTAGAGAAAATGTGACTGAGAATCAGTTACCTCTAGGTGTTGAGAGTAATGAGATAATTAGGGCACTTCACATGCTTGAAGTGGGATCAAACAACAAAGAAAGCAGTAAAGGCATATTAGCAAACTCTGTAAGGGTAACCTCCTCACCAACAATACAGTCTACTGGTAGTCTCCCACAATCTCCTGTAAGCAACCAGAATGACATTGTTAAAAGATCAGATTGAAGAAGATAAGGATAGTCGAAAGACTAAATTCAAAGGGGATAATACCTTCTAAGTGTTTACAGCACAAAGTGACTGCAAAAAACTATAAAAATTCTAAATAACAATTTCCATATTAAACTGGAACGTGGGTGGCATTAGTAACAAGGATACTCAATCAAAAATCAAGTCTATAAAAAGGTAAAAGAAGATTAATTTTTTTGATATCCAAGAGCATATGGTCTGCAACTCTAAAATCCAAGCTATCTCTATGAAACTGGGTTTTCAGGGTTACACTAGCAACATTAGCAATAAACTGTGGGTTATGTGGAATAAAGATTTTGTGGTGGAAGTCATAGTTAATGTTGATCAATTTATCCATCTAAAAGTGAAGCATCATATGGCAAACAAAGAGTTTATGGTAACTGTAGGCTGCGCCAAGTGTACTAGGATTCTTAGGCAGATTTTATGGGACAATCTTAAATCTATTGAGGAAGAGGGAAGTGAATGGATTCTTTGTGGTGACTTTAATAAAATTGCTTACCCTGATGAGTAATTGCATTGCTCAACTAATAGTACCTCAAGTATAGATGATTTCAATACATTTATCCTTGACTTTAATTTGATTGATGATGGGTACTCTGGAAATAAATACACATGGTCAAACGGGAGACAGTGGAGAAGGCTTGACAAGGTTTTGTTCAATAACAGCTGATTGGGTTACTTTGATGAGACTACAGTCACTCATTTATCTAAGACATGCTCTAATCACTCTCATATTCTTATTAATATATCTACTTCTACTGCTAAAAGGAAATCTACGTTTAAGTTCCTAAATATCTAGTGTATACACACAGATTTCTACAATTTTGTGGAGGATTGTTGGCTGTGGAATACACTGGGGCTCCTATCTTCATGCTATGGTTTAAACTCAAACATCTTAAAGCCAGACTAAAGGTGTGGAACTGGACAGACTTTGGCAATGTTTTCGACTTAATCAAAATCTTGGAAATGGATATCAATGACTTGGAAGCCAAGGTACTTATTTCTAACTCAGACCAAGATAGATAATTGCTGAATAAGGCCATGGATAATCATATTTTGCTACTTGCAAGAGAAGATGAGTTATGGATCCAAAAATCCCACACTAAATGAGCAATGGATGGGGGACAGAAACTCTTCTTTATTTCATAATTATGTTAAAAGAAAGCAAAGGAGATCTAAGATCTCCCGTATTTGGAATGGTATGGACTGAAAGGAAGATGAAAATTTTATTGGTGATTGTGCGGTTAACCATTTAAAAACTTTAATCTCCGACTTACCTAATCCTTGGTATTCTAATATTCTGAGAGACTATATCCCTGATTTGGTAACTGGTGATGACAATGATATGCTTATGGAGCTTCCTATGGATAATGAAATTTATGAGATTATAAAGGACCTTAATCATAATGTGGTAGCAGACCCGGATGGTTTTAATGGCAAGTTTTCAACTATTGCTGGCCCATCATTAAAAATGACACTTGTGAGTTAATAAGAGACTTATTCAGAGAGGGGCCTTTTCCTATGGGTTTGTATGTTACAGTCCTTTGTTTGATTCCTAAAATGGAGGCTTCTAAAGGCTGGATTGATTTTAAGCCTATCAGTTTGACTATTTTTGTAAGTAGGATTATTTTTAAACTCATCAATGCAAGGCTTGCATCTATTCTCCCCAATATTATATCTCCTGAACATGGTACCTTTGTTAAGGGTAGGACAATTCATGATAACATTATGATTGCCCATGAATTAACTATGGATCTATCTAGAAAAGTCAGAGGTGGTAATGTAATGCTGAAAGTGGACATGGACAAGGCGTTTGACAAATTTGACCACACTTTTTTGCTAAGTGTGATGACCTCTTTTGGGTTCGGGGCAGATTTCCTAAGGTTGATTGAAAGGGGTCTAGTCAGTTGCCATTTTTCTGTTTTGGTTAATGGAAATCTAAGGGGATTTTTCAGGTCTAACAAAGGGCTTAGACAGGAAGACTCGCTTTCTTCCTGTCTGTTTATTATTGCTCAAGAATACATAATCAAAGGTTTAAAGGTCTTTTTTTCTAATATTCCTACAATTAAATACAAGCATAGAGGGGATATGGACTTATTTGTGCTCAGTTTTGCTGATAATTTTCTGGTCTTCTACAATGGGGCTTCTGACTTTGCTACAAAATTAATGGAAATGTTTAACCACTACGAAGATATCTTTGGTAAATTGGTAAATAAAGAAAAATCCAGAGTGATTACCTCTAAAAGATGCTCTACCAATATTGCTAATAAGTTGAAAACCTTGTTGGGTTTCAAGCAATGTTTTTTTCCCTTCAAGTACTTGGGAACTGCAATAAATAACACAAAAAGGATGAATGACTATGAGTTTTTAATTGCTAAAACTACCAACAAAATAACTGAATGAGACTCTGCAAATCTATCATTTGGAGGAAAACTGATATTGGTGCAATCTGTTCTAACAACCTATCCTACATTTACTATTCAAAGCTCTAAAATTCCAAAGACTATCATCAATAGACTGGAAATTCTGTATAATAAATTCCTATGGGGCTCTAAAGCTAACAAGGCAGCTACTAACAAGGCCAAATGGACTGCTCTTTACAAGAATTCTGATGAGGGTGGACTGAATTTGAGAAGAATCAAGGAAATGGAGGAGGTTTACTCATTTAAATTATGGTTTAACTTGAGGAAGCATGATTCTTTATGGGCTTATCTTATTAAATCAATCTATTTCAAGAATCAGCACCCACTAGTTGGGCCTCTCTACTCTAATAGCTCCCACATCTGGAAACGAATTTATAGAGTGAGAGATAATGCTGAGAATTACATTTTTTGGCATGTAAAGCTTGGCACTATAGACATCAACCTTGACAGATGGTGTCAGAAAGACCCTTTCATCAAATTTTCTATTGAAGATACTATGACTAATTACACTGGCTCTATGGTAAAGGAATATTGAAAGAATTGTGGATGGAATTGCTCAAAACTTGAGAGTATTTTGGACCCAATTCAAATCCAAAATACTCCCAAGATTTCTTTGGACCCTAACAACATTGACTTAATCAGTTGGACACTCAGTGAAGATGGGTTTTTTAATACTAAAGTTACTTGGTCTGAAATAAAAAATAAGAGTACAAAATCTTACCTATATGCTAGGATTTAGAATCCAGTGACTCCTAAAAAACACTTCTTCATGCTGTAGAGAATCATCAAAGGATGGGTGCCAGTTGACTCTATTCTGAAAAGAAGAAATATATATTTAGTTTCAAAATGCCAAAACTACTGTAATTCTCAAAATATTAAACATGTTTTCATAGAATGTAAAAAGGCTTGGGAGGTGTGGTTATTTTTTGCTTCTCGTTTCAACATTTATATCACCAGAACTATGTCCTCATCTCATTTGGCAAGAACATGGTTCTAGTCAACCAGCAAGGAAATTCAGATTCACAACATTCTGCCCCACATTATTGTTTGGGTAATTTGGTATGTTAGGAACAAAAGTAAAATGGAAGATAGGTCTTTAAGCTCTGAGGACATGATAAAACACATCATTCGCATTCTATCTAGTCTGGACAAATCCAACCTATTAAAGAAGAATCACTAGGGCAAAGACAGAAGCATTGGCCTCTCAATCGGGTGTGTGAATCAACTATCTAGACTATATATTTCGGTCTCTCTAAGCTGGAAAAGCCCTAAGTTTGGCCGTTTTAAACTAAATTCTAATGGGGCATGTTCTGAATCTGGAGAATGTTACGGTGGTGGTTTGGTAAGGGATAACTCAAGGAAGGAGCTGTTTGGTTACAATAGGGTTTACGACAAGGGAAGTATAATAATTGCTGAGACCAAAGCCATGTTGGATGGTCTCGAGCTTTGCTATGAAAGAGGCATTAACATGCTGGACATTGAGACTGATTATGGCGTTCTGGCCCAGATGCTCCTTATATGCAGATCACCCTGGTATCTCAGAACAATCATATCTTGCTGCTTCAAATTGATCTCTTCTAATATGAGAGTAATCCATATCTTCAGAGAACAAAATGAAGCAGCTGATCATTTGGCTTCAATATCCCTCGAATCCAACAAGAACTCTCACTATGAAGGTAATGGAGTCCCTGATAAATTGAGGACTATTGTGTTTTAGGAGGAAATCAGTCTCTGTTATTTAAGAAACAATCAAAACTACTGAAAGATAAGAATGCATGGATGGTTTGAAGAAGTACGTTTTAGCTCTATCGAAAGTCTTCGGTCCATCTCCCTTGTCTGATTTGGTTTCAATAGTGGGTTTCTGGGTTTTTCTGATGAATTTGGCTCTATGGTTACGAGGAGGCAGAGATTTATCAAGAGATTTGGCTAAAAATCAGCTATGGAGATCGTCTCTAAGCATTGGGATGAAGGAGAAGAGTTTTAGGGTTTGGTTTCTATTTGGAAATTTTGATCTGATGTAATGAGATGTGTCTCAATGTATACTTTTAATCGTTTTAATAAAAATCCAAAGTTTTGTAAAAAAAAAAAATACTCCATCTAAGTAACGATTTGGAGTTTGTTTTGGTGCAGGGGTTATCGTGAGTTCCGCATGGAGAGAGGTCACCGAAATATAATTCCCCAACCCAATACTTGGAAAAAAGATAATAGGGTTGACTCTTGTCACGGAATCAAGCAAATGTGTATAATCACAATCACAAATCATGGAGGAAGAAGGGACAATAATTGTGTCTCTTCTAATTCTTACAAATCTATGCCAGTAGGAAGGAGAGTATCATCATTCTAATTATTGCACTTCTAGTTCTTGACAACCTAATCCAGCTTCTACCCTTCAAGTTACTCCTACTCCACTATTAAACAAACTTTAAACTAGGTTTCGTAGTTTCAGAATTATTCCAAAATGTGCCAAATCAGATTAATCTTTGTGCGAGGTCAAAGAGTATATATATTTAATAGTATGTGTTTGCCTGAGGTCGAAGTATATATATTATTTATATATATATGTATCATATTCAAAATAGGTTATTATAGTTTCAGTTCGTAACTACTCCATTTACTAAAAAAATCTTGGGTTTTTATTTGATTTTATAAAGTAATAATGCTATAAATATAGATATATACTTTTATATATATTGTATATATATAAATATTATATGTTACATTGTTACATTAAAATTTTAACTTTTATCTTTTTATTATTGAATGGTAGTATTATATATTCGATTGTCGTATCAATATTCATTTAGAAATAAAATATAGGGATATTACAGCTAAAGTATTCGTTTAATTATTATATGTTCATATCCAAATTTTATTTTATTACTTCTTAATACTCATCTTAATTATTAGTCTTTCACTTAATACCTAACAATATTTTAATGTCATAACTATTCTCACCCTTCGTCAAGAACCACGTAACCAAAATTTATCTTTTTTACTGTTTTTTTTTTAAAGATCCATATCTTTCAAACCGGAGCTCGGAAAAAATGTATAAAAGTACTATCGCTTTTGTTTTTTTAAATGAACAAAACTAGATCCATTGATGATATTTTTTATTTTTTAAAAAAAACAAAATTTCACTAGTAACATGCGAGTTATTTGAAAACAACTCTAAAAAAATATAGAGAGTTGTAGACAACTTCCATATTATAGAGTTGTAAACAATTCTCAGGAAATCGAAAGAGTTACAAACAACTATTAGATAACAGAGTTGCAAATAACTATCAGATAACAGAGTCGCACACAACTCTTAGAGTCACAAACAACTCTCAAGTATGTTTTTCAAACAACTCTCGAGTTAGTACTGGTGAAAGTACCAGCGAGCATATATAGTCGCGGTATTTTTGTCCAAATTTTAGGTGGAGGTACCAAAGTGACACCATCCTAATTTCGAGTACTAGTGGGTAATTAGGTAATTAAGTGTGTATTTACTGGTGCTTCTCTAAAATATATTGTTATTATAGTAAATTTATCTAATATAATCAAATTTAATTTAATTTGGATTTTGGGATTATTATTATTATTATTCTATATATATTTATAATATAGATGTGAGTTTCATAATATTTATCTAGTCCACCAGTATATTTATTAAGATGTATAGCTCTAATAAAATAATAGTCTTTCAAAAACATAAATTTATTAATTTTTATTAACCGAAACTTATGAGTTATTATAAAAAAATAACCGTAACAAATAATAATACAATTCTTTATGAAAAACATTAGTTAAAAGTTTTTCCTCTAGAAACTAATTTTAAATTAGTTATAGTTTAGATAAATTGCATAAACAAATTTCACCGTCTTTTTTATTTATCTCTTTATACATCATATCTTTAAAATATATCATATCTTTAAAATATAGGAAGTTGAAAGAATCATATCATTTAGGAGGTCAAATATTCAGTAATTTGTTTTACCAATTTCATCTTTTATGTACCTGATTTATTATGATTTTGACTCCATAATATTAAACAACTAGCCTAACATGTACAAATTAGAAGGTTGATTTAGTTTTAAAATAAGTATTATTCTTTTGATTATATATTTGTATGATTGGATTTTTTAGATTTAAAATTTTGATTTTATATATGATTTGAATTCAGTTATTTATATGAAAATATTATTACACAGTTGATTCAAAATTGAATAAATTTAGAAAAAATATATATTTTACGGTTCAATTCAAATATGAAACATGATTAAAAATTCAGTTCAGGTGTTCGGTATTTAAAAAAAAACTAGTTTAAAGAAGAAAATGAGGTTTATTTATTTATTTAGAAATATCGTACCATAAACGGTAAAAGACTTTTGGCTTACATCGATTGCACTACTACTTGCTGCCACTCATCTGTAGTCATCGTGGCACGTTGTTTCAGTGTCACAACGCGCCATTTATAGGCCACTTTGTACCAACATTTGGCCACAACATCTTATTTGAGGGCCAAAGTGTATCACTTTAGGATGTTTTAAGTTGCGACCATGCTATTTAGTTATGCTATAATTTTTAGTATATTTTTTTAATATTTTGTTGATTTTATTTGTGTAGTTGGATCTTATGTACCCATAAATTTTCATGTTTAGATATGATGCATATGTTTGTATATTGTTTTGGTATTTTAAGGATATACATTTATATTTCCTCGACTACATGCGTTTTAAAACATGTTAGTGTTGATGTGAATGTATCGCTTTTGGGATGCATGAGTATTGGTTGTAATCCTTGAGTAATTGAACTTTGGGATGTGTTGCATGTCCAAGAACTATTTGCTCCAGGTTTAAAGTTTGAATGACATTCGTCTTCCTTTATAAATTTAAGCATTCTAAAGAAATCTCGTCAAATTTTAAAAATGTTTATGGTATGTTTAGATGTAACATAATAGTTTTTTAGTATGAGTGACTATTGTACAATATGAATCATAAATGGAAATTTCATATGTTTATTATCTAGAAATGTAGGGCAGACTTGTCAAGCAACCCGAGTAATATATGTATATACGAGCTTTATATGGAAAAAAAAGTTTGGACTTTCACTTCAGAGTCATTGGTTGTGTGCATATACCCGCCCAGAGGAATGTTTTGCACATATTTTCCATATGTGAGAAAACTATTGTATACTATTATTATTTTATTCACACGTCGCATACTTAGACACAATTAGACTTTATTGTTGAATAATTTTGGTTAAATATGTTACAAAATAGTCAAATTGACTCATATGAAGATTTAGAGATTTAGAGATATGGTTATGAACCAATATTTTTTTCCTTACATATCAAATATATAATTAATATATAGCACACTGGCGTCTAACATCTTTGTTAAGTATTGCGACGAATTAATGTTTAAACTATAAAACATCGGCCATTTATGTCAAAATATGCATTAATTAAGATTAGGTGATGAAAATGGTGAAATTTATTAGTAAATTAATTATAAATATATTGCAAGATCAAGTTAAGAGTTTACTTTTTAGGATATCGTCATTATCAACAAAATATATCACATTCTCCCGTCTGAGTTCTGTTTGTTATCAATGTTAAAGTAAACAATAATAAGGAAAACAAATTTAATTTTGACCAATAGTTGCACTATTTTTCAAATACCAAGAAGGTTAAGTAAAATTTAGCACCAAGGATAATTTGTTGTTTGAAAGATTTAAGTCAAATCCAAAAAGGTCGTGAGAAAGTTGAGACATAACTTGGCAAAGAAAGTTGCTTTTACGCTTTTGGTATGACTCTTATTTTATTTCATTTTCAGTTTTTAAAGATGTTTGATGGGTTGAGACAACTGCAACCATCACAATTTCTATTAATTAAAAAGATACATATATTACCAAAAATTAAATAACGATAATTTTTTTTACAATCAATGATGATTCGCGCATTAAATATTTGGGAAATAGACAGGTTGTATGATATATAAAACTATCTTTTATAGTGATGTTACACATATTCACGTATTATATGTTAAAAATAAATTGAAATTGTGGGACAAATAAGTATACATTTGCCACAAACATTAAGATAATATATCTTAAAATAATGTTAAGAATGTAGTTGCTCGAGGTTCCATACATTCTTTTGATTATTCTGAGTATTAGTACATGTTGTGTATATATGAAAGAGAATCAGGTACACATCTTTTGAGAATATTATCATACAAATCTTTCATATATAGGGATGGTTTAGAAAATACACATTGTTCATAAATATATTTTAGCCTTATCGCGGTATTTTACCATGATTGGATTCATTAATAAGTCAAGCCTTTAAAGATGAAATAAAGTACCATGGAAGTTAATTTTTTTTAATCGTGTCATATCCCAATACTCGCTACTAAATAAGGTGTGACAGTTTAGTGAACAATGTAATAATCTAGTTTCTATAAACTAATGAGTGCAAACATTTTATTATTAAAATAATACATTAAGAAGTACTTATTTAAAATATTACATTAACAATAAACCTAACAAAAACTCTTGTTTGAAACACTTGTACATTTAGGAATGCTCATCGAAAATAAAGTCATATGTGCCTAGCAAAAGAAAACTAGAGTATGATATGATAATAATTATTGCATTTTAGTATTGAGTTCATCTATAAAAGTTTATTTTATGATGTCACAACCAAATTTTGATTTGATATAATACGATATATTTTATAATATTAAGTTTGAGGACAAGTACATTGAACAACTTCGATTTAAAAGGAAAAATCATGAATAATTTGTTTAGATTCAAACAATAAAGATTTGATCTTTCATTAGTGACCATCTCGTAATTTCAAGAATGATAATTTCCTCTAGATATCAATGTTCAAATTACGACTTAAGAATATAAAACTGTATTTGGTCACAAATAATAAACTCAACATCCTCAAAGTATTATGCAAACTAAAGTTAGTATAGTCCCTTATTAAAATCTTGAGGCATAGAGAAATGAAATATCGTGTATTTAATCTATGCAAAATATTTATATAAAAGAGTTATATACGAACATAAAGATTCTTTATGATGCAACATAAGAAGCTAGTTTCGACTTATGTAATATCATAAATATTTAAACAAAAACATGAAGGTACTGTAGGTACTGTGATGTAAAAGAATAATTCATTATCTTTAATAACATCACACTAAATTTAAGCTCTCGGTTTATTTATTTTTGTAATAAGAGTGAAAATTGATGTAAGATAACTAAGGTTAAGCTCTGAATAATTATCTAAATAAAAAGGGCTAGTTGGTTGCAAAATCGTATTAGATTCTTGTGTAACTAAAAAAGTAACATGATAATGTATACGTAAAGTTTTACATCCAACATGTTTTATTATAAATAAAAAGAATGATTTTTAGTGAATCTTTATTTCCATCAAACAAATGATTATTTAAGACAACTGTAACATATATTAAGACAACTGTAACATATATTGCGCAGTTCAGAATTAAGTTTCATTAAATAGATATCAAGATTATATTTTTATAAAGGGTGACACTAAGAAAATTTGAGATATAGTGCAATGCAATTGTGTATGATAAGTTACAAAACTTAATTCATATAAAGAAAGATTAATTTTTCAATAATAATCGTATATAAGTTTTAGTCAAAGTTAAAGATTTATAATATTAATATTTGTATTTATGATATTAAGAAAATTTCTCGTCAATGATACCATGATATCTCAAATTTATTAAAAAAAATCAATTTGTGATAAACTTAGTAAAGTATTATGGACTTCACAAGTTTAGTGAATGTGGATTCAAGTTTAGTGTTATATGCTAATGACATATTCATTGACATAAACTATATAAACTAGTTTTATGCCACCATGAAATTTTTGTCGACGCAATTCGATATGAAGTTTATGGGTGAAACTTCTTATGTGTTATGTACTCTTACTCATAGATATTTTTCTTGATGTTTTATTAGTGTAATATAATAAAATACATTAAGAGTTATGATGTAAAAAACAACATACTTAAAGATTCCATTGAGGTAAAATAAGATATAACCTCTTAGCCAATATCTCAAGATTTAATTGAAATCTAATGAGATCAAAAGTTTTAAATGTTTTGAAAATTAAATCTGTTGATGTATGCTCACGTTGGTTCATGATAGAGTATAATATTCATGAAAAAAAATTGTAAGTAAATTTGAGTATTCCGGTGATAAACCATTGCGCACTAGGACATGGGTCCTCTGATGTTTATAAAGAAAAAAATAATTATACCTTTACATAAAGAAAGTCATGCAATTAAAGAAATCATTTATTTTCCATGACTTTATGAGTTAAGTGGGTGTTAGAACAATTTTTTGTTATTCATATATGCATAATTTACGAGAATGAGATTTGTAGCACACTCAACAACAGCTAAATAAAATACATTTATTTCCTCACCGTTAAGGAAATCATAATGGATGAAATAATAAAAAACTTCATAATCAATTCTAAAGGTTAAACTATTACACAAAAAACAAAGTTTAGCTATTTCATTTACTAAGGTTTCAACATCGAAAGTCTTTCATGAAAACATATTCATGTGGCATTCTTAATATACATGACATTCATATTCAGTGTAATTTGTTTATAAATCAACAGTTACTTTTATTTAAGATTGCATTGTGTCTGATATAAGTTTTTATATGATTCAATCAAACGATATTATATTTATCTTTTATCTTTTATCTTTTATACATTTTGTACAATTTAATGATATCAATTTAGTTAAACACGACAACTTAGGAACCGACACATAATAATTATGAGACTGGGTGATTCTCAAATTACTATGTGTGAGAAATAAAAGTTTGTTTAAGTGCACTTGACATTATGATTATCGTGGCAATTGTTACACTTTATATGACACACCTCATTTATTATTCGTTGCCTATTATCATAAGTGATAAGACAATTTGGGTTACACGTGAATACAATGGTGCTATTTAGTGTATACTTAAATAAATACATTTAGTATATGAAATGATCCAAGTGTGGGATTGTAAAGATATTTAAATTTGGAGTATCTCATTCATGTAGATTCAGAGTATCCAAGATGTTGTAATTAAGTCAAATTATTTAAATATATTCAATAGTAGTTTAAATTGGACCATTGAGTAATGATATGAGTATCATTAGATAATTATAATATATATACTAGTTGGACTAATGAACACTCAATGAATAGTCTCTTTAGTCCGACATTATAATTATTGGGATTTTTTAGCCGAATAAGGCAGTGGCCTTCCAAAAGCACGAGCTCATTGAGTTGTATAATATAACACCCATGGTTTTTGTAAAAATAAAAATAAAAATTAACAATATCTTATTTTAGAGAATACATAGTCTAAAGTTGAAGGTTTTATAATTTATAATAAAATTCATAAAAAACAATCATCAGTAAAGTGACCGTAGTCTTCTTTCTTACTTTCTCTCAACATCATATCCTTGTTACCTCGGGAAATGAATCCATACATTGTCCTTGGTTTTTATTACTTCAGTTGAAAACTAGAGAAATAATGTACGAAAAGTCATTATGCATACTTCAAATCTATTTAGTCAATTAGATCGCTAAAAATGTTAAATATCTCATATATTTGTTAGGTTAAACTTCTTATCTATAATATAGTTTTAAATTTATTGTATTAAGATTTTGGATCTATAATTTTAAACGTGATACATTAAAGCTATTAGTCCAATTTTATCTGGTCATCCAATTATAAGAATCACTCTTATTGTTTTTAGTCCCAAACCAAATGACCAACATACCATTTTACACTCTAAATAATTAAACTATATTGTGTTATTTAAATCACTATACTCCCACTTCTCCTTAAACCCCTCTATCTCTAGTTCATAGTTTTATAACGACCCTCAGATAAAATTTATGATTCCAATGATCCATTTATTTGATAACTCGTATGGTTAGAACAAAAAAAATCATTCGTAAAATATTATTGATTTAATTTGACGTTCTTCATTATATCAAATGTGTTTTTGATATATTGTATTATCTTTTTCATAAATTGTAGTTATCAAGGTTATATTATTTTATACATGTGATAGATTTAATATTATGATTTACGTTGGAGGTTATTTTAAAGAAAACTTAATATTTTTCGGCCGATTTGGGGTTTTAAGGTTTTAGAGAGAATGAGGCTGGAAAATTACAAGGTGAACCATTGGTATGAAGCACACTGCCAACAATGCGAATACACGAACTGATAAAACTTTTTTTTTGTGTGTTCTATCAGTTTTGTTATTCGGTCTTGCGTACTGAACACGATATATACGATGCATTTTTATCATACCTATGACACAAGAGGATAAAAAAACACATACACCCCAAACACAATATATCCCATACTCTTCCCATTCACATCTTTTATTCCATTGAATATTTTTTGTTGTTTTGTTTTTAATTATTTCCAAATTGTGATTTATATATTTCCATATTTATCTTACTTTAAAGTCATCATATGCACCAGCCTCGACTTCATGTAAAGGCAAATCGATTGTTGATATTAGAAATATGAGGAAAGTGGTTGAGATAGGGCCAACTGCACGAGTTATGCGTACCCAACATAGTATTGGCATAATGTCAGTAGCTTTAGAGCCGACAATGGTAAATTTTCTTACGATGCCGCACAAAAAGAATTCAATGAGTTTTTTTTTGCGTTTTACTAGTTTGATAATTTAACCTTAAATGCATGGGGTGAACATAAACCTCTTTGAAAATAAATTGAGATAAACAAAAATAGATGCGTACACCAAACTTGTAGACATATAATGATATAACTATTTCTAAAATGTTTCGTTATTTGTTTTGATTATAGTGTTATCTTCCCTTTGTGTTTCAATATTATGTTTAATGTTATCGAATGTTTGATGTTTAATATTATGATTTTAATTTTAAGATGAACATGTGATGACATATGAACACGAACCAATTTATTTCCACCGTCTCTAACAAATTTGATATGTTTCATAAAAGTTCCACCTAGTGAAGGTTCATCACGCGAACACATATCTTCAATATTATTAGCGTTTTATAGAGACTATAAATTGATTCATATAACAATGTTGATGTCATTAGTTGTGTTGTACAAAATGTGTTCATATTTGTGTTACATTATTAAGAGATTCTTTACAAACTATGTTTCATTGCCGCATCTCACCTAAATAATACACTTTATCTCAAAACAACTCGAAAATAAGCCTACTCGTACCAATAGAACGTTTTAGATTAGAATGAGAGTTCTTCACCGGATTAGTGGTCATTTGTCAAGTTTTTATGAATTTGTTAGTTTTCAATATAACAAACTTATTAATGTACGCAAAAATTAAAAAAAAATCGATGCATTTGATTGTTTAAGAATAATATTTGAACTCAAACCTCATATGACTGTTTTTGCTTTTGCTTTTGGTTGTCAAATACATTATACCCTTTTTATAAATCCATAACTTTGTGTACGAATAATTTTTGAACATTTTATCATCAATGCGTTCTACATACACCAATAATTTTGAGTAACTAAATTTCGACTCAACTAAAAATTACATCCACCGAATAATTTTGTTTTATAATTTTTTTCAAACCAACCATTTATTTATAACTTTGGACAGCAAGCATTTGAGGACTAGTTAAAGAAAAATTTCTTTTCCCTTTTATTAATTCATTCATACAATTTTATTGTTCATCCAAATCTAATTCAGTCAACATCGTTTTTCGTCTATATTACAATATCATATCTTCTATAATACAGTACTCCATATAAGCCATGATAAAAATAAAAATATACCAAAAATTACAAAATGACCGAAATAATTCGGATGTATAACGGTATTAAACTCCAATCCCACCGCTATAGCTATGTTTGTCGTAGTGTAACTCAAAATTGTATTGTAATTAAATCGACAAATTTGGAGATATTAAAGGGTTTAAATAAAATAGTTGAAAGTTGTTAACCGGATTTACACAGATGGGTGGACTGGTGGTAGTAGTGGGTGGTATTTGATAGACAAACATCTCCAACCATGGGACCCGCCACTCCTCGCTTTGTCTGAAACTAAGAGACCCCCTCTTTTTCTTTTTATTTAATTTATACCCTTTCTCTTTTTCTTTTAGTGAAACCCTGAACCGACCTTCTTAAAAGCCCCAGCAGACCACCTTTACCTTTAAACATTCTATCACATCTCTCTCTCTCCCTCCCTCCCTCTCTAGCGGCGCAATGGCTGAACCGACTCCGTCCAACACCGACCTCCGTCTCTCTGAGAATGGCAAACTCGAACACCTCAACAAAAACGAAGACGTTTCTACTGACTTCACACCGAGTTTCCCCACCGAGTTCCCTTACGAGTTCGACTCCCTCGACTCCTCTTCACCCGGCGACTCCACCGAGTCGGAAACCAGCGACGACGAAGAAGACTTTCTCGCTGGCTTAACTCGTCGACTCGCTCTCTCGACTCAGAAACTCGTCACCGTGCCAATCTCAACTCATGACAAAAACGAGGTAACTTTACTTTTAACTCTTCTTTTTCACTAACTCCTAGTGTCGTTTCAACTTTACCGAGTTAGGGTTTCTATTTCACTCAGGAGAAAAACCAAGGCATGACGAGTTCGCCTCAGTCGACGTTAACCGGAGCTTGGGGTTCCTCTCTTTCAAGCCCTAACGGACCGTCAAGGGTGCCGTCACCTCCAACGGCGGCGTTTGGTGAAGTCGATACCACTTGGGATCTGATACATGCAGCTGCTGGTCAAGTAGGTAGGCTGAAGATGAACAGCGAAGGACCATTCTTCAATCAGTGGTTTTCTCAAGGACACCCAAATCAGGTAAAAAAAAAACCATTTTTACTTTACTTAAAAACCCAACCTTTAGTTACTTATTTGGGCATAAAGTGGTAGTACTTCAAACTTCAAACCAAATTTTGTATTAATTTGTTATTTATGATGTTTTAAATTAATTTTTACAGTATTTTAGAGATGAAGAAATGGATAGAAGAATAGTTTGGGATAGGCAGCAACACCAAAACCACCACTACCACCATTTTCATATCCAGAGTAGACCCCCTCTGTTTCTGGGTGGTAAATCTATGCCTTTTCGCCGTTTTGCACAATTACAGCACCCGCATTATCAAGCACCTATGCTTCACCAATCTGCTGGTGCTAAACAAAAGTGCGCAGGCACCGGTGTCTTCTTACCTCGACCCTATAACCCCAGGAGAAGTTCAGGTAATTAATTTCTTCAGAAAAAGTCTTCTTTATAATTTTGTGTATCTGGGTATGAAGTGTTTTTGTTTACTTGCAGACTCTGGAATTGGAACAAGGAATGGCTTCTATACCCAAAAAGAGAGAAGATTAAGGGCAGATTGTCATCTCCCTCAAGAATGGAAGTACTGAACTGAAGCTTTCACTTGTGTTGTTCTCTAATAAATTCAATTTTGCATAAGTTTATTTTATTTATTTATGGTGATTTTCATAAGTTTATCGGTCCTAATTAGGTATGGAAGATGGAAGAAAGCTTGTAATAGTAGTTGAATAAGGCTTTATTTATTTAATTATTTATTCTATGTTTTCTAGTAGAAACAGTGTAGTAGTTTCTTGAAGGGTGTAATAAATGGAGTTTTGTGGGTTGTTCTTTTTATATGTAATAGGGAAAATAAAGTGTTTGGAATCTGTGTTTCTCGTTTCTTCTAATTTTCAATCTTAAAGACATGTAGCCTTAATTTTAGGGGTTATTGATTTTACATTGCGCTATATAATTGTTGTATGTTTTTTTATAAGTACGATGAGACATTGATTAATGACACTAAAACGAGGAGACATGTAGCAAAAGATGTCTCTAGTTTTCAAAAGAAATCAGCGGTCGGAGCCCAATACTTTTCTACTTCCGCTTTTTGGGCTGGACATATGTTTTAGTTTATATTCGATTTTGCTTTTATATTTTCTTGGTTGGGCTGAAAATATATCTTTACTTACCACAGGCTTTAATCATCTTTAAAATTTTAAGATGTAGCAAATATTTTTTATTATTCATTCTATTTACGAGATATTATATGATATTTGTACATCTATTTTGGAGACCATAAATTTCCAAATGAATTATTTAATGCATTATTAAATATTTTTGTTATTTTTTTTTATTAAACTTTGGTTTTTTATTGGAAACATTTAAGTCTTTACACGCTGAGAATCAACTTCATTGCGAACCTTATAAAAGAAACCCCCAATTCTAAGAAAACCCTAAATTCTTTTAATTCTTTCTTCATTTCTTCACGAGGCTCAATCAACCTTCCACCTTTCTCAAGCCACCCAAGCTCCATCTTCTAGCAAAATTTTAACAACATACATCATCAAATAAACCCATAATCGAACCTTTCATTTCTTGAAACACTTGGACTTTAATCGAACAAACCCATCGAATATATCCAGAATGGAAAGCGAAGAAGCTGGCTTGAAGCGGAAAATCCCTTGAACAACATACAATACAATCTTTATACCATCTACCTGTCTCTTCATTTCGAGCCTTACGAGTTATCTCTCAAATAACACAACTAACTCTTCCAGAAAAGCGATAGCTCTCAATCTATTAAGAATTTCATTTCCTTCGAATTGCAAATTCTTGTTAGATTCGAGAGTGAGCTTCACCAGCAAATCTGCTACTTCATTCTGGTGTCTAAAGATGTGAATTACTTTCATATTTGATGAGATCAGCCTGTAGCAGCAGATAATCATAGGTTTAAGATACCAAGTAGCTCTTCCTGTAAGTAACATTTGAGCCCAGATTCTCGAGTCTGTCTCAATGTCCAATAGGTTGATCCCCTTTTCGAAACATGATTGAAGGCTATCCAACATGGCTATGGTCTCAGCAATAATAAGTCTACTTTTACCGTAGACCCTTCCATACCCAAACATAAGCTTACCCGTGTTATCCCTTGGTGTGGATAATTTTCAACTGAGGGTAATTTTATCTTGAATTTTGTGATGTTTCAAGGGTATTTAATGCTTAAGTAGCTTGTAGTGAGAGGTTTGAGCTGCATGGTTGTATTAAATGTTCATTACCCTCATTAATGAAAGTGGTTGAGTATTTATACCCTTAATTTTTGGGCCACATGAGCTTTCAGGTCACACTTATGAATTCGGGTCGAGTTCAATGACCCATTAGTTTTTAAGCATGTAGGTAATTAGCTTAGTCATGAAGCGATTTAGAGTCTTAATACATTATTTCTGTTCGGATGGGTCAATGGGTGGTTTTTTGTCTGAAATGCCCTTATCCGTTTTCTACAGTGAGTGGTGAGAAAATCCGGACTCATTAGTAGCCCCTTTTTTAGGTTATGTTCGAAGGCCTTTGACAAGACCTAAAAAATAACTCATGTGTTCCAGTAATTATATCCGGACAAAATTCGAATTGTGTAACACCTTTATCAGGACTTATGAAACTCTTAGAAGCTGAACGGTTTCGCCAGAGATCGTGGGACACGTGTCCTTCTCTGATTCGCCTCACTGGCCGTTTTTCTCCTAGAATGACGCTCCCACTCACTTCAAAGTAACTTCTTAACTAAAGTTGGTGACATCAACGCCTTTTTTAATCATTACATCTATCTTTTCGTATTCTCCTAGGTATCAAAGCATCTTTTGTTCTTTTAGTATAAATTAGTTCACTTTTCACTGTTTTACCATCTTCATTATCTCTACTCTGTTAATCTTCAAAGATTTTACCTCTAAAAATATCCTTCTTTTGTTGTGAGTTTATGTTCACAGCAAGAAACGCCCTAGTAAAAGGTGGATGGCTCAACTTGTCGGAGTTAAAAAAGCTCAAAAAGTCGAACGAGAAAAACGCATTGCTGCGGGCCTCCCTGTTTCCCCTATTGACAAGTCTGATACACCAAGTTCAGAGCCTGATCGGGGTTCATCTTCTGCCAAAAGTTCTAAACCCAGAAGGTTATTCCAGCCCAACCTTTCTCCAATCGTTTCAGGCTCATCGGTCCAAGAATCAGAGCCAGTTGTTGAACCAGAACATGCGGTTACAAGCTTTAAGAAACCTTCCCCATTCATTGCTATGGGATCAGACGCTGATATCTCCCCAGAGAACCTGGTAGATCGACGAAGGGGTCGTTTAGTGAAAGGGCAGGCTGCCACTGCACAACTTAAACCTCTAAAATCCACGCCTTCTAAGTCCGGGGCTAAGAGTAAAACTACAGGGTCAGAAGCACCCATAAAAATCCCCAAGGACAAACTGTCCGGTCCGGAGGCAGCCAGTTCAAGCCTTTGGAAAGAGACCTCCGGATCTGAGCCCCAGCCAGACTCCAGACCACAAGAGGAAAGGAATGCCCAATCATCCGGAGGGCCTACTGAGCCAACAACTAGCTCTTCTCTCCCAAAAATAGCTGACAATCCTTCCATCGTAATGAAAGATGTAATGGAGGACAACATCGAAGAAGCCCCTTTTGAGACTGATGTCTCAGGGCAAACAAGTGAGACTGCTATCACCAAGAAGAGCAAAGGCAAAGAGAAGGTGTGTTTAAAGCATCCGGATCTACCGGAGTGCCTTGTAGGAAAAGTGGGGCCTTGTTTCCACAAAGTGTAAAATATCTGCTAGCCATGCAGAAGATCAGTTATGCTTTTATTTATACAACTGAACTTGGCCAGATGAGGACGAAGTGAGGGATTCCAGAAAATGTTAAAGTGAGGATACTAGTTGATATGGAGACGCCCATGGATTGCAAACTCAGTGAGATAGTTTTCTACACTGATTTATTTAAATGAGGGCTTAGGTTTCCCTTGGACCCAGAAATAGTCAGATATTTCCATCTGATAAAGCTCTGCCCAAGTCAACTAAGCTCTAATGCCTGGTTCACCCTTATGACCTGTATCATGGCTTCCAGGCTCTCCAGAATTCCTCTTCCGATGGAGAAATTTGTTGCTGTAGCAAGCCTCCGCGGAAACCATGTCATCCCTTTCTATCACTTTAATATGAGCGACAATTACAAGGCGGTGGATGACTTACTTGAGTCAGAGAAAAGCTGGAAGACTCAATTCTTGTTCATCAGTGGTGCCTAGGAGAATGGGAGGAAAGTTAAAGCTGGTGTCAACCCAAGCATGCTTACCAGCAGATGGCGAAGCGATGGTAAAAACCTCGTCACATACCTCCACCTTTACTTATAACAAATTTGTTTGTCTAATCTCTTTTCTTTTGTTTTTTGGTAGTGCTGCCTAAGGATTTCAATGATTACTTAGAGGCTGGGCAGACTACTTGTGCCAAGCTAAATGCTTGGGCTGCTGAGAAATGGGGAAACCGCTTCCACAACTGTTTTACCAGAGGCAATTTAACAAGATCTTATCTCTGGAATACAACCAACCGGAGGGACTTATCCTGGGAGGAATTAACCACTCCAACTCCTACGGGGGTGATTCTTCGGAAGACAAAGGGAAAAGATGGAAAATTGGTCTTACCGGGCAGAGCTAAAGCCCCAAGCAAAATGAAAGGCAAGAAGGGCAAAGGCAAGCAAGGTGTGGTTGAGGCCAATCCAACCGAGGTGGAGGAAGCTGTCCCAACCAACCCAGAGGGGCAAGACCAAGGACAGATTGACGTTGCTTTATTGCAAGTGGTGGAGCATGAAAGCACCAAGGAAGTAGTTGGGTCTCCAAAACCCTCAAAAGCTCCCAAAAAGGATAGAAAATGGGGAGCAGAAGGTGGAGACCGGGATCCCAAGAAAAATAAAACCTCCAAGGAAGATGAGGTTTCTCTCCGGGCTCCAGAGCCACTACCTCCAGTTGACCCAACTGACCCTACTCAAGCAGAAGAAATCCCAAGTGATTTTCACACCGGAGAGGGTGCCGGTGGGGACATTAATATTGATGGTGTCGACATCTCAGGGCTTCAAGGGATTGGTCTTTACTTTGAAGACTTTGCTAAGAATGATTTTGCTAGACCATACCTCCCCCTAAGATTTTTGAACATTGTCACTTTCAATGGTAGGTCGTTTTTTGTTTCAAATGAAAGAGTCACTGTCACCCACTCCCTACTGAGCAATATCCAGCCAGTACTGACCTTGGAGAAGCAAGCGCGCAATCAGTCAGCCATCATCAATACCCTCAACTCTGACAAAGAGAAACTGTCTAGTGACCTTCTTAGTGCCAACCAAAATACTGAGGCATTGAAGAAAGATAATGAGGAGTTGAAGAAACGTCAGGAGAACTTGGCCAAGAGGTTGGCCACTTCGGAGGGAGTTGTCAAAGAACTCCAATTGAAGCAATCCGATCTGGAAAGAGACCTATTTTCTTCAAAAGTGGAAGTGAAGGCCAAAGATAGCACCATTTAGGCCTTAACCAATGACAAGATCTCTCTTGAAAACATTGTGTCCAATGTTGAACAAGAAAAGGCTGACTTGTTAAGGGAGCAGAAGAACAAAATCCAGGCTAGGATTGATGCTTATACCAATGAGGTGATAGATTCTCAGGAGGAAAGGTATGCCAAAGTCAAGTCAGATATGGTCCTGCTCTTTCATGAAAAATTTCCAAAGAGGACACTGGGAGATATATGGCGATTCGTGGAATACGAAGACATTCCCCACCATACCATGGCTGATGGTGACAAGCATAACTACTCCAGTGGCTGGGATGACACAACCGATGAAGAGGAAAAGACTGGGGAGAGTCCGGATGAAGAAGATGATGACCCAAAGAAGAAGAAGCCAAGTGAGGCTGAGCCATCTAAGAAAGCTCAGTCTTAAAGTATCGACTATCTTTTTAATTTTCTGTGATTGAACCAAAGTCCTTGGATGACCAAGGCATTTTTTGTAATTATGTCCGGCCCTTGTCCGGATAAACCTTTCTGTTTTGAAAATTAAAAGTACTTGGATGGCCAAGGCATTTCGTATATCTTAATGGGTAGTTTTATTTTACATAACTCTTGCATTGTTTCATAGTTTTTCAACTTTGGTGGCTAATGTTCAAATAGCCCTTAGTTATTTTACAAGTATTTTCAAGTGAGAGTGTTTAAATTCTCCGATGACAAATGTTTAAGTAGTCATCACTCCACCAATTCAATCCGGCCTGCCATATAAAATTTCAAAGAAAACTATTAACTGAAACACTCCGAATCTTTTAAGAAGGCATCATATTTTATAAAAAAGACCGGACACCTCATTAAAACCTCCCCGAGCCACCAGGGAGGAAAAATTATGCCCTCAAATATTTACATGAACTTTTAAACAAGTAAATATTTACATAGTTTTTATTCCAAGTACAACCGGAGGTGCTCAATGTTCCAGGGGTGATTCAAAATCCTTCCATCCTTATCTTGGAGCCGGTATGTCCCAGGCTTGAGCTTTTCACTGACCACATAGGGTCCTTCCCAAGTTGGAGCTAACTTGCAGAACTGCTTCTCCTTGGTATGTAGGAAGACTTTCCTCAATACTTTATCCCCTGGTTGAAAATCCATTCTCTTAATTTTAGAAGCAAACCTGCTTCTCATCAAACCCTGATAGTGTGTGGCTCTGAGGTGAGCCTTAACTCTTCTTTCTTCCATTAAGTCA
Source organism: Limnanthes douglasii subsp. nivea (assembly GCA_036936605.1). NCBI lineage: Eukaryota > Viridiplantae > Streptophyta > Magnoliopsida > Brassicales > Limnanthaceae > Limnanthes > Limnanthes douglasii. Next base: position 75,784,766 of record JAUPFV010000004.1, read on the forward strand.
AGCTGGCCTCTGACAGCCACTTCGTTAGCATGTTCGGAAAAATTATGAACTCGAAATGAAGGAAGAGTAGCTTCTATGGGAGCTATGGCATCCATCCCATATACTAAGGCAAAGGGAGACTCTTGTGTTGCAGCCTTGGGAGTGGTCCGGTAGGCCCATAAGACTTCTTGTAGATAACTTGGCCATTTTCCAGCAGCTCCCTCTAAATTCTTTTTAAGACCGGACAATATGGTCTTGTTAGCCACTTCAACTTGACCGTTCGCCTATGGGTGGAAATGAGAAGAGAAGCAGTGTTGAATGCCTCTAGAGGCGCAAAAATTCTCCATTTCCTTGTTGTCGAATTGTGGCCCATTATCTGTAGTTATCTTCTGTTGAACCCCAAATCTACAACAAATGTTAGACATGATGAATTTGATAACAGCTTTCGAGGTAGTTCCTGCCAATGGGGCTGCTTCGATCCACTTCGAAAAGTAATCAATGACAACAATTATAGTTCTGCACCCCCCGGATGCCATGGGTAGAGGTCCCACTAAATCCATCCCCCACCGAGCAAAAGGTATTGGCTCAAAAATTGACTCTAAAGGGACAGCTGGGGTATGAATTTCATTACTATATTGTTGGCATGGATCACACTTCTTCACCAAATCCTTGGCATCTTGCATTATGGAAGGTCAGTAGTACCCAACTAACAAAAATCTTTTAGTTAGAGCCCTGAATCCACAGTGTGCTGATCCCTCACCATCATGTAATTTGGAGAGCACTATTTGAGACTCCTCGATCCCCAAACATCGCAAGAGGGGTTTAATATAGGATTTTTTTTTATAGAAAACATATCTTAGGATGACAAAACCGCGAGCCTTGTATTTTATTTTTCTCGCTATTGCTTTTTCTGGAGGCAAAATGCCATCTAAGAGATATTGAAGGAGAGGAAATCTCCAATCTCGGGGTTGTCTTATCTGTATATTCAAACTTTCTTCTTCCTTTTCTGGACTGATTTGGATGGATGGGCATTCTTGCACATGTATCCAAGGGTATGACTCAGAGTAGGCTATGGTTGCCAAGGAGTCCGCCAACGTATTTTCTATTCAGGGTATGTGCTCATATGTGACGCTTTTGAAATTGAGTGCCACTTCCTTGAGGATGAATAAATATTTAATCAGCTGTTCTTTTTTGGCTTCAGATTGAACTTGTGCATGATGGATAAGAAGCTGAGAGTCGCTCATTAACCTGACCCTTTTGGCTCCACAAATGAGAGCTAACTTCAAACCAGATATAACAGCTTCATATTCAGACTCATTATTAGAAGCCCTGAAGGCAAAACATATAGCCTGGTACATTCTGTCACCGTACGGAGAGGTTAATCATATCCCAGCACCACAACCCATGGTACTTGATCCACCATCAGTCCGGATGACCCATACTTTTTTTTTATCTTTTACACCGGCTGCTTGTTTGGTATCTCTATCTGAATGGAATTCAACTAAGAAATCAGCCACAGTTTGGGCTTTGACTGCTGTTCGGGGGGCAAAATCAATATTATAGTCCCCCAGCTTTACTGACCACTTGGTCGTTCTACTTGAAATGTCTGCCTTTTGGAGAACCGTTTCAAAGGAAAAGACGTCCGGACAATGATGGAATGAGCCTGAAAATAGGGCCTCATTTTCCTCGCAGCAATCACCAGGGCTAGTGCTAATTTTTCAAGTTTTAAATACCGTTTTTCTGCATCTATCAAGCTTTTGCTGATATAGTACACCGGTCGAGGATAATTATCCACCTCCCTTACCAACACCGCACTTATAGCACAATCAGAAACTGCTAAGTACACGTAGAGGGTCTCTCCGTCAATAGGTTTAAACAAAGTCTTGGGGGAATACAAGTGTTTCTTAATCTCATCGAAGGCCTCATAACACTTTGGGGACCAGTTGAAATCTTTTGCACCTTTCAAAGTTTGAAAAAATGGGGCGCACCTGTCCGAAGACCTTGAAATAAAACGGTTTAGTGCAGCCAGCCTCCCGTTCAATCGTTGTACCTCTTTAATATTCCAATGAGGCTCCATTTGTAATAAAGCATCAAGTTGGTCTGGATCAGGTTGTATTCCTTTCTCACTTATCACATACCCCAAGAATTTTCCGGACTACACTCCAAAGACACTTTTCTGGGTTTAATTTTAAATTTACTTTCACCAAGTTAGTAAAAGTTTCTTGGAGATCTGCCAAGTGTAGCTCTTCGTCCACACTTTTCACCATCATGTCATCGATGTAAACTTCCATGTTTCTTCCAATTTGATTAACAAAAGCCTTGTTCACCAACCTCTGATAAGTAGCCCCAGCATTTTTAACCCAAACGGCATCACCTTGTAACAATAAAGGCCCATATGAGTAACAAATGTAGTATGTTCTTGATCCTTCAGATGTAATTGAATATGATTATATCCGGAGAAGGCATCCATAAAGGACAACATCTTGTTTCCAGATGTGGAGTCCACCAACTGATCAATTCGGGGGACCAGATATAAATCTTTTGGGCAAGCTCTGTTGAGATCTGTGAAATCGATGCACATACGCCACTTACCAATTTTTCTTTTTTACCAACAACGGGTTGGCTGTCCATAAAGGGTATTGAGATTCCTTTATGTGCCCCATTTTAGTAAGCCGGTCAACCTCTTGAACTATGACATCAGCCTTTTCCTTAGAAAAGGCCCTCCTCTTTTGTACAACAGGTGCTACGTCCTTTCGGATGGATAATTGGTGTGATATAATATCTGCTGGTACTCCGATTACATCAGCATTTCACCAAGCAAAGACATGCTGATGGTCTTTCAAGAAATCTAACATTTTACCCTTTAATTCCGACGTCATCTTGGATCCTATCTTGACGTTTTTTCCTTCAGCCAGAGAGTGAGTTTCAACTTCTTCAATTGGTATTAAAATACCATGGGTCTCTATGGGGTCATCAATTTCACCCTCTCCCCCAAAGGGCCCCTCAAACTGCTATTCCTCACTGATCTGGACTGCCCCCAACGTTCGAGGGGCCAGTGCTGTTGCATAACACTCTCTTGCTATCTTTTGGCTGCTTCGAACAACTCCCACTTGTCCTTGCATAGCATACTTCAAGCATTGGTGGACTGTTGAAGCCACATCATGCATCTTAGAGAGCCAATATCTCCCCAGAATAGCATTATAACAAGTGGGACAATCCACCACAATAAAAAGTATTCTAACCATCTTTTTAAAAGGGCCTTTTCCCAACAAAACCTCCTCCTCGAACTCCCCGATCACATCTACTGAGCTTCCAGTGAAACCCACAATTGACCCGTAAATACATTGAATTACTACTAGATTCTTCATTTTTTTGTAAGAAGTTAAAAAGAGAATATTGGCAGAACTTCCGATGTCCACCAAAATTCGTCTTATGTCATTGCCCCCAATGGATGCTCCTATGACAACAGCATCTTCATGAGGATCAGCAATATCCCTCAAGTCATCCTCATAAAAAATAATAAAGGGAAATGGAATCTGTGATTGATAGGAAGTCATGTCTCCTTCTAGTTGGGTAGCTAAAGTATGAACGTGCCTATTTATCGAAGAAGCAGTTGGTGCAGTCATGATGTCCCCTCCGAATATTGTAAGTGACTCAAAAAAGTTAATAAGTCCGGACACCGTCTTGCAATGCTCCGTGATAACACCCACTTTATTTCGGGTTGGATCAGGATCTAAATATTATGACTCTACATTAAACCTTTCGATTATCACCATAGCCCCATCCGGAGCCGATGTGCCTGCATTGTTTGGACCAGCCCGATGAGCATTATCAGGCTTATGTCCACCTCTTCTTTTAACATACGCCCCCAACTTTCCTCTTTCAATCAAATTCTGCACTTCTTGTTTCAACGCAATACAATCCTCAGTGGTATGGCCAGTATCATGGTGATACTGGCAGAAACAATTATTACGGCTCTCCCTAGGAGATTGTAATGCAGACGACCTTCTGTAGTGTACTTCTTTTTTTGTTTTGTCATAAATGATGGCTACGTTTTCTTTCAACTCAGCAAACCACTTCAGTTGAACCCAAGGCCCCCGCTTATTTCTAGATTGCTGGCTCTGGGATGGTGCAGCTGGCTGAGACTGAGCTTTGGCTCTGTTATGACCCTGCCCGGCTTCATTGGCCTTGTCCCCAGACTGGTTTTGGTTTTGATTTGATACAGCTGGAGCAGACCTCACCTGCCTGTGCACCCTAGTTTTCTTTGTTTCATCTACATTAATCTGTTTACCGACCTGATTCAGCAGACCTCCCCATGTCATGGCCTTCTTTCTGGTTACTGAATCAGCCAAGTTTCCAGGGTTTAAGCCCTGCCTCAGAGAAGCTATTGCTACTTGTTCAAAGCAATCAGCCAATCCATTTTTGGTATTTAAAAAACGAATTATGTATTCTTTTAAAGATTCGTTTGGTTCTCGGGCACAATGGATAATTGTGTCTCCATCGCCCTTTACTTCCTTACTTCCAACGAACTGCCACCAAAAAGCCACCCAAAAAGTGTCAAAATTTCTGATGCAGCCCTGTGGCAAACTATTGTACCACTTCAGAGCACTCCCCGCAAAAGATTGGGAGAATGCTCTACAAAGTAATTTGTCGTCATCATCAAAATTCATCATAAATTTCTTGAATTGTTCCAAGCGGTTATCCGGGTCTTTACTGCCATCATATTTTTCCATTTTTGTACTGTCAAACCTCTTAGGAAGGTTTCCGGACAGTATCTTGGAGGACACGGGAGATTGTCTCCAATTCCGGCCACAAGTGAATACGGTATCTTTGTTAGGAGTTGCAAAGATATTTGGCTCATCATGGAAGGAAAAATGATCCATTAACAAGCGGTGTACGTGTCTCCGGCCATGACTATGACTGTGAGACGATCCTTTACCCAGATACCTCTTCAACCTTCCATGCATGTCCTTTTTTCTTGAGTACTTTTTGACCAATCTTTGTTTCTTTTTAGAACGGCCTTCATCGCTGTTGGATGACAAGGACTCTTCAACTCCATCTTCATTTGAAGAGCTACTAGAAGACTCTGAGTCTGAATCTGAGCTCTCCACTGGTTTAGACCGGTGAGACTTTTTTGAGCTAGCATGAGTCTTTTTTGCACTCATATGGGTCTATGGAGTATACCCAGAATCGAAAGCGAAGAAGATGATTTCAAGCTGGAAATCCCCTTGAATAACATACAGGTACAATCCTTTTACCATCTCTCTGTTCCTTCATTTCGAGCCTTATGAGTTATTTTTCAAATAACACAACCCTAACCCTTCCAGAAAAGCGATATATCTATCAGGAATTTCATTTCCTTCGAATTGCAAATTCTTGTTAGATTTGAGAGTGAGCTTCACAAGCCAATCTGATGCTTCATTCTGCTCTCTAAAGATGTGAATTACTTTCATATTTGATGAGATCAGTTTGTAACAGCATATAATCATATCTTTAAGATACTAAGGAGTTTTTACTGTGAGTAACATTTGAGCCAGGATTCTCGAGTCTGTCTCAATGTCCAACCGGTTGATCCCTTTTTCGAAACATAATTGAAGGCCATCCAACATGGCTCTGTTCTCAACAACAATAGGGCTACATTTACCGTAGACCCTTCTATACCCAAATACAATCTTACCCGTGTTATCCCTGACCAGACCACCTCCATAGCATTCTCCAGAACCAACACAGGCTCTATCCGAATTGAGCTTGAAACAACCAAGCTTAGGACATACCCAGCTTAGAGAAACTGGTATGTTAGACCTTGATAAATGATTGACACAACAATAGAAGGTCCAATACCAAAGTCCTTATCCCAGTGCTTCCTCTTTAAGAGGTGAGCTTTGTCCAGACTCGAAATAATATAGATAATTTTCCCAATCATGTCCTCTGACATGATAACCTTGTCCTCCATTTTTCTTTTGTTTCTTGCGTGCCAGATTACTTAAACTATGATTTTTGGTAAAATGGTACGCAAGTGAATCTCCTTACCAGTGGACCAGAACCAGGTTCTCATCATGTGAGAAAGGGACATAGTCCTGGTGATGTAAATGTTGAAACAAGCTGCAAAATAGATCCAACCACCCCATGATCTTTGACATTTAATAAATACATATTTGATATTTTCTGTATTGCAGCAATTTTGACATCTTTGATGCTAACTGGGTATTTATTCTCTGTAGGACAGAATCCACATGCAACCAGCACTTAAGAGTTCTCTAGAGCATAAAAGAAAATTTGTGAGGGGTGGTCTTGTTCCACATCCTGGCGTAAAAGTTAGATTTAATACATTTTTTCCTTATCTCAGACCAAGTAGATTTAGTACAAAAAATCTCATCCTCACTGAGTGTACAACTGATTGAATCAGTGAAATTAGTGTCAAGAAAAGTCTTGAGAACATTTTGGTTTTGGTTTGAGTCCAAAATAGTCTCAAGCATAATAGTATTCCACCTGCCCACTTCCCAGTAGTCTTTGACCTTAGAACCAGTATAGAGAATTCTGTTAATAAGTATAATTTTTTTTGTTAATATTAATGGAGATTTAAGTTCTTTCCAATATTTTTAAGGAGATAAGTAATAATACAGAATTTTAAATTCCATAAAAATTATAATAAGTATAAATTGTCAATTTGTGTTTGGCAGATGATTTGATGATTTTTTTGTGGTTAAATGAACTCATCTTAAGATTAGCACTTTCTGAGATACCAACATTTTTTCGGGTTTAATTCAACTTTAAGAATTAAATTTCCTTACAAAACACAAGTCTTGCATTTCTCAACTTGTCTTTAGATTTTCTCGATATTAGAATTTGTTGACAATATTGTTGTTCTCTCGTCTATCAGTAGTTTAATTATATCATGGTTTAAGCTATTTGAATCCAACAATAACTTCACTATATTTTTATTTAGAAAAATATTAATATATTTGGGTATGCCATGTTATGTTTACACTAAAAAATAAAATTAAATCAAAACCGCAAAAAAAACAAAAACAAGAGCACAAACTATGTTAAAAAGCCAAAATAATCGGTAATTTTATATAAATAGTAAAACCCAAACGTTATAAAAATGAAAAAAGTTATTAACTATATAAATAAAAACATATATTATAGGTTTCGTGATAAAATATTAATTTAAAAAGCTCAAGCATTTTTTTATTTGCTTATTCAAAAGGTTTAGTAAAATCTTGAAAATGTTGATAGGAAAATGGTTTAACTTTTGCAGGAAATCCTATGCACATAAAAGACGATATCTTAGAAGAGAACTGAAGATATGACATTTGTCATTTTATGACATTAACACAATTGTTATTGCATCGATAATTTGACCTTATTTAATGATGAGTCCGAATGTTGCTATCTCTCCGGACGGGGACAGTTCGGACTAAGATCACCAAACCGGACATGGCAGTTCGAACAACTAGCCCATTGGACTGTTTGAACTATGACTAAAATACTTAAAAACCTAAACACTTCTTGACTAAGCTGCTTGCTCTTCTACTAGAAGCTCATGGGTCTTTGAACATGACCCGGGTCCATTAAATATGACCTAAAAGCCCATAAAGCCCAAATACAAGGGTATAAATACCCAACCACTCGCATTAAATAGGGGTAATGAAAATTAAATACAACCAGGTTCTTAATTCTCCCTCTACTCTCTACTCAAACATAAAACACCTACATACCTCCACAAACTCTAAAACAAATTACAAATTTACCCTTAGACGAAAATTAACCACACCAAATTGGCGACTATAGTGGGAGAGCGAAGGTGCCTGAATCGAGCATTCAAAACCAACAAGAAAAGTCAGTCGAATGAATCCGGACGCCCCAGAAGTACCACCATCTTTGCTCGAAGTGGTGGGTGAAAACGATGAATACACCATCGAGGAGCGCGATAGGTTAAAAGGCGAGATAGAAGCTCCGAGGGCAGAAAAGGCTAAGATGGGCATGAAAGAAAAGGCTAAGATAGGTTAAAAGGCTAAGATGGGCATGAAAGAAAAATCAAAAGCATCAGTTGCTCATCATACCGATAACCCTAGAGAGCATGAGCCTTCAAAGACTCATGTAAGTACCAAAAAGACTCATGCCAGTTCGAAAAAGTCTCACCGGTCTAAGCCAGTGGAGAGTTCTGACTCAGACTCAGAGTCTTCTGATAGCTCCTCGGATGAGGAGGGAGTTGAAGAGTCCTTGTACTCTAGCAGTGATGAGGGCCGAACTAAAAAGAAGCAAAAGTTGATCAAAAAATATTCAAGAAAAATGGATAGACATGGGAAATTGAAGAAGAATATTGGTAAAGGGTTATCTCACAGCCGGAGGCATGTAGACCGGATGCTGATGGATCCTTTTGCCTTCCACGATGAAGCAGGTATCTTTGCAACTCCCAATGAGGATACTGTGTTCAGTCGTGGTCGGAATTGGAGACAATCTCCATTATCTTCCAAGATTCTGTCCGGAAACCTCCCTAAGAGGTTTGACATCACTAAAATGGAGTAGTACGATTGCAGTACTGATCCGGACAACCATTTGGAGCAATTTAAAAACTTCATGATGAACTTTGTTTATGACGACAAGCTACTTTGTAGAGCATTTTCCCAATCCTTTACGAGGAGTGCTCTAAAATGGTATAACAGCCTACCACAAGGCTGCATCAGGAATTTTGATACCTTTTGGGTGGCCTTTCGAAGGAAGTTTGTTGGGAGTAAAGAGTTGAAGGGCAACGGGGACACAATAATCCATTGTGCCCAAGAACCGAACGAGTCATTGAAAGAATACATAAGTCGTTTTGTAAACACCAAGAATGGGTTGACTGATTGCTTCGAGCAAGTAGCAATAGCCTCCTTGAGACAGGGCTTAAACCCTGGTAATTTGGCTGATTCGGTGACCAGAAAGAAAGCCATGACTTGGGGAGGTTTGCTGAACCAGGTTGGAAAGCAGATTAATGTTGATGAAACAAAGAAAACTAGGGTACACAGGCAGGTGAGGTCTGCCCCGGTTGCACCAAACCCCAATCAGAATTAGTCTGGGAACAAGGCGAAGGAGACTGGACAGGGGCATAGTAGGGCTAAAGCTCAATCTCAGCCAGCTGCACCTGCTCAGAGTCAACAATCCAGAAATAAGAGAGGGCCTTGGGTTTAACCAGAGTGGTTTACAGAATTGAAAGAAAGTGTGGCCACGATTTATGATAAAACAAAGGAAGATGTACACTATAGAAGACCGATCGCACTGCAATCTCCTAGAGAACATCGTAATAACTCTTTCTACCAGTATCACAATGATACTGGCCATACCACCGATGATTGTATAGCCTTGAAACAAGAAGTTCAAAACTTGATTGAAAGGGGAAAGCTGGGGGTATATTTAAAAAGAAGAGGTAATAGGCCTGACAATACTCACCGGGTTGGTCCAAGCAATGCTGCTCTGGAGGGAGCTATGGTTATAATCAAAAGGTTTGATGTGGAATCAGAATACTTGGATCCGGATCCAACTCGAAATAGAGTGGGTGCCATTGAGGAATGTTCTAGAAAAGTCTCCGGACTCATTAAGTTTTTTGAGTCACTTATAATTTTCGGAGGGGATACCATGACAGCTCCTACTACATCTTCAAGGAAGAGGCACGTTCATACTTTAGCTACACAGCTAGAAGGAGGCATGACTTCCTATCAATCTCAAATTCCATTCCCCTTCATTGTTTTTGATGAAGATGAATTAAGAGATATAGATGGCCCTCATGAAGATGCTGTTGTCATAGGAGCCTCCATTGGGGGCAATGACATAAGACAAATCTTGGTGGATACTGGAAGCTCAACTAATATCATCTTCCTAAACACTTATAAGAAAATGAAAAATCCTGCCGTAATTCAGCGTTCGGACAGATCAATTGTGGGCTTTACGAGCAGCTCAGCAGATGTGATCGGGGAATTCGAAGAGGAAGTTTTGTTGGGCAAGGGCCCTTTCAAGAAGATGGTCAGGATTCTTTTTATTGTGGTAGATTGTCCCACTTGCTATAATGCTATTTTAGGGAGGTCTTGGCTCTCTAGGATGCATGCAATGACCTCGACAGTCCACCAATGTTTGAATTATGCTGTTCAAGGACAAGTGGGAGTTGTTCGAAGCACTCAAAAGGTTGCAAGAGAATGTTATGCTACAGCCCTGCCCCCCGGACGTTGGGGGCAGTTCGTATCGACGAGCAATAGCAGTTTTAAGGGCTTTCTGGGGGTGAGGGGTGAAATCGATGACCCCAGAGAGAACCATGGAGTATTGATATTAGTTGAAGAGGTTGAAACACATTCTTTAGAAGAAGGGAAAAGTGTCAAGATAGGGTCTAAAATGCCACCCGACCTGAAAAATAAGATGTTAAAGTTCTTGAAAAACCATCAGCATGTTTTTGCTTGGTGCAATGCTGATGTTACTGGGGTTCCAGCTGATGTTATATCACATCACCTATCTGTCCGGAGAGATGTAGCACCAGTGGTAAAAAAGAGAAGGGCTTTTTCCAAAGAAAAGGCTGATGTTATTGTGCAAGAGGTTGACAGGCTCACAAAGATGGGGCATATCAAGGAGTCTCAATATCCTTTGTGGACTGCCAATCCGGTCTTGGTGAAAAAGAAAAATGGCAAGTGGCGTATGTGCATTGACTTCACAGATCTCAATAGAGCTTGCTCAAAAGATTTGTATCCAGTTCCCCGAATTGACCAGCTAGTAGACTCCACCTCTGGGAATAAGCTGCTATCCTTTATGGATGCTTTCTCCGGGTACAATCAGATCCAAGTAGATCCGAAGGATCAGGAGCATACCACATTTGTCACTGATAGGGGTCTTCATTGCTACAAGGTAATGCCATTTGGGTTGAAAAATGCTGGGGCTACTTATCAGAGATTGGTGAACAAAGCCTTTGCTGATCAAACTGGAAGAAATATGGAAGTATACATCGATGACATGATGGTGAAAAGTGTGGATGAGCAATTGCACTTAACTGACCTCCAAGAAACTTTTGCCAACTTGGTAAAAGTAAATTTAAAGCTAAATCCAGAAAAATGTGTGTTCGGAGTGCAATACGGGAAATTCCTAGGTTATATAATAAGTGAGCAAGGGATACAACCCGATCCGGACCAACTTATTGCTCTATTCCAAATGGAGCCTCCTCGGAATATTAAAGAAGTGCAACGATTGACGGGGAAGTTAGCTGCTTTAAACCGATTTATCTCAAGGTCATCAGACAGATGCGCCCCGTTTTTTCAAACTTTGAAGGGTGCAAGGGGATTTAATTAGACCTCACGGTTTGATGAGGCCTTCGATGAGATTAAGAAACATCTGTCCTCCCCTAAAACCTTATTTAAACCAATTGATGGAGAGACACTCTTCGTATATTTGGCAGTTTCAAGTTGTGCCATCAGTGCCGTGTTGGTAAGAGAGGTGGATAACTACCTTCATCCCGTATACTACATCAGCAAGAGCTTGATAGATGCAGAAAAGCGTTATTTAAAACTTGAAAAGTTAGCGCTAGCCCTGGTGATAGCTACAAGGAAGATGGGGCCTTATTTCCAGGCTCATCCTATTATCGTCCGGACATCTTTTCCTTTGAAGAATGTTCTCCAAAAGGCAGACATTTCAAGTAGAATGACTAAGTGGTCGGTAGAATTGGGGGATTTCGATATAGATTTTGCTCCCCGAAAAGCAGTCAAGGCCCAAGCTGTGGCTGATTTTTAAGTTGAATTCCACTCTGACAAAGATTCGGAGCAGACTATTGAGATGAAAGACAAAAAAGTCTGGGTCGTTCGGACGGATGGTGGATCCAACACTATGGGGTGTGGTACAGGGGTGTGCTTAACTTCTCCATATGGTGACAAAATGTACCAGACTATATGTTTTGCTTTCAGGGCTTCCAATAATGAGTCCGAATACGAAGCAGCTATAGCTGGTTTAAAGTTAGCTTATATTTGTGGGGCTAAAAGGGTCAAGCTAAGGAGTGACTCCCAGCTTCTTATCCACCATGCTCTAGGTCAATCTGAGGCTAAAAATGAGCAGCTAGTGAAGTATTTGCTTCTTCTTAAAAATGAAGCACTCAAGTTTAAAAGCGTTGTTTATGAGCATATACCCCGGACAGAGAATGAATTAGCAGATTCATTGGCAATTATAGCTTAAACAGAGTCGTATCCATGGATCCATGTACTGGAGTGCCCCTCCATTCAACTTAATGTGGGTAAAGAGGAAGAAAGTTTTGAAGTACAGGTGAAACAACCTCAGGATTGGAGATTTCCTCTCCTACAGTACCTCTCCGATGGCATTTTTCCTCCGGATAAATTGCTAGCGAGAAAAATGAAACACAAGGCTCGTGGTTTTATTATACTAAGAGACATTCTGTATAAAAAAATCTTACAGTAAACCTCTTCTGCAGTGTTTGGGAGATGATGAGTCTCAAGTAGTCCTCTCCGAATTGCACGATGGTGAGGGATCGGCTCACTGTGGATTTAGAGCTTTAACAAAGAGAGTTTTACTGGCCGGTTACTATTGGCCATCTATCATGCAGGATGCTAAAGAGTTGGTAAGAAGGTGTGATCCATGCCAAAGATATAACAATGAAATTCATGTTCCAGCCATCCCTTTAGAGTCAATTTCCGAGCCTATACCTTTTGCTCGATGGGGTTTGGATTTAGTGGGCCCTCTCCCCTATGGCGTCCGGAGGGCGCAAATTTATAATTGTTGCTATAGATTACTTTTCGAAGTGGACTGAAGCAGCCCCCCTGGCAGGAACAACATCAAAAGCTGTCATAAAATTCATTTTATCCAACATCTGTTGCAGATTTGGTGTTCCACAAAAGATAACGACAGACAATGGGCCACAGTTCGACAATAGAGAAATGGAGAATTTCTGTGCCTCAAGGGGTATACAACACTGTTTCTCTTCACCTTTCCATCCACAAGAAAATGGTCAGGTTGAAGTGGCTAACAGAACTATACTGTCCGGTTTAAAGAAGAATCTGAAAGGAGCTGCTGGGAAGTGGCCTAGCTATTTACAAGAGGTCTTGTGGGCCTACCGGACAACACCTGGGGCTGCAACACATGAGTCACCCTTTGCCTTGGTCTATGGGATGGATGCTGTAGCTCCCATAGAAGCAACTCTCCCATCATTTTGGGTTCACAACTTCTCCGAATGCGCTAACGAAGTGGCGATCAGAGGTCAGCTTGACCTGGTAGAGGAAAGGCGAGTTAAAGCTCACCTTAGAGCTGCACACTATCAGGGTTTGATGAGAAGCAGATTTGCTTCTAGAGTTAAAAGAAGAGATTTCTAGCTGGGGGACAAGGTATTGAGGAAAGTCTTCTTACACACTAAGGAGAAGCTTCTCGGCAAACTGGCCCCAACTTGGGAAGGACCTTATATGGTTGTTGAAAGGCTTAAACCTGGAACATATTGGCTAGAAGACAAGGATGAAAGAATTTTGACCCACCCTTGGAATATCGAACATCTCCGGATGTACTTGGAGTAGCATTTGTGTAAATATTTACTTGTTTAAACATCCATGTAAATATTTGGGGGCATACTCTTTCCTACTCTGGTGGCGCGGGGAGATTTTAATGAGGTGTCCGGGCTTTTTAATGAAATTTGATGCCTTCTTAAAAAAAAATCGAAGTGTTTTTTCTTTGTTTTTTGTCACACCATCCGGATTGAAGTAAAAGAGTGATGACCACTTAAACATTTGTCATCAGAGAGCTTAAACACTCTCACTTTAGGCCATTTATGAAATAACTAAGGGCTATTCAAACACTAGCCACAAAAATTGAAACGAACTATGAAAGGATGCGAAAATTGTGCAAAACAAGGATATTCATTGAAATAACGTAAGTGCCTTGGCCTTCCAAGGACTTTTAAATTTTCAAACAAAGTAAATGATCTATCCGGTCAGATACCGGACACATTAACAAAAAGAGTGCCTTGGCCTTCCAAGGACTTTAGTTTAGATAACGTGAAAAGTAAAAAATAATTCATAATTCAAGACTGAGCCTTTGAAGATGGCTCATCCTCATCCATCTTCTTCTTCCCCTTGGGATCGTCTTTCTTTTCAAGAGGACCCTCTCCGGCATTTTCTTCTGCCTCGTCAGAAGAGGAAGCACTGGAGTAGTCATGCAAGTCTCCTACAGCCATGGTGTGGAAGGGAAGGTCTTCATACTCTACGTGAAGCCACAAATCACCCAAGTTCCTCTTCGGGAACTTCTCATGGAAGAGCAGGACCATGTCTGATTTCACCTTGGCATACATTTGCTCTTGAGTTTCGATCACGTTGTTGGCATCAGCATCGATCTTGGCTTGGATTTTGGCCTCCTGCTCCCTTAGCAGATCAGCTTTCTCCTCTGCAGCCTTGGACACGGTGTTCTCAAGCGCAATCTTGTCACTTGTCAAGTTGTGAATAACGTGATCCTTGGCCTTGGTCTCCTCTTTTGAAGAGTTGAGATCTTTCTCTGCTCCGGACAACTTCTCCCGGAGATCCTTGATGGTGTCTTCCAGAGTAGCAACTTTGGTGGTCCACCCTTCCTGGTTCTTTTTCAGCTCCTCGTTCTCCCCCTTTAAAATATCAGCATGTTGAGTGGCAGTGAGAAGGTCATCGGACAGCCTCTCCTTATCAGACTTGAGGTCTTTGATAATGTTTGCCTGACTTCGAACTTGCTTCTCCAACGCAAGCACCGGCTGAACACTACTTAATAAAGAGCGAGCTATAATGTCCCTTTCACTTGAAACAGTAAAAGTCTTACCATTAAAAGTGACGGTGTTTGAATTACTCGGAGGGAGGTAAGGCCCAGCAAAATCGTCTTTGGGGAGGTTGATAAAGTACTCACCAAGCCCACCCAGACCAGTGATGTCTACCCCATCAATGCTAAGACCTCCCCTACCTTATCAGTTTGAAAGTCACCAGGTATCTCCTCTGCTTGTGTTGGGTCAGTGGGATCAACATGGGGGAGAGGCTCCGGAGGCTGGAGAGAAAGTTCATCACCCTTAGAGGTCTTCTTCTTCTTGGCCTCCCTGTCTTTGCTTTCAGCTCCCCGTTTACGGTCTCTTTTGGAAGCCCTTGGGGGTGTTGGGGAGTGAGCTTCTTGCCTAACACTTTCCTGCTCTACCACTTCCAAGAGAGCGGCATCAATCTGGCTTGGGGCTGGCCCCTCCGGATTTGTTAAAACAGCTTCCTCCACCTCAGCAGGGTCCACTCCACCTGCCACTTTCTTGCCCTTCTTCTTTTTGCCTTTCATCTTACTCGGGGCCTTGGCCCGGCCTGGCAAGTAAAGTGTCCCATCCGGTTCGTGTGTCCTCTTGAGCACTACATCCAGAGGGGGTTGAGTGGTGAGCTCTTCCCAGGTTAAGTCCCTCCGGCCAGTAGTGTTCCAGAGGTTAGACCTTGCTAAGTTGCCCCCCCGTGAAAGAATCGTGAAACCGGTTTCCCCATTTCTCAGAAGCCCAAGTGTTGATCTTCGTGCAATTGACCTGTCCGGACTTTAGGTAGTCCGTAAAGTCTTTGGGTAGCACTACTAAGAAAATATATAAGAACAGTCAGTTTAAGCAAATTTGATAAAATAAGAGATAAGAATATGAAGTAGGAGCCCTGCGATCACTCCTCCATCTGCTGGTGAGGAGACTTGGGTTGACTCCAGCTTTGATTTTCCTCCCGTTCTCCCAAGCACCACTTACAAACAGGAATTGAGTCCTCTAATTCCTCTCCGACTCTAGCTAGTCATCCACTGCTTTGAATTTATCCCCCATGTTAAAGTGATAGAAGGGAATGTGGCAGTTTCTGCAAAGACTGGCCACAACAGCAAACTCCTCCATTGGTAGAGGGATCCCGGAGAGCCTAGAGGCCATGAGGGTGTACCAAGCATTGGGACTCAGCTGGCTTGGACAAAGCTTTATCAGATGAAAGTATCTGAGAATCTCTGGGTCCAAGGGAAATCTGAGCCCCCAGTTAAATAGCTCGAAAATAACTATCTCGCTCAGCTTGCAGTCCATGGGAATTTCGGGGTTTATAGGGATTCTTATCTTCACGTTCTCCGGAATTCCCCACTTCGTACGCATCCGGCCCAACTCAGCTGTGTGGATGAAAGCGTTGTTTATCTTTTGCAGGGCAAGGAGATACTTAACATTGACCTTGTGAAAACAAGGCCCCACCTTTCCTTCGAGAGACTCCGGCAGATCCGGATGCCTCAAGCAGAACTTTTCCTTGCCTTTATCTTTTTGGGCAGCAACAGCACTGCCAGTCTGTCTGGAAGGTTCAGACTCAAATGGAGCCTCTTCGATAGAATCCTCCATTATTTCCTCCATGATTGAGGAAGGGTTTTCAGTCGCAGTGGTGAGAGGGAGGTTTGGATTTGGCTCAGCCTGACTTCCGGCCTGATGAGCTCCGGTACTCTCCTGATTTCTAGCCTCTGGTTGTGGCTCTGTTGTGGACGTTTCTCTTCGGGGACTTGAGCCAGTGCCCTCCGGACCGGACAACCTGTCCCTGGGTGCCCTAATGGGTACTTCTGACCCAGTACTACTATCCTTGGCACCTGATATAGGGGTGCCCTTAGAAGCCTGCCCTTTGACCAGCCGGCCTTTTGTCCGATCAACTAACTTGTGAGGAGAGGTTTCAGCATCAGACCCCATGGCTAAAAATGGGGAGGGTTTTTTAAGGCTGGTAACTGTTAAAACTGGTTCAACGACGGGTTCCGACTCTTGAACCGAAGAACCGGAGATGATAGGGGAAAGATTGGTTTGAAACAACCTCTTCGGTTTGACACCCTTTGTGGAGGAAGAACCCTGGTCTGACTTTGTGGGTGAAGTTGCTGGTTTGTCGATGGGGGAAGTGGGTAAGCCTGCTGCAATGCGCCTTTCCTTTTCAACCTTTTGCGCTTTTTCTAATTCAGAGAGGTTGAGCCACCCACCTTTGATCAGAGCGTTCCTAGCCGTGAACATAAACAACCTGAGTAAAAATTTGTTTTTGAGAGAAAAAGCTTTGAAGATTTGCAGAGTGAAAACGAAAGTGATGGTGAAACAGTAGAAAGTATTTCAATTTATAGTAAATCTCAAAAATGAGTCTTGATTCCTAGGAGAATTCGAAAAGATTAGTAATGATTAAAAGACGGCGCTGATGTCACCCTCATTAATGAAGAGGTTGCTTTTCAAAGAAGGTGGGTGCGAAATTCAAGGTGAAAAAACAGTTGAAACAACCAACCAAAAAGTGACACGTGTCCCATGAACTCTGGCAAAAAACCGTTTGGATTCACGAAGTTTTTTCAGTCCGGATAAAGCCATAGCACAAGTCGAAAGACCTGTCAGGGTAAAACTGCCCCTGACATCGGACTATTTTTCAGGTTTTTGGCAAAGATATTTGAACAAACACCTAAAAAAGGGGCTCCTGATGAGTCCGAATGTTGCTACCTCTCCGGACGGGGACAGTTCGGACTAAGATCACCAAACCGGACAGGTAGTTCGAACAACTAGCCCATTGGACTGTTCGAACTATGACTAAAGTACTTAAAAACCTAAACACTTCTTGACTAAGCTGCTTGCTCTTCTACTAGAAGCTCATGGGTATTTGAACATGACCCGGGTCCATTAAACATGACCCAAAAGCCCATAAAGCCCAAATAAAAGGGTATAAATACCCAACCACCCGCATTAAATAGGGGTAATGAAAATTAAATACAACCAGGCTGCTTAATTCTCCCTCTACTCTCTACTCAAACATAAAACACCTACATACCTCTACAAACTCTAAAACAAATTACAAATTTACCCTCAGACGAAAATTAACCACACCATTTACCACTTGTAAATTATTTAAAAGAAAATAATGGGATTGAAAAGAGAGTCAAATTTTATGCAAAACACACCTACATACGAAATACTATAAACTTTTAATACAAAGTAATTCGCTTCAAAGGTCAATCGCCACATCTTCAAAGAAGGTACCTTGTCATTAAAGATGGTATTTGAACATAAAACAAATCTACAACATGGTAAGCTCGACCCTAACACAAAAAAACCATATAACACTTCCGAAAAGGTAACATATGGAACTTATGGATTGGTCGATATGAAATGATGACCTCTACCCCATCCATGAAATACTGAAAATTTAAAGATTTATTTGACTAAACAAAGTGGTTAAGTATTTTTTTTTAATTTTGTATAAATGTATGTAATTAATTGTATTGATCTATGGTTTACTATTTCCTATCCTAGTGACGTATAAGTATTTTAATGAGGCACTTATATAACCAACTCTTAATGAAATATATTTTATTCGTCTTATGTATTAATTTGATTCATATTTGTAATAATTCAGGCCTTATTAATGGTAGGAAAAGAAGAAGAAGACATAAGTATCTTCAAAATGGATGAAGAACTTATAAAAAAAAGTGGTCGACTCTCTCACAACCTTAAAATGTAAAGAGGAGGTCAACATATGGATCATTTATCATTAATAAAAAAAGGAAGGGTTAATATACACTCTCTTAGATAAAAAATAATCGACATCCGACTCACTCAAATAAAAAAAGAAGGTATGACATCTGACTCACTCAATAAAGAGAGATGATCAAATTGTATACATTTCCTATTATCTTACCGCTAAAGAGTGATCATGTTTTTCCAAAACTATGTGATTATATCGTCATATTGACACTCACCTTGTCCCGTAAGTATGTGATTATATCACCATCTTAACACTAAAAACAACCTTACATGAAGAAAAAATACGATTGTTTTTAACATAAAATACTGAATAAAACCTCATTAGAATTAAAAAGAGCCATAACTCTATAAAAATAAAATTTCCCCAATCATTTGTGAAATTTTATTCTAAAACAGGTTACAAGTACAAAAAAACATCGATACCCCAACCTCCCGTGGACTTTAGCTCAAAGCAAAAAAATGATAATACAAGTAGAAGTTCAATAACAGGATTGACCATTTCCTCAATTTTTCTTTTCTCTCCTTCAGATAACCTATTTTCGGAGAATGATTATAAGTTTTAAGTAAGAGCTCAACCATTCTTTTTGAGTGAGATTCAAATTGGATGACCCTAGAAGAGTGGGAGACAAGTTGACAAACTTGTACGGAGGAGGTTCAACATATGTTTTCCTTGTCATACAATTTATTTTCCTTAGGGAAGTCCAGTTTGACCCTCTCTAAGTGTTCGACCTTGAAGACAGACGACCATAATGGTCCCACAAGAAAATTATGGTATATATTTTAAATGTAAAACACTATGTCAGCCAGACTCTTAACCCATTAGACTAAAATTGCCTTCACTTACTGATCTGGCACGACTTTGACCGTCTCTTTCTTAGATGACTATTCAGCAAGCACTATTTTATTCAAATTCCTTATTTTAACTAAAAAGTGTTATAAATATTCTTAGATGAATCTCTTTCATGCCAACTTCTACTAACCATCTATCTTGGCTAACAATGTATCATATTTTTTCTTCTATTATTTGACCTCATATTCATTATCTGTCTTAAATATATCATATAGCTTATTTCGGTAAGCCAATCAAGCCTCATAATTATTTCAAGACTCGATATAAAAGGTATTTTCCCTCCCAAGTTCTTTGTCTACCTCCTCGGCGTACTTGATTAGTCTGCTGGAAGATCAACTTAGGGTTGAAAAGTATGGTAGGAATAGTTCATGATCTTCGACCATTCATTAAACTGTGTTGAACATCTTATACATTATCTTATAAAATAAAAGATATAAGTACTCTACCAGATAAAATAATAAGTATATAGATAAATAAATATAACCTCAAGTCCAAGAGAGATCTGGCAAGCGCACACATCAGTTTGTTTTTTAAGGATAATAGGTAGTATTTTAGAAGATCAGGAAAATCGAGCCATCAATTTTCCTTATCCCACACCTTCATATTAGCTGTCTTAGTTCCTATTTGCTTTTTTGGATTTCGTTGTACCCTGGCTGGCGGTTGAATCAGTTTGGGGTTCCTTCAAGGCATTTGAGATCTCAACATGGATCGACCCACCAATACCAACCGAGCCTTCTAATCCTAACACCATATCAGTTTGGTACGCCTCAAACCGTATTAATTTAAGCCTAATCTTTATGGTATGAGGTAAGAATTTGACTATATAATATTAACAACAACCTTGTGGTGATTCAGGATGTTGATGTAATATAAGAGAAATTGAGCATTTTTCGATTTAAGTTCAAACCAATACCAATTGTCCATGGTGAATGAGACCCTCTCTAAACCAAATGTTGATACAATATAAGGGAATTTAAATTTCATTAAGAAGTTCAAAACCAATATTAACTATTCTATGATGAAAGATAATATCTATTATGGTTCCCACTAGAGTCTTTTAAGCGTTAGGTGTAGCTTGACTCAAGTATATATATAAGGAACACTAAAATCTTGTAATAAAAAAGAAGATAACCCCATCATTCCCTAACCAAATACATCATTATAGAATACAACCTCGATAACAAAATGTTGAGGCTAACGTCTCCCTAAACACAAGAAATATACTTTCATGATCAAATATATTTGAGCAATAAACTTGCTAGAAATGGATGGTTGATGTATTGATATATATATATATATATATATATATATATATGATAATTTACTGGTTGACAAAGATGACACGGTCGTGATTTATGAATTTAGTTTCTTGAGTCTTGGCAGGATGAAAGCCTTCGACCTCATGGTTTAAAGCTTAGGTTGCTACAATATGCGGGTCAGAAAATCCAAAGCTTCATTCTATTAAGAATGAAGGTCTAGCATTTGGTTTAATAGATTGATTCATGTAGAAGAACTAACAGTTACTTGGTGTGATAATTTGAAGTGTTTTGTACGAGGATCCCAAATAGAGTTAAGCTACACTGATAAATCTTAATGAGTGTGGGACTTATCTTGGACATATGGCTTTAGAGGGCCAATTTAACTCAAAAAATCTTATCAAATATGTTTATTTTTTTCCTCCAAAATTTATAGACTCAACACCCTTATAATTAAAAAATAGATAATTAATCAAATTTTCTTCCCTATCCGATCTTTTCTCGATAATGTTATGTTTAATTAATATTACAACTAATAAAATCAATTTTACCCATTATAATAGAAATAAAAGGATACAAGGTTACCTCATAAGGAAGAGAGCCTCAAATGAAATATTTTCTCAAAGAAAAAATAGAAAGAAGATTATCATTCAGGAGACTCAATCAGTTTTACAGTACTCAACTAACAAATTAGGATGTTTGGAATTACTGACTTGACAGCTGGGTGGAACTGTTAGGTAATTTTATTGAATTCAAAAACATATTTTGCAGGAGTGAACGACAATCACCGAACTAAATCTCTTTACCAAAGTTTGAGCATTTGGGAGAAAGTCATATATTTTAGTAATATTTATAAGGTAAATACTCATACTTTGTATTTTCGTTTACTAAACTAACCATTGGACTATGATATATAAATACATAGAATTGTAGTCTAACGATCTATAAATGTGTGAATGCCATAAAAACGAATACTAATAAAGCTTGAATAAAAAAAAATACATTAATATATGTGGAAAATGAGAAGTACAATATGAGTCTGACTTATTAAATAAGCATGTAGAATTTACATCGGTCAGAACAAAAACTGCCATATGTCATTAGAGAACAAACTTGGAAACAGTGTAATCGGGACCAAAAAAAATAGAGCGCAACTAGCAGAACTCTAGAGGTTAATAGGTAATGGGTGACCGACCCCGTGGATGTAAGATATTAGACCTCAACCAACCAAACCTCAAAAATAGGAATGGTGGAATAGATGGACGAACCTTAGGCTTCATCTAAAGAACATGATATCTAAATATAAAGGTTTCAATATTGATTTTCCTTATATTATATCGAAAGGTCTAATAATTTAGACTTCGTGAGTACTAGAACTAAGAGAGCCTGATTTTTTACGTCGCTTCACCCAAGTTTTTTTATGCTTGGACTAGTATAACTCTAGAACAAGATTATTTTCGCAATCTCAACCAACTCTTACTTTGCTAACATATAATAATATCCAACTATTTTTTTTATCACTCCGCAAAATACATTTTTTTTTATCAAAGGAGATTTTTGCTGCCGATGATTTTAGTGAGGCAAAATGGAGATATTATTTTTATTATAATACTAATATTCCAACAGACGAGAATACTATATCTAATTATTAATAGGTCAATGTTATAGTCTTCCCTAATTTCACTTAGGGAAGCTAGGAGGATTAATGATTATGAGATCATTAGTTATGTTATTTTCTAAAATTTTGAACCTTGTTTTAATTCTATACAGAATATTGTTTAAAACGAACCGACTCTATAAATATATACATATTTATGAACCACATACAAAAGTAAACTCGTGTATATATCATCCCAAATTTGACCCATATTTGAAGAATATATTATTCATTTCTAGATTTATTTTTCATTATTGTGATATTATTCTCTTTTTATGAAATCAGGCCGGCTTGCTAGTCTGAACTGAACATAGGAATCCAAACCTCATCAAATCATATTTAGATTTAGAAATATTATACATAATATAACATACTAAATAAAAAAAAGTATATAAAAACTTTTATGTTTTCAATAAATTAGAAACATCACACAACATAATAATAATTAAAAACTATAAGAATTATAATCATTATATAAACATATACAATTGATAAGGACGTAAGTTTCATACGCTCAAGACTATCTAAATATACTAGTTCTAATTACAACTTTAAATTAGAATTTAAAATTATAAGAATAAATCCACAAACCTCATGCTATAACATCGAAAGACTTGACCCAAAAACTTAAAAATATTTTGACCAAAGTCTATACCTATAAATATAGAAATATCCTCATCCATATAACCATTTGATTCTTTTATAATCATATTCTCTTATATTTATCTAAGTTTCTCTCCATATGCAATTGAATTCAAAATATCACATTTCATAACAACATTATTATTTTCTCTTTAACAACCATAAAACCTTCCTATTTATTTTCCAACATATTTAAGTCTCCCACACCATTGTGCAAGCTTTGGCTAACCCCTAAGGTCTCAGCCAACCAGAACAAGTTATTTCTCGGGGGTTCATTTGCACTATAATCCCAAACCTACTTCAAATACCATCTAAATACATTTCCACCTCACTAAAGTGTTGAATTTTGTGAGAACCGGTTGGTATATTGATAATATATATTTAAAAAAAATATAGAAAAAAATGATAATTTAAAATTTGTTAGGGAAATCCGATCACTTAATAAACCTGGAAACACAACCACATTTGTTTCTGAGTGCGCCTGTTGCGCCTACTACTCCAGTTAGTCCTACTGTGGACATCCAAATACAACTGAATAATTTGAAAGAAGAACAAGCTGTCATGGTCAGAAGGTCATGCTGACCGCCTCACAATATGCTTGAAATCTATGGAAAATGAGCATTACACAATTTTACCAACATAAATAAGCTTTATTTATGCACTAAGGTTGAAGCACGTAAGGGGAATTAATACTAAAGGTCCTCCACTAGAAAAGAGAGGCGTTGTCGCCTTTATCTTCTCCTACATTATAAGAAAAAATAAGTAAGATTCCAACTTCAAAACATAAGAACGGGAGGAAAATGATAGATATGCCCTTGAGCATCTCCCATTCAGTATGACAGAATGAAAATTTAGGGTATCAATCCATACCCATATTACATCGAAATTTAATAAGAATGACCAACAAACTACTCCAACGCCTCAAGCGGCTAACCAAAACTTTCTTCAAGCCCATCCAGGTTAGCAAGGGGCTCAGTACAACTTCATACAAGTACTTCCACCAACACAACCTACTCAAGAAAATTTCTCTCATATTCGACTAGTTCACTAAAAATGTACCAAAGTTTTCCACCAGTTCAACCATCAACATACTTAAATTAGTAAAAATTCCCCCTACCTTATATGAATCAACATAACCCTTCAGGGGTCCCTACCAATTCACAACCCAACCTTTACCATATTTCATCAACAATTCCGTTACCTAACACTAAGTAAAAAAAACTTCATGCCTTCGACTATGTAATAGACTGTGATACAAATGCATTAACCAATATACCTTCACTTCAATAAAGTGAACCAGAGAAATAAATACATATTTAAATGGTGAAAGTATAATCAGATATTATATGGACACATGTCATCAAAATTTGAAAATCACAACATGGACAAGTATAATGAAAATTGAGATCATGAATACCATATATATCAGCTTAAAAAAATACTACAATCTAATAAGGAGATACCAAAGTTATATGCGTGGAATTCTCCATAACCTTCAAAGAGAGTGCTTTGATGTTGTTCAACCACTCTCCTCATGGATATATTATAAGTTTCAAGATGTTGCATACCGTCTTTAGGAATAAATTTATTGGTTTCAAAGTCATCAAGAGAGATGATGACTATATAATTAATGGTAAAAAAAGTACGAAAAAGAATTTGAAGGAGTACACAAAATGATTCATGGAGACAAAGAATGGGCTGCAAGATTGTCATGATTTGGTAGTAGTTCATGCTTCCAGACAAGAGATTTTGTCGACATTTTGGACATAATATATTATGAAGAATAAAAATTTCACCTCTGGAGAATACTGGCTCAAGTAAATCTCCAAATAAAAATAAAGTATAGTATGAGAGAAATGATGAAGTGAGATAATAAAATATCAAATTCTTACCCCCAATATCATCATTTGGAAGAAAAAACTAGTGAAACACTGTCAGTTGCACATGTTAAATTCAATCACAAAGCTTTGAATTCCAAGCATAATAACATTGAATCTCGGCATGATCGAGATACACAATCAAGGTCAAAACTCAAAAGGGAAGCTATCAATAGCTAAAATAGTAACCGAATGCATAAATATTTCAACAAATGACGTTATAAAGAGTTAACTGATAATATGAGGGTCATATATAAAAATACCAAATATGTGATAGAGTTTCGGCCACCAGAGAAGATGTACTCTGTAATATGGCTTTCTCAGATTAGATACGAATATGCTCAAAACACTTACATCATAGGAAAAACAGGTCTCATACAAATCATAACATACATAATACTACAAATATCTGAAATTTTAGTTGGTGCTTAAGTGTCACTGGATTTGAATTGGGTACCAATGAGAGTTCTAGCCGCTTTGGAATCAGACGGAGAGAATTTCATGCGGATCTTATGTATATTTCCTGATATCAACACCAAGTATCCTCCTAGTCTATCCCATTTCCTTCCTCTACAACTCTCATTTCAGTTGAGTCTTCAACATTTGAATCTATTTCCTATCTCTTTAAACTATTAGTATATCATCCATATATAACAATAATAAGACTTATCTCTCCATGTTTGTTTCCAGATTCCAATAGACACGGTTTTTATAACAACTATAACATATTTGATTGATCTCATAAAAGAATCAAATCTTATATTCCAAACCCTCGACGTCTATTTCAACCAATATAAAGGTCTCTTCAATAAACACACATCATATTCTTTCTCTTCTTCAAACCTTTTTAGTTGACACATGTAGATTGTCTATTCTAGTTCTCCATGCATAAAGGTAATAGTAACATATCTATTTGATTTAAATTAAGATCCCATTTAGAAAAAATAACTGTATAATCCTTATTAAGGTTTTTTTTACAACCAACAAAAATATCTTATTCAGATCAACACCCTCTTTTTCGTAAATCCCTTATACACCAGCCTAGCCTTGTATTTAGATAACTCAACACCAGGAATACCTGGAATCTTTTTGAATATCCATTTACTCCCAACAGGCTTAGGAACCTTTGGCTCATTTCATTTGTATGAATCATACACCTAAACTTTTCCAGAAAGGTTCATTTCATTCTCTTAGTAAGCTTGTTCTATTTGGGAGTCCCACTCACGTGTTGGTGTCTAGAAATGCCAAGCTTTGCATAATAGTTAGTGAGCTTCATGTTCACGTATTACAAGCCATTATGAGTCTAAAGCTTCTTCAACATTTTCCTGGTTTGATTATATATCAATGTCTTTTAGTTCAAAAAGGAAGCAAAAGCTTTATATTTGGACATGAAAAGTATAACCCGTACTTTCCATGAATAATCATCTATCAGAGACATAAAGTATATAAGACTACCTATTATAGGTTCACATGCCAGAACCCAAAGGTATAAATGAACCTAATCAAATACTCTATTGGTTATCTGGCTGTTGGGCAAAAACTTCACCCCCAGCTTCTGAACCGCGGCACCATCTAACGAACCTTATTTACTTAGTTCACCAAGTCCATTCTCACTTAAATGCCCCATCATTATGATGTCATAACCAAGTAGAATCCTTCATCATAATAGACACACCCCCTACCATTACAGAGCCCTCAAGAAATAACACATAATTATTCTTATAGGCTTTCATAACCACAATGGAGCCTTGCAAGACCTTAAGTCTATCATATTCACCCATATAGGTAAATCCTTCATCATCTAACATTTTAATAAAAATAAAGTTACGTTTAACTTCGAGTACATACCTTACATGTTCAATCACTTTATCATTTCCTATTGATAATTTGACCCAAACATTCCCAGTCCTTTTGACATCACATGATTTGTCATTACCGAGAGGATGACCCTTCCATCATCAAGCATTCTTAGGTTTTTAAACCAATTCTTGTTGGAAGCCATGTGGAATGACATACCTGTATATAGCATCAATTTATTTTAGTACATGCAAGAACAATAAATTAACCATCGAGATACTCACATCTATTAGACATCATTCCAACATCTTTAGCTTTGATCTTCTCATAGTTGTTGACATTTCCATTCTCTTCATAGTTCTTACTAATATATACGTTATTCTTGAATACCAACATATCACTTTAGAACTAGTCACAAACCATTTGGACTTATAAAGAGAGTCTTCTCTTCTCTTACTTGAATCTTTCTTTCATGTCCTCCCCATCCCTTTACACCCACTTCATACCTTCCAGACTCACCACACAATAATATCTTTTGCATATCTTGGAGTTCAAGGCATTTTCACTTCAGTCATCATAAGAGAGTCTTTTTCGTAGAGCATGATGTTCATAAAATGTTCGTATTCCTTAAATAAAGAGCTTAAGAGGATGATTGTTTGGTCCTATTCCTCCATGTTTATACCAACTGAATTCAAATAGAATGATATTTTTATCCTCTTCCTCTATTTTTACATCAATTATGTTCAAATCATGTATGATTCTATTTAAATCGTCTAGGTGCCTTTAAATCTCCATGATACTATCCATAAAAACCTTATAAAGGTGTTTCGTAAGATACAATCTGTTTCCAAATACTTTTTCATGTAAATTGTCTCAAACCGATTACATATCTCCAACTTCGTAAAATTTTCGGATACCTCACACAACACTCTATCTCCCAAGCTCAGCATTACTTTTTTATTCAAACTACCAACTTTTTTCCTAATTATAAGATAAAAGATTAGAATATTTAAAGCTAACAGAAAACAAAAAAACACATGAAGTAAGAGTTGGAAGATCCATTTTTATGGTTGTTGATATTTTGTTTTTGGTATTTTCCTTGACCTATATTCACATGAAATCATTACACTTTATTAGGAAATCCGATAAATTTATTTAAAATAAAACCTATAATTTACCAGCAAAATCATCTGCCTAAAGTGTTTACCTATGTCATTGATCTAGAAAAATAACTTTGATTCATCAGTTCCACGAATATCATAAGATATATTTTGAAAGTTTTTTGTGTTTAAAAATTAGAACCTTTCACATTTAGTGAACTAGAAATGGCTTCATCCATCAAAAAGATGATCTTTACAAAATACGATAACATACATATTAAAATAGTTACATATTTAAAAAAGGGTATCGCTGTCATAACTAAAACTATACATGTAAACCTCCTCATTAATTTTTAACAATTTTACTAGCAATACCTTCTTGAGTTTCTTTGAGACTAAAGAGATGCAATGAGCGTTATTCAATTTGATAAATATATCTAAATCACCCCATTTTGAGTTGTGATTCGCTCAAATGATCTAAAAGGCTGGATATCTGGACCTGTTTAAGATAAATATGCCAATTTTAACATTTAAGAAGAATTCTTAGTTAAATGTATACCACTTATTTTCCTCAAGATTATTCTATAAAATTCTATATCATATTGTTTTAGAAATTGTTGAGAAATTTATCGTCCGAAGAGAAATACTTATTGTAATAGAAATAATAAAATAAAATAAAACGTAAAAGTAAATCAAAACACACAAGATATTATTTATCGTAGTTTGGATTGTGTAAATAATCATACATCTACAGACAATATACACTCTTTATTATTAAACAAAAAGGTTATATAAAAACTCTCCAAACACAAAGAGCTTAAGCACTGTATGTTACAAAACTCTCATAGTTTACAAAGATAACATTTTTACAAAACTCTCTATTTAGTGTTTATATCTCACTTCATTTCTCTCTTTAAAAGACCGTAATTTTCTCTCACTACTAAGGATGCAAACTCATCTCACAAGTCAATCAACGCTCACATCACATCGCGAACCCTAGCTTTGTGTTTCCGATTCTATTATAGACTAAGGGAAAACCCTAATTCTCCAACAAACACTTAACATTAAATCCCATTAATTAACGATAATAATAATGCCCTTTCATAAAATATGAAACCTCATAAATATGAAACACAGATTAATAGAAACCTAATTAAATAGAGGTTCTAATTAATAGGAAATATAATTAATATGATACCTAATGAAGTAGGAACCCAGTTAAATATGAAAATCCAACAACAAAAGAATTCCAGTTTAATTAAGAACTTAAATCCAACAACATGCAGCATCAACCCATGTAATATTCTACATAAAAATTCAGATCAAGGTATCAATAACATGTCTTCAAATAGGATCATCAACAACATGCATTCGGCTCATGCTCTACATATTTAATTAAAGACTTTGGTGTAATGGAACCAATCAATATGTGTTCGGCCAAACTCGCGTTTAGATTCTAACAAACATCTTTGCACCTAAGTCACGACTCCATATCCGTCTTGAGAGAATCCAACAGTTCATGCCAATACATGCCTTTGAGGTAAAATCATAACATCTCTTTGAGGCATACATTTCCTGATATATTGCAGATGACCGTAAACTAACCATAGCCATAACATCAACGTTAGAGACTCATGAATTTATTCAAATTATTTCTAAAATCAATGTTATTATCTAAATTATTTCCCATAAAGTCTGCATCCTTACAAAATATAGCAGTTCTCATATAAAAAATTAAACACTTACTGGGAGAATAAAATTTGTAACCCAGTGAGTGGTCTAGATAACCTATAAAATGATAACTAACAAGTTTGTATCCAAGCTTCTATTCACTTGGTTTGTAAAGTTTTCTTCAGTTGGACATGCATATACAGAAAAAAATTTAGAGGTGGGCTTTCTCCCTCTTAAATACTCATGTGTTTCTTTGGCTGATGTTGTAATAAGTACCATGTTAAGAATTTAAACTACACACTTAAGACCTTCCCTCTATAGTGAGATGGATAGTAATGTATGAGCAATCATACTCTTAACTATTTCCTATAATGTGCATTTTTTATTCAGATACAACATCCATAGTGGCCGAAGCTGATATGGTGTATTGATGAACAATAACACACTACTTTAAGAAGATAGAAAATGGGATATGAAGTTGTTCACCGAAACCATCATACATTCCACAGTACTCACCATCACAATCGGATCTAGCAACTTTAATCCTCTTACCAAGATGTAACTTAACTTTGTTCTTAAAGTATTTGAACATTTCAATGACTTCAATATTCACATTAAAAATATATGTAACCTGATTTTGAAAATTATTTTATGAATGAAATGGAGTATCTACTGCCATAATATGAAACTGTAAGGGGCAGGGTCGCATAAGTCTTTATGAATTAATTCTAAGAAGTATTTAGTACAAGAGGTTTCAAATTGTCTTTATTTGTTATATTTCTCTTTGATACATTCGACACATGTCTTAACAACAATGTAATCAAGAGGACCTAAAAGTTTGTTAGCAACAAGTTTTTCAATACCTTTCTTTGAGAAATGGTCTAAATGCATGTACTATAAAGATGTTGAATTTTTAGAAACAGTTTTGTACAATAAATTTATGACTATTTGATAATTAAAAATATTATTGAATCTATATAAATTATCAAAATATCCAAGTGCACATTTACTAACCAATATATTATCAAATAAAAGTTAAACTTTTCTATTAAAAAAAATATATCCAACTTTGTCTAATAAAAAAAATCAAATTAAGTTTTTCCTAAAGGAAAGTAGAAATGAAAAATTATTCAAATACAATAGATGTCCAGAATTATATAATAAAATTGGAAATTACAAATAACCTTTATAGGTTACGCGGTCCCTTGACAGTAAAAATAGAAACCTACCCAACAACATGACTCGGAACTGATGTATCAACCCAACCATATGTCCTTTAAGACTAAAACTAAATTTTATTTTGAACTTACAACTAAAAATAATTTACCTTTTTTGGTCATCCAAATCTTCCACTTATTCCAACCTCTCTTGCAATGAAAATATGCATTAACTTTTCTCTTGTCCTTCACTTATTTAGGGCAGTCATTTTATGTCCATAATCTGAAGATAATCCGTGAAGCTGAAACTTGAGGATTTTTTTATATTTGTTCTTGGAACCATTTTTTGTTGTGCACAATGTTTCATTTTTTGCTCCCATGCGAATGATTTTTCTAATCATGTACAAGGTTAAGACAATAATGTTTTCATGTCTCATTTTGTATAAAGGAAATCATAAGTTATCTCTAGGGCCTTTCCAAGGTATGATGGACATTTCCAACCTTTTTGTATTTTATTATGAAAAATATATTGACCCATGTCCTTAATTTTGACCCGAGGAGACTTAGGAAACTCTTCTCAAGAAGTGTAATCATGTCCTTAACATTTTCAATATAAGTTTTTTGGAAATTTAAAAAGACCCACGGGAGTCCCGTATGCAGTAAATAACAACTTAGACAGTTGGAATGCTCCCGAGAGTGTTCTTATATGTAAGAAGTAAAATGTTTCTCATTCCTAAACCAATGGCATGCATTATTAACTCCTAGCATAAACACGACTAAACACTTCCACTCGTTAAATCTACCCCTTGATAGTAGAGGAACCTGAATAAATGTTTTTAGTTGAGTGTAATTGGTTTAACAATTAATAAAACATTAAATTAATGAAATAGTTTACTAAATAAATTTTACACTCTGAATTTTATCAAACGTTAAGTTTTAAATTCCATTCATATACACTGACTCGTTATAATCCGTAAAGAAGATGGTAGACACCAATACACTATATATTATTTATAGACATCATCTTTTCAAAGAATGCAGTCTTGGTTCACGACAATATTTTAAAATAATCAATCTTCTTCTAGGATCGTACTTGGTTATTTCATTTCATGTTTAACAACCATTCAACACTAAAAACAACTGTGCATGAGTATGATACGTATGAACGCAGCCACCACATCATGCAGTCAGTTTCTCATCATTGAGTTAAATGTGAGATAGTCTATATAAAGTTCGAAATAACACTCACAACATCTAATCCTTAGATATGAAACCCCAAACCTCTTTCTTGTATGACTCACCCAAACAGTGGTCATGCGGGAGGTATGACAACTCCGCCTATATAATTTTTAGGAATGATCATATGATGTGTTCACTTTGTCAATCACACTAAGGTAACTGAAGTGTTTATCTAATTGAATAAACCATTTACATTGCATTCATTACGTCATTGACATCTGAAAAACTATCTTTACCCTTGTCAAAAGTTCAGATATCCAAAGGGATGTGAATATCATTCAAAACTAAAACCTGCAAAATAAATTAATCTTAGATATGCAGGATGTCATCCATACATCCCAGAGTCCAAATGTTCAATAACAATAGGTAATCACTTCTTCATTCCGAAAACCATATATTGTGTGCATTGGATGCTTTACTAGTACTCATATAAATGAACTAGATACTTATACACCTTTAAACGCCTTGCATTTTAAACATACATGACAACATATCTAAATATACTAGCATATATGTACAAGCTTAAACAAAATTAACATGCAAACAAAATTCAATTACTAAAACAATTTAAACTCAATTAAATTAAATTACTGAAAACACGAAATATTATTTTTGGCAAGAAACTCACGTGCAAATAAATATAAAAGGAGTATATATATGGTTAGAGAAAAAATTGACTATAAAAAAAATCGTACCATAATTTTCTAAAATTTACATTTATATTTATTTTTAGAATTTGAAGTATTCTAAATTAAACAAAAACTCTGCAAATTATTGAATGCTTTATTAAAAATTAGTTATTTTTGTTTTATAACAATCGATTAATTTACAGTCCGGAGTTATTACGCATGCATGAAATCATAATTTTAATATATTGTCAAAAACTGGAATCATAATTTTCATGTGTTGTCAGAACCTAATAGTGAAAAACTAAACTAATAGATAATCATAAGGTTGATATAATAAATGGGTGAGTTAATGTTTAAGATCCATACAAAAACTACTACAGTTTGGTATCCAATAATTTGAACTTACTTTTTACACAAAATCATTATGTGTTCTAAAAAATATATATATTTAGAAATTGTTTTAAAATAATTTTTTATATAAAAAATTATTTTATAACATATTTTTATTTAAAAAATTATTTTATAATGTCTTGGATCTATCGCTCGTCCCACATCTATCATATAAAAATATATTTTAAGTTATCCTCACATCGATGAGATGAAATGACACTTAGACACGATTATCTCACATCCAATAATACTAAATATAAGTATGAAACATATATGAGAGACAAATTTTTAAAAAAATACAACATGATAAAACTTATCCAAAAAACAATTCTCCAAACAATTCGCACATTTCAATTTAAATACTAAGTTCAAGCACAAATACTAAAATTCAACTTATATACAAGTTAAATAAAAAAAATCACGTAAAAATGACGTTAAATATATTATTTTATTTAATTTTAATTTGTTAAATTATTTTTATGTGAAAATCTAAAAACCAAATATAATATTTTAATAAGCTTCAACAAATAAAATAAAATAATATAACCAAAAAATATAACAAAAATATGAAAAAACTTCGAAGATTAACTCTTCTTTCTCTAGCCATAAATATTTTACCAAAAAACAAAAAATATGTTACGGGAAACAACAAAATGAACATTTTGAAATGTGTATATTAAACGACATTTGTAATATATAAAAAACACTAGTAGAAATTCTTGACAAACGAGAAAAAAAATAAGGTTCTAAAATTTACTGTATCTATTTACGTTAAATATCTGTTGTATTTATATAGGTTTTATGCTTAGAATTATTGTTAACGGTGTAATATTTAAATATTTTTGTAGTTGCATTTTACAATGTTTTATGACCGGAAAAAAATTAGTTGTACATTTTGTATTTATAAATATATGTACGGTAAAATCTATAAAATAATACATTTGAGACCATCAAAATTTATTAATTAAAAGAGTTATTAATTAATCGATAAATTAATAATTAATAATTTATATATTAATTATATTTTATTAATTTACAGTAAAATATTTAGTTTACAAACACCTTTCAAGCTTTCACTTAATACATGAATGGTCCAATTTAAAAGAAACCTATGGACCATGCATGTATATCAAATGAAGGACCCAATTTGAAAGAAACCTAAAGACCCAATTTGAAAAAAATCTTCAATCTTCCACCTTATTATACTTCTTGTGTTCAATGTATCAACTTGCACCTTATTATACTTCTTGTGTTCAATGTATCAACTTGATGGACATTAAAAATAGTTTCTATATAAATAGAAGATAAAAATAGGTTAACACAAACAAATCATACACACACTTTCCATTTTAAAAAAAGAAATTGATTTCAACAAAAAAACAAAAAACAATTAAGTCATTTTCAAAAAACCTTTAAAAATCATTCATATAATATTTTATATATAAATAACTTCCTATTTTAAAAAGGAAATTGATTTAAAAAAAAAAAACAAAAAACAATTGAATCATTTTCAAAAAACGTTTCAAAAAACCTTTAAAAATCATTCATATAATATTTTATATATAAATAACTTCCTATTTTAAAAAGGATGATTTCAACAAAAAACAATTGAGTCATTTTCAAAAAACCTTCATAATTCAAGTAATTTATTAATTTATATTTTATATGAGGTTTAAAAACATTATCAAAAATGAGTTATTTATAATTTTAGCGTATTAATTTATATTTTATATGAGGTTTAAAAACATTACCAAAAATAAATTATTTATAATTTTAGCGAATTATTAATTTAGCATAGCTCCGAATTGAAACCATATTATCTTAGAAGATTATAAAGTAATTTATTAATTTATATTTTATATGAGGTTTAAAAACATTATAAAAAATGAATTATCTTATAATTTTAAGGAATTATTAATTTAGCATTTTAGCTCCGAATTGAAACAATATTATATTATTTGAAACCATATTGAAACCATATTATATCCATATTATATTATTTGAAACCATATTGAAACCATATTATATTATGGTAATTTATCGAGTTTCTACCGTATATATAATTATTATATAATTGAGCTCATGTCTCTTTGATTTGTTCCCAAAAACTACCCCTAAAATAAATACAAAAATTAATGACAGTTTCTTATACTTAGAGTTGAATTTTGAATCTCGCGATAGATAATAATCTACTATTAAGTAGTGATCTAGTATTCTAAGTTCTAATACCCCGTGTTAATTTTACGAAATTAAACAACAAATTAAACTTTACTTATTCGAGCTCGTTACATCAAAACTTAAGAACATTATATTTATTATTTATCAACATTAAGAACACTTGTAAACGATTCCATTCAGTTGATGTCGATGGCTTTAACTTGAGGCTTCTTGGTTTCTTCCTTAGGCACCGTAACTGTCAGCACTCCGTTCTCTAAAGTGGCGTTCACCTGCTCAGCCTTTGCATCATCCGGCAGCCTGAACCTACGGAGGAACTGACCGCTGCTCCTCTCCACGCGGTGCCACGTGTCTCCTTTGTCCTCCTTCTCCTTACTCCTCTCCCCGCTGATCATCAAAACGTTGCCGTCTTCCACCTCCACTTTGACCTCCTCCTTCTTGACCCCGGGTAGATCCGCCTTGAACACGTGGGCCTCCGGCGTCTCCCTCCAGTCGATGCGAGGGTTGGCGAAGGCCGCCGTTTCGGTGGAGCGTGGGACCATGGCGGAGAAGTCTGGGAAAGGGTCCCACAAGCCGAGAGAGAATGGGTCGAAGACGTTTGTTCGACGGTTTCCGAAGAAGTTGCTAGGGATCAACGACGACATAGTTGGTTTGCTTTCGAAGAGTGAGTTTGGTTTGTATTCGTTTCTCGCGAAGATGCTGTGATATGTGTGTTTTCTTTACAGAGGAGATGTTAATTGGAGTTATTTATAGAGGAAGAAGGTGGTGTACGTGTCCATATCTGTGTGTTTTCTATAATGCTCTACAATCTTCAGGAGGATTCCAGAACAACGGACGGAGTCTAGTGTTTTCTCATACACTCAAAAGTAACTACTGCTTATATCTCTCACTAAACGTTTTTTATTCAAAATGAAAGTGAGACATGAGCAATTAAAAGTTGGATATTTTACAACTAACTCAAATGTTCAATCACGAAAAGTTTAACCATCATACAATTTATCCTAAAAATCTCATTTAAAAAACTTATTTCTTTTTCAGCTAATATCTAAATTTTCTTTTAGTTTAATTTAATTCACAAAATATGCCACTTGATTCTATTAAAAACATCCTTTTAAACACATGATAAAAAAAACTTAAATCTAAACTAAACATAAAATTTTGTTATCCTATAAAAACAAAAGCAATTTTCTTTTCGTAAATTAAAATCAATTTTTTAATAGGAAAAAATACCTATAAATACTTCTTCAAATATACAATATCAAAGTGGTACTCATTTTTAGACTTGTTTAATAATATACCTTGAATAATAATTTGGACAAAAATAACCTCTAGGGTATAAAAGGAGGCAATTTGGTTACAATCCACTTTTTTTTTTATCTCATAAGCCTCATTTTTGGGTTCAAATTCCCTCCATTTTCACTTTTCTAATTTTGAGGAGAGAAACACGAAACCCGAGAGTGAACAAAAAAAAAACCACCTTCAACACAACCGTGAACTAACCTTTCAGGCGACGATATCACTTTTCGACTCCGATCAAAGGTTAGAAGAGAACGTTGCAGGCGACGATATCACATTCCGATTTACTTTCGGACGACGTTTTACTGTTAGAGGTAAGTTTCCTTGTCCCTGTGGTTTTTTTCTGGCCGGACGAGACATTGTAACGTCCTAGACAACTGTTTCGAGTGTTATTTTGGTTTCAAAATCTTGTAATGGACAATAGACAGTTCTCCGATGACGTTTTTTCTTAATTTCGGCAGTTCCATATAGATCTGTTTGTATGTTGTTGAGATATCGTTTTTTTTAAATTTCGTGTCTTAGTTAAGGGTTGAAAATGTTTGCGTGAGACTGTACGTGTTATGTTAGTGTCGATGTTGATATCGGAGAATGCCGATGGAGCAGACAGTGGTTAGTCGATTGTTTTACATGAATCACAACCTCGCCGTGAAATTTTAGCGCTTATCTAGAAATGTCTGTATTTCAGTAAGTATTGGCATCATATGCATGCAATGTTGTACTTATCTAGCAATGTATGCAATCTATGTTGCAATGTCTAGCAATATCAGTATTATGTCTACAGTTACATGCAACATGTCTAAAAATGTCTGCACTGAATCTGCAATATGTATAGCAATGTGTATAAAGTTAGTTGATGTTGTTGTTTGGTGAGTGAAACCCGTGGAGTGTTTGGTTGGTAATGTCTAGGATTGTAGAAAGTTTTTTCTCTTATGTTGGGGTGATTGCGATATAGGTTACTACTGCGATATAAAGATTATGATTAACTTGATATATGTATGATATCATTTTTGTTTTTGAAATTTCATCTGTTTGAGGTTGATATAGTTAAGAGTTCAAAATGTTTGTGTGAGAATGTAGGTGTTATGCTGGTGTACGCGTTGACATCGGAATAGACCGACGGAGCAGAACTACGTTCATTGATCGTTTGACATGAATCCCAACCTGGCCATAATTTGTTGACTTATCTAGCAATGTGTCCATTTCATGAAGTTTTAGCATAATGTGTCTAACAAAGCATGCAATGTTGTTCATATCTAGTAGTGTCTGCAAAAATTGTGGCAATGTCTAGCAATGTTCAGAATATATGTACACTAACATGCAATACGTCTAGCAATGTCTGCATATATGTCTAGTAATGTTTGCAATGTGTCTAACAATGTTTGCAATACATCTAAAAATGTCTGCATATATGTCTAGCAATGTTTGTAATGTGTCTAGCAATGTCTGCAATACGTCTCCAACTGTCTTAAATATGTCTAGCAATGTCTGCAATATGTCTAGCAATGTGTAGCAATGTCTTTTCATATATCTAGTAATGTGTGTAAGTTAGTTGTTTCTTTAGTTTTTTTAGTGAAACCCAATGACTACTTGGTTTGAAATGTCTAGAAATGTGGCAAGTTTTTTCTGTTTTGTTTGGGTGATTGGGATGTAGGTTATGACTGCAATATAAGGAATATTATTAAAGTGACTAGAAATTGCGATATGTGCAGGCAAACATGACTGCGACGGGGGTATTCTACAGGTCGGGCTTAGTCAGAATAATCAACCTTCTAAGACGAAATATAAAAACAGTAGAACACATAGAAGCTGCTCGGGACACCCTTTTCTATACGTTTCTCAAAACATCATTCGACGTAAGGAACGAGGATATGCCCGCTAAAAGGAGAGCCGAAATATATAAGTATTTCCTCAATGATTCAAACACGAACAGATGATGATAGTTATATTTGATTTTGAAATATTTTTATTTGGGACAACTTTATAATTGTGTAATTCATTATAAATTGAATGTTGTTTGTACTGACCTTTTTTAGACGTTAGTGTTGGGAAAATAATGCATTATTTTCATTTTCAAAACATCTAGCAATGTCAGATTAAATGTATCTAGCAATTTTTTTTTATGTATATAACAATGTCATAATTGAATATCTAGAAATTTCGTAAGAATGTATCTAGTAATGTTATATAACTCGTATCCAGCAATGTCATAACGTCGTATATAGCAATGTCATATAACTCGTATATAGAAATGTCATATAACTCATATATAGCAATGTCATAATTGAATATCTAGCAATATCGTAAGAACGTGTCTAGTAATGTCATATAACTCGTATCTAGCAATGTCATAACGTCGTATATAAAAATGTCATATAACTCGTATATAACAATGTCATATAACTCGTATATAGAAATACATTAATAAAGTATCTAGCAATGTCAAATAACTCGAATCTAGCAATGTCATAACGGCGTATATAGCAATGTCATAACGTCGTATCTAGCAATGTCATATCACTCGTATATAGAAATGTCATCAGGGTACCAAGTGCTAATATGTTTGGTAATTAGGTACATAGGATTCCATTTCCATATACTAATATGTATTATTAATGTATCAAGCAAGATCCTGCCATTCCTGGTGTATCCAACCATTTAACGATTACTACGTATCTAGCAATGTCATAATTGAATATCTATCAATGTGGTAATAAAGTATCTAGCAATGTCATATAACTAGTATCTAACAATGTCATATAACTAGTATCAAGCAATGTTATATAACTAGTATATAGCAATGTCATATAACTCGTTACAACAATATTTTATAACTTGTATCTAGCAATGTCATGTAACTAGTAATTAGACTGATGTTATTGGAGTTCCTGCAACATGTTTTTTTGATTTAGTATGTTTTTTTGTTGTTTTTTTGGCAAAAATGGACCAACCCTCTAAGATATTCTATTTTTTGGGAGGGTTGTTGTACTTGGAACTTGTAAAGCCACTATCTGATGTTTTAATCTATTTTATAATTATGTTGTTAGTTTTTTTGGGTGTTCAAAGGATGTTTACAGTATCAATACCTTTATTTACAGTATCACGTAGGATTATAGAGTCAGTAGTTCCAGGAAGCAGTTGTAAAGGCAGTTATTAAACACAATCGCAATGTAAGAAATGAGATTAGTGTATCTAACAAACTCATATCAATGTATCTAGCAATGTGATATTTAAATTACAATCACAGTAACAATTCCCATATCTAGCAATGTTGTATTTGTGTGTCTAGTAATGTTATACTAGTGTGTCTAGCAATGTGGTATTAGTGTATCTAGCAATGTGGTATTAGTGTATCTAGCAATATTGTATTAGTGTGTCTAGAAATGTCTTCTAAGTGCATCTGGAAATCCAATGAAATGTATCTAGCAATCTCATTATACCGTATCTAGCAATGTCTAAATACAAACTGAAAATCGCATCCTCTGCACGGCAATCGAATCATGTTTGCTAAATCTTCGGATGCCTGTAAAATGACTTCTAAGTGCATCTGGTAATCCAATAAAAT
The DNA here is from genome assembly GCA_036936605.1 of Limnanthes douglasii subsp. nivea. Taxonomy (NCBI): domain Eukaryota; kingdom Viridiplantae; phylum Streptophyta; class Magnoliopsida; order Brassicales; family Limnanthaceae; genus Limnanthes; species Limnanthes douglasii. Next base: position 75,824,518 of record JAUPFV010000004.1, read on the forward strand.
GTATCTAGCAATCTCATTATACCGTATCTAGCAATGTCTAAATACAAGGCGCAAATCGTATCCTCTACACGACAATCGTATCCTGTTCGAACAATCTACAGATGCCTGTAAAACCTGGCCATAAAATTACAGAACAACGAAAACTCGACTAGAAAGATGACCTAAACAACTTCTAAACAAACAAATCGATTAAAACACATGGACTGGATAAGTTCGATCTCAGGTCTAAGCTGGGGAAAAAAACGAAGAAACTACTGAACCGCAGTAGGTACCATACCTTGGAAGTTGCTACCGGTGGTTGATGTTGAGAAAGAATGTAGCTATTCGACATTAGTTAGGCTGAAATTGTCTCCGGAAATATGGTGTTTGACGGTGGAATAAGGGGATGGACAGCGATAGAGATCCTCGTCGGCGGTTAACAGTGGCTGCCTGCGACTGATTACAGTAACAAAATCAAGCAAAATACGGGGAACAAAATCAAAATTATGCAGAAAAGAGAGAGAGACGACCTTCCCCAAAGAGAATGAAAACGAGAGAGGGAAAAAGATGAGAGGTTGACGGTGGTTTAGGGTGGTCGCTGAGATGAAGGTAGGTTGACGGTGGTCTAGGGAGGTCGACGGTGGTTTAGGTTGATGGTAACATTTTTTAAAAAATACAGGTATTTTGGGACGGTTAAGAGAGAGAGTGAAGGTTGGTTCAAAATTCAAAATTCAAAATTCAAAATTCAAAGAGAGTGAAGGTTGGTTCAAAATTCAAAATTCAAAATTGTTGATTGGGTGAAAATACCAATTAATTCTCAAAATAAAGCTTGTATAATATGTTGAGGATAGTTATGGTATTAAAAAAGTTTTTGAAAGGGAATTGTTTTTTTGAGATGGGTATTAAGCGAGCACCAACCCATTCTTGGGTACTAGATACTAATATGTTTGACCAATAGGTACTTACGGTGTCATTTCCTTTTTTTAATTCCTATCTGTTTTGTCAAAATTAATAACTAGAATTGTTTTATGAAGGTAACACCTAATTTCCACCCTTAATGATAGGAATTGATATCTTTTCAACTAATTTTGACTAAGTGCAAGCAAATTCGACCCATGGTCGGATTTAGCTATATTTTTAGCGTACAAATTTCGAATTTCAGATCAAAATCAATGTACAACTATACACAAAATTTCGATCTATACAATGATCAAATTTTATGTTTAAAATCCTAAATTTTTGACCAAAATCACAAAATATAAATACATAATAGTAGATTGAACTAAGTTAAACTAGTAAATCAAACCAAGAAACTATTTTTTTTAAAAAGTGATTTTTTACAAATAAAAAAATAACTTGAAACACAAATTCAAAATCATAAGCATAGAAATTTCACAAAAGTATATATATATATATATACATTGGATGATGTAAATAAAGTTATGATATTTATTTTGAATTTGTAAAACCATTTTAATACAGATTTGTGTTTTTAAAGTTTGAGAGGTTCAAGTTTGAAATTGGAAAAAATGTGAAGTTTTTAGGAAACTTTTATATAGCGCTCTTTTGGGTTATGAGAGGATTTTTGTAAATTTTACGAAATTTTTATAAAGTTCGAGAGTTTCATAAAATATGACATTTTCGGTATAAATTGTGACTTTTATAGCCTATACCTATAACGAAACTCGCCAATAATGTTTTTTTCTCATATCATCTTTAGTTTACTATCATACAGATTTATCATACTATTTAAGATTAGTTTCATTATTTGGAAGTATCACAATTTTTTTCAAAATAAAATTGAAAAGTGTTTTAATGGTGTATTTATTTTTGTGTTATCGTCCAATAGGGAGTAAATGGTCATAGATGTTGGTTGAGAGACGAAGCTCTGGAAATTAGGCAGTGGAAAAAAAAAGGAGCTATTTTGTTACTCAACAAAGCTAAATGTGAGAAAATGAAAAAGCAAAAACATACAGTAAGTATGCAATAAGTTCACCCCTGAGGAGTGAGGCTACTGTTTGTATTTTTAGACATTACAAATATATTTTGAACCTTTGTGAGCTTTGGGACATAATAACAAAGATCTGTTTGTAATGTACTTCTAACTAAAAGCCTCGTTTATAGCTTCATATCGATTGAGGTAATTCTTTCAATTCATATATTTATCATTATCTCTTTTAGTACGTGTGAGAAAACAAATGTATGACTATAATCTAAATTATTTCGAACATCGAACCATTTTATCCATCTTTTTCGGGAGATGTTATGATATATTTGTCAAAATATCGATAAGTTCGAGCTATGAAAACTAGTTTTTGAGCTATTTATCGAATCATGTTTAGCATGATTTAGTCGAGTGTTTATGTTTTAACCGATCTTTTTTTTAGTTGTATGCCTAAACTTTTTATGCGATAGGTTATGAAAACGCCAAACAAAAAAATATTCGCTGAGCTAAGATTACCGATCCCTTGAGGAAAAAAACTTTATTTTGTCAAGGAAAAAAGAGTAAAAATGTTACTAGTAGTTTCTTAAATTTGTATTTCATGGTACTTAATGAGGTGTTTGGATTTTGTTTTGACTAATGAAATGGGTTCCGAATAAGGATATCTAGGTTTTTAAATTAGTTTATAGAGATCAATAGAGATAGAAAAAAAATAAGATATTTAATGATGGATAAAAAGAGAACAATGAAAGTACAGTCAGGCACCCATATAAGCGAGCATCACGAGCTCCTAGTTCAAATTTCTCATTCATAGTTCGGTTACAGTTGTAATAGTTACTTTAACTACATCGGAATTGGCCATTATATCACATGTTTCGTGGGATTAAATAAGTTTCTAACTGCTCAAGCTCGTTCGTAAACCCAATATAGATTCAGGTTTGATCATGGTATGTGCAATAAAGTTTACCAAGATCCTTTATAATATTAGCCTGGATAAATTACATGTCAAGCTTTGTAACAACTTAACTTTGGGCATGGTTATAATCTAGAATGTATGAGTACCCCCATGAATGAAAAGTTTATACTTAGATACGCGAGTCGTACAACATGTTGATGATCGAACTCAGAAGCCACGTAACGTGGTGCTTGTACTATGAAAAATATGTTTAATTCATGGTTATTTGGTCCTATGAAGGTGCAATTAATGTTTGGACATGAAAGTCATGCAATATATTTGACAATCAGACTTGAAAGTCCCGTAGTGAGATAATATTACTTAAAAGAAACATGTTTGATGCATGGGAAATTGGTCCCGTTAAAGCGTAATTGTGACAAAACATGAGATTCGTGAACTAAGTTTGGTGCCTCGGCATGATAACTAAAATGCACGATGGGTGACGATCACATCTTTCACATAACATGCTTAATAACATGACTAATGTGCCATGTATGATGTTGGGATGCTTGAGTCACCTAACACAACTTGACATTTTTTCTCGGAAGCCACTGTCCCATTAACATCCGATGACATACATATTAAAATATGCATACATATATAACATTAATTTTATTAATTATAGGGTATCTCATGGTAATATACTTACACCATCACCGTAGAAATTTCTAATCAACAATACAAACATAGACTGATATTATATAACCTAGAGCATACAATTATAAAAAAATAAAAAAATAAATTGTAAATAGCGTGAAAAAGACTATATAGTCGAGCATATAAACCTATGAAACATAAAGTTTCAAGTGTTCCATATTTATAGGTGGGAGAGAGGATGTCCGTCTATATTGACCAAGTTTTAAACACCACATTTTACCTTAGCCGTCACAATGTAGGGACCTTCATAGTTTGGACACAGCTTCCTAAAGGTTTTATCTTTCGTGTGAGGGAAAATATTTTAGAGAACTCAGTCCGTATTTAAAATTAACAAAATCGTGTTTTAGAGTCATACATGTTGCATAACATCTTTTGATAGTGGTCTATTTGAAAAAATATTGTGATCCACTTTTCCTCAATAAGGTCTAGGTCAAAATTTCAGATATCCTTTTTAGCTTGTTCATCGTAATTTCTTATACGGAAAAAGGAGGAGGGTTTCCGTTAGAATCAAAATCTCCATCTCGTAGAAAAAGGCGAATGAAGTCTCCTCGGTTGAGATTCTCGGGTGGTGCGAGGTGACGATAATATTTTTTAGATTAATTAGTCAAATTCTATACAAATTATTCAAATATGCAGTTTAGTTTGACTGCACCAAGTTGGCTGAAGAAATCTAGTTTAATTTCTCATTCGTCAAGATGGGAAATCCGAATCACATTGATTGGTGGAAAAAATCCCATGTAGGAGAAATGAAATGGATACAAGTGCTAAAACCTTGAGTATTTGAGCCTTCGTACAGACTACCAATACTAGCTCGGGGATTCAGAGGTGGTAGGCTGCTTGGCTTGGAATTTGGTTAGTAAATTTACTAGTGCCTGAGTTTTAAAAGTTGTCCGTTGCTTAAACTTGGTGCTGAAATTTACTAGCTCTAGAGGTGATCGCTTTAGCATGTCTAAGATTTTCGACTTATGTAGGACATTCTTGAAAGAAAATATGTTCAGACCAAAATGATATGAACTTGTAAATATTTCCTCATTTCTCATAATTATCACTAATAGAGCTAGAACGAGCTTTTATTTGATATACTGAGTTGTAGCGAAGAAATATTTTTCTGAAATACTAGATATAATGATATGTGGTTTTTTCTTCTTTGACCAAAATTAAACTTACAAAGTAGTCAAATAATTCAAGATATAAGTGAAGAATACCACAAAAGGTTTGTAGCAAGAGGATTCCGGAGGAAGGCATGTGCTCTTTGATGTATTGAATGTCTAGTTAATCTAGAGAACGTGGTTGAGTACTTCAAACAATGAGGCTCACTTGTCAAAATCTCATGAGATGAACAGGTTGCCGGCAACCAGCCTGCCTGTGAGGACTTGTACCTCTTTGATATATGGTGGTGGCTTCATTGCCGCTAGATTTGCTAGCTAAATTGGATATGCCTTGACCCTTTGTTCACTGACGAAGTAGCCCGAAAATTTATAGGATTATATTCTGAATGTTAATTTCTATGGATTGAGTTTGAGATTGAATACTCAGAGGTTTTTGAAGGTATCTTTGAGGTTTGCAAGTTTATTTTTTTTCTCAGCTAGTGACAATAATATCATTATTATAAGCACGAACATTTCATTCTATTTGGCTGGATAAGGCTTAGTTTACCAGACATTGGTATGTTGCACTTTACATTTTTTAGACCGGAGGGAATGGCCTTATAGTAGTAAAGACTGCGCTCGATCATGAATGTTGTATTATCCGCAAAGTTGGGGTGCATGGTCATTTGATTGTATCTCTAATATGCATCCATGAAAGATATAATCTTGTTACCCTAAGTGACATCCACCAGCTAGTAATTTCTTAGGATCGAGAATAGATCATTCATACATGTTCGATTTAGTACGCTTACAGGTATTAGGGGTTCAGTCCTCGTTAAATTCCTGAAAATTTCCCTTATTGATGAGATTTTGAATTTCATTTTAAATTCCTGAAAATTCCTGAAAATTTACTGAGATTTTGAATTTCAGTCCTCGTTAAATTTCATTTTCTGGATGTTTTTGTTGTATAAACTATTGTTGTATAAACTATTGTCATATTTAGTTTTGAGGCTCATTTCCTCTCACCAGAGAATGTCCGTTGATCTTGTAAAAATATCATTCTTTATTTATTTCATGATTTAAAATACTAAAAAATATATATTCTTCCATGGTACATACCATGTGTAAAAAGGTAAGAATGTAAAACAACGAAACTAAATAGGTTTATGTCAAGGTTCACCAAACTATAGAGAACAGAGAAAGTATATGATATCCATAGTCTGAATTTATAAGATCAAGCAACTATTACTAATTGGTTGATTCTCATATAAACACAGATAACTAGATTGTACCAACATTATCGAATGAAAAAACACCAATAGAAGATATGTATCTTATCAAACTGTACAAACAACCAACACAATGCTAACTATAAACAATTACTATGATACATATAGTACAAATAAAGCTATATAAATATATTAGAAAGGGAAGACAACCAAAGTGAAGATTCGTGAAATGTAAAAAAAAGCTTTAAAGATAAACTCTACATAAAATCTTTTAGAAATCCTAACAGGAGCTCCCAATATTAGATATTGGGACGAACTTCACTAATTCTACAATAAAATAAGCCATCATTTCATCAACCTTAAATATACAACACACTAGACACAGTAAATTTGTTATCAAAATTTGTAATTGGAACAAAAATCAAAGAAGCAACGCGCATCAAATCACAATAATTGATAAAAAAATTAAATACATCACAGATTTTATTGCAACAACAAAACCAATCAGCGACATAAAAAATAACCTAGCTCAAATATAAATAAATCATCTGTTTTAAAAATGAAAGAATAAAAAAAATATCGTATTCACAACAACAACAAAATCTTGGAAACAATCTCACAAATGTTTTCCTAAATCCTAACAAAAACAAAATCGATTAACACATATCTAGATGAAATGAAAACTAAGAAAGAAAGAGATTAAAAAATACATTGGGAAGAGAAGAGAATATGCGAGTAGATAAACGAATGAACAATACTTTAGCTTTTCGCCATGGCATCTCTAAAGAAATGAAGAATATGAATAAATGATTTGAATTTTTAGGTTATAAAATAAGAGGTTACGTAAATAAATATTGAAATGGCGAGCTTAATTAAATGAATTTGCGGTCTTATCATCCCAATTCAGTGTACATTGTGCACCAAGTTAATTAAACTGAAAAAAGTAAATTTTTTGTAACGAGAATTTTTTTCGTAATTAATTTGTTCTAAAAGATTATTATTTTGCCACTACATGTTTGCTCCGTTGCTAATTTGAGGTAATTAAAAATCTAGAGTTACTTCCATAGTTAAAAAACACTTTCATTGCAAATTTGTTATAAAATTGTTGCTAATGGTACTCGACTTTGCAACTAATATAATGACAGGTTATAAAAAGTTATTTCTCCAATAATGAGCATACAACGTGTTGCTAACCACTAGGAAAAATGTGAGGTAGTCTTCCGTAGGGTATGGTGTACACTCACAACATATGATCCTTAGCTTTAAGCTCGTAAACCTCTTTCCTGCATGACTCGCATAGTAAAACGCCACACATATAACATGCCAAGCTCGCTCATACAGTAGAAGGCAATGTTCATATGAAGTGTTCACTTTTCTTTTACAAAAGAAACTGAAATGTATATTTAACTAAACATACCTTTTTCTCTGCATTTCATTCCACCAAGAACATATAAATCAATTTTTAGGATGTTAAATATATCGTCATTAGTTTAGATATCTAAAGGGAAACGAATGCCAGTCAAAACTTTAAAACTTAAAAGTAAACAATCCTTGGGTATGCATGACATCACCCCAAACATCATAGAGTCCAAATTCTCAAAGGTACATAATTGCACACCCCTAAACGACTAGCACTTCAAGCATACATGGTAACATATCTAAAAATAACATCATATACGTTCGAGTGTATACAATATTAATCAAACTGAAAATCATTCAAGCAAAATAAAATTATCTGAATAACAAACTGAATTAGTTTGCTGCAGGTATGAAGGGTGGTTTGGGGTATTAGACACACGTGCAAGTAAAGACAAAAAATAATGAAGCTCACACAATGGGTATGGCAAGTTTTGCGACAAGTAACATGGACTACCAAGGCGAAAAATCCATTGCTACTGGCTTATCATGGTAACAAAACTATTTGTAATGGAAACACGACCGACTGAACATGGTTAAAGGGTCTCAACATCAATTAAATTAAGTTTTTTATTTCAATCTGAATTCATTCATAAAGTTTATATGGAAAAAAGAATAAAATTTGATTTTATACTCCTAATCATCAAGAACCAGACTGTGATATCAATTATTATATCTATAAAGTCAGAAACTCTAAAAACATGAATCACATATCTGATGATATGAAGGGTATATTACATAAAATAAGATAAAATTATTATTCACAATATTTTTCTTTAACGGTATAAAATTTTAGATGTTGAGATGATTATCGATCTTCCCGCAAGATGCAAGTTTCTTGTATCATATTATTTTAAAGAAAAATAACTACAAGCTATGGATGAATATGAAACAATGAATAACCAATTAAATAGAGAGATTAAGAGAGAGAGAAAATGATATTTTTTATTGAGTTTTTATTTATACTTAGAGCTCGAAATTCCTTAAATTAAATACAAGTCCATATAATTTAGTGAATGTTCTATAAAAAACTTACTAACTTGCATATCTTTAAATTAACCCATCAATTTAGTTTTAAATTTTTACAATCCAATATTTTTGCATCTGCATGAGACCATAAATTTATTAGATCCACAGGTTGAAGACTCAATAAATAAAATGTTAGACTCAGAAATCCTCCCTTTAAATATACATCAATTGGAACCTACACAACATCCAAATTTAAAATATATTTATAAGATCTAATCTTTTTATAATATAAATCTTTAATACCTTCAAAAAATTTACTTGTTAAAAAATCTTTAAAAATAATACTAAAAACAAATAGAAACAAAATTATTTATTAGTCCATTTTTTTAAATAAAAATGAAGGAATAGTTTCTTGACATGAGGCAAAAGATTTATCAAGCAAACTTTTTTTTTGAATATGAATCGTTTAGTCCATTAGGAATTATATGGTGGATTCAATTCATAGTAAATGTTGCACATATATCCACGAATTTTAAAAAACGAGATCTTATCTGATGGCTGATATCAAGGCTCAAAGAATCTAAATAAAGGGCTTCTATGTCCACTGAGAAGTCTTTTCGAAGCCATTACTCGACTTCGTCCTGAAGTCTAATTAAGTGGAGTAGCGTGCTTGAGGAATCTGTTGATACAAACTCTTTATTCATCCAAAATCTCAGTAAATTACATTCCACGTCGACGGAGATTTTTTAGGGTTCAAGCAGTATAGGAAAGGGAATCTTCAATTGATAACGGGATTCATCATAAAGGATAAAATGTTGATCAAGACTTGAAGAGGTATTAGGGCTTCAAAATTGGGGGTTTTACCCCAATATTTAGAATATTTTCCTTCGACAAAGGAATGGTATACTGATATGGAAGAAGAATCAAGAAAACTATAAAATTTGAGGCAAAATAACAGTCTGTCATTACCTCAAAAAAGCTTTTGTAATCAAGATCAGGCTGTTGGAGAGGTGGCTGCACATCTGAAATTCGAACATCATTTCCCACCTCTCAACAACAAGGCTTCGAACACGCATATCCATCACAACAAGATGTCCTAAAAATATGTTTTTCGAGAAAATTTTAATATCAAGGAAATCACTCAAGAAGATGTGATCATCGGTAACGAAAGAGACTTCAAGGCTGTAAGTTTTGTAGTAAAAGATAAGTTCCTCTTACTCAATGGTTCTGTATATACTTTGGTTGTAAGTTTGCAGTAGGTAGACCATCTTTAAGTGTTATAAATCAATTTTTAAACAAACTAAAGCTTAAAGGTGAAGTAAATCTCTCTGTATTTGATAAATGGTATGTCTTAATAGATTTAACCTTGTTTGAGGACTTAAAAATTCTCCGGAAAAGGAATTTTTGGTATTTCGACCAACATTCGATGAGACTAATCAAATGGGATCCAAACTTTAATACCAAAAAGTAATCCATAATTACCCCGTGTGGGTAACTTTCCAAAAAATTCCAATTTAACTTTACAACAGAGATACTATTAAAAACATAGCCAAATCATTATAGAACTCTTTAAACATCTGAATACCTAATAAAAATCTAGCCATACACAACTATTGTCATGCTTTGATAGAACTTGATGTATCCAAACATGTCAGTAAAAAACTTTAAATTGAATTTGGTGACCAAGATGGTCACATGATAGGCATTGTATATAGGAATATCCCAGTATATTGTCTGCACTGTCACCACATGGGTCATAATAGTAAAAAAAATTCAAAAGAACAATAAAAAACCTTAAGCTGCTAAAGATAATAATTTAGTTAACTCAGAAGACCAAATGATGTAAAATAAATTTGCAAACAAAAACGAGACTATGGCTCATGGATTGAAATCCATAGCGGTGAAAGAAACTCATTCAGAAATTCCTATAGAAAAAAACTAAAAGATCAGTTCATGATAAAACTAACAATGCCAAGGATATATAGACTCAACAAATGAGACAACATAACACATATCCAATTATCATAAATGATAACCTTCTGATAGAGCAAAATTCTGAAATTATCGATGCTCTCCAATCTATAGATACTGGAAACAAATTTCAATGTCTTAATACCTTATCAGATGATGAGGCTCGTTCAAAAATCTCTCAATACACCTTAACTAGAAGCCTTCCAGTCCCCCTTAATAAGTAAAGGAACATGGATAATAAATTTAATATTGTCAATCAGAAAACAAACATGCTGAAACATAAAAAAAATTTAGTTTGAACAAAACAATTGATTCTAAAGAGTCAAACCTTACTCCTTCTAATATAAATGACTGTTAAAATACTAAATTGGAACATGATAGGTTTATGAAACAAAAACTAAATTAGAAGATTTAAACATTTAGTTAATATTAGAAAATTAAGTTCCTAACTATCCAGGAACCCATGACCTCTGAGAACAATCTTGATCAAACTATGAAAAACCTTAATTTTCGTTATAGTATCGATAACTCTAGCAATACAATTTGGGTTATGTAGAAGGACCACTTTAAGGTGAATACAATTTGTGATGAAGAGAAACTTATTCATCTTATATTTTCTTATTTATATATAAATTCAAACTTTAATGTTTCTGTCATATATGCCAAATGTTCTAGATTAAAGAGACTCTCTCTTTGGGAGAGTTTGAGAAAGTTATCCAGCAATCTACTATAGTGGATTCACATTGGTGACTTTAATTGCATAACAAACTATGCTGAGCAATTATTTGTTCTACCTTGTGTGTACGAAGTCTTGATGACTTTAATAACATAATATTTGGTTGTTCTCTTGAAGATCTTGGATTTACAAGATCTTCTTTCACTTGGACCAATAATAGGAATTTGAGAAAGCTTGATCGATTTCTCATTAATATAAAAATGAGAACTTATTTTGACTTAATCTGAATAAATCAGCTAATTAAAACATGCTATGATCATGCACCATTGCTACTAAACTTTGCCAATAATTCTTGGAAACCAAAAGCCTCATTCAAATTTCTTAACATGTTGATTCAACATCCTGAATTCTACAAAACCATTGAAGAATTCTGGAACACTCAGGCTTTGGCCCTCAATTGCATGTTTTTTGGGAAAAATATTAAAAGACTTAAACTTGCCCTTAAGTCTTAGAATTATGATGTCTTTGGCAACATATTTACAGTTGTTGCCAAAGCTGACGAGGAAGTGAATTTCTATGAAAATGGATACTAGAATTCTCAAAATATGGAAGATAAGGTTAATTTATCTAAAGCCAAATCATATCAGCTTCTTCTCTTGTCAATAGAAGAAGCATATTGGGAGTAGAAGAGTTTCATTAACTGGTTTAATCAAGGTGACAAAAACACAACTTTATCTATAATTTCGTTAAAAAAACAAAGAAATAATATAATTAATGGTCCTGATGAATTCAAAACAACACTTTACCAAACTTACTGGAATATAATAGAAAATAACCTATGTTCAGCCATCATTAATTACTTTAAAGGCAGTATTTCCCCTAAAGGAATTTTTACTACTACCATATGTCCAATTCCCAAAATTCTTTTCCTAAACAGTAGGAAGACTTTAGACCTATAATTCTTTGCACTGTTTTTAATAGAATCTTGTCTAAAGTTATAAATGACAGAATGAATTCAATTCTCCCAAAAATTATCTTCCATGAACAAGGTGGATTTGTTCATGGGAGAAACATTCATGATCAAATCCTACTTTCTAATTGGATGATCCATGATATGAATAAAAAATCTAGAGGTAATAACATTGTTATTAAATAAATATGAGTGAGGCTTTCGATAATATCTCTCATAGATTCATTATGGATTATATGAAAGATTTTAGCTTTCCTAATAGCTTTATAAAACTTATCAACAACAACATCAATTCAGTGTTTTTCTCTATTCTGATTAATGGAGAATTGCATGGATACTTTAAAGGTTTGAATGACATGAGGAAGGGGGATCCAATCTCCCTCAGCCTCTTTATAATAAAAGAAGAATTTATCATAAGATAAATCAATAAACTATTCAATAACAATCTCCAGATGTTGTGGTGTGGATTATTTTTTGTCGAAGGGTATTCAAGGTCTTTTGTTTAATGAGGTATTAACTTTTAAATTAGAAGATAAAGAGATAAAATAGGTGTAAGCTTGTGATTATGATTATTTGAAAAAGTCCAACCTATTAAATGTGGTTGGTTGGGGAATTTATACTCTTGTTTTATGACTCATGGGTCGTTCGGGTCAGACCTTGAACTCGGGTCCATTTTAAAGTTTCCAAAGCCCAAAACCATAACAGTTTAGCACACAACTCAGTCATAATCCACTTAGGTCTACTGTTCATCGAGAGTTTGGTGTAGAAGATGTCCGAATTACCCTTTCGGATTTTGGCTCAAACGACCTTCCAACAATATCCGAACCTATTAAATTGTTTGGCTTATGTTGATGACTTTTTCATCTATGTTAATAGATCAAAGAATAATATAATCATATTGAATAAGTTCTTAAAGCTTTATTAAAATACATCTCGCCAAAGTATCAACAAATAAAAATTTAGCTTAATTACTTCTCCTAAGTTAAACTCCCACAAAATTAGAGCCATTGAAGAAATCATTGGCTTTAAGTATAAAGCCTTACATACTAAATATCTTGGTATAAATATTGATAAAAATAATAGGATCAATAAATATGATGAATTAGTCCATAAGATTATACTCAAATTCAATGAATGACCCTCAATTTCACTTTCGTTTGAGGGAAAATTAGTACTGATTCAATCAGTACTAATCACCCTGCCCAACTATTATATTCAATGTTGTACCCTTCCTCAAAATGTGATTAACAAAATTAATAATATTTAGAATAGATTTCTTTAGGGCTCTAAAGAGCTAACTAACACCATTCACTTATCTAAATGTGACTTAATATGCTTACCCTATAAGAAGGGTGGCCTAAATGTAGGGAAAATTAGTGATTTACATGACACTTATACCTGTAAACTTTGGTTTAACTTTAGAGAAAACATCTCCATTTGGGCTGAATATATGAACTCAATTTGCTGTAAAACCAGACATTCTTTACAATTTAATAGCAAAACTAAAAGTTCAATAACGTGGAGAGATTAGCTAGAATAAAAACAATTGTTGAACCTAACATACTTTGGATTTTAGGAAATGGAAAAATTGACTTTTGGTTGGATAGATGGTTTTAAAAGGAATCTTTAATTTAATTAACAGACTCTGATAATATTGACTGGTACAACTCTGATAGTGTGAGCAATTTTTGGGAAGATAACTCTTGGAATATAAATAAGCTGAGAGATAACATCACCCCTTTCGATATAAACAAGATTTTAACCCTAAACATTCATAATGATAGAGATGATAAAGTAATATGGGCTTTAGGAAATTCTGGAAATTTTGAAACCAAGTCCACTTGGAACCACATTAGGCAAAAAACTTCAACCTGTGTTCTATTTACTAAACTTTGGCACAATTTCATCCCCGCTAAACTTTCACTTCTGATCTTGAAAACATTAGTATGTTGGATATCAGTTGATACCAACATTTAAAAGAAACGCTTCACCTTAGCTTCCAAATGATTATTCTGTAATAATATTGAGTTTGTTAACTATCTTTTTGTAAATTGTCCTCTATCGTGGGATATTTGATGTTACGTTTCTGCATTGTTTGACATTCATATGAGTAGATACATGGCACTAAATCATATAGTTAGGTGTTGGCATTGGTCCATCACCAAAAACATCCATAATAATCATTCAAAACCGTAATTGTGTGGACTATAGTGGTGCTGGATTGCTTAGAGATAACAATGGTAATATGATTTACTCTTACGGTAGGATTAATGGTAAGGTTAATACCTTGATTGCTGAAGCTTTAGCTCTTTTAGATGGTTTCATTATATGCAATAGTAAATAATATAGAATTCTGAATGTTGGATCTGACTCTATGTTGATAATTGATATGTTGGCTAAAGGGTTAGCTCACTAGTACTTACAAACCACTATTCAATGTTGCAGAAACCTTGTATTCCCCACTATGACAATCAAACATATCTCAAGAGTTCAAAATCAGGCAGCTGATTGGTTGGCCCAATGAACTCTTAGATGCAAGATGAAGTCGACCATGACTTTATTAAACCCCTAAACCCTCTAAGAGCCAATATGTTATTAGAAAGTTTAGGTTTATGTTACTAATAGATGATTTTAGTTTCAATTTCTAATCTTGTTTACTATTCAATTGGGAGGTAGCTCGATTCAAAGAATTTTCATCAATAGGATATGCTTTGAAGCAAGATAAAAATTATAAGTGATAAAAATTATAAGTTTTGAGTTTGATGTTGCTGGCGGTAATGGTGCATGGATATGAAGATAAATATGTTGCCCGTTATAGATCCTCAATTTTCAGAATTTGGATATCCAACTCATTACTTGTGTCCAAAGTCATTGTGATGGTCTAACTTTGAATATCAAACATTTTACTCTTACTAATGTAAACATTATGTTCTGATTCAATAAAATTTATACTTTTGAAAAGGAAAATATCCACTAATTTTGAATTCACTGATGATATTATTGACGTTTATGTGAACTTGTCGTATATATATTAGTTCAAAAGGATATACTTAATCCATGTCTAAGATCATTTAAAGTGTTCTTCGCACCCAATGCAAATTACAAAAGCGCTAACTTTTTAGCTATCGAATTCACAGTCCATGGAGCATTAAGATTATTGTCCCGGACTCCATGCTTCAACCCAAATAACATAACCCTCTAATAGTTTTGCTACGTAATCATCAACGAGATTAATTTTCACTGTTTTAAAAGTATCGCTATGTTTTACGCATTATAGTTTTCACAGTTGGGCTAGAATACTTGAGAGATGAGGGGTAGAACATGAAGCATCGCCCTGTAGAAAACAGTATACAACATGAAGCATAACAGATGGAATTCACCACAAATTTGGAGCATGGAGAACCAAACGTAGTAGACGGGCATGCTTAGTAGGAAACATTCTAGGTCAAAGAAATTCGGTTAGAAAATCATTGCTTGGTCACCAAGTCGATGGCGGAGCAAAGAACTTACTTTGCTACAATAGCATAATTTGTTTTGGCAACAATTCTTAAACAGCTGATTATTAAGTAACCATCGCATCAACAACGCATATAAGAAGATTATACTAATATATCTCGATAACAAACACCGATTTTGAATAATCTGGCTACCGGAGATAGAAAGAAAGCTTATTACTCTAGTCTAGCTTCTTACTCACCTCTTCATCAACCATATATCCTGAATCAGACGGTTCAAGTTTGAATATGAGGATCCACCTTCGCTAACACTCTCTTTGGCTAATCGGGCCATCCTACCGGCTGATTTCAAAAACTCGTCTCTCCGGTCCACCATAAGATGATTCACAAATTTCTCTACGATGTTCCTCTCACAGGTATCCTTCATATCCAATCCAAGTTTCCATACCTCACTCACAAACCTACTATTGAGTTGCTGATCTGCAAAGTAAGGCCAACAAATCATAGGTACACCAGCAGCCACACTCTCTAACGTCGAGTTCCAACCACTGTGTGTCAAAAACCCACCAACGGCAGCATGCCTCAAAACTTCCTCCTGCGGTGCCCATTCTACCATGTACCCTCTCTCTTTAGTGGCTTCTACCAGCTCGTTCTGTGTACTTTCTTTTCCATCGATCACAAAATCTGGTCGTATAACCCATAAGAAACGCTTTCCACTATTAACAAGACCGTACCAAAACTCCATCATTTGCGCCCTGGTTATTGATGAAATACTTCCTGTCATGTATGTTAAAGTAATTAATTATGTCCGGACCATATTCATGTGAGATCATGATCGTTGCATCTAAGAGTTTCTTATACAACGGTACTTACCAAAACTAGCATAGAGAACTGATTGAGGTGGCTGCTTATCAAGCCATGAGATGCAACTTTTGTCAACCTCCAATAGACTAGTGAGTGAGTCTGAAAAACAATGATTTTGTAGCTTCATTCTTGTTTTCAGTTGTTCATGGACAGGACCGATTGCATATACATTCGGGCATTTTTCTTTGATGTGCGAAAGTATAGACCCTTCAAGTTCTTCAAAGGTGTTGAGTATGAGTGATCCAGCTTCCATATTTTTCCGGGTCTCTCTTACTAAAAGTTGGAACATGGGATCATCCAATTTGGTGTGCCGGCAAAAACTAGGGAGATCCCTACAGCGGATAAATGTCTCCATGCCTGGCACACTTGTTACAGGACGATCCAGGTCTTCGTACCATCAAAGTTGAACAAAACTTTTTAAATCGATGTTCTAAACTTTGTTTAACCAGCTTGATTGATATATTGTTCAACACTATATGCTTTTCTAGACTTGTATATATTTGTTCACGTCTCTTATACATGGCAACTGTTACTTATGACTTCAAAATGCATTTGTTGTGTGATGACAGAAAATAAAATCTTATGGTAGCTAAGCTAAGGTATCTTATTTAATTGAAGCGTGCCAGTGATTTCTACTTATATGTCATCCAAAACTAATCAAAATTGAATAGATATACAGTCCCAATTCTAGTTAGTGTTTTTTAGAAACTCACTATATGGTGCTGCTATTAGTGACACTGACCTTTAATAGGAAGCTCAGCAGCTTGTATCATACGAGGGATACAAAAATTAGCCCAGAAGCTACAAGGACTTGAAGTACGGAAACTAAGAAGAGGAATCCCAAGGTCATGAGCCACATCACCAACAAGCCCCATAACCCCATCTCCTATTATGCAATCCACATGCTCAAGCTCATTACTAAGCATGTCCTTCAACAACGGCTTTGTTGTTTTTTCCATTGCATCAAACATTTCTATCAAGCTTCCGCCACCTGTTAATGAGTGGTTCTCGGGAAGCCCATCTGATATGGTTTCGAACAAGAACCCTGACGGATATTTGTCCGACCGGGCGTGGATGGTGGTGAACTGCACCAGCCGTTGGTGGTTCCGTTCGGAATTCAAAAAAGTGATTTTCAAACCGGCTAGCGCAAGGATCTCAGCTAACTTAAGCATAGAACTAACATGGCCTTGAGCTGGAAGTGGGAAGATCAGCACATGAGGTGGAGAAACCGATGAAGATGCTTGCTCCATTGAGAACATTTATTTGCTGTGTGGACAATATAAATGTCTAGTGTTTCTCTGTTTATTGTGTTTTTTATTTTGGTCTTTCTGCAGAATGCTGCTGTCTTCTCTTTGTCCTTTTTTTATGTCACCGAACGGGATAAGGATAAAACTAGTGTCTTTTGGTCAGCCTGCAGACTGCTACCGTCTTCTCTTTGTCTTCTTTAAATATCACGAAAAGACTTTAGGATAAAATTGGTCTGAATTTGTTAAGGGCAAGGGTATAATGAGATCATTTGACTATAATGAGACCCCAAATTCAGAATTTTTTTTTTAATGTGAAATGTCCGTTTTGCCTTTTATTTATAAGTCCAAGTTTCTAACAAAAACTAATTTTTCTCCAACTTCTCCCTAGAGCTTTCTCTCTCTAAACTAACCAAAAACTCTAAAAAATCATGGATTTGAGTGATTGGAGTGAAGGTTTCAGCTGCAACCTTGATGATTTCGCATCAGAGGAAGAAGAGCCGTTGACGGACCATTTGGAAACCCAAAATGAGGTATTTTCCAAAAAAATTCAAGTCTGTGCGAATATAGCGGTACCACCGCTATATAATGGATGAACGGCGAATTGGAGATTCGCAAATCGTGCAAAATTGTGAACGGTCCGTTCGCAGAAACACCAGATGGACGAACGGACCGTTCGCAGAAACACCGGATGGACGAACGGTCCGTTCGCAGAAATACCAGATGGACGAACGGACCGTTCGCAATTTGGCATGATTTTCGAATTTCAACTTCGCGATTTGTCCAAATAAAGGAATGCACTGATCGCGATTTGGCTGAAATACCGAATTTGTTGTTCGCGAAAATAACCTGATTTGGAAATTACACGATCATCTAGATTTAAATATGTTCTCATATAATTGCATCAATGACATATGTAGAAACCCAATCTACCGCCATGTTCGATGGCCGATTACACGAAAGTGTTTAGTACAGACACTTTTTACACCAAAGTCGATTTGGTTGATTGGGTCGAGTCCGAAAGCATAAAACTAGATTCATATTGGTCCGGAGTAAAAACGACGACGGTAGCAAAAGCATGAAAACTCCTAGGATATATTTTAGGTGCGAGAGGTACGAAGTTTACAAACCTAACCCCAAACCGGGGTATGTTAAGAAGCGTCGAGAATGTTCATCGAAAAAATGCCGGTGTCCGTTCTATTTAAGAGGGAGTCCGGTCTCAGAGCTACCGGGTTATTGGAAAGTGGTTGTGCTAAACGGGAAACACAACCACGAACCATTTTCGCACTTGGATGGTCACTCACGAGCCGCTAGACTAAAAGTCGAAGAACAATTGTTCGTTCGTAGTCAAACGGAAGTCGGTTCTCGACCGAGAGAGATATATCGCGGTTTGAAGATTAAAGACCCGCAAAATGTATCAAGCATGCGCACGATATAAAACATGCGGCAAAAACATGATTTGGTTGATAAAGCGGGCAAGATCCAAATGCAATACTTGTTTGCTAAGTTAAAAGAACACGAGTACTATGTTTGGGAGCGAAGTTGTGAAGCAACGGACGAGATCTTCGAGTTGTTTTTTGCACACCCTAAAAGCATCGATTTCATGCGCACTTTTCCTCAAGTTCTTATAATGGATAACACGTACAAGACTACAAGGTATAAGATGCCTTTACTTGAAATAGTGGGCCAAACTTCGACGAAGAAGACATTTTGTGTTGCTTTTGTTTTTTTGAGCTCCGAGAAACAAGAGAACTATACTTGGCGATTGAGTGTTCTAAAGATGGTGTTGACGAACAACAAGTCCCCATTACCTAACATTATCGTCACCGATAGGGAGTTGGCTTTAATGAATGCTATCGACGATATATTTCCGGACGCAACTCATATGCTATGCACTTGGCATATTGGTAAGAACGTCACCTCTTACGCTAGAAAAGTTTTACCGAATTCGGACATGGCCGAAGAGTTCGGGGAATATTACCAAAGGGTAGCCTATTCGGCCACGCTCGAAGACTATAACAAAAACCTTGCCGATATGCACCACACATTCGCATTTTGTCCATTGGCTATCGACTACGTCATGAAGCAATGGATTGACGAATATGGACACAAATTCCTCAATATTCACACGAACAAATTTAAACATTTTGGCAACCAAACTAGCAATCGGTGAGTTATATTTCCATCTCCACACAATATTTTTGAATATAAAGTGTTAGAAATCTAATGTATTTTATCTCATGTTATAGGGCGGAGAGTGCTCACTCTAGCCTCAAGCGGGCAATTGGTAGTAGTCTATGCACGTTCGAACAATTTTGGAAACATGTTCATGCATTGCTATCCGCTCAACACTCTAACATTTTCGAGTCATTCGAGCGTAGTAGGTATCGTCCAAGAAACTCAACTAGGGGGCCTAACAAAACCATCTACAAGGATGTCAAAGGTGAGCTTTCATCTCAAGCTATAGAATTAATAGAGACAAATCTCGCAACGGCCTTGAAAATATGGTTCACACCCGGAATGTGTGGGTGTGTTATTAGGACAACTCATAATTTACCATGTGCATGCGAATTAGCTTTGATTTATAAAGAAGGAAGGCCGGTTAGAAAAGATGAGTGTGATGTCTATTGGAGTACGTTAAGGATCAAACCTAATAAGGAGTTTGATACTGAAGACGAGCTCACTAGAAAACTCTCCTTAATAGATAGCACCATCCGCGGTTACGGGCAACACATCCAAGACCACATTATAAATAGGATGATGCAAATCCTAGATCCCGCTAGAAGTCATGTTTTGGAACCTAAGGAGCCGGTTGTTACTAAGGGTAGGAAAAAAGCCGGTCGGGACAAATCAACTCAACGGGACCCTAGCGAGTGGGAATACGATGGTAGTCTAGGCGCTAGCACTCCCGGCACAATTGGTAGCACGACCGCCTCGGTAGGTAATAGAACATTTCTACCGCAAAAAAAACAAGACGAAAGAAAAAGCGAAAACCAAGGCTCAACCGAAGAAAAATAAAGTGCCTCGACCGAAAAAATCATCAAAGGGCCAAGATTTTAGCGGGTACGAGAGTTGGTTTCCTAGCTATTTGCATGACTACATCTCTAGTGTCGAAGCCGTCTCTCCCGACGGTAATTGCTGATTCTGGGCTGTTGCTTTGACGGTATACGGTAAATCCGATTCATGGGACCAAGTTAGACGGGATTTGATCGGCGAATTACAAGAGAGAGTGTTTGATGGTTCACAAGGTGTAGATAACCTTGTGAGAAGGTTGAACGTTTTCGAATTGTATGGTGCCGGTACTAGGCATTGGATGACGTTACCCGATTTAGGTTTAGTGATAGCCACTAGATACCAATGTATCGTATACCACATTTCACTCCACCAATCGTACACTTATCTACCTCTACGCGGTGTGCCTCATCGATCGTGTCCTAACCTGGAAGTTGGTATAGGTTTCGTTCACGGTAACCATTTCGTCAAAATAAGTATACAAATGTGTTTTTCAATTTTATATATTATTTTTGTGACCAAATATTTATCTAGCTTTTATTTGTGTAGGTTGTGTTGAATGGACCACTTCCGGAAATTTATCCTACTTGGTTTCCGTTTCGCACGGATCATGACGTCACCGGTTGGGCAATACCGCTCGATAAGAGATTGAACAAACATAACCAAATCAAGCCCGCGCAACCATCGACCTCACACGAAGAGCCACCACGTGTCTTCGATTTGGGTGAAGACTAATAATTTGATTATGCATTACTTGTTTTTATCCCGTTGTGTTTACGAATACTTTTTTTTTACTTTCACCTCGGTTTGTAATCGATACTCCCACGTTTTATTTATTTTGAAAATTCAATTTCATATAATTATTGTAAAAACAAGTTGCACAAAACAATTAAATTGCAAGTTCCCTAAAAAATTACAATTTTATCAAAAAAATTGTGAAAAAATTTAAAAATTCGGCACAGTGGCGAATTTGCGAATGGGGAACGTTTGATTTTGCCCAAATTGCGAACTCCCACCGCTATGATTTGGCAAAATCGCGAACGGTCTGTTCGCGATTTTGCCACATCACAGACTCCTACATTCGCGAATCGGGCGAATTACAGCCTCCTGTGTTCGCAAAGCCCTCTGTAAATTTAGTATTTTCACCATTTTGTGAATTTCCCGACTCCAAAACTGATTTTTATTTTTACCAACATTATACATTAGTCATTTGGCCCGAATGATTCGAATATTGTGGAAAAAAGAAAAAAAACCTCAAAAAAGTAAAAACAACTACTTCAAAGTAGCCTAAAATGGTCACATTTTGTGACATTCCCGACTCCAAAACTGATTTTTCTTTTTACCAACATTAAACATTAGTCAATTGGCCCAAATGATTCGAATTTTGTGGAAAAAAGAAATAAAAAAAAACCTCAAAAAAGTAAAAAAAAACTACTTCAAAGTAGCCTAAAATGGTCACATTTTGTGACATTCCCGACTCCAAAACTGATTTTTCTTTTTACCAACATTAAACATTAGTCAATTGGCCCAAATGATTCGAATTTTGTGGAAAAAAGAAATAAAAAAACTAAAAAAAAAACTACTTCAAAGTAGCCTAAAATGGTCACATTTTGTGACATTCCCGACTACAAAACTGATTTTTCTTTTTACCAACATTAAACATTAGTCAATTGGCCCAAATGATTCGAATTTTGTGGAATAAATAAATAAATAAATAACCTCAAAAAAGTAAAAAAAAAACTACTTCAAAGTAGCCTAAAATGGTCACATTTTGTGACATTCCCGACTACAAAACTGATTTTTCTTTTTACCAACATTAAACATTAGTCAATTGGCCCAAATGATTTGAATTTTTTAGAAAAAAGAAATAAAAAAAAACTTCAAAAAAGTAAAAAAAAAGAGTAAAAAAACCTACTTCAAAGTAGCCTAAAATGGTCACATTTTGTGACATTCCCGACTCAAAAACTGATTTTTCTTTTTACCAACATTAAGATTGTAGCAGTATTAGTTGTGATTTGAAGTATCATTTTCAATGAAATGATTTGAAATTTGTAGGAAAGATTAAGATTTTAATAACATCCTAAAAACTACTTAAAAGTAGGATAGCGTTGTCAGACATGTAAGGATAACGTAATCCGGATGGGCGACTAATGTGGTGACACATAATATATACAAAAATACACACATATCGAAGATAATTATTACAACCCACGTGGTTTAAATCAGGGTCTCATTATAGCCACATACAACATTGCATTCGAAATAGTATGAATTTCGCTATAATGAGACCTTATCCAAATATTAAACGCCCACCAAAATTGACTCGCCCCCTATAAAATAGGACATAAATTCTACAAAAATACGACACTTTCGCAACCTGTAGCACTCACGAAAATATAAAACTCGTTAACGTTTACATATGGAGTTTACAGCGGACAAAGACTACCACATGCTTCGAGCTGTGAAGATTGCACGCGAGATACTAGGGGAAGATACCAGCGATCAGTTTTTCGAGCGTGTCCTATGTACGATGTATATAAACTACGGCCGTTTAGGTACAAGAGGTATCGTCGTGCGTACTCGTGAGCAGATCAAAAGCAGATACAATTTTGCAAGCCCATACAGTATTTGTGTTTCTTGCTATCGCTTATCAAGCGAGAAGGAGCCGTCGTTTGGAACCTAACCTTGATAGACTACATCACAAGGGATATGGTAGCATTTCTAGAGGACAAAATTATTGCAAGGGGTAGAGTGGATGATGTGGAATACAAACTTAGATACGACTAAGCCTTCCACTTATGCAGTGTTACGTATTACTGGTTGTTGTTTGAAGTTGTCATTTTTCTTATCAGTTGTTGTTTGAAGTTGTGATTTTCGTATTACTAGTTGTTGTTTGAAGTTATCATTTTTCTTATCATTTTTTGTTTGAACTTGTGATTTTCGTATTACTGGTTGTTAATTTAAGTTGTGATTTTTTTATTAGTTGTTGTTTGAAGTTGTGGGTACCAAATAATTTCTACAAAACAAGGTAATGAAAACTTTAACAAGTTATAGCATTAAGTTAAACAAACAGACAATACAGACACTAGCAGATGCAAACTATTAAAAACGTAGCACAATGCTCAATCTTCGAAGTCGTATCCCAAGTTGTCGTCAGACTCAATCCCCTCTTCCCTCTCAGTAATCCTATTCTCAAGATACACTACCATATCCTTCGTGATGCAGTCTACCACAGTCATGTTCCAGACGGCAGCTGCTTCTTGCTTAATTTTAAATGGTAGAAACAACAAACGATCCATTGGTTTGCAAAAAATGTACCTCTCCTTGATTTGGTCACAGTTACACACAACAAAACCTTCAGTTCCTAAACGGCCGTAGTTGTAGTACATATTACACAAGACCAGCTCGAAAAACGCGTCGCTACTATCTTCTCCCAACTCTTGGTGGGCAAGTTTCACTGCCTCGAGCAAATGGTAATCTTCATTAGGGGTAAACTCCATTGGTTAAACTGTTTATGTTCGAGTAGTGCTTGGCGTCTATTTATATGCTCGTGGTTGTTTGGGCGGGAACTACATTAAAAGCAGATGTTTTTGGCGGCAACGTTTTTAGGTGTCTCGTTATAGCGAAAAACCTGGTGATGGAAGTTTTGTTATAATGAGACCCCTACTTTGATGATGGATTTGTTATCCATATATTAGTTAATTTATTATGATGATGGACTTCAATGTGATTACATTTAAAGAGTAGTTGATGTTTGAGCATATGTTTGACTTTATAAAAAAAATTGAGTTTCAGCAATTTAATTGCAAGTATTCATAAAAACAACACAAGGTACGAACATAAAAACATAATAACAAGACTACATAAAAATGCAAAACATATAATAATCATCTGAATATTATAATACTGTATGGAAACATATGGAGGGAATGAAGTGAAGGTTTCCCGCTTAAAAGAGATTTACGCGGGAACAAAAACAACATTCCCCCCTTACAATTTTCGAGCTGAACCACCCATTTTGAGTCTATAAATACTATAATATGACTATGAAACTAAACATTTAAGTTATAACAATGGGTGATTCAGGCTGGAACGTGCACAAAGATGCAAGCCTCCCAAACGCATTTGACTTCGTGACAGATACGATGCAAGAGGAGATTCCTGGCTTCATCGATGCGGTCTTGTGTAGAATGTTCTTCAACCATGGTAGGGAGGCTTCCTGCCCAGGATGTATGATACCCCGACCACGCAGACGCGAAGAAGTGTTCGATAGGTTAGCTTACCTTAAACAGTGACTATACATATCGAGTTACTTCCTTGGGAAGTCCGAACCAAAGTCCAAAAGGTATTCGACATGGGATTGCAAAGTACAATTACGCAAGAGATGGTGTCATATGTGACACAGTTGGAGGAGCAACAAATAGCCGACGCAATAGCGAGCGCTGTTGAAACGTATTGAACTCCCGAAGGAAGTAGTGATTCAGATGGGTATGGAATGAACTATCCGACTCCATAGAACTAAGTGTGCAATGCTAACTGAGGGTTAGTTTATCTACCGTTTGCTTTAATTTATTTGCTTATGTATTTCTAATTACGCAATGCTTTTGATTAATGTGTAATTTATTTGCTTATGTATTTCTAATTATGCGAGAAATTTAGGTGTTATTGTTTTAAGTGTTGTTGTTTTAAGAGACACATCATATAAGCGAAAGCAACAACTTTAGTAAAACAAAAGATTTTATCCAAACAAAAGCAATAACTAAAGAACCAAAAGCAATTCCATACAACCATATCAACGAAAGCAACAACTAAAGTAAAAAAAATAAGGTAGTACCAAACAATCGTCCTGGTAGTCATATAATACAAATGCACTCAATCGGCATGGCGGTACTGGATCCCCAAAAGCGAACACTCGTGTATCTCCCGACGCAAGTCCTCCATACTCATCGCGTCCGCTCTAGAATCAACATCAGCCACACGATCGGAAAGGTGATACAGTCGTGCCTGATATGTCATCGCACTAGGGGTCTCCGGAACATATGAAGCAGATGGACCGAGAACACTAGGATCAAGCAGAACGTACCATAGGTAGTCACTGATCCGTACATCGTACAAAGAGGTCATGCCATGACCGCCTATAGCGTATGTGTCACCGCGAATCCTCTCGTCAACAACGTGTGACCCCCAGCATATCCACGTGGCCTCATCCCACAAGAAGCGCGTGTTGACACGCCTCCTCCTATCTGCTGGTAAAACAATCCGCAACGCCGGTGGTATGTCCTGAACGTGCCCTAGCTGTCGAGCCACCCGAAGCGGATAGTACGCCTCAACTATGTCAAACGCCTTGAGCGTGTGGTCAATCCAAGCCACACGCTCAAAAGGGAAATGAGCACGATGCATCTCGTAAGGCATGAACCAAACCTGTCATATGTTAGTTAATAATCTTTAAAAAAAATATAAATAATAATAAATTGACGCTATGGAAACAAATATAACAAATCATTGTAACTCACATGGTTCTCCGTCAACGAAACCAGTCCCTGTCGGATGTTGATGCGAGTCTCATCATCCGCACGAAACGGTGTCGGTACATATCGGCACATAGTGGGCAAACAAGACTCGTAGAGAGTGTTGATCGTAGGCAAAAGGGTATAGAAGTGATCGTATATCCACGTCTCCAACAAGGAAATACAACCCGCAATCCCTAAAGTCGCGTGCAGCGACGACTTTCCTAGGTGGTGGTACAGCTGAGCTAGTATATGCTGTCCCCAGTTATATCTAACGGACGCCCTATAATGCTCTACAAACTGGAGGTAATCTAAAGATATACTATTCCCCGTCTTGTTCACCAGAACACAACAACCCAGCATGTGCAGCAGATAACCCCTAGTGACACACTTTACATCACCATCAGACATGGTATCATCCTTATAACAGGGCTGCATGTACTGCTCACGTAAAAACTGTAAACGAACAGATCTACCATTACCCCCCCTCCCTGTTACGCCCTAACTCATACTTAAGTGCATCCTGATCTATCCCTAATGCACTAGAATACCAAGCTAAACGCTGTCCATCACTAGGAAATGTCTGAACAACGAAATCAGCACCTGTCACCGGGAGACCAGTAATGACGTGGACGTCGTCTAACGTCACCGTCATCTCACCGAAACTGAAGTGAAAGCTATTCGTCTCCGAATGCCACCTCTCCAGAAAAGCATCTACAAGATGAACGTTGGTACTCCAACGCTCCAACACATCTACCAGGGGACCGAAACAAGACATCATAATCTGCTCTCTAACCCTGTTCTACCCAGCAAGACCCCATGCACGGTGGGTACCGTACATAGAGTAGCACCGCAATTGCCGACGAGCCTACATAAAACATAACCAACTTAGAAAGAATACAAAAGAACATATGCACTACTTTAAAACACATCATTACTTACCTCTCCTGCAAAGACGTGGTATGCCTCGTGCTGTGTGTACTCTGGATATAGACCAGGCATATGCGGATTCACCCTCCTAAATAACTGGTCCAACGTCCCAAACCCATGGGATAAAACAGGGGCCGGAGTAGAAGCGATAGGCCTACGCCCAACGGACCGTGACCGTGACACACGGTCCTCGTGCTCTCCATCATCGCTCGAGCCTGAATGTCGAACAGGTGTATGCTGCTGTCTGCGAGGCATGCTGAAATACAACATGTAAATTATTAATAAATTTGGGGAAACAAACTTCACAATTTGATAAAACAAAATAAAAAATCAACATTTCTATTTATGGTGAAATTGCGAACCCACTGTTCGCAATTTCAACATCCCTGAAAATGCAAAATTGCGAACAGGTACTTCGCAATTTTGCACGTGTTGCGAAGGACCTGTTCGCAATCCTGCTTTTCCAGCCACCTGCAACCCTAATTTCTAGATCGAACCCAAATCTCCAAAACTCAACCCAAATTCATCAACCATGGTACCAAAATGATCCTAATGCATCGACTAACACGAATCTACAACTATTTTTCCAAAAAAACAACTACATATACATGAAAATCGGACTTTTTATCAAGAACCCTAAACTCTAAAAATCACTAAAAAATACTAAAGTAAAATGCTTAAAAATTACATGAATATGTAAAGGATTCGTACCTTAAGCTGTTTGTGATGTTGGATTTGAGAAATCTTGCTGTTTTTTTTTGGGAGTTTGAGTGATTTTGGGAGAGAGAAGAGAGAAGAAGAGAGAAAAAAGAAAAAAGGGCTGAAAATAAGGGTTTTATATCAGGGGTAAATGGGTCTTTTTTTGGGTCTCATTATAGCCAAATGGGGTCTCATTATAGAGGGGTCTCATTATAGCCAAATGAGGTCTCAATTTAGCCTTGCCCATTTGTTAATAGAGCCAGATGCCTGTGTAGTGTATCTTTATTACGAACCCAGATCCGGTGGTAATTTTTATTTCGAAATGGATTTCTGTTTTGTCATTTTTTTTTCACCAGCAGAATTTGGGTTGGGAACTAGAAAGACGCAGGGAAAGACAAACGACTCATTTTAGTCTGGGTTTCGGCAATATGCTCAATGGTGATAAGAATCGTACTAAAGAAATAAAGATTCGACTTGGGGTATTTTCATACACAAAGTTAACAAAATAAAAAACATATATAAAATCAGTCACATAACAGTTAAAATCTGACGTAATTCTGAATGTGAATAGATCTCCTTTCTCATTGAATTTGGAGTCCCGATGGTTCAAACTCTTTTTGCTTAGTAATTTATACACTTAATTTCCAGTTGTTTATGCTCCAGTCACTTTGTGCGTAGGCTAAATAATTCTCCATTTAGGTTTATAGTGGCTTTTGTAGTCATTGCTCTCATGTTCTAACTACTCTTTGGTAGAGATATTCAGCTCACTTTCTTAGGCTTGATCAAGTCTCGTGCATATCTTGAACTCTGAAGCTGGTAGTACATTGGTCAAAACATCACAATGATTTTTAACACTTGCAATCTTTGCAACCTTCACTTGATCTCTCTTTCTCCACCACATCTAGGATGAAGTGAATCTTGATATCTACATGCTTAGTCTGCTCATGAAACTTCAAATTCCTCGTTAAGTGAAAAGCATTAAGTGAAAAGCATCACAGAAAAAAGTCAAATATTTCTCTATACTAGTGATCTCGCTCAAGAATCTTTTCAAGCATATGGATTCCTTCATTGTTTCAGTAGAAGCTATATATTCGGCTTACTTAGATGACAAGACAACAACCTTCTGAAGACATGATTTCCAGTTAACCACTTCTCGAAGCACAGTAAAAAAGATAACCCAAATTTGAATTCTTAATGTCAAAGTACTCTGTATAATGAGAATCTACATATCCCCTCATGTCTTTTATAAACAGATTTGCAGCAACTTTTTTTTTTCCAACTTTAGATGTAGGATAAGATACAATTTTTAAAGAAGCAACCCTTCATATTTATGGTCAGCTTTGTTAATAATTTGTTTTGCTTTTTACAATGTGGGATAATTAAAAAACATGCTTATATAAAAAAGTTATATATATTTATTAATAAAATTTCGGATATCGGATATTTCGAATACAAATATGACTGTATTCATATCCGCTATTTACAAGATACGAATTTTATCTTTCTTTCAAATACGGATATTATCCGTTTTCTTCGGATTCGATATCGAATATTTCGGTCGGATATCGGATTTTTCATATTTTTTAGACAGTCCTACATATAGTATATTGACTTCACAAAATAATCAAATCTTTTATTTCATTGTTTCGACGACTCCTTTATCATATACAGGGGTCTTTTTAACAAACATACATATATTTCTTTCTCTTCTCCAAAATTGTGACACTAACTGATGGAGATAATATCCTCAATTCACCATGTAGGAAGGAAGTAATAACATCTATTTGATCTAACTCGACACGGTAGAATCCTTATTGAGTGTTTTTCACAATTGTTGAGAAAATTGCATTGAAAGTGAGACTCTAATTTTGTGTGAAGTCCTTAGCCACCGCCCTAGCTTTGTATCTAGATAATTCGACTCCACGAATATCTTGCTTCTTCTTGAATATCCATAAAAATCCAACAAACTTCTGTCCCTTTAGTTGCTTCACAAGAATCCTCTTATAAATCACTATGCAATTTCTCGCAAATGGCTCAAGCACATAACACACATTAAACAGAATACAAGATAAAGGAAAAAAAAGAACACGAGATTTAACGTGGTTCGACAATTGTCTACGTCTACAGGCGCCACCAGAGAAAAATGTTTCACTATGATAGAAAATGATTTTAGATTGTGTTTTTGTGTAGTCCTAGTAGTCTATTTATATGGAATAAATATAACTTACTTGATAATGAGCCTAATGGGCTCGTACCACAAAACTAACAAGGATACTGTCACAACACAAAACTGTACTGCCAAACACAGTACACTATCAAGGCACAATGACACTATCACAGACACAAAAATGTACTGTCAACGCATTATTCGACTCATTAACAAGAATCCAAGAAAACTCAGTTTTTTTCCTCAAAGCCTTCATGCACCTCAACTTATCCCTCGTATTTATAGCATTATGATAACGCTTTGGGTTCAAGAACATCTCTCGGCATTGATAACGATTTGGGTTTAAGAACATCTCTCAAGAGCATCTCTCGGCATTTAATTCATAAATCATAACCTACAATACCAGCAAAGTCGTACCTCTGTGTAAAAATTTCTAAATTTACGTTCTTTATCCTTCACCAACGGATAATTTTTAGTTTCATCATGTTACTTTTAAGTCCGAACATCTCAAGGTTTTGAAACATCAAATTCTCGGCCATTGTCTAACTCATGCAATTGTTGAACTTATTCTACATGAGCTGACCTTGTACCATATCTGAAATCATCTTCGACATAATTATCATCAACCTCACTCTTTTGTTCATATACCATCTCAACTACATTTATTCTCTAAAAAAACTAGATTATGTCTCCACATTCTTCAACGGTGGCATAACTCTTTCATCAAATTAAATACATTGGCTAATTTAAGTTTTACGACTCTCACATTCTAGACACCACAACATATACCTTTTTACTATATTCGTATTGCCAAAGATAAATATTATTGTGCTTTCGATTGAAGCTTGTCTCGCGTCACATGTGCTTAGACATCACATTCAAACACTCTCAAATGTTCCATCACTATTTTCTTTTCAATTTGTTTCTCTTTTGGACACTTGAACTTTAACCGTGAATATGAAATTATGTTGATGATGTAACCAACCGTCTTAACGACTTCTCCGCAAAACTTTCCAAGTGTCATAAACACATCCCTTACCATTTTCAGTTACATTCCATCTATCCTTTTAACAAGCTCGTTATATTTAAGAATTGATTTCAAGTTTAGATCAATATCCAGTGAATGGTCCATTCACATATTTCAAACCATTGTTAGTCATTAACTTCTTCGATATCTTCCGTTTCTAATTCTTCATCATCATCTTTTATTCCTTAAAAACATCAAACGCATCATCTTTTATTCCTTAAAAACATCAAACGCATCATCTTTGGTCTTCAAAGGTATAATTCATTGTTTCCTAGAGTAATCAATAATTAGAGACATAAAATACCTGATATCTCCCATTTTAGGATAGAAACATAAAATACCTGATATCTCCCATTTTAGGATGTTTTGAAGGTCTAAAAAGTCAAGAGGAACATATTCAAACATATAGCAAATTGTATGGTTGTTGCAACATGAACTCACCTCTGTTATTTATTTTTATCCAAACCATAGTTAGTAGAGAAATTTATCTTTTAAATTTTATCACCATCCAACAATGTCAGGTTACTAAATCATTTAGACATTTCTTACTTTTATCCCCACAACTTAATTGAATGATCTTCTATACTTACACACATACGACCGCTATAATTCCGTCAAAAACTGACATTCAAATATATAAATTAGTTATATATAAGTCTTAATAACGAATAAGGAGATCCGTACGCCAGATATTACAGGACGATCAGGTCTTCTTTTCCTTCAAAGTTGAAGAAAACTGTTTAAATAAAAGCTTAATTATATGCTCTAAATTTTGGTTTAGTTTTAGTAACGATTTACTATGAAGACTTTTTAGAACGATTGTTTAACACTAACATTTTTCTAGACTTCCATTTTTCAGTTTACTCCCTTTCTACTTACATCTCTCTATTCATGACAGTTGCACTTGTACACAGTTGCACTTGAAACTTTATAACATATTTGTGGGATGGCAGAAAATAAATTCTTATGGTAGCTAAGCTAAGGTTCTGGTTTTATTTGCACGACTTCTAATTCATGGCATCGGAAAACTGATCAAACTTGAATAGATATACAGTCTCAGTTCGAGTTACTGCTTTGTAGAGACTCACTATATATGTTCCTTTTAATCATAAAAAAGTGTTGCTATTAATGAAACTGACCTTTGATAGGAAGCTCAGCAGTTTGTATCATACGAGGGATACAAAAATAAGTCCAGAAGCTACAAGGGCTTGAAGTACGGAAACTAAGAAGAGGAATCCCCAGGTCATGAGCCACATCACTAACAAACCCCATAACCCCATCTCCTATTATGCAATCCACCTGCTCAAGCTTATTACTAAGCATGTCCTTCAACGACGGCTTTGTTGTTTTTTCCATTGCATCAAACATTTCTATCAAGTTTCAACCACCTGCTAATGAGTAGTTTTCGGGAAGCCCATCTGATATGGTTTTGAACAAGAACCTTGACGGATATTCATCTGACCGGGCTTCGATGTTGGTGAACTGCACCAGCCGTTGGTGGTTCTTGTAGGAATTTAGAAAAGTTATTTTCACACCGGCTAGCGCAAGGATCTCAGCTAACTTGAGCATAGAACCAACATGGCCTTGAGCTGGTAGTGGGAAGATCAGTACATGAGGCGGAGAAACAGATGAAGATGCTTGCTCCATTTTTAGTTTTGAGAACATTTTTTGTTGTGTGGACAATATAAATCTATAGGGTTATCTTATCTATTGTGTTTTCTCTTTTGGTCTTTCTGCAGAATGCTGCTGTCTTCTCTCTTTTTATATCACCTAACAATACAAGGATAAAACTTGGGTCTTATGGTCTTTCTGCAGAATGCTGCTGTCTTCTCTCGATATTATATTTTAATTACTAACCTAGATCCGGTGGTAATTTTTACTTCAAAATGCTGTCATTTTCCTAGTCGATTTTAGGACAGAACGGGAAGAAAGACAGAGCAAAAGACATGCGATTCATTTTAGCACAAACAATTCATTAGATTGAATAAATTCACACATTTTAATATAAAACATTACCCTTGTCCGAAAGTTAAAAAAAACCGCCTGAATGGAAACTTTGACCTACCGAAGAACGATGATCTATGACCTTACTCCTTTCAACAACCTAATATCCTTAATCAGACTGTCCATATTTGAGTACGAGGATCCGCCATGACTAATACTAGTTTTAGCTACTTGGGCCATCTTAGCCGCTGATTTCTGAAACTCGTCTCTCCTATCCACCATCAGATCATTCACGAATTTTTCTACAACAGCCCTTTGACATATATCTTTCATGTCCAATCCAAGTTTCCATACATGACTGACAAAGCGGCTATTGACTTGCTGATCAGCAAAATAAGGCCAGCAAACCATAGGCACTCCGGCAACCACACTCTCTATAGTGGAGTTCCAGCCACTGTGCGTTAAAAATCCAGCAACGGCTGCATGGCCTAAAACTTGCTCTTGTGGTGCCCACTCCACCATGTATCCTCTCTCTTTAGTGCCTTCTACCAGATCCGTCGGTGTGCTTTCTTTTCCATCTGTCACAGAGTCAGGCCGTATAACCCATAAGAAACGTTGCTTGCTGTTCACAAGGCCGTACCAGAACTCCATCATCTGCTCTCTTGTTATCACCGAAATGCTACCTGATTGCAATATTATACCAACATTATATGATTTTTACGTGATCAGAAATCGGAAATGGATAAAGCCAATAATAAATGGTTTTACCAAAGCTAACATATAGGACTGATTGTGGTGGTTGGTTGTCAAGCCATGAGATGCAGCTCTTGTCAACCTCCCATAAAGTATTAAGTGAGTCTGAGAAACAACATTCTTGTCGACTCATTCTTGTTTTAAGTTGTTGATGGAGAGGACCAATTGGGTAGACTTTTGGACAGACTTGGCGGATATGCGAAAGCATGGGCCCTTCTAGTTCTTCAAAGGTGTTGAGTATGAGAGCTCCTGGCTCAATGCTCTTGCGTGTCTCTTTGGCAACCAGCTGGAGAGTGGGATCATTAATATCATTGACCCGGCAAAATCCAGGGAGGTCCCTGCACCGGAGATATGTTTCCATCCCCGGCACACTTGTTACTAGTCTGTCCATGTCTTCCTTCCCTTCAAATTTCACCAATTTGTTCTCTTATTAGCCAAGTTAGAATGGACATCTCTCGGTCAGGTATATATAGTGCTACACTACTAAAGAGTATATGATATATCTCTTAAAACTTTAACAACAGTTCTTCAGAAAATAAAACGATTGATTTCAGGTGGTATATTTAGGACATACTAAGTTAACTAATCAAATTATAGAGCTTGCTTACCTCGTACGGGAAGGTCACCGGCCTGAATGATATCGGGAATACAGAAATAAGCCCAAAAGCTACAAGCACTTATGGTACGGAACTGAAAAATAGGAACACCAAGCTCCTTGGCTACTTCAGCAGCAAACCCCAGAATTCCATCACCTATGAAGCAATCAACATCAAGCTTCCCAAGCATCTCCTTAAACAGCGGCTTTGTTGTTTTCTCCAGTGAATCAAAAAAACCGGTGATGTTTTTACCGCCTGTCAGCTGGTAATTGGCTGGAAGTCCATCCGATATTGTTTCGAACCGAAACCCAGATGGGTATTTATCGAACCGGGACTGGATGTCGGTGAAGCGGACAAGACGGTCGTGGTTCCGGTCGGAATTTAAGAAAGTGATTTTCAAACCGGATATAGCGAGGATCTCTGCTAGCTTTAGCATGGAGTTGACATGGCCTTGGACTGGAAACGGAAAGATGAGTACATGAAGAGGAGGTGGAGGTTGAACTTCTTCCATGATAATTTTTTCAGAAAAAGATTTAAGTTTTGGGTTGATTTTGGTATTGTGAGTTGTCGTAATTGGTTTGATTTGGCTAGTGGCATCATGTCAAATGTGTACGTTACACCAAGAGAAATAAGATAGACATGACATGACACGAGTGACTTAAGCTAAAGGCTGGTAGTGTATGTCCTATCGTGTCACTCTTTGTTTCTCAGATGCTCTTTTCTTGCTCGCAAGTGTCCAAAACTAGAGGTGTCCTGCTGACACGTCAGCATTATTTGGCGGGATAGCTATATTAATGATAATAACACCACATATATATATATATATATTTTATTTGGCGGGATAGCTCATAATTTGTGTCTTTCTACAAAAGATTTTTTTGTCTTATAATATATGTCGTTCTCGTTTTTCAATACAGCATTATTACATTCATTCCACTTTCAACCAATCAAATATTTAACTTTCTGCATAAGTTATTAATTCCACCAATCAAATTTTTTTTTTATTCTTTCAAAGTCATTATTACTTTTCTTAATATTTGTAAAAAAACCTTAAACGACTAATATTATGAGACGGAAGAAGTAATATGTTACAGAGATCCTATTGGTCTCCTACTCCTACCGTTACTTTTCATTCATTTACTACCGTTACTTTTCATTCATTTAAGCCCTAATTGTCTGTTTGCTTCTCTTTATTTATGACTCTAAATCTATATGTAAGAGAGATAGGAACTCCGAAAAGGCATAATCCTAATTTCAAGTTATTTTATCTTTCTCTCTATTGTCTATTCATATACTCATTGAAGAGAATTTGTGTTCTTAGAGGTAATCTTCTTACTTACAGCATTATCTCCTAGTCCTTATTCTACCATTCTTCGAACCTTTCGTTAGGTTTCTAGTTTGGATTTATCGTGCCTAACGAGTCCTGTAACATTGGTATCAGAGCCATCGATCTTCCGGACCCGGATTTTTTTTTCTACTTCAAAATAAGCAGTCATGGAAACTAGGGCACAAACTTTGATCGAGGTTAACAAGCAACTTGAGGAGATGAAGCAAGTTCAGGCCGATCAAGCCAAGCAAAATGAAGAAAATCGTGTGGCTCAACTCAAACAAAACGATCTATTGAGGAATGAGATGACTGCTCGATTCAACGATATTAAGAACATGTTTGCGGAGCTACGCCCTATTACACAGAACCCTGAAAAGTGTCCGCTGGTTGACGACGATCCTTCACATTCCGGCGTTTTCACGACGCTTCCCCGAACATTCTCTCCAGAACCACCTGATTCGCTGAACCTTGTCCCCGGTTCGAATCGTGGAACTAATCAGGAGCCTCGTACGACACCAACAAACGGTTTGCTCACCCGCCTTACTAAGGTTGGGTTTCCTATTTTTGATGGATCCGACCTACGCGATTGGGTTTTTAAATGCGAACAATTCTTTGCGCTTGACGGAACGCTGGATGAATCGAAGGTAAGACTCGCTACTATCCATATGACAGGAAAGGCATTGCAATGGCACCACAACTATATCGCAGAACGTTTCAATCGATACCCACCCTGGACAGAATATGTTCTTGCAATTTCTACTCGCTTTGGAGGTTTGTATGTCGATCCATTATCGGAGTTGGTTAGCTTACAACAAGAGACCGATTCGGTCGAGGTGTTTCATGATAAATTTGAGTGTAAACTCACACGGTTATCCCTACCACGCGCCCATGCGTTAAGTATTTTCTTAACTAATCTAAAACCACATTTGCAGCTTCATGTGAGACAGTTTCAGAATGTGAAATCCGTTGCCGAAGCAGCAAAAATAGCTATGATGCATGAATCATATTTACGCCTACTCCCTCACAAACCACAACGACCCTCATTCAAACCCAACACCTATTCTTCTCCAAACGCCTATCAAACACCGAAATATCCGAATCAAAACACCAAGCCACCGCTTTTACCCACTGCCCCTAGCAACACACAAACACATGAGACGCCAAATTTTATCTCAAGAAACAAAAACCAAACACCCCGAAAATTTACTTGGCAAGAGATGCAAGATCGCAAACAAAAAGGTCTGTGCATGTATTGCGATGAAATCTTCACTCCCGGCCATCAACAAACCCATCGCAAGGCTCATGTATATGTCATGGAAGGTGATGCAGAATCTGAACTTTCCGATGTAGATGAGGTTCATGACGTCGTCAACACGACGGCTGTTGAGTCAGAGCAAACACAACCACCTATGATATCGCTACACGCACTGACGGGCAACACAACCTTCAATTGTATGCGTTTGACAAGACAAAGTGGTAAGCGAAAGATCCACATTTTGATTGATCCCGGGAGTACACACAACTTCTTGGACCTAAAGGTTGCTAATGAAATCGGTTGCCCTCTCGAAGCGACTAAACCGATGGTTGTTTCCGCCGCCCTGGGAAGCACAATTGTTACAAAATACAAGTGTAGCAAGTTTTCTTGGAAAGTACAAGGCTATGATCTCACCACCGAGGTAAGAACTTTAAACATTGACTGTTGTGATTTTGTGCTAGGTATTCAATGGTTGCACACCCTCGGTCCAATTTTATGGGATTTTCTCAACCTCCGAATGGAATTCAACCTTAATGGTTTGAAGCATGTGCTGCGTGGGAATGTAAACAAGGGTTGTAAGGCGATCAACGGAGCAAGTTTGAACAAGTTAATGCTTCAAGAACCTCAGATCGCATTGTTGTTTGGCCATGAGATAACAGATGACGTTTTAGACGACTTAAACCCAAACGCTCTTTTGTCTCATATTTCGGCGACCAAAACAGAATTTTCTACAGACTCTACGCTGCGTGAGTTGATCAGTTCGTACTCTGGAATTTCCATCGAACCCACAGCTTTACCGCCTTTTCGTGAAGGGTTTAATCACAAAATTCCTGTGGTAAGCGGTTCTAATCCCGTTAATCTCCGACCCTATCGCTACTCATCCCTTCAAAAAGATGAAATAGACAAGATTATAAAAGATATGTTAAACCAAGGAATAATCGAACATAGTTCTAGTCCGTATGCTTCCCCAATTCTTTTAGTAAAGAAGAAAGATGGTACTTGGAGGTTGTGCTTTGATTATCGCGGGTTAAACAAACAAACCATCAAAGACAAATATCATATTCCACTGTTAGAAGACCTGTTAGATGAATTGGGTGGGGCTGTATACTTTTCAAAATTGGACCTCCGTGCGGGTTTTCACCAACTACGAATGTCACCCGAAGATATCTATAAAACAGCATTCAAGACTCACTCCGGACACTATGAATATGTTGTTATGCCGTTTGGTCTCACAAATGCACCTTGTACTTTTCAGAGCCTCATGAATCACATTTTTAGTGAAGTTACGCGAAAGTTTGTACTCGTTTTTTTCGACGATATCTTGGTGTATAGCTCTACTTGGGAAGCACATCTCACCCACCTACAAACCATTTTCGAGATCCTCCGCCAACAACAACTTTACCTCAAAGAAAGCAAATGCATTTTTGGAGCAACCATAATTGAGTATTTGGGACACTTCATTTCGCCGCCAAGTATCCAAATTTCAATCCTTAAGGACAAGGATGTTCCGAAGAAGGGGGCAATGTTACAGAGATCCTATTGGTCTCCTACTCCTACCGTTACTCCTACCGTTACTTTTCATTCATTTACTACCGTTACTTTTCATTCATTTAAGCCCTAATTGTCTGTTTGCTTCTCTTTATCTATGACTCTAAATCTATATGTAAGAGAGATAGGAACTCCGAAAAGGCATAATCCTAATTTCAAGTTATTTTATCTTTCTCTCTATTGTCTATTCATATACTCATTGAAGAGAATTTGTGTTCTTAGAGGTAATCTTCTTACTTACAGCATTATCTCCTAGTCCTTATTCTACCATTCTTCGAACCTTTCGTTAGGTTTCTAGTTTGGATTTATCGTGCCTAACGAGTCCTGTAACATAATAGTTAATGATAATAACACTATATATATATATATATAATTGAAATTTATTGTTAAGGTATTATTGAAGTCCCCTTCATCGCATATATTAGTTATGTATTAATTTCGCGTATATTAGTTATGTATTAATTTTAAAACATATGTAATAGAGGAAAGTACAATTAAATAGGAAAATTTCTTATTACCTAGTACCTCAAAATTCATATTTTGAACCATTATAAGTAATTTTTTTAAAATTAAAATTAAAATTATTATTATTATTATTATTATTTTAAAAAGTTTGTATCTTTCAAATCGTAATTTGGAAAAAAAAATATGAAAGTACTATCGGTTTTGTTTTTCTAGACGAAAAAAGTAGATCTATTAATGATATTTTTTTTTTATTTTTTATTTGTTGTTAGAACACCTCTGATTGATTTTTCAAAGAACTCTCATAATTGATTTTCAAAGAACTCGCATGATTGATTTTTCAAAGAACTCTTATGGTTGATTTTTCAAACAAAAATAACATTGTTAATTTTTCAAAGAACTCTCATGATTGATTTTCCAAAAATCTCACATTTTTTATTTTTTGCAAAGAACTCTCATGATTAATTTTTCAAAAAACTCACATGGTTGATTTTTCAAACAAAAATAACATTGTTAATTTTTCAAAGAACTCACATGTTTGATTTTTCAAACAACTGTAATAATTGATATTTCAAAAATATCTCATGATTGATTTTTCAAAGAACTCTCGTGATTGATTTTTAAACCAAAATAGCATTGCTAATTTTTCAAAGAACTCGTATGTTGAATTTTTCAAAAAACTCTCATGATTGACTTTTCAAAAAACTCGCATGTTTATTTTTTCAAAGAACTCGCATGGTTGATTTTCAAACAAAAATAACATTGTTATTTTTTTTAAAGAACTCACATGTTTGATTTTTCAAACAACTTTTATGATTGATTTTTCAAACAACTCTCATGATTGATTTTTCAAAAAACTATCATGATTAATTTTTAAAAGAACTCGCGTGATTGATTTTCAAAGAACTTTCATTGTTAATTTTCAAAAAACTAGCATGTTACTAGTGAAATTTTATTTTTTAAAATAAGTAAAATAAATATGATTAATTGATGTAGTTTTGTTCATCTTAAAAAAACAAAAGCGATGGTACTTTCAGATATTTTTCCCAAGCTTTACTCTGAAAAATATGGACCTTTTAAAAATTAAAAGAAAAAGTAAGAAAATCTTGTTCATTTAGTCGTGTATTGCAGTGTGGCCTAACTAAACACACATTGACTTGCCATTGTAGACATGTGTATTGAAAAAATATCTTCGTCCAACTTGTAAATAATGTGAAACTCGTCTTCTTTTGAATTCCACCACCTTAAGATATCATGTGGGTTGTTCTCGTCATAATGGTTGTAACTCAAATGGAGTGTTCATATATATGGTCACTTCATTATCAGCATGAGGAGTTTCACTTGCCATCCCAATATTTAGCATTGTCATTTTTACATAGTTAGGGCGACTTTTACAAGTTCGTGTATTACTACTACTAATATCCGCTACATTTAAAGATCGAACATGTACATTTCTCTCGTATTTGTAAAGATATTCATTATAAATTATATAAAGATAAAAGCTAATTTCTCGAATATATACTTCATGGTTATAGGTATCATCACGAAGTTGTATGGCTTTATAAAAATAAGTAATTAAAAAGGCAAAACCCAACCATTTTTTAGAGGGATGTAAATTCACCCAATAGCATAAGTGTATGTGATGGGATGCAAATACTTAATAAATTTTACTTCCATATCGGGTACCATGTCGCGACATACACTCTATCCTTATATTTATCCATATGCATGGCAAAATCAGTAATTTCATAAAAGGCCATGTAAATGTTATGAGTATATTGCGTATAAAAAGTTTTAGTTGCATCATTAAACAACCTCAAGAAGCTTAATATTAAAGCAAAATATATCTAATTTTGATTGTCAAGAGGTGTATTAGAATTATGTCTATTATAAAGCGTATTAATCTCATTTATATACGTATAAGCACGTGCAAGAAGATAATATGTAGAGTTTTATTTAGTTTCGACATCTAAAACTAGTTTTTTGTATGTTTTTCCACTAAGCTTAATAACTTATCTTCATCTGTTTTTTGAACCCCAAGGGGGAGCATAGTAGGACGTCATGTTTAATAGGATCGATATTGATGGGGACACAAATATTTAAGGGTGAACTCTTTGGTAGGGTCAGAAATCTTCGAAGGTCAATTCTGACCGAAGGCAAATACCTCACTTTTGTCATATGACTTAGACATTTTGACAATAATGTATTTATTAGTTTTACAATGTATTTTTTATTTATTAGCATAAGGATAATGGGATTTTTAGTCTTTGGGCTTGGCCCAAAACTATGATCCGACCCATTAGGACCATAAGGCTAACTTGAGCCTGCAAATACTCTTTGAGATTGCATTTAGTATTATGGACTTTATCTTTTTAAACATCAACTAAAGCAGCTTAATTATCTTACTACTTTTCATCCAACATTTATTATACTTTCCCCATATTACTTAAATATTCTTCAAATAAAATTTATCTTTATCAAATTGACGACCACAATGGGAGCCATTGAGTAAGGTACCCGGATAGCAAAATCTAAAACATGACGTACAAGATTTACCTTTGAAGTTCTTTGGAGAATTGATCATGAAATATATATAGACCTTCATCTTGAAAATGAGAGAGTAAGAATTAAAGAGGAGCATGTACACACATCACATATAAATAAAAAAAACTGAAGAAAGACTTCTCATGCAAGATGAGTGAGATCAGTTAAGAGAAGATATTGAGGCTTCGAGAGCCCATAGACAGGCTAAGAAGAGTCTAGTGAGAAAACTTTCATCATAATATTAGAAATCTAAAGAATCAGATGATAATCCACAACATAATCCGAAAATGTGGCAAAATGACCAATCTCTAAAAGCTCATCAAGCTTCTAAAAAAAACATCAAGCCAAATGTTATTCTAATGCTTCAGAGTCTACTGAAGGCTCTACAACTGAGTTAGAAATTTCCTCATCATCTTCGAGCAGCAATCATTATCACAAGAAAAGAAATTCACTGAGAGAAGCATCGATCTAAGAAACATTTGAATAAACACCATAAGTCAAGTAAGCAAGACTCTTTAGAAAAGAAGAGGTACTAAAAGGGTAAAGAGAAACAAAAAGAATATTAGGGAAAGATGAAAGAGTCAACTGATCATAACATAGACTGATTGTTAAGTGATCAATTCCATATTCAATATGAGCGAGGGATTTTTCCATTTCTAATGAAGATCATATGTTTAGTCACGGACACAGTTGGAGACAATCACTTTTATCTATAAAAACTATATCTAAACATTTACCTAGGCGTTATGATATCTCAAAAATAGAAAAATATGATGGGAGTAAAGATCCGGATAACCATCTTGAGCAGTTCAATAATTTTATGAGGAGTTTTGATGGTGATGACAACTTGTTGTGTAGAGTTTTTTTCTCAAACCTTCAAGGATAGTTCCTTGAAGTGGTACAATTATTACTACAAGGATCGATCAAGAAATTTGACATGTTCTGGATGGTTTTCCAAAGACAATTTGTGGGGAGTTAAAAGCTTAGAGGAAATTGGTAGACTATAATCCATTATTGGTAGCACCTCATTGAAACATTAAAAATTATACCTAACATTTTATGAATACCAAAGATGGCTTGGCAGACTGCTTCGAACAAGTGGATATAACTGTCTATAGACAAAGGCTGTTACCTGGTGAGTTGGTTGATGCAATTACCTTATAAAAATCTATGACTTAGGGTGGTTTGTTAAACCAGGTGGGAAAGCAAATCACAATGGAAGAAACCAGCTACGAAAACCTAGGTTTATTCATTATCACTCTTTTTAGGCTAGTGGTCAGCCACAAGCTACCGTTAGCAATCGTCCAAAGGGCTCCTGGCAGGGTCCTTATCATCCTAGATCAAGCCAGTCTTTGCAGAGATCACAATTCAAGCCTAGAGGAAATCAATGGGTTTAGTCTGGTCATTTTACAGAGTTAAGTGAGAATGTTGCAATGAGTTATGATAAAGCAAATAACTACGTGCAATTCTGAAGGCCCCCACCCATCCAAACTCCAAGGAAAAACTGAAACACATGGTTATGAAAATACCACAATGATGTGGGATATGATACTAAGGATTGTATTACTTTAAAGCAAGAATTATAGTTGCTAATTGAAAATAGTAAGCTAACTACGTTTTTGAAATCACAAATGGGTAATAGTCACTGCTAAGGACAAGTGGAGTGCAAACAACTTTACCCGTTTTACGAAGGCAAGCCATAGAAGCTCCCAAACAGGAAAGTACAATGATGATTGTTGAACAATTTGATTTAGACTCAAAATATTTAGATCCTGATCCGGATTGGGGTCGAGTGAATATGGTGTGTAAAAATGGTAGAAAAGTCTCCAAGTTGTATCTATTTTTTGAATCATTGATTATTTTTTAAGGAATACAGTGACAGCTCATTTGAGTTGCTCTAGATAAAAGAATGTGATTAGCTTGACCACATAGTTAACAGGAAAACTATATTATCATTTGTATCTAACTCATGCTATATTCATAGTTTTGGATGAGGATGATATAAGAAACGTTGTTGGACCTCATGAAGATGTTGTGGTGATCGGGGCTGTTATTGAAGGAACATAAATCCAAAGGATTTTGATTTATACTGGCACCTCAGTTAATATTTTAGTTTTATTCACCTACAGGTTAATCAAGAACCCATATGTTATTCTCCAATCAGGTGAACCATAATATGATTTATATCAAATTCTAATTGTGTTATTGGGGCATTCAAAGGAAAACCCATCATTGGTAAATGGCCATTCAAAAAGATTGTGAGAGTTCTATTTGTAATGGTTAACTAGTTTGACCTTTTATAATGAAATTTCAGGTAGATTTTGGCT
Organism: Limnanthes douglasii subsp. nivea; assembly: GCA_036936605.1. Taxonomy (NCBI): domain Eukaryota; kingdom Viridiplantae; phylum Streptophyta; class Magnoliopsida; order Brassicales; family Limnanthaceae; genus Limnanthes; species Limnanthes douglasii. Next base: position 75,868,031 of record JAUPFV010000004.1, read on the forward strand.
ATCAAAGATGTATGTTTTTGCATTAATAGTCCAGCAATGCTTGAAATATATTGTCATAGGCAAGATAGGGGTTGTTCGGAGCAACCAAAAGTGGCTATGGAATGATATTTTACTGTTCTTGCTCCAAAAGTCTTTAGAAAGTGTGACAACTAAAAAGAATAGTATTTACTAGAGTCCTCTTTGAATCCAAGCAAGATAGATGATCCAAGAGAGAATCATAGCGTAGTCATTCCGATTGAGGATGTTGAGGTGCACAATTTTACATATTAGAAAAAGTTAGAATTGAAACTAAATTACTACAGGAAATGAAAGAGAACTTGTTATCTTTTTATCCAAGAATTTGCATGTGATTCCCTGATGTAATGAAGATGTAACAGGCGTACCAACTAGTATAATTAGTCATAAGTTATCTGTGAAATCCGATACGAGCCCTGCAATACAGAGACGAAGAACGTTTTCTGTAAAAAAATCCAAAGTTATTGTCGAAGAGGTAGACAGGTTAATAAAAGTGGGGCATATTTAGGAGTTCTAGTACCCATTATGGACTGCAAATCCAGTACTTGTAAAAAAGAAAAATGGAAAATAACGAATGTATATTGATTTCAAAAACCTTAACAGGACATGTCCGAAGGATCCTTTCCATGTCTCTTGGATAGATCAGTTGATACATTCTACTTATGATAATAAATTGTTATCATTTATGGATGCATTGGCTAGTTACAATCAGATACAAATGGATCTAAAGGACCGGGATCATACTACTTTTATCACTTACATAGGTTGTATTGTTATAAGGAAATGCCTTTCGGTTTAAAGAATGATGGGACTACTTACCAATGTTTAGTGAATAATGTGTTTGCTAGTTAGATTGGGAGAAATGTAGAAGTTTATGTTAAAATTTATGATGGCGAAAATTCTGAGGGATAAGAAACTTTCTCCAACCTAGAAGCGATCAATTTGAAGCTGAATCCGGAGAAGTGCATTTTTTGTGTACGGTCCAGGATATTTTTAGGGTATATTATAAATGTGAAAGGGATACAAGTTTACCTAGCAGATTTAAATGCATTACTAGCTATGGACCCTTCTAGATCCATAAAAGATATTCAAGTATTGACCGGAAGGCTGACAACATAAAACAAGTTTATATCAAGGTCATCAGATAAGTGTGCATAGTTCTTCCAAGTATTGAGAAATGTCAAGGAATTTAATTAGTCCCCGAACTACGATGAAGTATTCCTCAAAATTAAGAAGCATCTATATTTACCCAATACTTTTTTTAAACTAGTAATGTAAGAAAAACTTTATGTATACATGGCAGTATTTGAATATGCGCTAAGTGCAGTGTTGGTTTGGGAAATTGATAATTACCATCGCCCTGTTTATTATGTTAGTAAGAGTTTGCTGGGTGCTGAAAAGAGATATCTAAAGTTGGAAAATCCAATATCAGCCTTGATAATATCAGCAAGAAAAATGAGACCATATTTTCAAGCACATTCCATTACTATCTGAACTTATTTTCCACTCAAAAGTATGCTACAAAAGGAAGATGTATCGGGCGGATGACCACATGATCTATAGAGTTTGAGGATTATGATATCAATTTTGCTCCTCGAACTATGAACAAGGCATAAACTGTGGCATATCTTTTGGTTTCATTTCATTTGGAGAGATCCTAGATGGAATCTTCTATCAATAAGCCTATGAAAGAATGTATAATCCAAACAAATGTCAGATCTAGTATGATGAGATGTGGGGCATGAATTTTTTTTACTTCTGCTTCTCATTTGGAGACTCAATGTACCAAGAAATACGTTTTGGTTTCAAGGCATCAAACAATGAAGTTGAGTACGAAGCCACAATTTCTCGGCTAAGACTTGCCCAAATATGCGGTGCCAAAAGAGTCTGATTGATAAGTGACTCAAAACTGCTCATACATCAAGCTCAGGGTCAATCTGAAGCAAGAAAAAACAATTAATGAAATATTTATAAGTGTTAAGGTAAATGTCTGTTTTCTTCAAATGTTTAGAGTATGAACATGTGCCCATGGCTGAGAATTAGACGGTAGATTTCTTAGCCACGACTGCATATACAGAGGCGTATCCTTGGATATAAATATATTAATCCCCTACCATAACTACAAGCATAGGAGTGGGATCGAGTGCTGATGAAACTTTGCAAGTATCATAAGTAACAAGTCAAGATTGGAGGAATGAAATCAAAGAATTTATTCCTAGCGGAATTCTTCCCATTGATAAAATGATAACTAAAAAGTTAAAATTTAGAGCACCTGAGTTTTTGGTGTTGAGGGAGGTCCTCTATAAAAAGTATTTTAGTAGGCCTCCATTGCTCTGTCTTGGATCCGATGAGTCTCAAGTAATCTTATCTGAATTACACGATGGAGAGGGCTATGTCTATTATGGTTATTAAGTTTTGACTAGAAGGGTCTTGTTAGCAGGGTTTTATTGGCCATCCATTATGATGGATGCTAAAGAGCTTGTCAAACTGTGTGATTGTGCCAAAGGTTTGGAAATGTAATACATGTACCAACAATCCTTATGGAATCAATATATGAAGCAATGTCATTTGATAGTGGGGGTTTAATTTGGTGGGACCTCTACCAATGGAATATGAAGGATGTCAAACTATTATATTAGTAGTGGATTATTTTTCTAAATAGGTAGAAGTTGCACCTCTCTCTCTCTCTCGAATTAGCTCTAAAGCAGTAATCAAGGTGACTCTTTCATATCCTGGTGGCATGGGGAGGTTTTAACAAGGTGACTGAATAATTATTAATCTACCATCTTTGTTTTAAAAATTTTCTCATAAGTAAACCTATGTATTAAATTTGTGTGCTTTCGAATGGATTACCTTTGAATGGCTTGTGTATTAAATTTTTGTGCCTCGAATGAACTATATTTGAATAGCTTGTGTATTAAACTTGTGTGTCTTCGAATGGATTATCTTCAAATGGCTTGTGTATTAAACTTGTGTGTCTTTGAATGGACTACCTTCGAATGGTCTGTGTATTAAATTTGTGTGCTTCGAATAAATTACGTTCGAATGACTTATGTATTAAATTTGTGTGCCTTCAAATGGATTACCCTGACTTATGTATTAAATTTGCGTGCCTTCAAATGGATCACCTTTGAATGACTTATGTATTAAATTTGTGTGTCTTCGAATGGATTGCTTTTGAATAAATTGATCAATGCATGAAAATAAAATATTTTGACGAAATTAGATAGAATAGTTGAGTTAATAACAACTAAAAAATGCCTCGGTGACCCGAATAATTTATGGAATCCGAGATGATAATTACAAAAAATCCTTGGACCGAGCCTTCTGATCATTATTACAAAATGCATTGTATACAACAAGTGTTTGCATAAAACACCAAAATACAAATCTATTTACCTTTAGGATCGTTCCCAACGGTAGTTTCTTTTTCTTTTTCTTTTTCTTCTTCTGAACTCCCACTTTCAAAGTTCTCTGCATCTCTGTTATTGGAGCCATTGATGGGTGAGTCCTCATAATACCCAACTGATCAGCTATGGGCATATTATTGGGCTATAAGTTTTCTGGAACCAGCTTCCACAAAGCCCCGATGACTAGTGTATGAAATCTCTTGTGAAATTCTAAAATCATGTCGAATTAAATTAAGGCATCTATTTTGCATAAGGAATCTAGGATCCCATCAGCATACACATCTAAAGTCTCCTCTGTCTCTTTTAAGGCCCGAGCCTTAATAAAGCTACTTCATCTTCGTATTTTTAATAAGGGCCTTCTAATCATTATTTTCCTTCAATAAGATTTTAATGGCGCACTTATCAGTAGTTTATTGATTCTTCAACGAAGTGATCTATTAAGAACTAGAGGACTGCAACCGTTCAAAAGACGTCTTTGCCTTGGCAAGTTCTTCTTTGATTGAATTGACCTCTTTGGATAAACGGTCAATCATCATTTTTTCCTCTTCATGAGAAGCCTTATAATTCTTGTTCTCCTCTTGAAGAGAAGGAATGATCTCTTTATAAGACTCACGTAACTCAGCATCGGATATGCTAGTACGTCATTTTCTTTTGGGAGCAAGGTGATTTGTGATGACAAAGACTATATCATACATTGCAATTACCAGTGAGAGCCTGAATGAGTACACAAAGAGGTTTTTCGTAATAATTAAATATTAGAGAACTGCCGAGATCTTGTGGCATGTGTTTTTTACATGTAGGACATCTTCATTGCCTCTTGGGTGAAGATACTATGAAGCGATAGGCTTTGACCTTCTGCCAACTTTTATCCAAGGTCGAGGTGCAAACCGAAGTAGTTGAATTCATACGTGTAAGTTTTTCGAGTAAGATCGATGTATATTCCTCCTATTATCTAGCTTAAAATACAATCAGACCCCTCCTTGCTGCTCAAGTCCATACAAATAAATACCTATGTCAACAATCATATAGAAGATCACTCCAATAGATTTGATGAAGGCTAGATACATAAGGCTTTTCATTCACATGTCACGATAAGATACAAACTAGGTTATTCACAAAATTGGAACTGGGACACTTGACCTTCCCATGGTACAGTCACTTTCGCTTCCCTATCGCCTCAAAGTGACCGGTCTTTTTCAAAACCAGGTCCAATGCATTTGAGTGGTTTTCTATAGATGTTAGGATCAATGAGAGACAAGCTACCAGAATAATTGATGATTGACCAAAAAATATCTTACAAGGTTTCACTTATGGAAACTTTGACCCGAATAAGAAACACTTCAAAACAGTTTCTCATCCCCTTCTGAGTCATCACATTCCTTGCCGAGAAATACCAAGACCCTAACAAAAAATATGGAAAATTGAAACTGAACAAGACTCCAATAGTTAACCCAAAATTTATTTCATCATCGACAATTGTACCTGAAGCTCGTATTAAGGAGGCTCGTCGGAAATCGTGTTACCTGCTAATGGGTACTTTGGCTCTAAATTTTCGAACAAAGACAATTCACAACATGTCAAGATAAATTCCAATACTATTTCTGTCAGAATAAAATCCGATACTGTTTCTGCTCCCAAGGGATTGGTGAAATCCAAAGATTCAAAAGAATGAACTTGAGCAATCCTTGAAGCTCAACAACCAAACCCCAATGTCACTACTAACGTCAGGATAACAAAAATCTGCGAAAGACGTCGGGGGCCATAAAGCAATAAAAAACTGAAGATGTGGATGCACTCCCATCGGAGATATCAGAAATCCTGGAAAGTAACCTCAGCGGATTAGACAAGAAGCATCTTATTGGGTTGTATAACAAAAAATACCTCTATAATATGGAGAAAGAAGGTCCGAACTTAAAGACGCGTTGGGGGATCTCGACCTTCGTCTATGTACATTGCTTTAACTTCAAAGAGACACATCTTTATAAGAGTTGGTAATATTTTTCGATGTCTTGAACTAGGGGCTCCACTTGCCCTTGGATACCTGAATCATCCGGTACTTCGAACTGGTAAAATCGTGTCCCAACCAGACTAGCCCTAATACGTTGTTCACTTTGATGTTGTGCATCATGGCTTCACGTATTTCCTATATTCTAATTTTGATGGAGGAGCTTGTAACTATTACCGCACTATCCAAGAATCCGTCGCTTCCCTTTTTCTATATCACCATTGTGAACAAGTACAACATTATCAATGACCAGCTTGAAGCAGATAAAACCTGAAAACAAAACTTTTTGTTTCTTAGCGGCACTTGAGAAAAATGGTCGGCCTCACTCAAAGAAGAAAAACTCGAGGTGACTCCCGAAGACCTGGACTTACAAATGTAATTTTATTCTTGAATTATTAACTGTCATAACTTTATATTTTAACGTTTGTATTTTAGAAATTCCAAAGGCGCAACTATAAACTTTGAAGAATAATCATCTTAAAGATGTTTAAAAGACTTTTATAGCTCTGAGTGTCTGGGCTTGGGAGAACTAGGATAATGAATTTCATAGGTACTTTATGATGTTAGATTTGGTTTGTAACTATCTATGACGTTCCTCCGAAAGTGATCTTTAGAGGATAAATTAATGAATTGGAAGCTTCTACCACAATGAAGAGGTTGGGGGCCTCTAAGCGCGAGTTTTACTTCCCACTCAGAAGAGAGCGCCCAGTCATCGAGTGAAGAAAAATCTGAAAGAGGGCCCTGCTCTAAAGAAAGCGAGAACCGATGCTACTAGTTTGGAAAATGTAGCTACAACAACTTATGTTTTACCAGAGATTGGTCATACTGCAATGGAGGAGGGAGTCGGAAAATTCGAGGACAATAAGAAGACTGATGCCCATGGGACGAAGAAGAAAAAGAAAAGGCACCCAAAATGAAAAATTGGGATGGTACCAAAAATAAAACTCTGAAGAATCTTGTGGAAGATCCAATAATCAAAGTTATTGTTCAATATCAACCCACATTCCAGCTATGTTTGATCAGTATAGTGTCCCATTCTCTAATGAACGGATTCCATCATCTTCATAAGTAGGTTCAGTACATGTTAACCATGAACCCGAAAAGGAAAAAGATTAAGCTCTGAGCGTCCCAAGCGAGATACAATCAGATTTTGATGTTCAAGGGCATTTGGAAGGGATGCATTTGTACGTAGAGGTTAAAAGTCCCCTAGGAGATGATCTTCTTACCAACCTACCAGGGTGATCTCGTGAATTCTGGCCTTTAATTCTGATTCCAAACCTAGATGATCAGCTAGCCAATATCTCGAGACCCCATTCACAAGGTCTAGGTGATCAATTTTTTTCGATTGACTATGTTGCCACCCGATCGTTTCAGCTTAACCAATCAGACTCACATGTTTGATCTCTACATTATCTAGAGCTCTAATTTCCATGCTCGAAATTAAAGAGAAGATATTGAAAGAAGAAATTTCCCAAACGAAGCGTCGGATCTCCCAACTATAAGAAAATAATAAAGCTTGGGAACATAAAGTCAAGGAAGCTAAATGATTGTCCGCGGACCAAAACTAGCTTGTCAATCAATCTGAAGAATGGGTACATGATGCTTCAAGAGATCTTGAGCTGCGGGAAAAAGAGCACCGAAGAGAGCTTAATCACTGCCAAAAATCCATATCGGAGCAAGATAAAGAATACAACCTGCGTGTAGACCTTTTCCTTGGAGCAGAAGAAGAATTAGACATAGTGGTTAAGGTAGCAAAAAATGAGAGGGACAAGGTTGTTAAAGAGCTAGCTTCCTTTAAAATTGAATCCAAGGAATACAAAACAGTAGCTCCTGCTGCTCTCAAGAAGCAGGTGGAGAAAGATAACGGAACTACATTAGAATCTTATGGTGCGGGTTGTTTGAAAACCTTATCCACTCAGGAAGCCGATGCCAAAGTTGCGCTGATTCTTGACATCCATAGAAGGTACTCGAACTTAAAGCTTGGGTCATACTAGCAGTTGGTTTCATAAGAGGGATCGTCCTTTGGGTGTTTCATGTGAAGATAATGCAAGTAATGATGGGTCGTCGAATGAGGAATGGAGCAAAGGATTTGACGAATGTGTCATTAGAGTATGTTCAGAAGAAACCCTCGTTGATACTGATTATTCCGCATCAGATTAGCGACCTTAAAACTTTAATTCGTTTACTTAAAAGTTCATGTTTAATCATGTCATTTTGTATTCAGAATATCCTTATTTATTTTTGTTTACTTTTAATTTTAGACTTCTGTTGTATCCTTAATTGAAACTGATCAGTTTCCAATGCAAAGATAAATTATGACACGTTTTTTTGAAATATTGTTGAACAACCAAAGTTAGATGACCCCTCAGGTCCGAAATATAAAAATAGGTGTGTTGACCTACCAAATTTGGAAGACCCCTCAAATCCAAAACATAACAATAGGTGAATATTGACCAACCAAAGTATGAAGAAACCTCAAGTCGAAAACATAAAAAATATGTGAATGTTGGACAACCAAAGTTGGGAGACCCCTCAGGTCTAAGACATAAAAATATGTGTAGGCTTCGAATCCTCCAAAAAATAAAAATAAAAGGTAAAAAAGATTTATTTTGATAAACTGGTTATGTAAGCACCTCGTTAAAAGCTTCATGTGCCACCAGCGTATGAAAGAGTATGTTGCCGATCAATATATATATAAAAAACTGAACAACATACTTGTGTTTAATCTAGATACACATTGAGATGTTCAATATTTCATGGGTTTCAAAGTAGTCTCTCCTCATAATCTCTTAATCGGTACGTTTCAGTCTTCACTCTTTCAATTGCAGTGTACGGGCCTTCCCAGTTTGGCGCCAATTTTTCGAGCCTTTTTTCCTTAGTATGTAAAAATATTTTCTTCGGAACCTTATCTCATACTCTAAACACCCGTCTTCTGATCTTGGATGCATATCTACTTCTCATTAGCGTATGATAATGCGAGGAATTTAGACGTGCTCATCTTCTCTTTTTCTTAATCAAATCAAGTCTGGCTGGCCTTCCCTCATCATTATCCTCTTCAAAATAGTTCTCAATATGATACAAATAGAGCATATCCTCAGATGATGTCACGATATCCATCCCGTAAACCATTGCATACGGTGACTCTTGAGTTGCGGCATGAGGGGTAATTTTATATGCCCATGATACCTCTTGTAAATAGTTTGGTCTATTCCCAGCTTTACCTTTCATATGTTTCTTGAGAGAATCATGTATCATTTTGTTTTTCACTTCGCCATGCTCATTAGCTTACGGGTGAAATGGTGCCGAGAAACATTGTTAAAAAAAAGCTCTCATATCTTTGTTATCAAACTATAGACCATCGTCCATTTTCAATCTCCTTGGGATACCAAAACGACATGATATATTCGACAAGATAAACTTTATCACATCCTTTTCCCTCGTTCTGGAAAGCGGCTCAGTTTTTATCCACTTAGAGAATAATCCACGATGAGTACTATTGCATGTCTTCTTCCAAAAGACATCGATAAAGGTCCAACTAGATATATACCTCATTGGTAAAAATGTAGTACCTCAGAAACGGAGTCGAGTGGTACCGCTGGCATATGCATGGTATTGGAAAATCGTTGAAAAGTATCACATATTTTCACTAACTTTTTTCCATTAGTCATAATCGTAGGTCAGTAATACCCTGCTAGAAGAACTCTCTTCTGTAGTGCATTGTAAACTCGTGCGCTTTAAATCGTACATTATTGGCCATTGTCTTGTCAATGGGTAAAACACCATTAACCATGAATTTTTCAATATCATGCCTCCAATATTTGTCATTCCTCGTTAAAATTTTAAAATCTTCATCTAAATTTATGATTGTGCCTCCAATTTTTAGGAGTCAACCGCAGAATTTTTACCCCTGTGGACATGCTCATACTTAAAGCTTTCAAACCTTGCTGCCAATACTTTTAATGCTTTCAATTATTTTACCAAATAGTATTTTTTAGCCTTGGCATGTCTTGAAGTGTGATTTATCAGGAGTTTTCACTCTCTCAATCTTGCCAAGGCGGCCTCATACTCTGCTTCATTGTTTGACAATTTAAATCTGGTCCGGGTGATCAACTGAATTTTTGTCCCAAACCCCGAGGCACTCGACCCCTTATCAGATCAAATAGTTATTTCAGCCTTTTCGTCCTGATCCATCATCAAATATGGACCTTCAAAATGATATTCAACCAAAAACATTTCTAGAGATTGAGCCTTGATCGTTGTTTGGGGCTTAAAATCAATATCAAAATCTCTCAACTCCACAAATCATTTAGTCATCCAACCAGACATATCGAGCCTCTACAATACATTCTTTAAAGGAAAATAGGTACGACCTATGATTAAGTGTGCTTGGAAGTAATGACTAATCTTCCGAGTTGCGATTACCAAATCAAAGAATGAGTTTTTCCAGCTTTAACCTTTTTCGCAGCATGTAGGAGGATTTTACTCACATAATACATGATTCGAGGGTATTTATCAACCTATCGTATCAAGACCTCACTTACGTCATAATCCGACACTACTATGTAAGCATATAAACTTTCTCCTTGAGTAAGCTTTGTTAAGATGTCCATTTTTCATTCTTTTTCCTTACCAAGATAAGATTATTTGTCCATAAGGGGTACTGGGATTGTCGAATTAGGCCCACATTCGATAAATGATCTACCTCGGTCATTATAGCTTCAGATTTTATACAATAAAATAAAATGTTTTCTTCAAATATAATTGGGTGCATGTTGCACCAGATGGCTAGCTTATGAAAAATAATATCTTCATGTACCATAAGTTACGTTCTCGATACGCCACACAAGCATATGTAAATGTTTTGAAAAAAAAACTCAATCAACTTCTCCCTTACCTCTAAAGATAACAAAGTACTAGAAAACCACGAGTCTCCCTCGAATCGTATGCAGGATCAGATTCCAAAGTTGAATCCATTAACTGCTAATCCTTATTTAACAAAACCCCTTAACCTGCCTCGAGGCTAAACCAGTTATGTAACACTCTCTAGCCATTTTTCGACGGTTTCAGATTGTTCCTACATTACTCCCCACACCATAATTCACAAACTAGTGGACAATTGAAACCAGAGCATGTATTTTGGATAACCACGACCTACCAAAAATTCCATTGTAAGATGTTGGCCCATATACCACTATAAACAATATTGAGACTTTTTTCTTAAATTTCTCGCATCCCAGCTTTACCACCCATTTTAACTCCTCAACAATTTAGGTAGTTACACACCTGAAGCCCACAATAGTTCGGTCAGGTCGGGGAATACTTGGGGAAGTTTTCATCTATTTATATGTTGTCATAAATAATATGTTGGTTAAGCTTCCAGTGTCAATGAAAACTCATCAGATATCATCACTTGCAGTAACAACCACAATTACTAGTACATCCTCATGTGGCCCTGCCAGCTCTCTCATATCTTCATCATCAAAGAAAAATAACATAGAAATGTTTATGTACAAATATGGTGATGTTCCTGTCTCTAATTGGGTAGCCAAACTTATGATGTGCCTCTTTCATGAAAAATTGGTACTCCCTGGAATAGTGTCCATCAAAAATAGTTGGAGACTCAAAGAATTTGTAAAATTCACTAACATATCCTTTAGCTTCGGGTTATCCTACCATCAGAACCACTCTTCGGTCAAGTTTGGGCTCCAAATACTACAAAGACACATTAAACGAATTGACTGGCTCGAAAATCATCAAAGTGTTTTCTTGCTTTAGGGATACCACTACCTCTCACCCCGTTGGATTTTGTTGGGTTCAATTTTCAAAAACTTAGCCAACTTCCCATTCTCAATCAACACTTGGATTTTTATTTTTAGTGATATACAATCTTTTGTTTCATGTCCATTATCATCATAGTACTTGTAGTACATGTTTCATTAACCCCTCTTCCGGGTTTGTATCGGAAGAAGCTTTCGAAACAGTATATGATTTCGGTATGGCCGTCTACTGGACACTTGGTCGACATGTGATAAATTTAAATCAACTATGGTTGAGCGAATTTAGTCGGAGGATGTTGGTAAATTACCATCGGAGACCGCGAGCTCTGCTCCTTGTTGAAACATAGAAAGGAACTCTGACGCTTGAGTTTCTTCCACAAGTATCTATTTTTATACTTGCACTAGCAAAGTACCGAACGTCATAACATGTTTCTCAGAACGTTATCCCTTAAAATCTGGGATATGAGTCTCATATTATATGCTGGGCAGCCCACCTTCTCTTCATAGCCTTCTATCTTTGTTTTTGTTTGAACAAATTGTCTGGTATAATCCATCAGACTCTCTCAAACTTTATGTCGACAATTAATGATCGTGTCTCCGTTTGCTCATAATTACTTATCACAAAATGTTATCAAAATATGGTCCAGAATATACCAAAGTTCTTAATGCAACCTTGCAGTAATCGGTTGTACCATTTCAAAGCGCCATCTTTAAACATTTGAGATAACTCTCGACACATCAGCTTCTCATCATCATTGATGTTTATCATGAGTCTTTTAATTGTTTAATATAGTTGTCAGGATCCTCAGTCCCATTAAAATTTTCTAACCTAGAATCCTAACGACATCTAGATTTTGTCTCTTTCTTAGAAGTATAACGACCTCGAAGCTTTTCTTTATCTTTCTTATTTTGCAACCGCTGACCATACTCAACTTTGTTTTCCTCCGAAAATCGATCCTTTCATACTTCTGATAATAGTCTCTTAGCAGCTATTATTGTGTCTTTCTTAGAATTTAACTTGGAAATATCTTCTTGCAATTCTTTCATTAGTGCTACCAGAGAAGATTGTTCAAATTTTGTTCTTCGAATTTGTTGCTCCTCGGACACAGCTATGATCTCCAAAATCTCTACCCGATAACGGTTTCCTCTTACACATCCACGTTCATCTCTATTGACAAATTCACAACCGAAGTGATGGTTTTAGAAACGGACTAGAGGTACCAACCTTCTCCCACTATGGTCGCCAATGATGGTTCCAAATATATCTGAGGGGGAAAACATTCTAAAATTTATTTAATACCAGTATTTATAGAGATAACATAGGAAGTATAAAGAGAAAATGCCAAAAGTGGTAACAAAGTAATAATTATTCACACTTCTCTAAAATGGAATGTTACTATATGTAGTAATCATAATGGACCTAAAAACCACACGATTAACCCATTTATGGCTTTAACCCAATTATGGCTATTCCACCCAATTATTCTAATAATCTTACACATATAAGTTTATTATTACATCACATGCTCTCAATGTTACACATTTATTAGACTTTATTTTACAATATTTATGTTAGACTGAACGAACTCAATTTTCAACCGACCCAGACCCGGTGCAGATAAATCACACCCTTATAAGAACTCATACAAACTATGAGTGAAGTATTTATCTAGTTCTTAGAGCCTACATATGATGGTATACAAGCGATAGACCAATGCAATAGGTAAGTTAGTTACCATGGCCAGAATAGTGGTACAATACAACTCACCATTCGAATTTTATAATATAGTTGAATACGAGCTATTAGAGGGATCAACATATAATTTACTTGAACCCTAGTATTATAAATTACTCGAGTAAATGATAATATATGTACAATGACCAAACTTTACTTTATAAAGGGTTCAGACACTATCTTAAGTTGCACATTTATCATTAACGTCAGTTAGCATGTGAGGTAATGTAATAAATTTAAATGCTACAATTATAACCTAACTATAAATATGAACTCAAACCTAGCTCGCGATCACACTTTGGTTATTTAACATAACTATTGTGCTATCTTTATTTATACTTTATTTTTTAATCTCTACATGTAATTATCTTAAAATCATAGTTCTCTTATGCGGATTCAATACACTTTATTTGAACAAAATGAAACCATATCATTGGTGTCATCTATGGGAACCAATAGGTTCTCATAAGACTTTCTTCAATAAATAAATCTAAAACTCTTCTCTAACGATGATCGAAAAGTAAAATCAATATTGATACCATGCTGAAACCATCGAATCCTGAGCCTCACAGTATTTTCGCTGATATCTTGTAATATCTCGTCATCGGTAATAAATATATTTTATCGATGTGATTAAGAAGTAAGTCGACAAAATAAATCAAACCTACACAGACGAGGTTCTTGTCATAAAAAAATTGGTCATCGTTATCAAAGAGCCAGTGTAGGCCGTATATACTACAAGAATCACAATGAATTGAGGACCATAATATGAAATTCATTATCATGATAATCAAGACAATCTTAAGGAAGAAGAAAATATTTCCTTCGTCTTTTTCGCAAGCTACCACTTAATGACCGACTGCTCGTCATGTTGTGAACTTAAAAAAATCACCAGCGAGAGAAAGTCTCTTATATATAAACTTTTGGAGCCTATCTTAAATTGGATTGATTAACAAACACGAGCATCATCATCATCAGTGTTATAGAAATTATTCACGAAGATGACCTTATATTTGTTATCGACATTACCATATTGTTTTTCCGGGCCGAACCACCTAACAGAGTGGTAATAGGTCAGTTGGACCACTGTGCGGTGCTATTGAACCATAATTTATATATTTGAACATCTCTCATATCCCCATAGTATATTGGGTTTAATCAACAACAAATCCTCCTCACGAATCATCTAATCCCGACCATACCAATATTTAGACATCATGGGCGAGGAGAAAAAATCTTGAAATACATCTTGAAAGCATCGTCATAACGAGAGTGACACTGAGAAACATATCGAGAAATTCTGTAATGAGATGTTTGGTTTATAAGACATGACAGGTTCATATCTGAGTTTTTCCCAATGACATTTGAAGGTAACGCTATAACATGGTTTGACATTTTACCTTTAAACATGATTCGCATGTCTGAATCTTTCTGGACCATATTTCGAGATTATTTTATTTTAAATAAGGTTATATGTTGTGATGTGGATTATATCATCTATTGAGATCATGCATTAAATAAAAGTATCTGTGAATACAAGAACAGGTTTGTCGATGTTAAGAACAACCTTCAAAACTGCCATCATATGATAGCTTGCGTTGCATTTCGCTAATAAATTCTTCCAAGCCTCTCAACTCAAGACATCATAAAGTTTAAGGCACTCAACTTTGGTCAGTATTTAGCCCAAGTTGAACAACAAATCAAAATTGAATAGATAATACATGCAAGGAGGTATGGGATGGCTTAATGCATATTCTGCATACCATTCAACATATGTTTAATCTGAGCCTATCCTGATGGCTCAAATATAATAATGTAAACCTAATATTGAGTCATGTTGAAGATTCTCTTCTTTTTAAATTATAAATTTATGTAATGATAATCAACAATCAACAAAAGGTCTGAATTTTCAAATTAGTGGTTCAGATGACCAGTACATTTGGCTCACCGTAAGGCATAACCACCATCTCTAACTGAGCCCCAGACTCATTCGAGTTTTGAAAACTAAAATAAATATGAACCTTAAAAGAGTCTAGAAGTCCTAAAAACTTATGTAAGTGTCATAAGAATATTGACCATAAAACTCGAGAGTGTAAGGCCCTGAAATAAAAAATTCAAAACCATATTGATGTGAGAAAGCTCCACAAATTTTGAAGCGATGAGCTTATAATTCCTCTATGCATATTTAAGTTAGTTGTTGACCCCTAAGTTTGAGCTTTCCAGAGTACCCGATGTTGTCCCGCCTTTGATAAGCCAAACTATGATATTATACGAGACATATAATGAATTTTTGGATTTTGATTAAAGCATGAAAAACATTGGGGGAGGGGGTTAGTTTCTCATTTCTTAAATAAAGGTTTAATAAGTCAATCAAACTTCAGTCCACCTCTATATTCCTTATTTTTCTCATATTACGTTTGAAAATAATGATTTGTGGAGAGTAGTGTAGCAACACGATGATGTTTTAATAATCACCGCCAAAATAGCGGAAACGACCGTCGAACAAATCATGTTTAACACATGAAGCTATGCTCTTTTATACGAATAAATACAATAAAATTAGATGTATACTATCTCTCTCACCTTTGAAAATGATCGTCAACGGCTTCTGTGGAGGTAAGATTCTAGTCCTCAATGAACTACGAATTGATGTCACCCTCATACGATGGGAACAAAAAGAATGAGTATCGCTTCGTGATAGTAGACGATCCATCTTCGTAAAATGTTATCATCGACCGATCATAACTCAGTCGAATGCACATTATCATATACATTATACATTATTGTATACACTGATGAGTCCGGATAACTTCACCACTGCCCATTGAGAAATCCGGACAAGGACAATTCGGACATAAAGTGCCCACTGAACTATCCGGACAGGATAAAATTATTAAATAACTAAACACATTTTGAGTAAGATAGGTGCTAATCAGCTTATTAAGTAAATGAGTCCTTAAACTTGACCCGGTTTCATAACTCGACCCGAAAGCCCATGGGTCCATAATTAAGGGTATAAATGCCCAACTACTTTCATTAATGAGGGTAATGAACATTTAATACAACCATGCATCTTAAATCTCTCACTACAAAACACCCAAACATTTAATACTCTTAAAACTCTCCAAAATACTTGAAAAAATTACCCTCAGCTTAAAATAAACCTAACCAAATTGGCGACCACAGTGGGAGGAGAAGGTGCCTGAATCTAGCATTCAAAACCAACAAGAAAAACCAGTTTGGATGAATCCGGACGAGCAAGTAATTCCACCACATTTAATAGAGGTGGTGGGAGAAAACAATGAGTACACGCTCGAAGAGAGAGATGGGTTGAAAGCTGAAATAGAAGCATAGAGGGCCACTAAAAAGGCAGAGATAAGTTTAAAGGAAAAGTCAAAAGCGTCAGCCATTCACCATACTGACAACCCAAGGGAGAACGACCCATTAACAAAGAATCATTTGAGCAAATAAAAGACCATGTCAGTTCTAAGAAATCTCACAGGTCCAAGCCGGTGGAGAGCTCAGAATCTGAGTCCTCCAGTAGCTCCTCAAATGAGGTTGAGCTTGAGGAGTCTTTGTCATCAAACAGCGACGATGGAAGGTCCATAAAGAAACAAAAGCTAATTAAAAAATATTCAAGAAAGAGGGATAGGCATGGGAGACTAAAGAGGTATCTGGGAAAAGGGTCGTCTTACAGCCACAGCCATAGTCACATGCATGTGGATCAGCTGCTGATGGATCCTTTTGCTTTCCATGATTATCCAGGTATATTTGCAACACCTAATGAAGACACAGTTTTTAGTTGTGTTCGGAATTGGAGGCAATCTCCATTGTCATCCAAAATACTGTCCGAAAACCTTCCTAATAGGTTTGACAGTACTAAGATGGAGAAGTATGATGGGAGCAAAGATCCGGACCACCATCTGGAATAGTTTAAAAAATTTATGATGAATTTTGATGATGATGACAAACTTCTTTGTAGAGCCTTCTCCCAGTCTTTTACGGGAAGTGCTTTGAAATGGTACAATAGCTTGCCACAAGGTTGTATCAGAAACTTTGATACGTTTTGGGTGGCCTTTCGAAGGCAGTTTGTGGGGAGCAAGGAGGTGAAGGGCAATGGAGATACTATTATCCATTGTGCCCAAGAGCCAAATGAATCACCGAAAGACTATATAAGCCGGTTCGTAAACACTAATAATGGGTTAGCTAAATGCTTTGAGCAGGTAGCAATAGCTTCTTTAAGACAAGGGTTAAACCCTGGGAATCTAGCCGATTTCGTAACCAAGAAGAATACCATGACTTGGGGTGGTTTGCTGAATCAGGTGTGAAAGAAGATTAATGTAGATGAAACAAAGAATACTAGGGTACACATGCAAGTAAGGTCTGTCCTAGCTGCTCCAAAACAAAACCAGTCCTGATACAAGGACAAAGAAACTGGGCAAGGGCCCAATAGGGCTAAACAAACTCAATCCCACCCAAATCCAGCTCAGAGCCAGCAGTCCAGAAATAAACGAGGACCTTGGGTCCAACCGGAGTGGTTTGCTGATTTGAAAGAAAATATGACAAAACAAAAGATGAGGTGCATTTTAGGAAGCCCGCAACGCTTCAAGCTCCTAGGGAAAGTCGTAATACTTGTTTTTGCCATTATCATCATGGTATTTGCCACAACACTGAAGACTACATCGCTTTGAAACAAGAAGTGCAGAATCTTATTGAAAGGGGGAAGCTGGGAGCTTATGTCAAGAGAAGAAGTGGAAACACGCCTGAAAATGTTCACCGGACTAGCCCAACGAACAATGCGGGAACATCTGCTCTGCAAGGGGCTATGGTGATCCTTGAAAGATTTGATGTCGAATCAGAGTATTTGGATCCTGATCCAACCCAAAATAAAGTGGGGGTTATAACAGAACAAACTAAGACAGTGTCCAGACTCATAAGTTTTTTGAGTCACTTACTATATTCGGAGGGGACATTATGACTGCGCCAACTCCTTCTTCAAGTAAGAGGCATGTTCACACTCTAGCTACTCAGTTAGAGGGAGGCATGTCTTCTTATCTATCCCAAATTCCTTTTCCCTTCATTGTTTTGATGAAGATGATCTAAGAGATATAGCTGGGCCTCACGAGGATGTTGTGGTAATAGGAGCTTCGATTGGGGGAAACGACATCAGGAGAATTTTGATTGATACTGGCAGTGATTCAGCGTTCAAATAGATCCATTGTGGGCTTCACAGGAAGCTCTACGGATGTAATCTGAGAGTTTGAGGAGGAGGTGTTGTTAGGCAAATGCCCTTACAAGAAGATGCTCATGGTGTTATTCGTTGTGGTAGACTGTCCCACATGTTATAATGCGGTCTTTGGGAGGTCCTCGCTCTCTATGATACATGTTGTGGCCTCAACAGTCCATCAATGTTTAAAGTATGCAGTTCAAGGACAAGTGGGAGTTGTCCGGAGCAGTCAAAAGATAGCAAGAGAGTGTTATGCAACTGCACTTACCCCTAAAACTTTGGGGGTGGTGATGTTTATTTTCGTCTGAGGGTAAGTTTGTAATTTTTGTTTGGAGTTTTGTGGAAGTTTGTAAGTATTTAATGTTTGAGTAGTGAGTAGAGGGAGAACTAAGCAGCCTGGTTGTATTTAATTTTCATTACCCTCATTTAATGTTGGTGGTTGGGTATTTATACCCTTACATTTGGGCCTTATGGGCTTTCGGGTCATGTTTAATGGACCCGGGTCAAGTTCAAGAACCCATGAGCTCTTAGTAGGAGAGCAGCCAGCTTAGTCAAGAAGTGTTTATGTTTTAAGTACTTTAGTTCTTGTTCGAACAGTCCAATGGGTGAGGTGTTCGAATTGCCCTGTCCGGTTAAGTAGTCTTTGTCCGAACTGTCCCTGTCCGTAATGGTAACAGAATCCGGACTCATCAGTAGCCCCTTTTTTAGGTGTTTGTTCAAAAACCTTTGTCAAAACCTGAAAAACAGTCCGTTGTCAGTGATAGTTTCCTCCGGACAAGTCTTTCGAATTGTGTTATGGTTTTATCCGGACTGAAAAAAGCTCTTTGAATCTAAACGGTTTTTTGCCAAAGTTCATGGGACACGTGTCTCTCTTTGGTTCGTTACTTTAGCCGTTTTTTCACCTTGAATTTCGCACCCACCTTCTCTGAAAAGCAACCTCTTCATTAATGAAGGTGACATCAGCGCCGTCTCTTAATCATTACAAATCTTTTCGAATTCTCTTAGGAATCAAAACTTCTTTTTGGGGTTTACTATAAATTAAAACACTTTTCCACTGTTTTACTATCACTTTCATTTTCACTTTGCTAATTTTCAGAGCTTTCTCACTCAAACACAAGTTCTTTACTTTGGTTGTTTATGTTCGCGACTAGGAACGCTTTAATCAGAGGCGGGTGGCTCAATCTATCTGAACTAGAAAAAGCACAAAAAGTTGAAAGGGAAAAGCGCATCGCAGCAGGCTTACCTACTTCTCCCATCGACAAACCCGCAACCTCAACCATAGAACCTGACCAGGGTTCATCCTCTACAAAAAGTGTCAGACCGAAGAGATTGTTTCAAACCAGCCTTTCCCCTATTATCCCAAGTTCATCGGTTCAAGAGTCAGAAGCCACTGGTGAACCAGGCTTAACAGTTACTAGTTTTAAAAAACCTTCCCCATTCTTAGCCATGAGGTCGGATGCTGATACTTCTCCAAACAAACTGGTTGATCGAAGAAAAGGCCGGCTGGTCAAAGGGAAGGCTTCCAAAGACACCCCTTTGAAATCAGGTGCCAAGGACAACAGTACAGGGTCAGAAGCACCCATAAAAGCCCCCAAGGACAGGCTGTCCGGTCCGGAGGATACTGGCTCAAGCCCCCGAAGAGAAACCTCCACATCAGATCCCCAGCCGGAGGCTAGAGTGCAGGAGAGCGTTGAAGCTCATCAGTCTAGTGGTCAGACTGAACCAACTCCAAACTCCCCCTTCATCAATACAACTGAAAACCCTTCCTCAATAATGGAGGAAATAATGGAGGACTCTGTCGAAGAGGCTCCATTCGATTCTGAACCTTCCGGACAGACTAGTGGTGCTGTTGCTGCTCAGAAGGATAAAGGCAAGGAGAAGCTATGCTTAAGGCATCCGGATCTGCCGGAGTGCCTTGAAGGAAAAGTGGGACCTTGTTTCCACAAGGTCAATGTTAAATATCTTCTTGCCTTACAGAAGATCAATTATGCTTTCATCCATACAGCTAAGTTGGGCCGGATGCGTACGAAGTGGGGGATTCCGGAGAACGTAAAAAGAAGAATCCCCATAGACCCCGAAACCCCAATGGACTGCAAACTCAGTAAAATAGTCATCTTCACTGAGCTTTTTAACTGGGGTCTAAGGTTCCCCTTAGATCCGGAGATAGTTAGGTATTTCCACCTCATCAAACTCTACCCTAGTCAACTGAGTCCCAACGCCTGGTACACACTTATGGCCTGCATTATAGCCTCCAGGCTCTCCGGGATTCCTCTACCAATGGAGGAGTTTGCAGCCGTGGCCAGTCTCTGCAGAAACCACCACATTCCCTTCTATCACTTCAATATGGGTGATAATTATAAAGCAGTGGATGATCTGCTTGAGTCGGAGAGAAATTGGAGGACTCAATTCCTATTCGTAAGTGGTGCTTGGGAGAACGGGAGGAAAATCAAAGTCGGAGTCAATCCAAGTCTCCTCACCACCAGATGGAGGAGTGATCGTAAGGCTCCTACTTTATATTCTTATTTCTACTTTTATTGAATTTGCTTAAGCTGACTGGTCTTGTATTTTTTCTTAGCAGTGCTGCCCAAAGACTTTAGTGACTACTTAAAGGCCGGGCAGACTACTTGCACCAAGATCAACACTTGGGCTGCCGAAAAGTGGGGAAACCGGTTTCACGATGCTTTCACATGAGGCAACTTTGCAAGGTCTCACCTCTGGAACACTACTGGCCGGAGGGACTTGACTTGGGAAGAACTCACCACTCCACCCCCTCCGGATGTAGTCCTCAAGAGAACACACGAACCGGACGGGTCACTATACTTGCCAGGTCGAGCCAAGGCCCCAAGTAAAATGAAAGGCAATAAAAAGAAGGGCAAGAAGAGCGCGATTGAGGCTAACCCTGCTGAAGTGGAGGAAAATGCTCCAGAAACCGAAGAGAGGCCAGCTCCAAGTCAGATTGATGCTGCTCTTCTAGAAGTGGTGGAGCAGGAGAGTGCCAGGGGAGAGGTTGGGTCTCCCAAACCTCCAAGGGTCCCCAAGAGAGACCGAAAACGTAGAGCAGAAAATAAAGAGAGGGAGGCCAAAAAGAAAAAGACCTCCAAGGGTGATGAACTGTCTCTCCGGCTAATGAAGCCTTTCCCTCCGTTTGACCCTACTGATCCAACCAGAGCAGAGGAGATCCCTGGTGACTTTCACACTGACGAGGTCGGAGGAGGAGACCTTAGCATTGATGGTGTTCACATCACAGGGCTCGATGGACTTGGTGACTATTTTGCAAACCTTCCCAGAGACGATTTTGCTGGGCCTTACCTCCCTCCAAGCACTTCGAACACCGTTACGTTTAATGATAAGACTTTTACTGTTTCAAGTGAAAGGGACATTATAGCCCACTCTATATTAAGTAATGTTCAGCCAGTGCTTGTTTTGGAGAAACAAGTTCAAGGTCAAGCAGATATTATCAAAGATCTCAAATCTGACAAAGAGAGATTGTCCGATGATCTTCTTACTGTCACTCAACATGCTGACATTCTAAAGGGAGAAAACGAGGAGCTGAAGAAGAGCCTAGAGGGGTGGACCACAAAGGTTGTCACTCTAGAAGACACTATCAAAGAGCTCCGGGAGAAGTTGTCCAGGTTAGAGAAAGATCTCACCTCTTCAAAAGAGGAGGCAAAGGCCAAGGATCAAGTCATCCACAACTTGACAAATGACAAGATTGCGCTCGAGAACACAGTATCCAAGGCTGCAGAGGAGAAAGCTGATCTGCTAAGGGAGCAGGAGGCCAAAATTCAGGCCAAGATCGATGCTTATGCCAACAACGTAATAGATACTCAAGAGCAAATATATGCCAAGGTGAAGTCCGACATGGTCCTGCTCTTTCATGAGAAGTTCCCGAAGAGGAACCTGGGAGATTTGTGGCTTCATGTAGAGTACGAAGACCTTCCCTTCCATACCATGGCTGATGGAGACTTGCATGATTATTCCAGTGCTTCCTCCTCTGACGAAGAAGAAAACACCGGGGAGGGCCCTCACGAAGAGAAAGACGATCCCAAGAAGAAGAAGAAGACAAGTGAGGCTGAGCCATCTTCAAAGGCTCAGTCTTAAACTATGAATTATCTTTTCACTTTTCATGTTACCTGAACTAAAGTCCTTGGAAGGCCAAGGCATTTTTGTTATTGTGTCCGGCATTTGACTGGATAGATCTTTTGTTTTGTTTGACAATTTAAAAGTCCTTGGAACGCTAAGGCACTTAGGTTATATTAATGAATATCTTTGTTTTGCACAACTCTTGCATTCTTCCATAGTTTGTTTCAATTTTGGTGGCTAGTGTTTAAATAGCCCTTAGTTATTCCATAAATATTCTAAAGCGAGAGTGTTTAAACTTCTCTGATGACAAATGTTTAAGTATTCATCTTCAATTCAATCCGGATGGTGTGACAAAAAACAAAGTAAGAACAATTCAAATTGTTTTTTTAAGAAGGCGTCAAGTTTTATAAAAAGCCTGGACACCTCATTAAAACCTCCCCGCGCCACCAGGGTAGGAAAGAGTATGCCCCTAAATATTTACATGGATTTTTAAACAAGTAAATATTTACATTGTTCCTACTCTAAGTACATCTGGAGATGTTCAATATTCCAAGGGTGATTCAAAACCCTTCCATCTTTATCTTCTAGCCAGTATGTTCCAGGTTTGAGCCTTTCAATAACCATATAAGGTCCTTCCCAAGTTGGGGCTAGTTTGCCGAGCAGCTTCTCTTTGGTGTGTAAGAAGACCTTCCTTAACACATTGTCCCCCGGCTGAAAATCTCTTCTTCTAACTTTAGAAGCAAACCTGCTTCTCATCAAACCCTGATAGTGTGCAGCTCCAAGGTGAGCCTTAACTCGTCTTTCTTCTATTAGGTCAAGCTGACCCCTCATTTCCACTTCGTTAGCTTGTTCAGAGAAATTGTGAACTCGAAAAGAAGGGAGATTTGTCTCTATGGGATCTATGGCATCCATCCCATAGACTAAGGCAAAGGGTGACTCTTGTGTTGCAGCGCCTGGAGTAGTCCGGTAAGCCCACAAAACTTCTTGTAAATAGCTAGGTCATTTCCCAGCAGCCCCTTCCAAATTTTTCTTTAAACCAGACAGTATAGTTCTGTTAACCACTTCAACCTGACCATTTGCTTGTGGGTGAAAAGGTGAAGAGAAACAATGTTGTATACCCCTTGAGGCACAGAAATTCTCCATTTCCCTGTTGTCGAACTGTGGCCCATTGTTTGTCGTTATCTTTTGTGGAACACCAAATCTGCAACAGATGTTGGATAAAATAAATTTTATGACAGCTTTCGATGTTGTTCCTGCTAGTGGGGCTGCTTCAATCCACTTCGAAAAATAATCTATAGCAACAATTATAGTTCTGCGTCCTCCGGACACCATAGGAAAAAGTCCCACCAAATCCAATCCCCATCGAGCAAAAGGTATAGGCTCAGAAATTGACTCTAAAGGGATGGCTGGGACATGAATTTCATTACTATATCTCTGGCACGGATCACACCTTCTCACCAGCTCCTTAGCATCTTGCATTATAGAGGGCCAATAATAGCCAGCCAGTAAAACTCTCCTTGTTAGAGCCCTGAATCCACAGTGAGTTGATCCCTCACCATCATGAAATTCGGAGAGTACTACTTGAGACTCATCATCTCCCAAACATCGCAAAAGAGGTTTATTGTAAGACTTTTTATACAGAACGTCCCTTAGTATGATAAAACCACGAGCTTTGTGCTTTATTTTTCTTGCTAGTGATTTATCTGGAGGCAAGATGCCATCGGAGAGATACTGCAGGAGAGGGAATCTCCAATCTTGAGGCTGTTTCATCTGTACATCGAAAATTTGTTCCTCTTTGCTCACATTAAGTTGAATGGAAGGTCACTCCAGCACATGTATCCAAATATATGACTCAGTGTATGCTATGGTTGCCAAGGAATCTGCTAGTTCATTCTCTGTCTGGGGTATATGCTCATAAACAATGCTTTTGAACTTAAGTGCCTCATTTTTAAGAAGAAGTAAGTACTTCACTAGTTGATCCTTTTTTGCCTCAGATTGAACTTGCGCATGGTGGATTAGAAGCTGGGAATCGCTCATCAGCTTGACCCTTTTGGCCCCACAAATATAAGCTAACTTTAAACCAGCTATAGCTGCTTCGTATCCAGACTCATTGTTTGAAGCCCTAAAAGGAAAACATATAGCCTGGTACATTTTGTCACCATATGGAGAAGTCAAGAACACCCCTGCACCACATCCCATAGTACTGGATCCACCATCTGTCCGGACGACCCAGACCTTTTTGTCTTTCATTTCAGTAGTCTGCTTCGTATCCCTATCAGAGTGGAATTCAACTAAAAAATCAGCCACAACTTAGGCTTTGATTGCTGTTGGAGGAGCAAAATCAATATCGAATTCTCCCAATTCCAGTGACCATTTACATATTCTATTTGACATGTCTGCCTTTTGAAGAACATTATTCAAGGGAAAAGATGTCCGGACGATAATAGGATGAGCCTGAAAATAAAGCCTCATCTTCCTTGCAGCAATTACCAAGGCTAATGCTAATTTTTCGAGCTTTAAATAGTGTTTTTCTGCATCTATCAAGATCTTGCTGATGTAGTACACCGGATGGGGGTAATTATCCACCTCTCTTACCAATACAGCACTAATGGCACAATTTGAAACTGCCAAGTATACGAAGAGTGTCTCTCCATCAACATGTTTAAATAAAGTCTTGGGGGAGGACAAATGTTTCTTAATCTCATTGAAGTCCTCATCGCGCTGTGAAGTCCAGTCAAATCCCTTTGCACCCTTGAAAGTTTGAAAAAACGGGGCACATCTGTCCGAAGACCTTGAGATGAATCGATTTAAAGCAGCCAACCTCCCAGTCAACCGTTGTACTTCTTTAACATTCCGAGGAGGCTCCATTTGGAATAAAGCATTAAGCTGGTCCGGATCGGGCTGTATCTCTTGCTCACTTATTATATAACCTAGGAATTTCCCGGACTGCACTCCGAACACACATTTTTCTGGATTTAGCTTTAAATTCACTTTTATTAAGTTAGCAAAAGTTTCTTGGAGGTCTGCCAAGTGTAATTGTTCATCCACACTTTTCACCATCATGTCATCAATGTATACTTCCATATTTCTTCCAATTTGATCAGCAAAGGCTTTGTTCACCAATCTCTGATAAGTAGCCCCAGCATTTTTAATCCGAATGGCATCACCTTGTAGCAATGAAGACCCACGTTAGTGACAAATGTGGTATGCTCATGATCCTTCGGATCTACTTGAATCTGATTGTACCCGGAGAAAGCATCCATAAAGGATAGTAGCTTATTTCCAGAAGTGGAATCTACCAGCTGATCAATCCGGGGGACTGGATATAAATCTTTTGGGCAAGCCCTATTGAGATCTGTGAAGTCAATGCACATACGCCACTTGCCATTTTTCTTTTTCACCAAGACCGGATTGGCAGTCCACAAAGGATATTGAGACTTCTTTATATGCCCCATTTTTGTGAGCCTGTCAACTTCTTGAACAATAACATCAGCCTTTTCCTTGGAAAAAGCCCTTCTCTTTTGTACCACGGGTGCTATGTCTCTCCGAATGGTTAGGTTATGTGATATAATATCTGCTGGAACCCCTGCAACATCAGCGTTGCACCAAGCAAAAACATGCTGATGGTCTTTCAGAAACTTTAACATCTTAATCTTCAGTTCGGATGGCATTTTAGACCCTATCTTAACACTTTTTCCTTCTTCCAAAGAGTGTGTTTCAACTTTTTCAACCGGTATCAACACTCCAGGGGTCTCTTTGGGGTCATCAATTTCACCCTCACCCCCAGAAAGCCCCTCAAACTGCTATTCTTTGTTGATACGAACTGCCCCCAATGTCCGTGGAGCCAGTGTTGTAGCATAACATTCTCTTGCAATCTTTTGACTGCTCCGGACAACTCCCACTTGTCCCTGAACAACATATTTCAAACATTGGTGGACTGTTGAGGCCACTGCATGCATCCTAGAGAGCCAAGACCTCCCTAAAATAGCATTATAACAAGTGGGACAATCCACCACAATAAAAAGTATCCTGACTATCTTCTTAAAAGAGCCATTGCCCAATAAAACTTCCTCTTCGAACTCCCCGATCACATCTTCTGAGCTCCCAGTGAAGCCCACAATTGATCTGTCCGAACGCTGAATTACGGCTGGATTTTTCATCTTTTTGTAAGTGGTTAAGAAGAGGATATTGGCTGAACTCCCAGTAGCCACTAAGATTCGTCTTATGTCATTGCCCCCAATGGATGCTCCTATGACAACAACATCTTCATGAGGTCCAGCTATATCCATTACGTCATCTTCATCGAAAAAAATGAAGGGAAATGGAATTTGTGATTGATAGGAGGTCATGCCTCCTTCCAGCTGGGTGGCTAAAGTATGAACGTGCCTCTTCCTTGAAGAATCATTAGGAGCCGTCATAGTATCCCCTCTGAAAATTGTGAGTGACTCAAAAAACTCAATGAGCCCGGAGACTGTTTTACAACGTTCTTCAATGGCACCCACCCTATTTCGAGTTGGATCAGGATCCAAATATTCTGACTCTACATCAAATCTTTCGATTGTAACCATAGCTCCTTCCGGAGCAGCATTGCTCGGACCAACCCGATGAGCATTATCAGGCCTATTTCCTCCTCTTCTTTTGACATATGCCCCCAGCTTTCATCTTTCAATTAAATTCTGAACTTCTTGTTTCAAAGCTATGCAATCGTCAGTGGTATAGCCAGTATCATTATGGTACTGACAAAAAGAATTGTTACGATGTTCCCTAGGAGATTGCAGTGCGGCCGGCCTTCTATAGTGTACCTCTTCCTTTGTTTTGTTATAAATGGTGGCCACACTTTCTTTTAACTCTGCAAACCACTCCGGTTGAACCCAGGGCCCCCTTTTATTTCAAGATTGTTGACTCTGGGTAGGCGCAACTGGCTGAGATTGAGCCTTAGCCCTATTATATCCTTGTCTGGTCTCCCTGGCCTTGTTTTTCGGACTGGTTTTGGTTGGGGTTTGGTGCAACCGGGGCAGACCTCACTTGCATGTGCGCCCTAGTTTTCTTTGTTTTATTAACGTTGATTTGCTTTCCGACCTGATTAAATAGACCTCCCCAAGTCATTGCTTTCTTTCTGGTCACTGAATCAGCCAAATTTCCAGGGTTTAAGCCCTGTCTCAAGGATGTTATTGCTACTTGCTCGAAGCAATCAGCCAGGCCGTTTTTGGTGTTCACAAAATGACTTATGTATTCTTTCAGTGACTCGTTTGGTTCTTGGGCATAATGGATTATTGTGTCCCCATTGCCTTTCAATTCCTTACTCCCAACAAACTGCCTTCGAAAGGCCACCCAAAAGGCATCGAAGTTTCTGATGCAGCCTTGTGGTAGGATGTTATACCACTTCAGAGCACTCCCTGTAAAGGATTGGGAGAATGCTCTACATAGTAACTTGTCGTCATCATCGAAATTCATCATAAAATTTTTAAATTGTTCCAAGTGGTTGTCCGGATCAGTACTGCCATTGTATTTTTCCATTTTAGTGTTATTGAACCTCTTAGGGAGGTTTCCGGACAAAATCTTGGAAGACAACGGAGATTGTCTCCAATTCCGGCCACGACTGAACACAGTATCCTCATTGGGAGTTGCAAAGATACCTGATTCATCGTGGAAGGCAAAAGGATCCATCAGCATCCGGTCTACATGCCTCCGACTGTAAGATGATCCTTTGCCTATATTCTTCTTTAATTTCCCATGTCTATCCCTTTTTACTTTTTAATCAATTTTTACTTCTTTTTGGATCACTCATCACTGCTGGAGGACAAGGACTCTTCGACTCCATCCTCATCCAATGAGCTACCAGAAGACTCTGAGTCTGAATCAGAATTCTCTACTGGCTTAGACCGGTGAGACTTTTTGGAGCTAGCACGAGTCTTCTTGGTACTCACATGAGTCTTCGAAGGCTCATGCTCTCTAGGGTTGTCGGTATGAAGAGCGACTGATGCTTTTGACTTTTTTTTCATGCCCATCTTAGGCTTCTCTGCCCTCAGAGCTTCTATCTCGCCCTTTAAAGTATCACGCTCCTCGATGGTATATTCATTATTTTCACCCACCACTCAAAGCAAAGCTGGTGGTACTTCCGGGGCGTCCGGATTCATTCAGACTGATTTTTCCTATTGGTTTCGAATGCTTGATTCAAGCACCGTCGTCCTCCTACTGTGGTCGCCAATTTGGTGAGGTTTATTTTCATCTGAGGGTAAGTTTGTAATTTTTGTTTGGAGTTTTGTGGAAGTTTGTAAGTATTTAATGTTTGAGTAGTGAGTAGAGGGAGAATTAAGCAGCCTGGTTGTATTTAATTTTCATTACCCTCATTTAATATTGGTGGTTGGGTATTTATACCCTTACATCTGGGCCTTATGGGCTTTCGGGTCATGTTTAATGGACCCGGGTCAAGTTCAAGAACCCATGAGCTCTTAGTAGGAGAACAACCAGCTTAGTCAAGAAGTGTTTAGGTTTTAAGTACTTTAGTTCTTGTTCGAACAGTCCAATGGGTGAGGTGTTCAAACTGCCCTGTCCGGTTAAGTAGTCTTTGTCCGAACTGTCCCTGTCCGTAATGGTAACAGAATCCAGACTCATCAGGGGGCAGTCCGTATTAATGAAAATTAGCAGTTGTTGGGGCCCTCAGAAGGTGAGGGTGAAATTGATGACCCCAGAGAGACCCCTGGTGTTTTAACACCAATCGAATAAGTTGAAACCCACTCTATAGCAGAAGGAATGAGTGTTAAAGTTGGCTCCAAGATGGCACCAGAATTGAAGAATTTTTTTTGTCCTTTTTGGCAGATCACCAACATGTTTTTGCTTGGTGCAATGGTAATGTGACCGGAGTACCTGCAAGTGTTATATCACATCAGTTGTCTATCCGAAGAGATGTTGCACCTGTTGTGCAAAAAAAGAGAGCTTTTTCTAAGGAGAAAGCTGATGTAAAAGTTCAAGAAGTTGATCGGCTTACCAAGATGGGGCACGTAAAGGAGTCTCAATATCCTTTGTGGACAACCAACCCAGTATTAGTAAAGAAAAAGAATGAGAAATGGCGTATGTGTATCGACTTTACTGACCTCAACAAAGCTTGCCCAAAAGATCTCTATCCAGTCCCTCGGATAGATCAGTTGGTAGACTCCACACCTGGAAACAAGTTATTATCATTCATGGATGCCTTCTCCGGTTATAACCAGATACAGGTGGATCCGAAGGACCAAGAACACACTACCTTTGTTACAGATAGGGGCCTCGATTGTTATAAGGTGATGCCTTTTGGGTTGAAAAATGATGGGGCTACTTAACAGAGGTTGGTGAATTAAGCATTTTTTTATCAGATTGGGAGTAATATGGAAGTGTATATCGATGATATGATGGTGAAAATCTTAGAAGAAGAGTTGCACATAGCTGAGCTTCAATAAACTTTTGCCAACTTGACAAAGGTTAATTTAAAATTGAACCCAGAAAAATGTGTGTTTGGGGTGCAGTCCGAATTTTTTTTAGGTTATGTAATAAGTGAAAAAGGGATACAGCCTGATCCGGACCAGCTCGATGCCCTATTAAAAATGGACCCTCCTCGAAATATTAAAGAAGTACATAGGTTGACAGGAAGATTGGCTGCATTAAACCATTTTATTTCAAGGTCTTCAGAAAAATGTGCCCGTTTTTTCAGACCTTGAAGGGTGCTAAAGACTTCAACTAGTCTCCACATTGTGACCAGGCGTTTGATGAAATAAAGAAGCATTTGTCTTCTTCCGAAACCCTTTTTAAGCTTGTTGATGGAGAAACAATATATGTATACTTGGCTGTGTCAGAATGTGCTATAAGTGCAGTGCTGGTAAGAGAAGTGAAAAATTATCCTCGTCTGGTGTACTACATCAGCAAGAGTCTGATAGATGCTGAGAAGACGTACCTAAAGCTTGAGAAATGGCCCTAGCCGTAGTAATTGCTGCCAGAAAAATGAGGTCATACATTCAGTCTTATTCCATCATCGTCCGTACATTTTTTCCTTTGAAGAATGTTCTTCAGAAGGTAGACATATTCAGCAGGATGATCAAATGGGCAGTGGAATTAGGTGATTATGATATTGATTTTCCCCACGAACTGCAATCAAAGCTCAATTTGTTGCTGATTTCTTGGTAGAGTTTCATTCGGACGGAAGTACTAAACAAACTACAGAAGAGAAAACTAAAAAAAATGGGTTGTCCGGACGGATGGTGGATCAAGTATAATGGGTTGTGGGGCTATGATTTGTTTAACCTCTCTGTATGGCGATAAATTATATCAGGCTATATGTTTTGCTTTTAGGGCTTCTAACAATTAGTCCGAATATGAGGCAGCTATAGCTGGTCTAAAGTTAGCTTTTCTGTGTGGGACTAAAAGAGTCAGATTAATGAGTGATTCTCAGATTCTTATCCATCATGCTCAAGGTCAATCTGAAGCCAAGAAGGAGTAGTTGATCAAATACTTGTTTATTCCTTAAAGAAGTAGCAGCCAACTTCAAAAATGTTAGCTATAAGCATATTCATAGATCGGAAAACACGCTGGCAGACTCTTTAGCAACCATAGCATACTTTGAGTCCTACCCATGGATTCATGTACAAGAATGCCCATCCATACAACCATATCAGAGCAAGGAAGAGGAGGAGAGTTTAAGTGTACAAGTGGTTCAACCCAAATACTGGAGATTTTCCCTTCTTCAATACATCTCTGATGAAATTTTGCCTCCGAAGAAGGCTTTGGCAAGGAAAATGAAACACAAGGCTCGTGGTTTCTTAGTCATAAAAGAGATTCTTTATAAAAAAAATCGTTCAACAGACCTCTCCTACGTTGTTTGGGAGCTGAAGAGTCCTAAATTGTCTTATCCAAACTACATGATGGGGAGGGATCAGCACACTGTGGCTATAGAGCTCTAATCCGGAGGGTTTTGTTGGCCGGGTACTATTGGCCTTCCATTATGGCGGATGCTAAGGAATTGGTGAAGAAATGTGACCCATGCCAAAGATATGGTAACGAAATTCATATCCCATACGTTCCTATGGAGTCAATTTCTGAGCTAGTGCCTTTTGCTCGTTGGGGACTGGATTTAGTGGGGCCTCTACCGATGGCGTCCGGAGGATGCATAACTATTATTGTAGCCATTCATTATTTCTTAAAGCGGATAGAAGCAGCCCCCTTGGCAGGAACTACTACGAAAGCTATTATAAAATTTATTTTATCTAACATTTGTTGCAGATTTGGGTCCACAAAAGATAACCACAGATAATGGGCCACAATTTGATAACAAGGATATGGAGAATTTTTGTGCCTCCAGGGGCATTCAGCATTGCTTCTATTCTCATTTCCACCCACAAGCAAATAGTCAGGTTGAAGTGGAAAATAGGACCATCCTGTCCGGTCTAAAAAAGAATTTAGAAGGGACTGCAGGGAAGTGGCCAAGCTATTTGCAAGAAGTATTGTGGGCATACCAGACTGCTCCTGGAGCTGCCACACAAGAATCTCAGTTTCCCTTGGTGTATGGGATGGATGCAATTACTCCTATAGAGGAAACTCTACCATCATACAAAGTCCATAATTATTCCGAACAGGCCAATGAATTGGCAATTAGAAGTCAGTTGGACTTATTAGAGGAAAAAAAGTTAAGGCTCATCTTAGAACCACCCATTACCAAGGCTTGATGAGAAGCAGATTTGGCAAACTAGCTCCGAACTGGTAAGGCCCTTATGAGGTCTCCGGAAAACTTAAGCCTGGGACATATAGGCTTCAAGACAAAGATGGAAGAATCCTAAAGCACCCATGGAATATTGAACACCTTCGGTTATATCTGGAATGAAAGTTGTGTAAATATTTACTTGTTTAAAGTCCATGTAAATATTAGGGGGCATACTCTTTCCTACCCTGGTGGCGCGGGGAGGTTTTAATGAGGTGTCTGGTTTTTTCAAATGAAATATAATTCCTTCTTAAAATATTCGGTGTGATTTGATTACAATTTCTTTCAAGTATTCAATTTAATATTGAGGATCTTTGATAGAACAGATTACTCTGGTTGAATGATGACCATTAAATACATGTCATCAGAGATTTTAAACACTCTCATCTTAAATATTTATAAACTAAAGAAGGGCTCTTTAAACATTAGCCATTAAAATTAAAAGCAAGTATGAAACAAAGCAAAAAATTGAGTAAGATAAGCCTGTGCGGGTAAGAACCAGACAATGATATTAAAACACAGAAATATGCCTTGGCCATCCAAAGAATTTAAGTTTTCGGCTTAACCGCACTCAAACCGGATACAATTACAAAAATGCCTTGGCCATTTTAGGACTTTAATAGTTCATAAAATAAAGAAAACAAAAAAGATAGTTAAAAATCTCAGGGCTTATTCCCTTCGGATGTTCCTGCATTATCTCATTTCTTAGGGCCTTTGAGTCCAGCGCTTGAACTCTCCCCGGTTCCTTCTTCCTCATCGGTGGTAGAATCGATTCCACTAGAGTAGTTCCTTTTGTCACCATCTGCCAGTGTATGGAACGGGATGTCATCATACTCCACATATTCCCACAAAGGACCAAGCGTCCTCCTCGGAAATTTCTCATAAAAGAGCAGTACCATGTCAAACTTCACTTCAGCATACATTTTCTTTAATGAATCTATCATCCCGTTGGTGTACTTGTCTATGTTGGCCTGAATTCTCTTTTCCTGCTCCTTTTCCAAGTCTTCTTTCTCCTTGGTTTCCTTGGACACAACCTCTTCAAGGGAAGTCTTTTCATCGGACAGGGTCTGAATAGCATCATCTTTGGTCTTCACATCTTCTTTTAAAGTGGAGAGATCTTTCTCCAAACCAGAGCACTTAGTTTGGAGCTCTGCATTAGCTTTCTCTGAAGTGGCCAGCTTGGTTGGCAGATCTTCCATGTCCTTCTTCAAATCTTCAAGCTCCTTCTTTAGTGCCTCAATACTCTGGTTAGCGTTGAGGAGGTTAGTTAACATAGTCTCCTTGTCTGCATTGAGGGTGTTGATGATGGTGGACTGATTTTTCACTTGACTTTCCAAGTTAAGTACTGGTTGAATATGACCCGGAAAGAATGAGCCACCACATCGTTCTCCTCGGAGACAGTATAGGACTTGCCATTGTAAGTCACCATATTAGAAGAGCTTGAAGGACGGTAGGGGCCAGCGAAGTCATCTTTCTCGGAATCATTGAAATAAAGATCAATATCTTGGAAGGCACTCATATATACTCCATCAATTTCTCCTCCGGTACCTTCTCCGGATTGCAGTCCGGTGGGAATCTTCTCTGCTAAGGTGGTATCAGTTGGGTCTGCTGGACGTAGAGGCTCAGAAGGGCGAATGATTATTTATTCCCCTAAGGTGACTTTCTTCTTCTTGGCGACCCTTTCATCGCTAGTGGCTCCCCGTTTACGGTCCTTCTTAGGAGGCTTTGGAGAGTTTGTTCGTTCTCCTGCCTCCTTGACAGTTTCATCTTGAATTACTTGGAGAAGGAGGCGTCAATTCCTCCTTGTTTCTTCGGACCGATCTCTTCTGCAGCAACCCGAACTACCTTTGCTGCAACCTTTTTTTTCTTTCCCTTTCCCTTCATCTTGCTAGGAGCTTTGGCTCTGGAGGGCAAGGCCAGTTTTCCATCTTTTTCCTCTATTCGTTTGAGGATGACAGCTAGGGGGATGGTGTAGTCAATTCTTCCCATGAAAGATCTCTATGGCCTGTGGTATTCCACAGGTGAGATTTCACCAAATTGCCAGAAGTAAAACAATTGTGGAAAGCGTTCCCCCAACGTTCTGCAACCCATGTATTCAACTTAGCACATGTAGTCTGCCCCTCCTCCAGCTAGTCGGTGTTCTCCTTCGGTAATACTAAGAAGGAAGAAATGAATAATTTAGAAGTGGAATATTTGTAAAAGTAAAAATGAGAAAATGAAAAACAAGATTGAAGAAGTTACTTTTACTCTTCCACCTACTAGTTAGCATGCTGGGGTTAACCTTGGCTTTGATTCTTCTCACATTCTCCCATGACCCACTGATGAATAAGAACTGAGTTTTCCAGTTTTTCTCTGACTATAACCAGTCATTTACCATTTTGAAATGGTCTCCCGTGTTGTGGTGATAGAATGGGATGTGATGATTTTTACACAGGCTTGCCACAACGGCAAATTGCTCCATAGGGAGAGGAATGCCGGACAGCCTCGATGCCATTATACAGGCAAGAAGGGAGTACCAAGCCTTCGGACTTAACTGGCTTGGGCAAAGTTTAATCAGGTGAGAATACCTGACGATCTCTGGGTCTAAGGGGAATCTATCCCCCTAGTTGAACAGCTCGGTGTAAATGACAATTTCATTGAGTTTGTAGTCCATCGGAGTCTCCGGTGTGACTGGTATCCTCACCTTCACTGATTCTGGGATCCCCCACTTAGTCCGGATCCGGCCCAACTCGACATTATGAGTATAAACATAGTTGATGGTCTGCATGGCCAACAAGTGCTTCATGTTGACCTTCTGGAAGCAAGGTCCTACCTTGCCCTCCAAGCACTCTGGAAGATCCGGATGAGTCATTCCAACCTTCACTTTGCCTTTCTCTTTCTTGTCAGAGGTAGCATCCCCAGTTTTCCCTGAGGCTTTAGTTTCGAAGGGGGCTTCTTCTATACTATCTTCCATCACTTCTTCCATTACTATGGAAGGTTTAACTGTTGTTGTAGATGGAAGAGTGTCAGCTTCCGGCTCAATGAGTTGTCTAGATGGTTGAGCACCAGTTTTTTCTATAGGCCTGGTGTCCGGTTGGGGATCAGTTCCAGAGGATTTCGCTTGAGAAGCTACTTTAAATGCCTCTGATCCAGAGGGCTTATTTCGAAGGGCTTTTATAGAAATCTTTGATCCTGAGGGTTTGTCTTTGAATGCAGATTTAGAGGCCTCCGGTTTGGAGGACTTTGATTATGAGAAAGTTGTTTGGGCTTTTACCAAGCGAATTGTCCAATGTGGGTTGGATTTCTCTTGAGATTTTTCAATATCAGATCCCATGGCTATGAAAGGGGAGGGTTTTCTGACGCTTGATACGGATTTTTCTTGGGTAGTAGAAAGTTGGGACTCCTGAACAGAGGAGCCTGATAGGATTGGAGAAAGACTGGGTTTAAACAACGGTTTGGGCGTTGGGTTTCTAGTGGAAGATGATCCTTAATCAGCTTCTTGGGATGGTTTCTCAGATTTGTCGCATGGGGAGACTGGGAGCCCAGTAGCAGTGCACCTCTCTCGTTCAACCTTCTTTGCTTTCTCTAATTTGGATAGACTCAACCAGCTGCCTTTTACTAAATCGTTTCTAGCCGTGAACATAAACTAACCAAAAACAATTTTGAAAGAAAAAGTGAAAGCTCTGTAAAAGATTTGCTAAGAGATGAAGGTAATGAAACAGTAAAAAATAGTTTATATATTAGTATAAAAAAGTAATTGTTACCTAGGAGAAGACGAAGAGATACGAGTAATGACTGAAAATGGCACTGACGTGGGAAATATTAAATACAGAGGTTACTTTTTAGGGTTAGTGGGAGCACCGATCTAGGAAAAAAACGGCTAGTAGGTCGAATCAGAATGTGACACGTGTCCCATGATCCAAAGGAAAACTCTTAGAATTTTGAGAAGAAATTAGTCCGGACAAACCTCGAACCAGACACATGAACGGGTCGGAAAATGTCTTTACTGACTAAGTGAGTTTTTTAGTCCTACCAAAGATTTTTTGGCAAGGCCTAAAAAGGGGCTACTGATGAGTCCGGATAA
This sequence comes from Limnanthes douglasii subsp. nivea, assembly GCA_036936605.1. NCBI lineage: Eukaryota > Viridiplantae > Streptophyta > Magnoliopsida > Brassicales > Limnanthaceae > Limnanthes > Limnanthes douglasii. The sequence continues at coordinate 75,904,070 of JAUPFV010000004.1, forward strand.
CTTCACTACTGCCCACTAAGATATCCGGACAAGGACAATTCGGACATAAAGTGCCCACTGAACTATCCGGACAGGACACAATTATTAAATAACTAAACACCTTTTGACTAAGCTAGGTACTAATCAGCTTATTAAGTAAATGGGTCCTTAAACTTGACCCGGTTTCATAACTCGACCCGAAATCGCATGGGTCCATAATTAAGGGTATAAATACCCAACTACTTTTATTAATGAAGGTAATGAACATTTAATACAACCAGACAGCTTAAATCTCTCACTACAAAACACCCAACATTTAATACTCTTAAGACTCTCCAAAACATTTGACAAAATTACCCTCAGCTTAAAATAAACCTCACCATACACTATATTTTTTTAACGAAAAATCAGTTTAATATGCGACAACCAATGTGTTTGCAGATAGTGTTATGCTACTTTTTTGCGCCATAAAAATTAGATACTAAACATGGCCCTTATTGTTTTAGATGAATTATACAATTTGAGGTATATCCCCCAAATAATTGTGCACTATGAATCACTAAAAGAAATCATACTCGTAATATGATACAAAATCTGTATCAAGTAGGGACTATAATAGGATATGTTATATCAATTATTAATATATTTTTTATCGAACAATTCAGATGTTTTTGCTTGGTTTCTGTTGGATCCATAATAGTCTCGACCTCAATATTATGTCACAAAATATCTCGTAACACTAATTAACAGCTTCTAGAAAATAAATAGAAAATTATCTCATAAGAAAGTCAAGGCTATCATAGCCGAGTTTGAACCATTAATCCAACTTGGTCATATCAGGGAAGCATTATACATTTATCTGGACTGTGAATCTCGTTATTGCCAATAAAAAATTAGAAATAGAGGATGTGTGTGGAATTCATTGACCTTAACCGATCTTTCCTTAAAGATCCATCTATTTTTTTAAACATTAACAAGCTCGTGGATACTATTTTGGGTAACAAACTCCTATCATTTATGGATGCTTATTACTGTTACATCAATACGTGTCCTTCATGACCAAGCGATGTTTTCACTGCTACAAGTTAATACCCTTTGTCTAAAGAATTTATGTGCGACATACCAACCATGAGCAAAGTATTCTCCATCACATTGAGGGAACGACCAATCATACATTGATGATATACTAGTCACTAACCGAGAAGAACACAATTTAGAAACGTATTCTCCATCCTATTGAGTGAACGGGCGGTAAAAAATGGATTAAAGTAGACCCAATTCAGCTATAAAATCTAGCGTCCATGAAGCCACTACGGTCTATCAAAGAGCTAAAAATATTTACGGGAAAGTTGGATACTCTCAGTTTTTAAATCCCAATATTATGAATAATACGTCATTTCTTCCAAATACTTTATAATGTTCATCAGTTCAACTAGACGTCTGAGTAATATTAGACATTTCATAAAATAAAAGAGCTTTTCCCAAAGTCTTCATGCAATCGGTCCCATGTGATACTCTTTGATTGTTCTTATCAGTTTCCGACTATGTTGTGAGTGTAATACTAGTTAAAAAAGAATGAGTCACCTGTCAAACTACCTACTATATCAACCAATCATTCATCGCTGCCAAAACTTGATATATATAATTGAATAAGTTAACACTAGTTCGTACAATGGATCACAAGAAAATTGGAAAATACTTTCAATATCATACAATTATGATACAAATATATATTCATTTGAGTGTTTAAAAAAAATTCATGGACAGGCTACCACGGTGCTTTGTAAAGCTAGTAGACTTTGACATTAAGTTTAAAGCATAAACTTCCATTGGTTGCTATCTCGATAGTCCACATGGACTTTGACTAAAATAACCAAGGCTCTAAAGATGGTAATAAATTAATGTCTTTGTCGGGGACTATTTCCATCAATCTGTTCAATTTGGATTCCTTACTTCACCAATGAGTCTGAATATGAAGCAATCATTATAGGTCTTCACCTCATCCAAATATGTAAATAACGTCAATAAGACTTCTCATTTACTCAACATGGTAGTCAATCATTATTTTAGACAACATGAAGACAAAACATACACATTTACAAGCTATAGGCTGAGCCCCTTAACTTCAAATATGTGTAGTACGAACAACTACCAAGGGATGAAAAATAAATAGACGATGCACTCGCATATGCAATTTTTTTTAAATCCGAGCTATGGGTAATCACCAAATAGAAACATGTCACATATCAACCATCACATATGAGCTTTTTGAATAAGTTTACGAGGCTATGGTTATCGATGACCTACCATATTGGTGGACTTCAACCCAAGCTTACCTCACAGAAATAACGGTCCTAAGTGGCAAAACCTAGGCTAGAAGTTTCAAAATATGATATGCTCGTTACACATTACTTGTCAACATCGTGTATCCATATAGATTCTCAAAACCTATTCTTAGATGGTTGGGCTCGGATTAACCAAACTTTACACTCGAAAAAATCCACTATGGAGAAGAGGTAACCGCAATGAGTATAAAATCCTCCACAAGAAAAAGTTACTATTTGACTACTATTGGCCCATATAAAAATGATATCAAGGAATCTGTCCAACACGAGGATACATGCTAATATTTTTGAAATTCAATTCATGACCTACTGGCACCTATGAAGACAATTTACAAAGTTACACATTTTGAAAGATATAATTTAAACATCATGGGACCCCTCTAAAAAGTAATGGATGTATGAAAATTTCTCATAGTAGAGTAGAATATGTACTAAAATGAATGGAGATTAATCCACTAATAAGAACTTGAGCTAAACAAGTGGTAAATTTAATCCAAACTAAAATTTGTTGTAAGTACGGTATCCTCAGTGTCTTAACCTCTAATAATATGACGCAATTCTAAAATAAGGCACTTGCCTTATTTTGAAGAACCCGATGCATACAACAAGATTTCTCAGCACCCGAGCAGGTCAAGGTGACTAATAAAACTATTGTAGCTGGGCTACACTGCACTATTGAAGATTATGTAAGAAAATGTATTGAATTCTGTTAGACCTTATATAGTGCTACTGAACCACCCCGAGAAGTCCATCATGGAAAATTCATATGCCCTAGAGTGAAACTGGAAAAAATATACATGCTTTCTTTATGCATATAAGAGTACGATTAATGAACTTATGCGGACTCTCGCAGTTCCTTCTGCAATACCATATTTTACCCACAAAAAATTATATAAATTATGTATAAATTATCTCATGTCCTAACGTCAATCAAGCGAGCGGGTCTCATGCCGATACAGGAAACCTGTGTAGCAACTCTTATGCCTGATTCCGAAAATTTATGTCGCGACTCTTATGCTCGACAAATGTTTATAACCCGCGAGCCAAGTTTCTGGGAACTAGATCCAAACTAAGAAAGATTCATACTAGTTTGTAAAATGTCATGATAAAAACCTACAAGCTTCTTGATAAAGATGGTCGTTCATGTTTTAATCCATATAACATAGAGCACTTACAGTTGTTACTTCATAAATATCCGCCAAGATTGGCTTTAATTTGTATTACATACTTTTACTTTATTTTTAAGGTGCACTATTGAATACTTAAATGGCGCAAAAAGGTTTTATTGAGGCACTTGTCTTCACTAATTTTTTTTTGATTTAAATATATGTTCGGATAATGCTTATAATTTTCAAATTCATAAAGATCTGAAGCTCCCGGGCCAAACTACGCATTGAACTTCTGAGCTCTCGTATAAACCTTTATTTTTGGAACTGACTATTCTTTTAAGACGTACCATTGGGTCTATAGAGAGATAACTCTACTTGTTTTTATGTATAAGCGCGTATATAAATATCAAACAACTCAAACAAAAATCTACTTAAAGAGAGATATATAGCTCAATCTTATATAATTGCAAAGGTTAAATAAATAAATGTATTCATTTATCCAAAAACTCAAACAAAAAACACATAAACCACTAGCTACATCCTAGTTAGCAAACAGTATCTTGCAAAACTCCAAATAGATTATAACTAATCGTTGAAATTAACAGTTCATCATGTAATAAGTGAGCCACGAGTGTGGGTCAAACTAATAACTTTTACAATTATATTTTTTATTTTCTTAATTGAACAAGAGCTTTCATCTGAGGCAAGTTTAGTTATGTGGGTTCGCTCTTTGGTCAGTTTCATGAGGTTAGTCGTCACTGATAGGGCTACAGGTTCAGCTTTCTTATCTTTATAGTCAAGAGCCATTTGAAAATGAAACTTCAAGTACAAGTCAACCAACCTAGTCTGAAATTTTTGTGGTTCTACTAGTTCCAACCTTTTTCATCCGTTTAAGGTATAGTCCTGCACTGATGTCCCACGAATAATTTTTCGACTTTGTACCTCTTGCATTATTTTGGTAGTCATTTCATCCATACATTTGACCACCCACACAGTATACACATACTTGCAAACCAACTTATATTTCTTGAGTTTATGCGCAAAATCACCTTAATAACCTTCTTATTTCCTTTCATTGCGACCAAAATTGATTTATTGAAGCCCTCTAACTGCATTGTTTAATAATGATCCCATTTTAGGAAGATCGATGGAGGAGAGCATGTCAACGGATCGTTCCTCTCGGTACTGGGGGTGGACAAGATGATTGAATGCTTTATTTTACTTTATGTAACAATTGTTTAAACTTCTTATGTCACTTTAGACCTCAAATAATCCAGTAAATTTAAATGTTGACAACTTATATGTGACACTACGAAATAATAGTAACATTTATGTTATTTTTCCTTAGACAAAATATATATTTTGCTCTATACATTTTTACATTTCACTTTGTTCAACCACATATAACTCTCTATTTGTTTATCATCTCATTCCCAAAACTATGGTCCTCAATCAGTTTTTATCACCGTTTATCTTAACAAACAAATAAAAACACCATCAAAACACCTTTTGATTTTTTTAATTTTCTCAATATATCCATCTTGATAATAAAACTAATTTTTAAAATAAATCCAATAATTGGTAAACCAAAGATGTTAACAGAAACCCAATCGACATCATGAAAGAGCATTCTTAACGACATTATGTTGGAATATATTTATTTAATATATTTATAGACTAACAATAATTTGGACCGACATGCTAAATAAACATATTCGATTATTGTCTTAAGGAAGTCCAAATTAAAAGTAGTCGAGTTAATTATTTAATTAACTAAATTGGACCTATGGGTAAAAAAGCGTTATGGGCTCAAGTGTGGTAACCGGGTTGAATTTGGGCACTGTGATGAAGAGGGCCCAAATCTCAACACTTAAGCCTGAATTAATAAATCAAGGATATACATTGAATTATCAATTTATTGGGTTATGGTCCCGGACACAAGGAAGTAACAAAGGATGGGCTTTACAATGTTGGGCTTCACATTGTAAAATCTATAAATAAGGGGCTAGGTTTAGGTATTTCATCACTCTAAACCCTAATCAGAAATACGGCCGCTTCCTTAGTGTCTGGAAACTTTTCCTTCTTCTCTAATCTGATTCTGCAGGTCTCTTAGTTTCATAAACGGAATCGTCGGAGAACGTGGAATCGCTAAAGAACGCAAAAGAACTGTAGAGAATACTAGATGGATAGCAGCAGGCAAACCCGTAAGTATTCTTGATTTTCTGTTTCTTCTATAGATGAATCTAGCAAAAGGGTTTTTTTTTTCTGCGATTTGTTATATATTATTTGATGCGATTTCGGATAATATATAACACATTATTCTATTCCAAATACTTCTTAGAGATTATTATACTAACTACAAAAACAAGAGGTTCATACTTAAAAATCGCCCTTATAAAAACCTTTCATAATGTTCGTTGGTACTTTACTCTTAGCATTTTTGTCGTCATGAACTTTTCGGATATAATGATCTCTTGGATTATCCAATATATTGTCACATCAACCTACAATATTAAAATGAAAATATAGTTTAAAAAAACTCATACAAAATGATATATTTTATAAATTAAATTAAATAAATAGAAAAATCATAAAACAAAATGATAGACTATATAAATTAAATTTGATAATAAAAAAAAAGTCGTAAATTTTTTGATGAAAAAATATAATATTATTAGGATAAATCGTATGTTGGTTAAATTTGTTGCGATTAAATATTTGAGTTAGTCGTAACATATCCAACATTATATCGATTATGTCTCATTTCATTTTGAGTCAGTGGGAGATCAAAATATTACCTTTGTTTTCTAGAACAACATAGAAGACACTAGACTCCGTCGACGTTGTTCTCGAATACTCCTGAAGATTGTAGAGCATTATAGAAGACACACGTAGATATCGCCACGTACATCACCTCCTCTATAAATAACTCCAATTAACACCTCTCTTGAAACCAACCCAAGAAGAACACACACATCGACAGCACTTTCTCGACAAACAAATACAAACCAAACTCACTCTTCGAAAGCAAACCAACCATGTCGTCGCTGATCCCTGCCAACTTCTTCGGGAACCGTCGAACAAACGTCTTCGACCCATTCTCTCTCGATTTATGGGACCCTTTCCCAGACTTCTCCGCCATGGTCCCACGCTCCACCGAAACGGCGGCCTTCGCCAACGCTCGCATCGACTGGAGGGAGACGCCGCAGGCCCACGTGTTCAAGGCGGATCTACCCGGGGTCAAGAAGGAGGAGGTCAAAGTGGAGGTGGAAGACGGCAACGTTCTGATGATCAGCGGGGAGAGGAGTAAGGAGAAGGAAGACAAAGGAGACACGTGGCACCGCGTCGAGAGGAGCAGCGGTCAGTTCCTCCGTAGGTTCAGGCTGCCGGATGATGCAAAGGCTGACCAGGTCAACGCGACTTTAGAGAACGGAGTGCTGACTGTTACGGTGCCTAAGGAAGAAACCAAGAAACCTCAAGTTAAAGCCATCGACATCAACTGAATGAAATCGTCACTACATCGACCGAATCGTTGAAAGTGTTTGTATGAGTATGTGTCTTGATGTTTAATAAATAAATATAATGTTCTCAAGTTTTTATGTAATGAGTTATAATAAATAAAGTTGTGTTTCTTGTTTAATATCTTGAAAGTAACCCTGGGTGCTACAACTTAGAATACAAGATCAATCTTAACAAATGAAAGTCTGACGAAAAAAAGTTCAAAATTCGACTGAAGTACTCTAGGAGAATAAGAAGATGTCATTATTTTATATATAGAGAGAGAAGCATTGGGCTTACAAAATTTACTACGGAGAAAACATTTCAAAATGCAACTGTGATATATTACCCAACTAAATTAATATTGAGCCATAGAAAAAAAAAGATACAAAGAAATTTATAAAAATGCAACTGTGATATATTACCCAACTAAATTAATATTGAGCCATAGAAAAAAAAGATACAAAGAAATTTATAAAAGCTTAAATATATTTTTAGTTATCTCGTTTGTCAGATTTTGGTGTCTTCTATATTTCAAATGTAAAAGATGATAAATCAAACTGAAAAATGTTTACGATTCAAGCAAGAATATAAAACCGAGAATATAAATCCGAAAGTATATGAAAACACATTGTTTTGGGATATTTTTTTTTTAATTGAAAATTGTATTAAAATGGTCCTATATGAATAGGATAAAGAGTTATATGGGAACCAGAACCACTAATTGCGCTAAAACAAAAACCAAAACATTCACTTTCCCTCAAAGCAATTTTTTTCATGAATCAGCTTTCAAACCTTGAAGTTATTTCGAAAATTTTAAAAAGAATCAACAACTTAGAATCAATCTTTACCGTTTTCACAAAGTCATCCAACGAAGTTCCAATCCTGACATTTTTATGTATCCAATTCTTCCGATGCTTTCGAACGCAAGTGATTCGGTGGTGTAGCTTGATTAAAATTACCATATTTTTAGTTGAAGAGTATACTTGCAACCTAGTCTGTTGCACTGTTTTGTTTTCTACAAAATATGCTTAATTGTCATCGAAAAGGCGATTAGCCTCCTGCAGAAGCAAAGAAGAGAATCCGGCATACATCGACCTGTCACTGTCAATTAGTTTTGACCAGAACACTCGAATCGATCTCAATATCAAGGTTAGTTATGTTTAATGCAGTACATATACTTAAACCATCCACGAGTGCTCCAGATTCTGCAACTATAGCTGAGCACTTCCCATAAATTTTGCCAAATCCTTTTAGAATGGAATCCTCATAATCTCTGATTACCCCCTCCGTTAGCTTCACCAGAGGGTAAAGAGACCCATCAGTATTCAGTTTTTGTACCTATTGAGTTTCGGGGAAATCCATTTTAACGAGAGAGGAATAGTCTTTTTGGTATTGTGATTGTAGCTTTCCAGTTGAGAGGCCAGTATGATATCTTTTTCCCAATGTCTTCTCTTTAAGAGATTAACATTAGAAATGCCAGAAATGATTCGAATCACTTGGTCGATTAAGGAAAAAGATGTAGTGTTAACATCTTGAAGTTTATTGAGATTTCTCGTACTCCAGATGGTCCAAGCAATAATAGCTGAGAGGATTGTTCTTATACAACATATCTTTGTTGAAGACCAGTACCAGGTGCGAACAAGGTGCGGAAGAGTCGTGTTTTTGGTTACCTTTATCCCCAAAGTAGTACTGAAGTGGTTCCACACAGTCCAAGCTTGCTTGTATTGGACCAAAACATGCTTGAAGCTCTCTTCATTCTGACAGTATTGACATTTTGATGCTAACTGGAACTTTCTTCGTTAGAGATCAACTTCAGAAGGGAACCAGTTTATAAGAGTTCTCCATAGAAAGAAAGAGAATTTTTTTTGGAGTGACCGAATTCCAGCTTTTACTGAAGATGTTAGATTCGTTTCCCTTGCTTCTTGTTATGTCCCAAGTCAACTTAAAATTGAAAGATCCATCAGGGGATATAGACCACTTGATTCCATCAGATTCAGTACTGAGTTTGATTTTAAGAATTGTATAAATAATAGGACTGGTGACTACATTGCTTAACTTGTCTATATCCCAATTTCCATCGACCCAAAATTCTTTCAACTTAGTGCATTGATGTAAGCTTCTGTTCTCCTTTATGTTTAAGTGAATGAAGGGTTTATCAGTACACCATCTGTCATTTCAAAAATCAATTTCCCCACTTCATGGAATCTAGAATATGTACTTCTCAGCTTTGTTCCTTATGTCATATAACCTAGTCCAAACCTTAGACTTTCTTTTAGGATTTGAAGCAGTAGTAGATGTTGATCTTTGCAATAGATGGAAACCATTAGCTTTGCCCAGAGAGACTTGTTTATTCTCAGATTATACCACATCTTGTAAGAATAAGTTTCCTGGATAGATTCCAACTTTTTAACATTGATACCCCTTCTGCATATGGTTTGCAAATCTTACTCCACGAAGACTAATTGATAGGTCTAGTTTCATTCTTGTTACCCCAAAGGAAATTGTTATAAAGGTTTCAATTCTCTTTATAACAGATTTAGGCAGTATAGTGTTCAGGATATGGTAGAGAGGAAATATAGATAAAACAGGCTGGATAAGCACCAGTCTACCTCCAAATGATAAGGTGCTGCCATCCTAGTCCATGATTCTTTCTCTAATCTTTGAAGCTAGGCCATCATAGTGACTGATTCTATCTTTGTTACTCATATATACCCTCAAATACATGAAAGACATAGGACTATGCTTGATTCCCAGGATTCTCTCAGCTGTGTAGACACTATGATTAGTCACGTTACTCGCAGTGATTAATTTTGATTTTCCTTTGTTTATCAGCTGCCTCGCTATGCTCTGGTAAAAGACTAGAAATTCTGATACTCTGGAGATGGACTCAGTTGACCCATTACAGAAGATTGTTAGGTCATCTGCAAACACCAGACGAGGTATGATCTGACTTCCTCTTGTCTTGTATCTAATAGTTTTGTTTGTTTGATTGATCTTCTTTAAACCCCTTATAAAAAAATCATCAGTTAAGATGAATAGACTGGGGGATAAATGATCCCTCTGTCTCAAGCCCTGATTAGATTTTAAAAAGCCTTTAGTAACACCATTGATAATTAATGAAAAGTGATTGTTACTGATATTGGTGTTGATCAAATTAATGAAAGGAATACAGAAACCAAAAGCTTTAAGCATATCTTGAATGAACTTATGATACAGCTTATCAAAAGCCTTCTTCATGTCTATCTTCACAATTAGATTGCCTCCCTTTATTTTATAATTGATGTTATAGCATAACTTCTTTGCAATGAGGATGTTCTCGTGGATACTCATGTCTTTGACAAACGCTCCCTGCTCTTCAGAGATCAAATTAGGAAGAATAGCGGCCACTCTGTTGTTCATAATTTTAGAATAGATTCTGTTAAACATTGTTGTCAAGCTAATAGGGAAAAATTCCTTCCAAGTCTAAGGTGAACTGACTGTAGGGATTAGACATATTAATGTAGCTTTGATACCAGTAGGAATAGGAGCACCTTTAAAAATCTCCTTGATAGCAGCACAGAGGTCAAAAGAGATGACAGACTAGCATTCCTTGTAAAACATACTATTAAACATGTATGGTCCTGCAGCTTTGTTTGATTTTAGACTGTAAATAACTCTATAAATCTCTTCATCAGATGGTATAGCTGTCAACATAACATTCTCATGATCAGTTACCAATTTAGGAATAAACTCAAAGGAATTATAGCTTTCAGTAGAATTAGAAGAGATAGTTAGGAGATTCTGAAAATAAGAGATATCAGAATCAGCTATTGCATCCTGATCCTCCAGTCACTGATCACCATCCTTTATTTTATGAATTTTGCTTCTTTTAGCTCTTTTCTTCACCATGTTGTGGAAGAACTTAGTGTTCTTGTCACTATCTTTCAACCACACAGTATGAGTCTTCTGTTCCCAGAAGCTCTCCTCTCTAGCAAGAAGATTAAGATGATTTTCTCTGGCTTTTTCAAGCATAGTTCTGTCAGCAATATCCATTGTCGAATAGTATCTAATATCATTGAAGCTAATATCCTCCTCAACTTGTTTAATAACATCAAATACGTTACCAAATTCTTTATGGTTCCAAACCTTTAAATCACCCTTAAGCCTTTTCAACTTATGCCAAAACCTTTAAATAGGATTCCCATGCATAAATCCTGACCAACTTTTCTTAATAGTTTCAAGGAATCCAGCATGTTTCACCCACATGTTTAGGAACTTAAAAGAAGGCTTGAAGGTGTTTAGGTTAGTTGAGATTGTAATACATATAACTGAATGATCAGAACAAGTTCTTGCTAAGTGATCCACCCTGGTATTATCAAAGTATCTAATCCAAGATTTGTTATAGAGAACCTGATCCAGTCTCTTCTATTTCCTACCGTTAGTCCAAGTGAGCTTAGATCTTAAGTATCCTCTATCGATTAGATTACAGTCCAGGATAGTGTTGCTAAAATCGTCCATACTTCCCAAACAAGTTCTGGTGCAGGATAGTTGTTCATCAGAGTTAAAAGTTGTGTTGAAGTCTCTAAACACAATCTATTCAATATCATCAGCATTTCACCTTCTCAAAGAGTCCCAAAGATCAAGTCTTTGATTTTTATTGTATTTAGCGTAAACCATTGATAATCTGAATGTTTTGTTCAAAGTTATATGATTAACATTATCATGAATAATCTGGTCACCATTGAATGAAATAGATATATTGATGTCATCTCTCCACAACAACCAAATCTTATTGTTTTTGTTTACAAAAAAACTAATTGTAACCCAACATTTGATACATTTTCAATCATACTAGAGTCTATCACAGGCTCCTAGATAGCCATTAGAACAGGATTTTCAGATCTCTTTAAGGACTTTAGTCTCCTCATTATGCTCTTATTTCCTGACCCTCTGACGTTCCAGTTGATGATCTTGATTGTCATTTATCAGATTTGGTTTTAATAGCCATTTTCAGTTGTAGAAGTTTGGATGTTGAAGGGAATTTGTTGTTCAAAATCATTGTCTTCTTTGATTTCTTACTTTGGTTTTTAAATAACCCACTGTCATCATTTGTAGGAGAGAAATGGAGGATACCTATATTGAATTTTGAGGGAGAATTTGCTTCAGGATCAATCTCATTTTCAACTTTAAACAAAGCTCTAGTCTCTAAGGCCTGCAGTGCTTCAATCATTTCAGAGTCTACACCCTGATCTTTCCCATTTCCATCAGTTCCTGAAGAAGAGTCTTTCCTGATTTCAACGCTTGCACATGAATCATTTTTCTCATCAAATGTATTCGTATCCGTCTATTTGTATTACTTTGGTTAATGTTTTGCTCAATAGCTTTCATAGTTTTCTCTATGTCCACTATCACAAATTTAATTTGGCAATTTGTTGAGACAACGATCTCTTCTTTTTCTTGATGTATCTGTTAATGTATCTGTTGATTAGTTTGTGTATTAACTAACCTTTTTGCATTCATTTCCATTGTGTCCAATGTGCTTGCAAAAGTTGCAGTATTATGGATGTAGCCCATAGATAATTTTCAGATTAAACTCATCATCATCTCTAAACATGATTTTGATTTCATTCACCATTGTCTTTGAAACGTCTATTTCAACCCAAAGTTTAACACAATTGAAACAGGCTCTATTAATCGAAGGAATCCAAATTTTCAAGGGAACTCCAAACGACTTAGCAATCTCCAAGATCGTTGCTTCATTATACATATACTCCGGCAGATTCGTTAAAATGTAATCCATACCAGCGTCAAAGGGCTCTCTTTGTTCGGATCAAATAAGGGACTCCATTTAAGCAACTACATAGTCTTCTCTCCAACTTTCCAAACATTTCGAGACCAAATCTTTTTCAGTTCTTCAAAATTTTGAACTCAATGAACATATGCTGATAGTCGCAAATCGCAATATTGAAGGGACTGGTAAAAATTAATTTTGTTAGAAATGCTTTGGTAATTTCATACTTGGGTTCGCCGAATGCAAACTTCCCTATAATAGTGTGTTTTGAGGTCTTATGGAGACGTTTTTTGTCACTTTTTTTTCGAAAGGAACCACTGTATTATCATCATTGTGAATAACAGATACGTTCTTGTGAAGAATTTCATTATTTACTGGTTTCAGCAATTCAGCAAATATCTTTCCTCTCTTCTTGGGTTCTGTAAAGTTACCTTCTTCATTTCTTTGGCAAGTATTTTCATAGGCTGGATTAGATATAATATTTACTTCTTTTATGCTCTGTTTTGGTTCTTGGGTTTTGAGGGAAGGAAACTCTGTTTCAAAAACAGAATTGTTGACAGGCATGGAGCTTGTCGATCTTTGCGACGATGATGACGGTGAATTCAGGAACTCACCTTCATTCATTGCTGAGAATCAATTAATGTAAGCAAGATTACGATGAATTTCAGAGTTAGGTACTTTGTTCTTGTTTCTTAGCAGATGAGTCATTTTTTGTAATTCAATGTATTTGTTTATGAAAAAATCGGGTTGCGATCTAATTTTATCATTGTTTTTGGGATATACTTAAACAGCAACAACATAACCCAATTAGTAACACTCTTTATATTTTGTATTTATGATATTTTTTATATTTTGGATAAATATAGAGATAATTTTGCGGGCTATAATATAGCGCGTTTTTTTGTTCATTTAGAATTAATTATATTTAGATTCAAGGAAATAGAGAGGCAGTTGGAACTCTAAAACATTATAAGCAAGATGAAACGGTTTAATTTCTTTCTAAATCATCAATGTAACATAGATCTGGAAATTGTCGAATTAATGAGAGAAAGTTATTCTATCAAAAATAACACAAGGAGAATAGTCTAAATGAAAGTAGTAATTAGGAAGGACAATCAATTCTAGTATTTATTTTACGTATATAACACCGCACAGAAAGCAATGCTCTAAAAATAACTGAAGCCATTAGAAAAAAGAGTCAAAACAATGACAGTTTGTAGTCAAGAGGACCAATCGGTAGTAGGATGAGGGGGATTTAAGCTTCCTAGATAAGTCATTCCAAATGAAAACGGTAAAAAAACAATCCACCAAAATGTGATTGGTGGATTCCAGGGAAACTGTTGCACAAAACACAATCGAAAACTGTGTTATAATCCCAAGCAAGAAGTTTATCTCTGGGTGAGCTTTCAAAATCCAAACAATGAAGGAATGTATAGAATTTTTATGTTTATTCCATACGAGATCGATCCAGGAGACTTAAGGTGTAGAATATCAAGACATATAGTTTGGCAGTAAGAGACCTTAAATTAATGATTTTTCTCCACTCCAAGCTAGGGGAGGAGCCAATGGGGAGGTTTCAAATGTTACTATCTTTTACATTTTTTGTAAGTATCCAGTTACACCAAATTGATGACAATTTTTCGTTCAAGATGGACTGAAATTATTTGAGGGCGGCCGCCTTATTTCATAATCTAAAGTCTAAAATCTCAAGGCCTCCATCATGTGAAGGAAATGTCACTTAGACCATGCAACTTTAAAACCAATTGTTTTTATCTAAGGGCCCTACCAAAATAATCTAAGAAAACGTTGGGCAAGGTATTTGAGAACATGGATCGAGAGGACAAACACAGAAGACCAATGTATATTTCATGCAAAACGGAAAACTTTAACCATCTAAAGTCTCTCGGAATATAAGAGGCGTTTGGAGGTCTAAGAATTGATACGACTAATGATCTTATTGAAGAGGGTCACGTAAGTAATGCAATAAGAGGTAGCCTCCTTAAAATATCAATAAAGATATGATGGAGTGATGGGTCGAGTCAGAAACCCCAGAAATGATAATTTGAATCTTAATAGGTTGAGACTGAGGCCCTAGAGGATGGCAAATTCATCGAGACCCATTTTAATAAGTGGAATTGTTATTGGTACGACATAAAATCATTAAATAATATGCAAAACATAGATTATTAACTTTGAGCTTATAAAACTTCCAAGGATAATTTAAAAAGAGCTGACTTTTCTCTTTGAAAACACTTGAGAGGACTTGCATAATAAGGACAAAAAAAAATGGAAGAATATCCTTTTTTCGGAGGCCTCTTTTACCTTTGAAATGACCAAATGGGTTACCATTGATATTAATAAAGTAGAATGGAGTAGATATATAATGGATGATCCAATTTTATTGGGGAAATCTGTTACATAAAGGAATCTAGGAGAAGTAGCCAACAAACATCGTTAATTTTTTTGATAAGGTCAATCTTAATATTCATTCGAGGAACTTTCCCCTTGGTGTTATAACCGTGAAGTAAATTTTATAAAATGAGAATGTTATCTCATATACTACAGTCAGGTATAAAGGCCGATTGGGACGAGTCAATCAATGAGGGAACAAAGTATTTGATATTGTTAGTCAAGATTTTGGAAATAACTTTGTAAATAACATTACATCAGAAAATGGGTCTGAAGTCGGCGGAAGAGGAAGCGTAATCTGACTTCAGGATAAGAGCGGTGATAGTTTGGTTCCAGCTAGGGTTCATGCAACTATGGAGAAATAAATGATGGACCGATTTACAAATGTCAACCCCAATAGTAACCCAAAAGGACTTAAAAAACTAGAGCTGTAGTCATCATGAACCAACTCTTTATTATTGTCAATACTAAATATGAATCTTTTTTATCTCATCATCTTATATTGGGCGAATTGTATGAGATTTATCAGAATTGTTTAGCTTGGTTATGATAAGTCTTATGACTCTATCGAGTCCGAGATAATTAACAGGGTTTTTAACACAAAAAAGGTTGGTGAAGTGATTAACAAAAATGTTAGTAACTTCAGTGCGAATGTATAGATGTTCTTAAGTGGGACATTGATAGCGATGATTTTATTCTATTAATACAAGATTTGATATTGTTATGCAATAATTTGGATGTATAGTCTCCTAGCTTAAACCGTGCTTCACGGGACTTCTGCTTAAAGAAGGATTCTTTCACGTGGCTAAAAATAGATAAGGTTTTTGAAGGCATTAATTTCAGCATCACTTGCCAGATTAAGCTTGGCTTCAAAAAGGAAAGTTTGAACATAAAAATATTTTTAGCATATATTATTAAACTCTTGTTTAGTAAGGGAAGAGATAGTAGATTGAAGACTCTTAAATTTAGCATGAATAATTGACATAATAAAGTCATTCATACAATTTTTTTAGTTAGTAGTTATAATGGACAAATAATCTAGCTGAGATTGTCATATGTTAAAAAAAGAAAAAACAATTAGGTAAATAACTGGGATTATTGAGGACTATGGTAATATGAGTGTTCTTACATGTTCGAGGGAAATCATAATATGTAAAAAAAAATTGGAGAAAATATTGTCACAATCGTTGTAGACTAGATACCTATCAATTATAGATGATATAGAGTTGTTTGACTGTTTGTTTGACCATAACGAATGAAACCTGATTTCTCTAAGATTGTTGAGCTCACTATTGTAATAATAACTATTGAAATATTTAATGGATTAAGTCCAAAGGTACGAATGACCAGTTCGATCCTCTAGGTACGAATAAGGTTGAAGTTGTCAAGTGCAACCCAAGGGGTGCATAGCGACAAAATGAGATAATATAAATGACATACTATAAGAGGGTCATGATCTAGAACATTGTTGAAAACATAAAATCTAGAGAGAGAAAACAAAATATTAGACGAGATGTATGTAATTGAGAAATCTATGAGCTAATGGGAGATATTTTCAATAACTCTAAAAATACTTGGGTTTCAGGCAAGTTCTATTCTACATAATGGGTGCATGCTATGTTGGTCTTAAAATGTCAAAACGAGAGCATAGTATCCATAGTACTCTATATTTTCTTTCACATACTTTAATTTATAAAAGACAAATAAATGTTATATGATTTGAGAAAACATATTCAGTAATGTCCTTCTAGCAAACATGGTCATCAAGACCACACACATTTTATGATGTTATAATCATAAAGATAATATTTGAAAAAGAAACATACTTGACTTTACTCAACAAGGACCATGTTGTTCTCTAGGTCCATATCGGCATCAAGTGTTGCGATGTGCATCTTTGAATAAGAATGCATAGAGTTGACTGGGTTAGGAGGTTAACATAGCTTAATTTAACTATTATTGGAAGTACTGGACTTCCCATAAAACAATAATAAATCGATAGGCCCATTAATCATGTGAAAAGTCTTGATAGGATTACTAAAAATTTAAAGTAAGGGCTAGCATGTTCAAACATCCCCTTATTCATAATAAAATACAAGAGTAGCATGAATTCCAGTAACATGACCAAAAACAAAATTTGGTAACTGTAGGGTGTAGATTCCAATAACCCTAAGTGTGTACCTTAAGGAAATATCTTTCAAGTACCATTACCTATGAAATTCAGAAGATAACAAAGGAGAATATTAGACTTACCATTGACGACTAGATGAATAACCATGTGACGTATGGAAGCGTTGTCAATCACACTCAAGACCTGCTGATGAAGAACGAAGATTATTATTGGATACCGATTCCATGAAAGCCAAAACAAATAGCACACGTATAGAATAAGAGAGAGGAAGGCTTTGCCAGCCACCGTACGGTAACGACAATCGACACATTAAGTTTCTCTGTGTCACTTAAGATAATGTCGATGAATCTGGTTGATAATAGTGAATGATTGGGCTTTGAGGAAATTATAGAGTGATCTTTTAGCAACCAAACGATAACGACACCAAAATACACCCATGTAAACATGTTTCGTGCTAATAGGATCTGACTAGGAGACACCGGTGTTGATTCGCCTATTCTGAAATGGATATCTGAGGGGATACATACCAAAATCCAGTGGGAAAAGTAATGCAATTTACTTTTTATAGAACAATCATGAGGAGGCAACCTGATAGTATGAGACTTATCTAGAAGCAATTAATAAGATAAGGGCAATCTCATGTTGAAAATACAGACCCGCGATGAATCTTCACTAAGGGAAATCTGGGCCTCCAAAAAAATGTAGATAAGTTATGTAACTTGGTTTGATTCGTTTACCATAAGGAAAGTAGCAACAAGAGGTGTTAAGCATGAATGTTGTAGAGGTACGTAATTTGTAATAATTTTTTCAATATCATTTTATTGGTTACAAAAGATTAGCTATTTTTGTAGTTAGGACAGTAAGTGTAATGCATTATGCTAGAGGTTGCGGTATCAGGCAGCCAAGAGAGAAACTGATTCAAACTCTTAGAGGCTATGTGGTTGAAGAACTTGGGGAGCCTAGGTAAGGACACTCCCTTTATGGTACTCAAGAATGATGTGCACATGAATATAGGTTAAAAACTCTTGGAAGTGTTGTGTGGAAACTATAATACATTATCCTGATAAATTTATATTCCGTATACAATATCTGGATAACAATAAAGTATATTTATGATTTAATTACATATAAACGGACATAAATAAATAAGGTAAATGAGATGTACTATATAATTCGTATAAATAAAAGTAGAAACTCTCATTGTTATGTAGACGATTTGAGATAGAAAGATTAGTATACTATTTCTCTCTTTTATCTCTCTCTTTTTTTCTCTCTAGATGATTTTAGTGTTTGATTATGGTTTTACCTCATCAAATTGTCATCTATAGGAACTTATTTTTCTGAAAAAAGCCAAAGTTAGCTCATCGTTGGAAGAGAAAATGTCTTGGATCGTAACAAAGGAAGTAATTGGTTCGTCCAACAAATAAATCATGAAGCTAAAGACAAAGACACCGAGCCAAATTTTTAAGAGAATCAGTAAAAAATGCAAGAATATGACTTGGTTCGTTACGATTTTTCCGTAATCAGATATCGGTAAAATACAAAAATGTTTAAATCTGGTGAAGCTATCAAGGGAGTTATTTACAAAGCTATTTCACTTAATGATTTTGTGGCAAACAACCCTTCTATAAGACTCTGGTACATCTGATGTTGAGGCTCTGATAACATAAAGGATGAAAAACATAGATCTAATTATATATATATATACACACACGTAGTTACGGTAATAGTATGTTTATCACCGTAGATGATACAAATTTTTATAATAAGATAAATCAACCATAGTTTTGTATCAACAACGTTTTATTATTTTATGATGCAATATGAAATGTCGGTGCACATGAATACGTAATATATAGTTTTTTTCTCATTTTATGATGCAATATGAAATGTCGGTGCACATGAATACGTAATATATAGTTTTTTTCTCGATTATAGCAGCGCTATGTTGAATATGTATGGTTGTTTTTTATGCATTATATGTATGCATCAATAGTCTTTAAGTATGTGTAATGTGTATGCATCGTGTGTGTATATACATATATATATATATGACTATACGTAGTTACAGTAACAGTGTGTTGGATTGGTGATGTGGCTAACACTGATGAATATGATATCAATGTATCAATAGTGGTTGTGTAGTACTGCCCAAGCATAAATAGTGAGTGTCTTCATGAATGTTTATTGTGATGTACGTTTATATTGCATACTATTAATATTCGCAAGTGTTACCGCAACATATTACTTCTTGTTGTGTTGTTATAAAGTTTTAAAAGTGAAATAATGATATATATATATATATATTTGTCTAGCAAGTATACAGAATAAGTGTGGCAAGTGCACCTACGTAATACAATAAAACATGGTGTCGTAGTAACCAACAATATTATTAGCCTATTTCACCAATTTTGTATTGAGTTTCAACCGCATCTTGAGACATTCTATCAGGAGCTGGTGACTTCACTTCATAGAAAAAGACATAACTTTCATCAACACTACTGCACATGCATTTAAAACTGGGAGATTAATGGCAGCAACTACTATAAAACTATGCCAAGAAAAGTTGGTGGAGTTCTAAAAAAATATGAGTTACATATGGAGGAAGCGAAAGTGAGGCATAGATGGGTAAAAGATTCGAAGGAGAGATTAAATTTTTTACAGATACAATTCTTAGGTAAGCACATTGGCAATGAAAAATAATTTCTAGGAATCTACCTTTATCACAAAAAACGGGTCCAGTAGGCACCCAAACCACATTTTTATGAATATGTAATTGTTGTTCATAAGTTGGATGATGACTAGCGGGTTTCCAAAAATATTTTTCGGGCATCTTATTGAAACCTTTGTTTAGTATTTCTGGAAAATGCATAAAGTACCTAGTAGATACATATGATGTCGGAAATTTCGCTAATGATCTTTGATCATGATTTCTATGATATTTTAGAGAACAATAAGAAGGAATTCACGGATCTCATTTTCTTCATGACCATGAATACCACCCTCAAAACTCATTGCATTCCAAGAAAATCTTAAGCCTCATGAACCCATCAACGAGGACATATCCTAGTCTAGATGGGAATACAAGAAAATCCTAAGCCTCGTGAACCCATCAGTAGAGCCTAACTTATTATACTATTCTATCATGTTAGTCACATCATCATCATTCAAAACCAAAACTAAAGCATCCCGGCCATCGTATGGTTGACGGTATTCAAAACAGTTGCACAATCATATAACTCCCTCATCTTATTCATCAAATCCTTATACATAATAGGGACTGATATGTTACAAGTGACACACATGGAGGACCTGTGGTGTTTTTAACCTCGTAGTTTTCATCTTGCGGTCGTGGAAACATACCTCCCTGATATTTTTAGAGTTTCTTTACTTGTCTTTCTAACCTCAAGATACAAAGACCACTAACACA
The DNA here is from genome assembly GCA_036936605.1 of Limnanthes douglasii subsp. nivea. Taxonomy (NCBI): domain Eukaryota; kingdom Viridiplantae; phylum Streptophyta; class Magnoliopsida; order Brassicales; family Limnanthaceae; genus Limnanthes; species Limnanthes douglasii. The sequence goes on from JAUPFV010000004.1 coordinate 75,924,744, forward strand.
TAAACACAATACACACACATATATAAAACGAAGAACTCAGAAGGAGCATACACTGGCAAGGAACACAAACTACTTGCTTACATTTCCCGAAAACTACACAACTTTTTAGCACTCAACATGATGAGTCCGAATACTGCTTCCTCTCCGGACAGGGACAGATCGGACCATGGTCACCAGACCGGACAGGGCACTTCGAACACCTAGCCTATTGGACTGTTCGAACTATGACAAAAGTACTTAAAAACCTAAACACTTCTTGACTAAGCAGCTTACTCTTCTACTAAGAGCTCATTAGGGGTGGCAAATGGTTCTGGAACCGCGGTTCAAAGCTGACAATCTGTTTATGAACTGACGGTTTACCTGCGAAACTGGCTCATTAGGACTGCAAACTGGCAGGACCGCAACCCACCAGGAACGCAAACCATTAGGACCGCCAGACTGCCAGGACCGCATAAGGAGTAAACTGGCAGGACCGCAACCTGCCAGGACCGCAACCCGCAAGGACTGCAAACTGGCAGGACTGCGAAACCACGGTTTATTTGTAAAAAAACCGCGGTTTATTGGTAAATATTATAAATGTTTTATTTATTTTATAACCAAAATGTTATATTTAAAAAATATTGAGATATTGCATATTATTATTACATTTTGGTTAATATTAATTTGTTTTGGTTATTAATATTTTAAGTGTTGTAATTATTATATAGTCCAAAATTTTAAATATTACTTATGTTATTATCACATTTTGAATATTATTATTATGTTTTTAGATCTAATATTAGTAGTGTTGATTTTAATATTACAAACCAAAACTATATCTTATCATGTTAAAATATTACAAATTTTATGGTTATAATTTTAATATTACATTTTGAATTTTATTACTATGATTTGGTTTTAAATATTACAAGTGTTTGTTATTATTTTTTAAACCAAAATCGTATTTTATCATGCAAAAATATTACAAGTTATATTTATTATTTTTAATATGAGATTTTGAATTTTATTATTGTGATTAGGTTTTAAATATTACAAGTGTTATTTATTATTTTTAAGCTATATTGTTATAATTTTAATATTACATTTTGAATTTTATTATTGTGATTAGGTTTTAAATATTACAAGTGTTATTTATTATTTTTAAGTTATATTGTTATAATTTTAATATTACATTTTGAATTTTATTATTGTGATTAGGTTTTAAATATTACAAGTGTTATTTATTATTTTAAAGTTATATTGTTATAATTTTAATATTACATTTTGAATTTTATTATTGTGATTAGGTTTTAAATATTACAAGTGTTATTTATTATTTTTAAGTTATATTGTTATAATTTTAATATTACATTTTGAATTTTATTATTGTGATTAGGTTTTAAATATTACAAGTGTTATTTATTATTTTTAAGTTATATTGTTATAATTTTAATATTACATTTTGAATTTTATTATTGTGATTAGGTTTTAAATATTACAAGTGTTATTTATTATTTTTAATTTATATTGTTATAATTTTAATATTACATTTTGAATTTTATTATTGTGATTAGGTTTTAAATATTAAGTGTTATTTATTATTTTTAAGTTATATTGTTATAATTTTAATATTACATTTTGAATTTTATTATTGTGATTAGGTTTTAAATATTACAAGTTTTATTTATTATTTTTAAGTTATATTGTTATAATTTTAATATTACATTTTGAATTTTATTATTGTGATTTGGTTTTAAATATAACAAGTGTTATTTATTATTTTTAAGTTATATTGTTATAATTTTAATATTACATTTTGAATTTTATTATTGTGATTTGGTTTTAAATATTACAAATGTTATTTATTATTTTTTAAACCAAAATCATATTTTTTAAACCAAAATCATATTTTATCATGCTAAAATATTACAAGTTATATTAAAATATTTAATATTACAAATGCTAAAATATTACAAGTCATATTAAAATATTTAATATTACAAATGCTAAAATATTATAAGTTATATTAAAATATTTAATATTACAATTGCTAAAATACATTTTTTAGTCTCTTGTCGCTAACCACTTTTTTAAGTCGCAAAACTTTCTCAACAGTAACTGCAATTTGTAATGGATCTCCCAAAACTTGTCCTCGAGTCTCACGATTAACCTTACTTAACGCAGCAGCAATCAAATCGACCATCTTCGTCTTCGTACTAAGACTTTGTTTAGGAACAACGGTCTTACTCTTAATTATAGTTGGATGTTTGACACTTCGTGTCACCTTGTCGACCATTTTAGAACTAAAAGTTGGTTTGGCGGTCTTACTCAAAGTCGTACGTGTAGTACTAACAAGTTTGACGCTTCGCCTCTCCTTATCGGAAATTTTCAAACTAAAATTTTGTTTAAGGGTCTTACTCATATTCGTAGGTTCATTGACACATTTGATGCGTCGTGTGATCGGATCCCTCTCGGGTGGAGGAGACATCATAAAAGAAGAAAATTCCGAAAAATCAGTTTTCGGAGTTGCTTGTCCTAACCTCTTGTTGAAGCCACAAAACGGCATTGGAAATTTGAAATAAGCACAAATAATAACTAATACAAACTAATAAAAAAAATCGAAAAAAAAATCTAACTATTTCGAAAACAGAAGTACGATATGTAAAATACAAAAGTTAAGCTTAATAAAAATCTAGAACAAGTTGAGAGATTTAGAGAGTTTATAGTAGATTTAGAGAGTGTGTGAGGTTGGAGTTGGGGTCTCCTCTATTTATAGGGGAGACCCAAATTTGTTTTTTGAAAAATTCGAAAAAAAAGCATTTGTCCGGACCATCCGGATAGTTTGCTAAACTAGCCTAGAGCTCATGAGTCTTTGAACATGACCCGGGTCCATTAAACATGACCCGAAAACCCATAAAGCCCAAATGTAAGGGTATAAATACGCAACCACCTGCATTAAATATGGGTAATGAAAATTAAATACAACCAGGCTGCTTAATTCTCCCTCTACTCTCTACTCAAAACATTAAACACATACCAACCTTCATAAACTCTAAACAAATTACAAAATTACCTTCAGACGAAAATGAACCTCACCAAATTGGCGACCACAGTGGGAGCACGAAGGTGCCTGAATCGAGCATTCGAAACCAACAAGAAAAGTCAGTCTGAATGAATCCGGACGCCCCGGAAGTACCACCAGCTTTGCTTGAAGTGGTGAGTGAAAACGATGAGTACACTATCGAAGAGCGCGATAGGTTAAAGGGTGAAATAGAAGCTCTGAGGGCAGAAAAGGCTAAGATGGGCATGAAAGAAAGTCAAAAGCGTCAGTTGCTCATCACACCGATAACCTTAGAGAGCATGAGCCTTCAAAGACTCATGTGAGTACCAAAAAGACTCATGCCAGCTCCAAAAAGTCTCACCGGTCTAAGCCAATGGAGAGTTCTGACTCAGGCTCAGAGTCTTCTGATAGCTCTTCGGATGAGGAGGGAGTTGAAGAATCCTTGTCCTCCAGCAGCGATGTGGGTCGAACTAAAAAGAAGCAAAAGCAGATCAAAAAATATTCAAGAAAAAGGGATAGACATGGAAAATTGAAGAAAAATATTGGCAAAGGGTCATCTCACAGCCGGAGACATGTAGACCGGATGCTGATGGATCCTTTCGCTTTCCACGATGAACCATGTATATTTGCAACTCCCAATGAAGATACTATGTTCAGTCGTGGCAGAAATTGGAGGCAATCTCTATTGTCTTCCAAAATTCTGTCCGGAAACCTCCCTAAGAGGTTTGATAGCACCAAAAAGTACGATGGCAGTACTGATCCGGACAACCATTTGGAGCAATTTAAAAACTTCATGATGAACTTTGATGATGATGACAAGCTACTCTATAGAGCATTCTCCCAATCGTTTACGGGGAGTGCTCTAAAATGGTATAACAGCCTACCCCAAGGCTGTATCAAGAATTTCGATACTTTTTGGGTGGCCTTTCGAAGGCAGTTTGTTGGGAGTAAAGAGTTGAAGGGCAATGGGGACACAATAATCCATTGTGCCCAGGAACCGAACGAATCATTGAAAGAATACATAAGTCTTTTTGTGAACACTAATAATGGGTTGGCTGATTGTGGCCACCATTTATGATAAAACAAAGGAAGAAGTGCACTATAGAAGACCGGGCACGCTGCAATCTCCTAGAGAACATCGCAATAACTTTTTCTGCCAGTATCACAATGATACTGGCCATACCACCGATGATTGTCTAGCTTTGAAACAAGAAGTTCAGAACTTGATTGAAAGGGGAAAGCTGGGGGCTTATGTCAAAAGAAGAGGAGGTAATAGGCCTGATAATACTCACCGGGTTGGTCCAAGTAATGCTGCTCCGTAGGGAGCCATGGTTATAATCGAAAGGTTTGATGTGGAATCTGAATACTTGGATCCTGATCCAACTCGAAATAGAGTGGGTGCCATTGAGGAATGTTCAAGGACAATCTCCGGGTTCATTAATTTTTTTGAGTCACTTACAATTTTCGGAGGGGATACTATGACAGCTTCTACTGCTTCTTCGAGGAAGAGGCACGTTCATACTTTAGCTACCCAGCTAGAAGGAGGCATGACTTCCTATCAATCACAAATTCCATTCCCCTTCATTGTTTTTGATGAAGATGACTTAAGAGATATAGCTGGCCCTCATGAAGATGTTGTTGTCATAGGAGCATCCATTGGGGGCAATGACATAAGACGAATCTTGGTGGATACTGGAAGCTCAGCTAATATCCTCTTCTTAAACACTTACAAGAAAATGAAAAATTCAGCCGTAATTCAGCGTTCGGACAGATCAATTGTGGGCTTTACTGGCAGCTCAGCAGATGTGATCGGGGAGTTCGAAGAGGAAGTTCTGTTGGGCAAGGGCCCTTTCAAGAAGATGGTCAGGATACTTTTTATTGTGGTATATTGTCTCACTTGCTATAATGCTATTCTAGGGAGGTCTTAGCTCTCTAGGATGCATGCAGTGGCTTCGACAGTCCACCAATGTTTGAAATATGCTGTTCAGGGACAGGTGGGAGTTGTCCGGAGCAGTCAAAAGGTTGCAAGAGAATATTATGCTACAGACCTGGCTCCCCGGACGTTGGGGGCAGTTCGTATCAACGAGCAATAGCAATTTGAGGGGCTTTCTGGGGGTGAGGGTGAAATTGATGACCCCAGAGAGACCCCTGGAGTATTAATACCAGTCGAAGAGGTAGAGACTCATTGTTTAGAAGAAGGGAAAAGTGTCAAGATAGGGTCTAAAATGCCACCCGACCTGAAAAATGAGATGTTAAAGTTTTTGAAAAGCCATCAGCATGTTTTTGCTTGGTGCAATGCTGATGTTACTGGGGTTCCAGCAGATGTGATATCACATCACCTATCCGTCCGGAAAGACATAACACTAGTGGTTCAAAAGAGAAGGGATTTTTCCAAGGAAAAGGCTGATGTTATTGTGCAAGAGGTTGACAGGCTCACAAAGATGGGGCATATCAAGGAGTCTCAATATCCTTTATGGACTGCCAATCCGGTCCTGGTGAAAAAGAAAAATGGCAAGTGGCGTATGTGCATTGACTTCACAGATCTCAATAGGGCTTGCCCAAAAGATTTATTTCCAGTTCCTCGGATTGACCAGCTAGTAGACTCCACCTCTGGGAATAAGTTGCTATCCTTTATGGATGCTTTCTCCGGATACAATCAGATCCAAGTAGATCCGAAGGATCAAGAGCATACCACATTTGTCACTGACAGGGGTCTTCATTGCTACAAGGTAATGCCATTTGGGTTGAAAAATGTTGGGGCTACTTATCAGAGATTGGTGAACAAAGCCTTTGCTGATCAGATTGGAAGGAATATGGAAGTATACATTGATGACATGATGGTGAAAAGTGTGGATGAGAAATTGCACTTAACTGATCTCCAAGAAACTTTTGCCAACTTGGTAAAAGTGAATTTGAAGCTAAATCCAGAAAAATGTGTGTTTGGAGTGCAATCCGGGAAGTTCCTAGGCTATATTATAAGTGAACAAGGGATACAGCCCGATCCGGACCAGCTTAATGCTCTATTCCAAATGGAGCCTCCTCGGAATATTAAAGAAGTACAACGAATAACGGGGAGGTTAGCTGTTTTAAAAAGATTTATCTCAAGGTCTTCAGACAGATGCGCCCCGTTTTTTCAAACCTTGAAGGGTGCAAAGGGATTTGACTGGACCTCACAGTGTGATGAGGCCTTCAATGAGATCAAGAAGCACCTGTCCTCCCCCAAAACCTTGTTCAACAGTTGATGTAGAGACACTCTTCGTATATTTGGCAGTTTCAAGTTGTGCCATCAGTGCTGTGTTGGTGAGAGAGGTGGATAGTTACCCCCATCCAGTGTACTACATCAGCAAGAGCTTGATAGATGCAGAAAGACGTTATTTAAAACTCGAAAAGCTAGCACTAGCCCTGGTAATAGCTGCAATAAAGACGAGGCTTTATTTACAGGCTCATCCTATTGTAGTCCGGACGTCTTTTCCCTTAGAGAATATTCTCCAAAAAGCAGACAGTTCAAGTAGGATGACTAAGTGGTCGGTGGAATTGGGAGATTTCGATATAGATTTTTCCCCCCGAACAGCAGTCAAAGCCCAAGCTGTGGCTGACTTTTTAGTTGAATTCCACTCTGATAGAGATTTGGAGCAGACTACTGAGATGAAAGACAAAAAGTTCTGGGTCGTCCGGACGGATGGTGGATCCAGCACTATGGGGTGTGGTGCATGGGTGTGCCTGACTTCTCCGTATGGTGACAAAATGTACCAAGCTATATGTTTTGCTTTAAGGGCTTCCAATAATGAGTCCGAATACGAAGCAGATATAGCTGGTTTAAAGTTAGCTTATATTTGTGGGGCTAAAAGGGTTAAGCTAATGAGTGACTCCCAGCTTCTTATCCACCATGCTCAAGGTCAATCTGAGGCTAAAAAAGAACAATTAGTGAAATATTTACTTCTCCTTAAAAATGAAGCACTCAAGTTTAAAAGCATTGTTTATGAGCATATACCCCGGACAGAGAATGAATTAGCAGATTCATTGGCAACTATAGCCTACACAGAGTCATATCCATGGATCCATGTACTGGAAAGCCCCTCCATTCAGGTTAATATGGGTAAAGAAGAAGAAATCTTTGAAGTACATGTGAAACAACCTCAGGATTGGAGATTTCCTCTCCTGCAATACCTCTCTAACGGCATCGTACCTCTGGATAAATCACTGGCAAGAAAACTGAAACACAAAGCTCGTGGTTTTATCATACTAAGAGACATTCTATATAAAAAGTCTTACAGTAAACCTCTTCTGCGCTGCTTGGGGGATGATGAATCTCAAGTAGTCCTCTCTGAATTACACGATGGTGAGGGATAAGCTCATTGTGGATTCAGGGCTCTAACAAGGAGAGTTTTGCTGGCCGGCTACTATTGGCCATCTATCATGCAGGATGCTAAAGAACTGGTAAGAAGGTATGATCAATGCCAAAGATATAGCAATGAAATTCATGTTCCATCCATCCCTTTAGAGTCAATTTATGAACCTATACCCTTTGCTCGATGGGGGTTGGATTTAGTGGGTCCTCTCCCTATGGCGTCCGGATGGCGCAGAACTATAATTGTCGTTATAGATTACTTTTCGAAGTGGATTGAAGCAGCCCCTCTGGCAGGAACAACATCAAAAGCTGTCATAAAATTCATTTTATCCAACATCTGTTGCAGATTTGGTGTTCCACAAAAGATAACGACAGACAATGGGCCACAGTTCGACAATAGGGAAATGGAGAGTTTCTGTGCCTCGAGGGGTATACAAAATTGTTTCTCTTCACATTTCCACCCACAAGCAAATGGTCAGGTTGAAGTGGCTAACATAACTATACTGTCCGGTTTAAAGAAGAATCTGGAAGGGGCTGCTTGGAAGTGGCCAAGCTATTTACAAGAGGTCTTGTGGGCCTACCGGACAACACCTGGGGCTGCAACGCAGGAGTCACCTTTTGCCTTGGTATATGGGATGGATGCAATAGCTCCCATATAAGCAACTCTCCCATCATTTCGTGTTCGCAACTTCTCCGAATGTGCTAACGAAGTAGCAATCAGAGGTCAGCTCGATCTGGTAGAAGAAAGACGAGTTAAAGCTCACCTTAGAGCTGCACACTATCAGGGTTTGATTAGAAGCAAATTTGCTTCTAGAGTTAGAAGAAGATATTTCCAGCCGGGGGACAAGGTATTGAAGAAAGTCTTCTTACACACTAAAGAGAAGCTGCTCGGCAAATTGGCACCGACTTGGGAAGGACCTTATATGGTCGTTGAAAGACTTAAACCTGGAACATATTGGCTAGAAGACAAAGATGGAAGGATGTTGACCCACCCTTGGAATATTGAACATCTCCGGATGTACTTGGAGTAGCATTTGTGTAAATATTTACTTGTTTAAACATCCATGTAAATATTTAGGGGCATACTCTTTCCTACCCTGGTGGCGCGGGGAGGTTTTAATGAGGTGTCCGGGTTTTTAATGAAATTTGATGCCTTCTTAAAAATTTTCCAAAGTGTTCTTACTTTGTTTTTTGTCACACCATCCGGATTGAAATAAAGAATGATGACCACTTAAACATTCGTCATCGGAGAATTTAAACACTCTCACTATGAAATAACTAAGGGCTATTTAAACACTAGCCATCAAAATTGAAACAAACTATGAAAGGGTGTGAGAATTGTGCAAAGCAAGGATATTCATTAAAATAACATAAGTGCCTTGGCCTTCCAAGGACTTTCAAATTGTTAAGCAGAGTAAAAGATCTATCCGGTCAGATACCAGACACACTTACAAAAAGAGTGCCTTGGCCTTCCAAGGACTTTAGTTTAGATAACATGAAAAGTAAAAAGTAATTCATAATTTAAGGCTGAGCCTTTGAAGATGGCTCAGCTTCATCTATCTTCTTCTTCCCCTTGGGATCATCTTTCTCTTCGTTTGGGCTCTTCCCGGTGTTTTCTTCGTCATCAGATGAGGATGCACTGGAGAAGTCAAACTTGTCTCCTTCGGCCATTGTGTGGAATGGGAGGTCCGGATACTCTACATGAAGCCACAAATCCCCCAAGTTCCTCTTCGGAAACTTCTCATGGAAGAGCAGGACCATGTCTAATCTCACCTTGGCATACATTTTCTCTTGAGTGTCGATCACGTTGTTGGCATAAGCGTCGATCTTGGCTTGGATTTTGGCCTCCTGCTCCCTTAGCAAATCAGCTTTCTCCTCGGCGGCCTTGGATACTGTGTTCTCAAGTGAAATCTTGTCACTGGTCAAGTTGTGGATAACTTGATCCTTGGCCTTGGTCTCCTCTTTTGAGGAGTTGAGATCTTTCTCCAATCCGGACAACTTCTCCTGGAGCTCCCTGATAGTGTCTTCTAGAGTGGCAACTTGTGTGGTACTCATCTCTTGGATTTTCTTCAGCTCTTCGTTTTCTCCCTTTAGAATGACAGCATTTGAAGTGGCAGTAAGAAGGTCATCAGACAGCCTCTCTTTATCAGACTTGAGGTCTTTGATAAGATCTGTCTGACTTCGAACTTGCTTCTCCAACGCAAGCACAGGCTGAACACTAATTAAGATAGAGTGAGCTATAATGTCCCTTTCACTTGAAACAGTAAAAGTCTTACCATTAAAAGTGATAGTATTTGAAGTGCTCGGAGGGAGGTAAGGCCCAGCAAAATCATCTCTGGGGAGGTTGACAAAGTAGTCACCAAGCCCACCAAGACGAGTGATGTCAACCGCATCAATGCTAAGGCCTCCCCCTTCGACCTCGTCGGTTTGAAAGTCACCAGGGATCTCCTCTGCTTGTGTTGGATCAGTAGGATCAATATGGGGAAGAGGCTCTGGAGGCCGGAGAGAAAGTTCGTCCCCCTTAGAGGTCTTTTTCTTCTTAGCCTCCCTGTCTTTGTCTTCAGCTCCCCGTTTCCGGTCTCTTTTGGGAGCCTTTGGGGGTCTTGGGGATTGAACTTCTTTCCTAAAAATCTCCTGCTCTACCACTTCTAAGAGAGCAGCATCAATTTGGCTAGGGGCTGGCCCCTCCGGATGCGTTGAAACATCCTCCTCCACCTCAGCAGGGTTAGCTCCACCCACCACTTTCTTGCCCTTCTTTTTGCTTTTCATCTTGCTCGGGGCCTTGCCCCGGCCTGGCAAGTAAAGTGTCCCATCCGGTTCATGTGTCCTTTTGAGCACTACATCCGGAGGGGGCTGGGTGGTGAGCTCTTCACAGGTTAAGTCCCTCCGGCCTGTGGTGTTCCAAAGATGAGACCTTGCTAGGTTTCCCCCGGTGAAAGCATCATGGAACCGGTTCCCCCACTTCTCAGCAGCCCAAGCGTTGATCTTGGTGCAAGTGGTCTGCCCGGATTTTAAGTGGTCACTGAAGTCCTTGGGCAGTTCTGCTAAGACAAAGATAAGGCCAATTAGTTTAAACAAACTTGATTAAAAAAAAAGGAGAGAGAGATAAGAATGTAAAATAGGAGACTTACGGTCACTCCTCCATCTGCTTGTGAGGAGACTTGGGTTGACTCCGGCCTTGATTTTCTTTCCGTTCTCCCAAGCACCACTTACAAACAGGAATTGGGTCCTCCAATTCCTCTATGACTCTAGCAAGTCATCCACAGCTTTGAAGTTATCCCCCATATTGAAGTGGTAGAAGGGGATGTGGTGGTTTCTACAGAGACTGGCCACAGCAACAAACTCCTCCATTGGTAGAGGAATCCCGGAGAGCCTAGAGGCCATAATGCAGGCCATCAGGGTATACCAAGCATTAGGACTCAACTGGCTCGGACAGAGCTTTATCAGATGAAAGTATCTGACAATCTCTGGGTCCAAGGGGAATCTGAGCCCCCAGTTAAACAGCTCTGTGAAGATCACTATCTCGCTCAGCTTGCAATCCATGGGGGTTTTGGGGGTTATAGGGATTTTTATCTTCACGTTCTCCGGAATTCCCCACTTCGTACACATCCGGCCTAGCTCCGCTGTATGGATGAAAGCGTAGTTTATCTTTTGCAGGGCAAGGAGGTACTTGACATTGACCTTGTGAAAACAAGGCCACACCGTTCCTTCGAGACACCCCGGCAGATCCGGATGCCTCAAGCACAACTTTTCCTTGCCCTTATCTTTTTGGGTAGCCACATCACCACTAGTCTGTCCGGAAGGCTCAGACTCGAACGAAGCCTCTTCAATAGAGTCCTCCATTATTTCCTCCATAATTGAGGAGGGGTTTTCGGTTGTAGTGGTGAGAGGGAGGTTTAGATTTGACTCAGCCTGGCTTCCGGACTGCTGCGCTTCAGTATTCTCTTGGCTCCTGGCCTCCGGTTGGAGCTCTGGTATAGATATTTCTCTTCGAGGACTTGAGCTACTGCCCTCCGGACCGGACAGCCTGTCCTTGGGAGCTCTAATGGGCACTTCTGACCCCGTACTACTGTCTTTGGCACCCGATTTCGAAGGGGTGCCTTAGAAGCCTGCCCATTAACCAGCCTACCTTTTTTTCGATCGACTAGATTTTGAGGAGAGGTTTTGACGTCTGACCCCATGGCTAAGAAAGGGGAGGGTTTTTTAAAGCTTGTAACTGTTAAACCTGGTTCAACGATGGGTTCCGACTCTTGAACCGAAGAGCCTGAGATAATAGGTGAAAGATTGGTTTGGAATAAATTCTTCGATTTGATGCCCTTTATGGAGGAAGAACCTTGGTCTCATTCTGTGGGTGAAGTTGCTGGTTTGTCGATGGGCGAAGCGGGTAAGCCTGCTGCAATGCGCCTTTCTCTTTCAACCTTTTGCGCCTTTTCTAATTCAGAGAGGTTGAGCCACCCGCCTTTGATCAAAGCGTTCCGAGCCGTGAACATAAACAATATGGGTAAAAATTTGTTTTGGAGAGAAAAAGCTTTGAGGATTTGCAGAGTAAAAACGAGAGTGATGGTGAAACAGTAGAAAGTATTTCAATTTATAGTAAATCTGAAAAAAGAGTTTGATTCCTAGGAGAATTGGAAAAGATTGGTAATGACTAAAAGACGGCGCTGATGTCACCCTCATTAATAAGGAGGTTGCTTTTCGAAGAAGATGGGTGCGAAATTCAAGGTGAAAAAACGGCTAAAACAACCAACCAGAAAGTGACACGTGTCCCATAAACTCTGGAAAAAAACTGTTTGGATTCACAGAGTTTTATCAGTCCAGATAAAGCCATATCACAAGTCGAAAGACCTGTCCGGGAAAAACTACCCCTGACATCGGACTGTTTTTTAGGTTTTTGACAAAGGCATTTGAACAAACACCTAAAAAAGGGGCTCCTGATGAGTCCGAATACTGCTTCCTCTCCGGACATGGACAGATCGGACCAAGGTCACCAGACCGGACAGGGCACTTCGAACACCTAGCCTATTGGACTGTTCGAACTATGACAAAAGTACTTAAAAACCTAAACACTTCTTAACTAAGCAGCTTACTCTTCTACTAAGAGCTCATGGGTCTTTGAATATGACCCGGGTCCATTAAACATGACCCAAAAACCCATAAAGCCCAAATGTAAGGGTATAAATACCCAACCACCTGCATTAAATATGGGTAATGAAAATTAAATACAACCAGGCTGCTTAATTCTCCCTCTACTCTCTACTCAAAACATTAAACACATAACAACCTTCACAAACTCTAAAAAAATTACAAAATTACCCTCAGACGAAAATTAACCACACCACAACACAATAGACAGAATGTTACTAAAATACCATGCACACATGCTATTATGAGTGCATGTTATCGATAATGCATTAGGATTATGGTTCACACGGACGCATGCAAGACTACCACGACCGAGAGAGTTCTCTACTACACCATAAAAAACTGAAAAATATGAGAGTACATGAACTAGAGGTTCTTGATGGACTTAGGCAATCATAGTAGATGATGCAAACTAAATACCAATTCTAAAATGAGTAAAGTTTGATGAGAGTGGTACCAATACAGATATTTGTTTATATTATTAACTTGAGTTTCTCTAGTAACCTGATTGTGTGGTTACTGTCTAACATCATGGAATTTTCTGTATGGTATATTGTCTCGTCTCCCATCTACCAAAAATGCATCGTGAACATATGATTCTCCTACAGTATCGACATTTTCATATGGATTATAATTTTTTATTCCATTGATTTCAGCATGATGGTCTATTTATCAGCATTACTCATGTAATTTTCACGGTAAACATCCCTCTTGTTAGTGTTTCCAAAGACAGAAATATACATTTTGGATCGAAATGAAGTCCATCATTGAAGCGAGAAATCGGGCATGAAATATATCGTTAATTTTTAGCCCTGAGCTACAATGGATTGGATAGAACAAGAACAAGAGCGAAATATCACCCAATTCTCAGTTGCAACCACTATATACCGGCACGACCATATATTATAAATTGAAATGAATTTTTCCACCTGAAGTTGGTATGTGAAGGAAAAAATGCTTCATAATATGGAAGATGTAATTATTCAATTTATTTGTAGGATTTAATTATAATGCATTATCGATAGCATGCAAGGAACTACATGCACAGTTGCATCCCACAATAATAATTAAGAAATATGATCATGAAGAAAAATACTAACAATACTGAAATCTAATATCAACTAGGGGTATTCAACCATCAAAGTGAATATCTCACATGATTTCGCCAATGGATATTACAAAAAAAATAGTTATTGTCAACGACTTCACTTTATAACTCTAACTTCAAAAATTCAACCTACATAAGAGAGATACATTCATAACTCACTTAGTCATCATAAGATACCACAAGGGATATTAGTGTACATGCATACATATATGAAGCAATCATCATTCTACATAGAATTAAGAGCTTTAAAATTCATTCGACATACATATGACATAAATTGTATGCATTTATTACGTGAGGCTATAAGCCAATGTTCACCAGCAGCAAAATAAAGGTCGTGCAATAATCCCTCAAATGAAAGTTAAGCCAACGGCTCGTGATCTCCATTATATACGTCAAATCATCTCCATGGTAAAAAATGTTATAATTCAAGTGATCTACATCTCTACGATACAAAAATATTTTAAGCCAAATAATATTAATGTAAATAAAGATGAAATCTATGAAAATGGGGTCATCTCCACTGATATATAAACAAACATGGTTAATAAACCAAGCTATAAGGTCATGCAAGAGGCCATACTGAGCCATGACTTAAGAAGTTTTATTATGGTTAATCAACAAAGCCTATTAGGCCATGCAAGGAGCCATACTGACCCTAAACTTACAATATCAAATTAGGGAACTGGTTCACAATCAAGCTCAACTGAAACGTGTATGAGGCACACAAGAGGCCATACCGAGTCTTGAATTAAAATATTAAATTAGAGAACTTGTTAATAAACCAAGCTTATCAGACCACGCAAGAGGCCATATTGTGTCTTGACTCACGAGTCATTTATTTATATTGACCCCCACGTCAAGAAAGACAAACGACACTCTATTGCATATATACTTACAAAATATACATAATCACTTACAATAGGTCGGTAAATTCTCTAATACAAGGTTTATGATAACTACAACGTTACATATTCATACAAAATCAGTACAGCTAAATATAATATTTACTTCATCATTTATCAAATACTATGGGGGACTACTCATCTATATCCACCAAAGAATTGGACATGTTGAAGAAATATGTAACACCCTAACAGCTTACTAATTGTTAGTTGTACTCTTTCTCTTTGGAAAAATTGAGTTTTTTATCATTAAGGGAGGTTTTGACTGTCAAATAGTTTTAACGAGGTATTAACAATTAAGTACGCACCAAGTTGGAGACGTAGTTGATAATAGTTCGGCTAGGAAATCCAAAATATATAAGCCTCAAGACTTTTAAGAGTCTAGCAGACAAGGCTTGCATAGTTACTTCGGTATAATCGATGATGCCTTGGCAAAAACGATAAATAAAGGTAGAGCTATGAAAATTGACGAAATTAAGAAAATAAGCTTCCTAAAAAAATTAGAACAAGAATATTTCGTTATCTGGATACCATATTCGCATTATATAGTCATTAAGTTTCACTACACTCCAACTAAATGACTATGGATGACTCATGATAAGGCTATATTCCGTATATAATATCCGAATAATAATAAAGTATGTTTATGATTTAATTACATATGATATTACCACACATTTATTATTTAAAATATGTAAACAGAGAGAAATGAGGAGAGAGTGAAAGGTCTTATGTAATTTGTATAAATAAGAGTAGAAACTCACATTGTAATTGAGACAATTTGAGACACAAAGATTATTCTACTATTTTTCTATTTTATCTCTATTTTTTCCTCGCTGGATGATTTGGTGTTTGATTATGGTTTTACCTCATCAGATCTCATGAAGTTGAGCATGCATGAAGGAGGATAAAGAATGGATGCAAGAGATTGACGTTTCGAAGATAAATTTTATTCGCAGTGTATTTTTTTCTTCGAAGATAAATTTGTTGTATGCCGTGCTTACAGATTAGAGCCTTGGATTTGTCGATCACTGCCTTATTATTTAATAAAAATCTCCATCTTACTATTCTCAGTCAAAATCTAAATTTCTTTTCGTAGAGCTATGCAATCCATTATATCATGTCCAATATCATTGTGGTATTTACAAAATTTAT
This sequence comes from Limnanthes douglasii subsp. nivea, assembly GCA_036936605.1. Lineage (NCBI taxonomy): Eukaryota > Viridiplantae > Streptophyta > Magnoliopsida > Brassicales > Limnanthaceae > Limnanthes > Limnanthes douglasii. Next base: position 75,940,442 of record JAUPFV010000004.1, read on the forward strand.
TACTTCGCTTCTCTTTGGGCCTAGTTATAAATGGAAGTTTTCAAAAATGGTCATGGTTCTTAGCTCGCTCGAATATCGTTGCTATATTTTGTGTTAACTTTACAAAATAAATTAGCCTTACCCATTGGTTTGACCTAGCTTTAGGTCGATAGTAATAAGAAGGTAACACTAAATAAATGAAGTAAATTTGTTGATACTTTGATCGAATATGTCGTTAATACTTCGAAGAGCTATCCTGATAACCTTGATTGATAGGAGCGCTTCCTTACCTCGAATGCCTCTGTGGAGACTAGGTCATATCCGGACTCTTGTTGATTCTTCCACCTTAATATGCTCCTCTACTTGAGCCATCAGAGTCCCAAAAGTAAGTGCATTTCTCCTTGTAGTTTCGTTCGTTAAATCTCTAGGGAGCAACCATTGTATAAAAGAAGCGCATGCCACTTGGTCATCATAGTCATCTAATTTAGTCTTGGTCAACATAAACTGTTTAGTATAATCTTTCAATTTTGCCCAATTTCCGGCTTGCATTGAATTATGGTGTCCCCATTTTCTCGCATTTCTATACAACCTACAAATCACATTCGGAAAACTGTGTATAACACCCCAAAATTTGTTATCAATCCTATTAGAATCCTTCTATACTACTTCAAAGTTGTGCCTTTGAAAGTTTATGGAAAAAACCCTATACAACAATTTATCGTCATCATCAAAATTCATCATGTAATTTTTAAATTGCTCTATATGGTCATCGGGATCTTGTCTCTCATCAATATTTTTAAATTTAGTGATACTGAAACACTTCGGAAACGATATTGATCTTATATCAATTGATAAAGGAGAAGTCCTTCAATCTATCCCTTGTCTATATTGGCTATCTCCTACGTCATTTCCCATGAGCGTATACAGACCTTGATATGAGGGATTAGTTAATTGATTAGCCATGTTATATATTTAAAAGTTAGAATTTCAATCACAGATCTATAATCAGCTGGCTTCTTGGACTTACACTTCTTTCGATATTCCCGATGCTGACTATCATATCTCTTGGAATAATGTCTGTCTTTAACTTCTTGGTCATCATATGACCAGTACCCTTAGTTGTTCTATACCTTGCAGAAGAAGACCCATTCGAAGAATTACCCCCAAATGTTTTCTTCTGTAAGTATTAGCTCTTTCAAGATTTTGAGAACGCCCATCGGAATAAGACCAAGGGGATTTGCTAGTGTCTGAAGGAATATATTGATGTATATCTTTCTTTTTTTCTCTTTTTAAATGAGTGATATCCCTTATCTAATTGAAATTGCACTTCCCGACGACTGCCCTTGCTCGTTAAATCTCATTAGACTCGTCAAAACAATCTTATGTATTTCTTTTTTCATTTACTCGCTGCACATCGGATCGTACCCTAACCAATTTAACCAAGTGCTCCCTCTGTACTACTAGTCATATAACTCAGTTATCTAGCTGATTCTTCTGATCCGCTAGATTTGATTGATCATGTTGATCATTCACTTGTGGATTATCCTAAGCTTTTTATCTACCCATACATGACTCTACCGTTCCCCTTCAACAAATACCGCTGAATCAATTTAGACTTTGGGATCCATAACAGTGCCTTACTTTGAACGTTCGTATCTTTGGTTTTACATCTGGATACCAAGCATACCTCCCACTTTGGTCACCGCTGATGACTCTAGACATTTTTGTGAGTGGAAAAGAGGTCCAAAATGATTTATACTATGGTTTAAGGAGTTTCTAGAAGGAGAAAGTTACTTCAAGAATCTTTTAGAGAGAGAAAATAATCAAATATCAAATCATTAAGTCTTAGTCTCTTTCCAAGAAAATTAGTCTCTTTCCAAGAAAAGTACACTTATTTAAAGGTGGTTTGTTTACAAGTAAAAGAGTAATGTTTGTTACTTGAATATCTCACCCCATTTTAGTACTTTATATAAACATACGGCTTACAAATTACACATCTAGTCCTTTACACTTATATTTTACACCAAAATCCCCTAATACATTATTTATTTATTTACCCATTGTAAAATAATTACTTTTATACTTCATTTATATATATCCTCATCAGCATCCAAAACATTAATCTTTTCCAGAAAAAAAAATGTCCAACTCATAACCTTTCAAGATTTGATGGTAAAACACTTGTACGGTAATAAATTTTAAAAGCTCCAATTATCCCAACATCACATGGCTGAATTTTTGAAGTCATGTTTGGCTATTGGAAAAACAACTCAATGTTTTGCAACTTTTGGAAATAATTAAAATGGGCCGAACAATTATCCACTACCAATTTTTTTTCGACCGTGCATTTGTTCATCCAGTCGAGGAACATATTTTTTGAAAACCAAACCAGTCACCCACGTTCTTTTGTGGGTACAGTATTCACAATCTAGACTATTCATGTTGATATAAGTTCTAATTACAATACTGAACTTAAAATATTTTAAAAATCACACGTAAAACTTTTTTAAATTTAAAAATCATGCGTAAAACTTTTTAAATTAATAAATTATAAATTTATTGATATTAACATCTCGCTAAATTAATAAAATATCTAAACGAGACTAATTTGAACAATTTTTTTTATTTCATCTATATAATAAAAATAAAAACTTATTTATTTGATAGTAAATTCCACCAACACTATATATATATATATATATATACATGAAGTTTGAATTTAAAAATATTGAAAGCTCCAAGAATCAAGATTCTTCTTCGTGGTTCATAGTCATGATTCTTCATGCCTCTTCAATCATCATCTAATGATTAATCTTTCTATTACCAATGAATCAAGTTCTTCCTGTTCAGGAAAATATAAGTTCTTCGTCTGTGAAGAGTTCTAAGGATAATCTGTGGAAGGCCAGGAGTTTCGTTGATGTTGTGAATGGTAGTGTTAAGGGTGTTGTTGATGCTTTCAACGTCGAAAATGTTAGTTTCAAGAGTGATCATGTTTCTCTGCAATACGCTGATGAATTCCTGTCATTTCTCAAAGCAAAATCGAAGTTCACGCTTGTAGGAAAATGTTCTGCGGGATTGCCAAAAAGAAATCTATTGCTTCAGTTTTTTAACAAGTTCAACTTTGTTAAAGACTATAATTATACCATTTGGGATTCCAGGCACATTCTTATCGAGTTTGACTTTGCTGAGGATTTTGGTAAGTTGTGGAGCAGGAATGTATGGACAGTTGGTTCTACGGTGATCAGACTGTTAAAATGGACTGAAGCTTTCAACGTTAAATATGAGTGTCCTGTCACGCCAGTGTGGATCAAGATTGGTAATCTTCCTGAGCATTTGTTCAATGAAAAAGTTATTTCTGATATTGCTTCATCTTTAGGCAGGACTATGCAGGTCAAGGTTCCATCAAAGAACATGGCTTACTATAGTCATTGTATGGCAAGAATTGAATTAGATGTCACTAAAAAGCTTTTTCATGATGTCTGGATAGGATTTGGTAGCAACCACGGTTGCTGGGTTCAAATTACTTATTTGAATCTTCCTAAATATTGTAGTTGTTGTTATCATCTTGGGCATAGTTTTGAACAATGTAAGAAATATAAAGAAGATGAGAGGCAGTTCAGTGCTGGAAATGATAATCTTGTAACTAAAACTGCTGAAGGATTGATAAGTTCTGAAGTCCAAGCCAAAGTCAATGAGACTCAGGCCAAAGTTTTTGTTAATCGTCAGGGGCCTTCATCTGATGAAATTAATGAGGTTATTCAAACTCTTCATTTTGGTTCCAATGTACTGAATAAGATCAGTGAAAAGGAGAATGTTCTATCTTCTCCTAAAAGTATATGTTATGGGAGCCTTCAATCTTCTCCTAAGAATCATAAAGAAGGAGTTGTTAATTCTGTTGAGGTTGTTAAGGCTACGGTTGTGGTTGACAATATTCAAGAACCTGAAGATAAGGAGAACAATGAAGAAAGAATTGGAGCATTACATACGCCTGAAGATGCTACCAACAACTTAGATTATGAAAATTTAGCTTCTAAGTTTTCTTCTCCAAAAGCTACCAAAGATAGTCCTCAGGATTCTATTAGAAGTCATGCTATTATCTCTGCTAAAGCTATTGTGCAGCCAGGTAAAAGGTTAACTAGAAATCAAATGAGAAAAGAGACGTCTGATGATGAAGATTTCAGTACCATCATTGACAAACAACTTAAACTTGCTAAGAAGAAAAGGCTGGCTAGGAATGTTCATCAACTTTCTGCAACACGTAATTCTAAACGAGCTCTTAATTATGATTAATATATTGAATTGGAATATAAGAGGTATCAGAGATAAATCTTCATTCAGAAGACTTAAGTATCTTTCTAATAAAAACAAATCTGTGATTATTGTGGTTCAGGAACCTCTGATCAGTAATGATAATCTTAGTTGTTATACTTCTAAACTAGGTTGTGCTCATAGTGCTTCGAATGTTTCTAATAAAATTTGGATTTTTTGGCATGATACTATTACTGTTAACATTCTTGTGGACCATGCTCAATGTGTCCATATTGATGCTTTTCATAATACTTTAAACTGAAGTTCTCTTTTAACTTTTGTATATGCCAAATGCCAGCGTTTGAATAGACTTGAACTTTGGGATATCCTTCGTAACATTTCCCGTTCTATTGGTGGTCTTCCTTGGCTTGTTTGTGGTGATTTTAATGCCACTAGTTCTATTGATGATCAAATTGGTTGTTCTATATTTTGCCAAAATAGTGCTGATGATTTCAACCAAATGGTTAGTGATTGTAGGCTCTTGGATGCTGGTTATGATGGTTCAAGGTTCACTTGGTCTAATAAGGCTAAGTGGAAAAGGTTGGACTGGGTGTTCTTAAATGATAATTGGAATGACTTCTTCACCAATACCACTATTGTTCATAAAACTAGAACGGGATCGGATCATGTGGCTATCATCATCTATGTTTCTAGTGTGAATTTTGGCTTTAAGAAGAATTTCCGTTTTCAAAACATGTGGTTTCTTGATGATTCTTTTCTTTCTATTGTTTCTGCTAGCTGGTCTCAGGATATGGTTGGGGATCCTTTGGCTAAGTTTTGGCACAAGTTAAAAAGATTAAAGGTGGCCCTTATTGATTAGAATAAGCATCAGTTTGGGAATGTTTTTAGTAAGGTCAAAGCTTTAGAAGATGAGGTTCTGAGGGTTGAAAGTCTGCATCAGCAGCTTAATACTAGTCAATCCAAAGAAGAGCTTAATAAGTATAATGCTTTGCTGAAGAATGCCTATAAAATGGAGGAGGAGTATTGGTTTCAAAAATGTAATGTGGATTGGATAAAGGAGGGTGACAGGAACACGAAGATTTTTCATAGTTATGTTGCGAGAAAAAGAAAGAAATCTGCTATCAATGGTATAAAGGTGAATAACTCTTGGATTGTAGAGAAGAATGCCATTGGTGAGTCTGTTATTTCTTTTTTTACTGATGCTCTTGCCAGCAGTCCATATACTGAGGAACAGGTTGAGCTTGATTTGTTGAATCATCCTATGTTTGAGGTTATTCCTCACATTATCACTCTTGAGGACAATAAGAGTTTGTTGAAGCTTCCTGGTGAGGAGGAGGTTTTTAACTCTATCAACAACCTTAAGGTCTCCAGTGTGTCAGGTATGGATGGTTTTAACCTCCTCTTCTATAAAAAATGTTGGAATATTATAAAGTATGATCTTGTTAATGCCATTCACCATTTTATTAGAGGTTGTAGCATCCCTAAAGGGATTCTTGCTACTCGTATCTGCCTGATACCTAAATCTAATAACCCTACTAGTTGGTCTGACTATAGGCCTATCAGTTTATGTACATTACTTAATAGAATTATGGCTAAGCTTCTGAATGATAGGCTGGTTGTCTTGTTGCCTAAAATTATTTCTAAATCTCAAGGTGGTTTTGTGCCTGGTAATTCTATCCATTCTAATGTCCTTGTTGCTAAAGAATTGTTGCATGATTTAAACAGAAAGCTGAAGGATCAAAATATAGTTATTCAGCTAGACATGTGTAAAGCCTTTGATAAGCTCAGTCATTCTTTCTTAAACAAAGTTTTGACTTGCTTTGGGTTTTCCAAAAGATTTACTAGCCTTATTAATAGGATGTTATCAAATGTGTATGTCTCTATCTTGCTTAATGGAGCCTCTTTTGGTTTTTTCAAAACTGTTAAAGGCTTGAGGCAGGGTGATCCTCTTTCACCTAGCCTTTTTATTATAGCTGAGGAGGTCCTGTTAAGAGGTATTTCGTTACTCTTCCTTCAGAACAAGCAAATGAGGTATAAGGGTCGTAACAATCTTTGCATCAACAACCTGGCATTTGCTGATGATATTCTTCTCTTTACTAACTGCAAGGATGCTACTCTAGTATCACTTAATCTTTTCTTGCAGGAGTATCAAGCTGCATCTGGACAGGTGATTAACAAAAGCAAAACCAAGGTTATTATTGCAGGTGGTATTAGTGAGGCTAAGATAAGTTCTATCTCTAACATTACTGGTTTTAATAGTTCTATTCTTCCTGCTTTTTACTTAGGCATTACCATTAGTACTAATAATAAGGCTGTTATATATACCAATCTTCTCAAAAAGATCTCCTCTAGAATTGCTGATTGGGAGTCTAAGCACTTATCTTTTGCTGGCAGAATCACCTTAATTAATTATGTCTTGATGAGCATTGTGTTATATTGGATGCAATGCAATGTTTTGCCTAGTTCTGTGATCATCAAAATTCAAAAGCTTTTTAATGGGTTTCTTTGGGGCTCTACTAGTCAGGATCGTAGAATGCATTGGTGTAGTTGGAATAAAGTTTGTAAAACGTTTAAGGAAGGGGGTCTTAACATTAGAAATTTGGCTGATGTTCAGCTTATTGCTTCTTGTAATCTCTGGCTTCAATTTAGGGAGAATAAGCTGTTATGGTCTAATCTTATGCATGATATTTACTGTGTTTCTAAGCATCCTTTGCAGCTGGACTACAAGGGCAAGGGCTCCATGATTTGGAGAAGGCTTATGAGTATTAAATCTGTGGCTGATCAGTATGTCTGCTGGTCTTTAGGGGATGGTAACATGGACTTCTGGTTGGACAGATGGTCCAATTCTGATCCTCTCCTTACTCTTGACAACTCCCTTGATAATAATTGGTTTCACCCTGAAAAGGTTAATAGGTATTGGAAGGATGGGCAATGGAATCTCACTTCTATTCATGGTCTCTTAAGCAGTGAGGATTTTGATCGAATCAGCAAGTGTCCTATTCACCTGAACAAGAAGGACAAGATTCGTTGGAGCTTGTCCAATACTGGTAACTTTAGTCATAAGCATACTTGGGAGCACATTCGTACTCATTTTGCTGAATCTACCTTGTTTTATAAAATGTGGAATAATTTAACTCCTAGCAAGCATGCTTTTATTCATTGGAAGGTTATTAATAACTATGTTTCCATTGATTCTATCCTTAGAAATAGGCATCTTGTTATTGTGTCTAAATGCCAGTTTTGTCAAAGTTATGAATCTACTTGCCATTTGTTCATTTCATGTGAGGTTGCCTGGAGTGTTTGGCTGCACTTTGCTAGTCTGTTCAAAGTTCCAATATATCGCTATATGACTCCTTCTCATATGTCTAGAAATTGGTTTGGGCTTTCTAAAAAGAAGAATCATATTATCAATGTTATTCCTTCTTTGGTTTTTAGCATGATTTGGAAGTATAGAAATAGAGTTAAGTTCAAAAATGCTAGTGTTAATTCTAGTCACATTATTTCTTCTGTCAATCATATCATTTGTTATATGCATGATGCTGGTATTTTCAAGTATCAGCATTGGTCTAATGCTAGGAATATTGCTGATCATTTTGGTTTTTTAAGCTTAAGTCATAGAATCAGTAGCAGGCCTTTACTGCTTTACTGGTCTCCTCCTAATGCTGGCCGTCTCAAGCTCAATACTGATGCTTCTGTGTCCTATTCTGGGGAGGCTGGTGCTGGCATTATCATTAGGGATAAGGATGGAAATCTCATTCATGCTATTGGTAATGTTTTTGGTAAGCTTCCTCCTCTTATGGCTGAGGCTAGGGCTCTGATGGAAGGTTTAAGTTTTTGTAACTCTAAGGGCTATACTATGGTTGACATTGAGACTGATTCTGCTTTGCTTGTTGAGTTTCTGAAGAATCCTAGTCATGGTGCTATTCCTTGGTCTCTAATTCCTACTCTTAATTGTTGTAGTTATTGATGTCTGAGTTTATGACTCTCAAGCATGTGTTTCGTGATCAAAATCGAGCGGCCGAATGGCTCGCTCGATGGACTTTAAACTGTAAGATGAAGCAAACTCTTGATTTTACCTCTGCTCATCCTAAACTTAAATCTATTTTAATTCTTGAAAGCTTGGGTATTCCTTATATTAGTTCTGTGGAATAACTTGATGGCATTGTTTAATACATGTTTTGTTCTTGATTTCATGTATTTGGTTGAGGTTGAACCTGAATTCTTGGCTGCTCAGTTGCTCTTCAAGCTGTATTTATCAAAGCTGTAGTTGCTGTCTTTTTCGAAGCTTGGTGCTGCTGATTTCTCTCAAGCTTGTTGTAGCTCTTCTTGCTGATCTTTCGATGCTGTAGTTGCTGACTCTTTCGAAGCATGGTGTTGCTGATTTCTCTAAAGCTGTTGTTGCTGATTCCTTTGAAGCATGGTGTTGCTAATCCCTATGTAGCATGGTGTTGTTGTTGGTTGCTGCTTTGAACGATTCTTTGCTGCATTTTCTTCATTGTTTGGTTGAAGATTAAGGCTGTTTTGATTGAAGAGTTTGGCTGGTTCTATGAAGAGATTGTTGAAGAGCTGTTTGTAAAGTCTGTCTTAAAAGCTTTTTGTTGGGCTTCTGTTCTAACCTTTGGTATTCTCTAGGTTAGGGTTTTAATTTTGGAGGAACTTTTTGGCGCCCTTTGTATTGAATTTTATTGGTCTATTCAAATATAATATCCTTATTTAAATATATATATATTATTTTTTACTTGAACACTTAGGTATTATTTATATATTTATATTATATTCAATATTAATTCACTAAAATGCCTCTAAATTATCCTAAGATTGACTTTGCTTTTAGCAAACTATACTGAGTAACCAAGCTGTTTAGGCAAAATCAACCGTCATATCCGAATGTTTGGCTTGTGTCCGAATTGGACACAGCTGCATCTCTCTCCATCTCTCTCTCTCTCACACACACCCTCAACATCATCTTTTTTCTGGTAAGAGCCTCAACATCATCTTGATCACAAGGATCCGAAAACCCTAAACCAGCTCAATGAAGCGAAAGAAATGGTCAGAGCAAGAAGAAAGAACCCTTTTAAGCAAGTACTCGGATCTACACAACTCGGGCAATCTGGCCAAGCTCAAGACCAGGGAGAAGAAGTTCCGACCAATCGCCGACCACGTGAACTCGGTACACCACCAGAAGGACCCGATTAGCTTCCCATTCAAGTGGTCGTGGCGCGACGTCTCGATCAAAGTCCAGAATATGCGCCACCAGTACTTGGGCGTCAAACAGAAGATCAGGATTTCTAAAGACGAGTTCAATTGGAAAGACGGAGAGATCCACTGGGAGAACTTCTTGAACTACAGGGATGTCTTTGGGGATATCCAAATCGAGACGAAAGGTAAGAAACTTAGTAATTGCAGTAGTGAGGATGGTGGTTTTTTTGGAGATTGTTGTGATTTGGGATTTGATATCGATTGTGAGAACTTGGAGGAGGAAGACGAGGAGGTAGAGGATGGTGGAGAGACAGTAAGAAGTGATGGTGAATTTGGAGTGGAGAGAGAAAATGGAGAAATGGGTGGTTACCGGATAAGAAAATCGAAGAAGGGTTTTGAAAGAAAAAGGGGTTTCGGATTCCTTGCGTGTCAAGTAATGGAATTGAGAGGCTTGATGATGAGGAGAGAAGAGAAAAGGTGGGAAAGAGAGGTAGAGAGAGAGAAATGGGATAGTGAGAGGAAGACAAAACGGAGGGAGTCGGATAGAGAAATCGAGAGCAGAGAAATGGAGTTGGAAGATAGAGAATGGGTGTTGGCAAAGAATGAATTGAACAAAAGAGTGAAATTGGAGAGGGAATTAGAAGAAGAGAGGAAAAGGAGGATGCTTGTGGAGGAAAAAAGAGAAGAGGAGGAGATGAAATGGAGAGAGAGAATGATGGAGTTGCAGATTGAACACGAAAAGGCAATGATGCAGATGCAGGCTGAGTCCCAAATGCAAATACTTGCAATGATGGGTAGGTTGGCTTCTCAATTTTTCAGGTCTGCTACTGAATCTGATGGTGATGCTGATGCTGATGCTGGAGGTCAACATTTCCAGAATTTACAGCATTCAGCCCAGCTAAAGCCTGAGGCTACTTCGCCTTCTGAATTCATATGATATGACTATGAGTATTCGTATTATTCGTATTTGTGTGTTTTTAATTATAATCTTTTAAACTCATTATTCTAGTTCAAGTCTGGATTCTTTGTTTATAGAGTATTTTGGAAAAAATAGAATGACTCTGTCAGAGAAAAAGTGCAAGATTTCTTAGGTTCAGTGTATAAGATCATTACAAGTTCGTTCGATCATTTGTCAAGAGGCCCCAAACAGAGCCTTATATAGTCTTTATCTTGGATAATGTACTAGGGTCGTCCTATTGTATTGTTTGGTGTCATACTACGCTTTCCATTCCGATGGCCACTACATGAGCCGGCGCATAAGGGAAGGTGATCCCAAATTACAATCTACTCCACAGCCTGTAAATAGTTCTCCGTACATATAAATAGTTCTCTACTTCTCTTACAGATGCATTATTGACAGAATTGAGTTTGAAGTAGAGACCAATAAGCTGTCACCAAAACAGTTCTTGATGGACCCCTCTACTGAGTGCAGCAGTGGGCAAGTATGTCGGGTTAGAATGTTTTGTTTTTCTTCTGACAAGGCACCCAGTGGTTGTTTAAAATTTTTTGTTTACATAAAGATTAGATTGTATGAGTTGGTTTTCGCACTGTCGTTGGTATTGAGTTTTAAGCTTAAGAGAACAGACTGGTTGTTTATAATTTCTTTTCAGCAAAATTGTAACGATTGTACAAAAATTAAAAACTCGCATTTACTCAACGACTATGCTCTAAGTTACCAAACATTGTGATCAAAATATGCTACGTTCGCATTAAAAGGGGAAATTCATGTAGATTGATCACCATTCAATCCCGATCTGGTTTTGTCATGCTAAACCAGTTACGTAAGACAGCAAAAAACCACCCATCCAGCATGTCTGCTTTTATAATCAGCAGTAGTCCAGCAGAAACAAAAACCAAAGTTAACAAAATAAGCCTATAAAAAATTATGTCATTTTTGTGAGTAAAAGAGATCATATTCTCATGTCATCACAGCTGATGAAAACAATGTAATTATTCTGCAAAAAATTGAATAAGTAGCACTATACAACAGGAAATGTAATCAAAATTGTTAGACGAGTTATGAGGATAAGGAACATTTAAAAGTCGAAGTCTTACGCGATGGACCTTCTTTAAACAGCGGCAGGATCATTTATAACGCCAAGAAAATCATCCTTTATAGTACCTATGCAGAACTACAAAACAAAAGCAATAATAATTAATATAAAATAATCATTTGTGAAAAGATGAATCCACATATACAAGCATGATTTACATAAAATTATTCAACATTAGTCTAAGGGGCTGTTTGGTGCATGGCTTGTAAGCAAAGAAAACAAGCTTTAAAATAAGTAAATAAACCAATTTAGCTTTTGAGAATGCCCCAAAAATTATTACCAAAAAAAAAAACTGCACCGAAACCTTGAGAAAAAGTGGGCTTTGAAGTTCAATATCTGACTGTGTTGCCTTAAAGCCAAAAGACAGCATAAAATCAGATGTAAAGACCACAAATGCCGACAACACAGGGAGCAAGAAAGTATAGCAGAAGATAGCTGAAATATTATATAGCCAAAAAGGCGATTAAAAATAGATTTCAGGGCCTTTGTCTACAAGCTCAAAGGCCAAATAATGTGTGGTGTAAATATCTACACCAAGCACACAAACTCTTTGTTTACAAGGCTAAAAGCAAAGTGGACACAAACAACCGCTACTACTTAGTCAAATTTTCTAGCTTTAATAGCTGTCGAGAAGAATAGCAAAAACATTTGAAGTTAGAGATTATCGATTTGAAGTAGTATGTTTATATTTTACTAATTGTACAGGGTGCAAAGTGATCCAAGTCTTAAGATGATATAGAAAGTGCATACAATTTCTGTAGCATCTACTCGAGTTCCAATGATCTTCAATCGCACTTCGCTGTCCTTCTGAATCTTTACCTACAAAAAGTTCAAGCCAATAATATATCAGGCCAATATATTCAAGTTTAAGCAACTTAAAAAATCAAGAAGAAACGAACCGATCCATCTGAGGTTGTATAATTCGGAATATCTCCAGATTGGAACTCCATATCTTCCGGAATCAACTGCACATTTTTTTCATACAGTAAAATGAATATCAAATAATAAGAAAAAAACACCCAAAGGCAAAAAAAATAAACCCTGAATAGTACCAATAACAAGTGCAGAAAACCTCTAGCATGTTAAAGTTTGATCTTTCCATCAATTTCTCTCTAACTTCTTTATGCAATATAAAGTCTACGTACATTCATAATTTTATACACATGTTCACCAATGACATCAGTGTGCATTCTATAGACTCGATCTGAATACAACAGAAGCTCAAAAAAACAGAAGTAAAATCGCAATATATCGAATAAACAGCAAGCGAGATATATACTTACATAGTTAGAAACAAAAATTTGAACAGGTCCGATTTCAACGAAAAATCCCATCTGCAGAAGTTTGCATAATCTCAAGTATGACAGCTTACAAAACATACACCACTAGAACGAATAGTTTCAGAGTAGTGGAAATATATTATACCTTGTTAACCATAGTTACAACAGCTTCTAAGATCTCTCCCTTAAAAGGTCTAAATACAACACACTGATATTTGACCGGTAACGTTACAAATACAGATCCATCTCTAATCAAACCTTCACCAACATCCACTATACCAGTTACGGCCACTACAAATCCGCGCTGGCCACTGAACAAACAGCAAGCAACGTTTTTTAGTCACATTCCTACCCGTAAATTCGACTGCGATAAGTTCAGCATCTTCTAATCTGAGCAGTGATCATATGCATATACATATACAGAACCACATATCAGAACACCAACAATCCAAAGATGCCATCAAGTTATATAAATTCGGTATCTTTTTTCCAATAAGATAATAACAGAACTCAACTGAAGATCTCAACTTTACCCAGTTGTACAAAGTTAGCAAAGACCTAATAAACATTAAATCTTTTAAAATATTTATAACTTTTAGGTCATCTCGTGTTCACTTCATAGACCAATAAGAAATCAAAACATTTCGTCGATTCTATATACTTTCCGAGTCATAATCTCAAACTAGGAAAAAATTAAGAAACCTTAATAACAAAGATAGAAAATGTGAACATTTTTTCTGTCTATTTTCTTAGGAAACAAACAAGAAAAAATAAAAGGGGAAAAATAGAGTAAACCTGCAAGTGCCCTCGACATCTTTCATGAGCTTGGATACAAGACCCTCCTTCAAATTACGACCGAAATAGCGAGGATGTAGCTGCATATTTCGCTCCAAAATTACGTGGAAGAACATCTTTATCTTTATCTTTCTCTACTCTCTCGTCTCGGAGGGAAAAGGCAGTGTCGAATAGGCGGAACGGCGAGGTATAAAATACAAGCGAAAGCATTGTTAATTGGTCCCTAAGATTTTATGTTTTATCAGGTTGACCCTAAGGGTTTTGAGATACGAGCTTGGCTAACTGATTCTGGCAAGATGGGAGAGAGGTTTACAGAACACTCGGTCAAGATTCAGAAAAGAGCAGATGCGTGAAAATGGTAAAGCTATTCTTATATAGTTATAATCAATCAAATCTCACTTTTTTTTTCTTTTTTTTTCGGATGAAACCACGGTCGCTATTCAGAGTGCAATGAGTGTGCACAGGTAAACCCTCAGTCTGACGCAATAGCCTGCAAACCAACGTCAGAAGGTAAACAACACAAGGTGACAGGTTCAGCAGCGTATGTTGAAAGACTCGAAGTCATGATCTTTGATCACAATAATGTCATACTCAACCAACTCGGCTATCCCACATCAAATCTCAGTTTATATATATATATATATATATATATATATATATATATATATATATATATATATATTTAAATTGGAGTAGTTACTAATACACTATACCACTAATAAGAATATGGAACCGGGTTAGATTTTTCACCTTATTTTTTAATTTTTTTCAAAATTCGAATTTAAAGTTTTAAAATATTTTTTTCACTCTCATTAATTATATTACTATTAAATTTGTAAACTTGTCTAAAATTAGAAAACTCCAAAATTTATCTTAAATCCTAATTTTTTATTATCATAAAATTATTATTTTACTACCGAAACCTCCAGAATTTAATGGTTATGAACGACGATGAAATGGACGTCTCTTTGGAAGATTTGATAGACGAGGATACACATATTGAATGGAATTAACGATTTGAACTCTATTTTATGTTTTCATTCGATTCACACGTATATTTCGGTTCAACAGTAGTTGTGTCGCACGATTCACGCGACCAGATTTATAGTGGTCGCGAACCTTCATGCGACTAGGTTCGTAGATTCATTGCATACCTTCGTGCGGCTCTAATGATTTACGTGTCGCAAAATGCATGCGACCATTATAATATTTTTCGTTCCTGTTATGCGATTGGTTATATATTAAGCTTCATTATTATATTGTTAGTCGTTGTAGGAGGAACCTGGCCAACCACCATATATGGATGCTGATTAGGCAATAATCTTCATAACAGATAGTTTACTTATGAAAGATGAATTAGATGCTTTTGTGTACGAGGAATCGAAGAAGATTAAGTTCTTCACGATTACAAAGCTATACGATAATGGGGAATGGGGAAGAACTCCTAAATTAAATTACGTGTGCGAGAGGTACGGTATTTTTTTGTCTCAAAAGCGAAGCCGAAAACTTTAAAAATACGAAAGACTGCGACGAAGAAACGTAGTTGTTTGTTTACGTTAAAAAGTCATCTGATTGACGTCCTAGTCATGCAATGGCGTTTGAAAATGGTAAACCGTAAACACAATCACGAACCTATGTTCGCTTAGATGGTCATTCTCGCGCTTGTAGGCTAAAACCGAATGAAGAGGAACTAGTTTGTAGTTTGTCACATATTGGTTCGCGTCCTTGGGAGATATATAGTGGTTTGAAGAATCGTTAACCGGAGAATATTTTCGAACATACGTGCAATCTACAATTGGCGCCAAAAACATCGTGATATTGAGCACGGGGGACAAACCCAAATACAATATTAGTTGACCAAATTGAAGGAGTATTGTGATTCTAAAGTGATCACCGATTTTTTTTCGCACATCCTATGAATATAAACTTATTGCGTACATTTCCTAATGTGTTATCTATGGATTGTACGTACAAGACGACTAAGTATAAGATGGCGTTATTAAAGAATTGCTAAAAAATCATTTTTACTCTGTAAAATAGCATGTATTCGATTTTGAAAATTACTCCGTTAACTTTTTTTTTACAATTGTGCTCTTACACCAAAAACCATAAATAAAAGATTTATTCCGTGAAACTACCTTAATTTATAAAAAAAAATAAAAATTCTATCAACTCTTTCTAAAAAAAATCGTTTCATTGAAAAACCTAAATTAAACTTAAACTAATAAATAAGTTAAAATATCTAAGCTAAATAATAAAAATAACTAAATTTAAAACCTATTGTAACTAATTAAAACTAATTAAATTATATAAGAAACTTAAAAGTAATTAATAAACAAAACTAAATCCTACTTTACCTTTCACTTACCCACCAACAGACTTTTTACTTATTCACAAACCACGAACAACACCACCCACACCTCTCCTCTCTCAAGCCATCAGCAATACCAACCTTTGACACGTACAAAAACCCAAACCTTTGACAGTATCATTCCATATCGAGCACTAATTTCAAATCCAAAAATTTATGCTTTTCGCTATTCGATGGTATCAATATATGTTATTCTCCAATCGAAATGGAGAAATGGTTCATGTATACGTCATCTCATAGCGTGAGATAGCTCTATTACGTCATCTTTCATGTCATGAGATTGTTTATGCATGAATCATTTCTTCATTTTGATTGGCGAAGAACAATATATCGACGTCATCGAATGACGAAAAATATTGGTTTCGTGCGCTGTGACTGCTGCCCAATACGGAACGCTGCTGTCAAGGTTTGGATCTGTGGCTCGGTTCGAAATGTTGTTGTCGAAGGTTAGATTTGGTTTGTATCGAAGGTTTGGGTTTTCGTCAGTGTAGAAGGTTTGGTGTTGGTCACTGATGAGTCCGGAATTTATTGCCACTCTTTATGAGAACCGGACAGGGGCAATTCGGACAACATCCACCCACTGAACCATCCGAACTGAACTAATGTACTAAAACCTTAATCACATCATGACTAAGCTAATTATCTACCTGCTTAAAACTAATGGGTTTTCGAACTCGACCTGAATCCATAAGTCAACCCGAAAGCCCATGTGACCCACAATTAAGGGTATAAATACTCAATCACTTTCATTTAATAAAGGTAATGAAAATTAAATACAACCATGCAGCTCAATTCTCCCACTACAATCTATCCAAACATTAAATACCTTTGAAATACCACAAAACTCTGGACAAAATTACCCTCAACCAAAAATAAACCACATCAGTCACTACTTCAGGAAAGAGAGGTGTAGATAGTACTCCCTCCATTCATTTTTAATAGTTGTTTTAGAAAATGGTTAGAATTCTAAATTAATAGTCGATCTCGCCTATCAAGGTAACATTAACTATCATTTAATTAGAACAATAAAATATGACCAATAGCCTGTTTTTTTTTCTATTTTTTTTTCAAAAAACACATTCATTAAAACTGATCAATTAAATCTCTTTACTTTTAATCTTCTACAAGAAAGAGAAGTCATTATGATGTTTATTAATACCCGATACTTAAACGTCCAATATTTCAGAACGGATGGTGTATTTGTTTCGTTGGTAAGTGAAAGGTAAAATATGTTTAAAATGGATTTTTATAGCAATTGATTTTATTATTTATATTAAATTATTTTTTAATATTCTAAACACTTTCATTATTTTTTATTATTTGTATAAATCTAATATTTTATTATCAAATTGATTTTTAGTGCACTTTTTTTTTCTTCAAATACGATTTTACAAGCGATACTAAAGACTAACAAATTTTTTGTTTTGTCAGATTTTTATCTATGTTTCGGTTTTGTGTTTGTATCAAAATCGTGGCGTGTGTCGATTTTCGAAACTATATCATGATTTGTGGAATCAATCATATTATTTGGTTGGTAAGCTGTACAGTTTCATCAAAACCGATTCCAAAAAACTTTGATCAATTAATAACATGAAGGTTTGACAAATTCTTGTAAAATTGACGAATTTGAAGTTTTTTAATACAAAATTCGAGTAATAAAATCAGACTATAAACTGAAAAACTGTGATCAAATGGATAAAAAAGAAAAATCAGAATTAGAATGTTTTTTAAGGTTCAAGAAATTGTTTGTTTAGAAAGAAGAGGATTATGTGTTTTAGATAAGTTAGAGTCATATGTCTCATGTCTCATATTTTAGGTCTTGTTAGATGCAAGACAATGGTAAATTAAAAATGTTAGATATTAGATGTTAAATGTTAGATGCGAGACTATGGTAAAATGAAAAAGCTAGATGCTAGATGTTAAATGTGAGACAACAGATGCTAGATCCTAGATGTAAGACTAATGTAAAATAAAATGATAGATTGTAGATGTAAGACAAGAGATTCTGGAGGCTAGATGTTAAAGGAGGATAGTTCTGAGTTGCACATGTTGTTAGTGGTGTCAGAGGGCAGCTTTGGTTCATCCCAACATAATGTTGAGAAATTGGTTGTAGCTCTATTTCCTCCTAGTTGTGTTGCAAGGACTTGGTCTGTTTGTTCAGGAGGTGCTTAAGCCATCAGAGGAGCTTAGATTTCGTTTGATTGAGATTGAAGACCTATTCGTGGAATAATTTGAGCTCACATATTGATTTTTTGTGATGTTGGGTTACGTTTTTCTCTGGCCCGTCTCCTTTTTGTTCTTCTTACTGTTATGTTATAAAGAAAGGTCATGCTCATTCGTTATCTATGGTGGTATCGACGGCGCTTCTAGATCATAATGTAGGATCCTTAATCGAAATTCTCCATCTTTTTAATGGCCTTAGTCTGAAAGGAGAAATTGCTTTAGTGGGTGATGTCTTGGTAGCGATTCAATAGCATGGAATCACATGCATCATCACCCTCCTCCAGAAATATTTCTTCATTTATCACATATATCAATAAAAAAATGTGCTAATTTTTTTTTGTTTTAACAAATAAATATGATTATACAATTTATTATTTTTTACAATAGTTAATAACCATTTTTCCTTCTAAACTCCTAATTTAATACCATTTTCATTTTATTAAAAACATATTTTATAAAAAAAATTAGTATTATTTAATATATTTAGTCACATATCATAAATATAACATAATTTTTATCTTTTGAAAATTAAAGTGAAATAGTTTTGAAAATATGCATTTAGCTGGTAATACATATACGTGAGAAATGATGAAATTATATATTGTTTATAAATTTAAATAGATTATCAAATGTTTATTTTTTGTATAAACATTTTAAATAAAATTTTATAATGAAAATAATCATGTTAAGTTAAAATTCAAACTATCAAATAATGATGGGTCAATATTTTTAGGTTTTGTAAGTAAAATATTAATGTCCTAACAACTTAAGTTATTTTTATTTAATTAGTTTATTTAGTACGTAAACTTAAATATTGGATTTGATCTTAATAACTCAATGCATGTTAACTTGATTTATATTTAAACTAAATAAACGTATTAATAGTCATTTTTCGGAGGGAACCCGCAACCGCTACTTAACAAGTGCGCAAAAGGTAAACCTTCGGTCTGACGCAATAGTCTGTAAACCAACGCCAGAAGGTAAACCACACAAGGTGACATGCTCAAACCAAGAAAGCATTTGTAGAGGGGCTCAAGCTTATGACTTTTGGTCACAAGCATGCCTTAATCCACCAATTCGGCTACCCCTTTCGGGACTTAATAGTCATTTTTTATATATTTATATTGAGGTATTTCTTACGTATAATAATGAATAAAATAATTGTACAGTTATTATAAAAATATAAAAAGATCAATTATATTTATTGTTGTATAATTATAAATTTTGATGTGTCTATTTTGTAAAATAATTATTTTTATAACAATTGGCTACTTTAAATTTGTATATTTTTTCATTTTAAAGTCAAAATCTCAAATCTATGTAGGAGAAAAATATTCATGTTTGTATAGCTGTTTGTTTGTCATGTCATTTTATGAGATGTGTCTGAGTTGTCAGTAATCCTTCAACTTTGTCGTATTATTGTATTGTTAGATCACACATACTAGTTATATGTTTTTATTTTATTTTATTAAGTCATTATTTGTTTTGGGTCACAAAAGTGATCGATCCATCCCACACATAATACACATTAAATACGATTGTAAAACTTTTGTTTTAAGTGGGTGAGATCTTTAGTATAAAAGTCGAGATGTCGAATATGAGTCTTTTAATGTCAGATTTTTAACCGAACGAGTCTAACCCATTATTGAATCTTTATGAGATAAATCTTTAATTGAACCAATCTGATTCATTATGTCATTTTTTCAAAATGAATTCATATAAGAGATGTCTTTTAATCAATGTGTTTAGGCGCATCATGTTGTTGTCCAGTCTTGAGTTCTTTTAGACATGTTATTAATTGACATGTCAATAAGGACCATGTCGATACCCAATCTCGACCTCTTATAGGATATGATTTTAATTGATGTGGTGTTTTATACCATTGTCTAAAATTATCTGATTGGATCGGGATCATTAATCATTGAGGTAACATCAATAAATAACCCAATATTGATAATTGTTTAACCAAATTATGTCCATTGGGCGTTTGACATGAGACTGAAACCGACTATAATTTTATACTCTATAAATAAGATATTCAAGTTAAGGAAACATCACATGTAGGTTTTACGTATGGCTCTTGCATCCCCATATAGGTTTTAAAAGACCTAACATTATAAGGTCTTTATATTATGATTCATTTATTCAAAATGAGTAAGTGGATTAGCTAAATATTGCTTTGAAGATCGTATCCGTATTAATATGTCATTAAATCACATAATCTTAAGACTATAAGACGAAGTCATATATTCTGCACATCATATTTTAGTCTTATATATTATTAAGTTGTGACATATATTTAGATATTTTTTCCAAACATATTTATTTTCACCATTATGAGAGAGAGAGAGAGAGAGATTTAGCAATTCATTTTCTAGAATTGGTAAGCTCAACTTCTTAATGGAGAAATTGAGGTTACCAATTCTAGAAATTTGTAGAGAAATTTGGATAAAACTGATTCGAATGTTCTTCCAGCAACCGATTTTGTCAGGATGTCTGCCAGTTGGTCTTCGGATCTAACAAACGGAAGTTCGACTGTCCCATCTTCAATCTTTTATTTTATGAAGTCCCTATCTATTTCAACGTGATTTATTCTATCGTGTTGTACCGGGTTCTCTGAAATCTTAATCGCAGCTTTATTATCGCACATTAACTGAGTTGAACACTTTAGAGGGGATCCGATTTCTTTCATTATCTTCTTTAACCAAAGTATCTCGGTAATCCCCTTAACGATTCCTCTAAATTCTGATTCAGCGCTTGACAGTGATACTACTTTCTGTTTCTTACTCCTCCAATTCACCAAGTTACCTCCAAGAAGAGTAAAGTAGCCAGCAGTTGATCGTTTGTCGTTAGGATTTCTTCCCCAATCAGCATATGTGAATACTTCAACATCAAGGTGTCCATTTTTCTTAAAAATTATGCCTCTTCCTGGTGTGCCTTTGAGATATCGAATAATCCTCATTACTGCATCCATATGGTGTTCCTGAGGATGATGCATGAACTGGCTAACTACTCCCACCGCGTATGCAATGTCGGGTTGAGTGTGAGCTAGGTAAATCAATTTTCCCACCAACCTTTGGTACCTTTCTTTACTCGTTGGTCTGGCCCCTTCAATTATCTTTAGTTTGTGATTCACAACCATATGAGTGTCATTTGGTTTGTAATCCACCATGCCAACTTCAGCTAATAAATCCAATATATATTTCCGTTGGGAGATATAAATACCACCTCTTAACCTAAGAACTTCGATTCCTAGGAAATACTTCAATCCCCCAAGGTCTTTCATTTCGAACTCCTTGAAGAGGTTTTTCCTAAAAGAGCTAATTTATTCTTCGTCATTCCATGTTATGATCATATCGTCGATATATATTATAAGACAAATGACTAATTCTCCTCTCTTTTTATAAAACAATGTATGATCCCCATTACTCTGTTTGTAGCTATACTGCTTCATTGCCATTGTAAATCTCCCAAACCAAGCACGAGAAGACTGTTTGAGCCCATATAATGCTTTTTTCAGTTTACATACCTCATTTTCTTGAAAACCATCAGAGAACCTTGGTGGGGGTTCCATATATACCTCTTCTTCCAAGTCTCCATGTAAGAAAGCATTCCTTACATCAAATTGATGAAGAGACCAATCTTTATTCGCGGCTATTGAAAGTAAAACTCTGATAGTGTCAATCTTTGCAACCGGAGAGAACGTTTCAGAGTAGCCTATACCATATGTTTGTGTATATACTTTGGCAACCAATCTTGCCTTGTGTCGCTCAATGGTGCCATCGGATTTATATTTTATATTAAACACCCATCTATACCCGATTGTTTTCTTCCCTTGTGGTAACACACAATTCTCCCATGTACCATTCCTTTTTAGAGCTTCTATTTCGGTATTCATTACCTAATGCCATTCAGTCATCTTCTTAGCTTCTTGAGCTCTTTTAGGGATTTGTTCAGAGAGAATAGTAGCTGAAAACGCCTTTGCAATCTTCGTCATTCCTTTCCTGTCCGTTTTTACCGGATATGTAGAAGCACGATGAACGTGTTCCGGTGAATACCGGTCAGGAGGAACTCCTCTATTTTTTCTTGGGGGAAGAACCGGAGTTTGAGTTTCAACAAATGAACTTCCGGAAATGTCATGGTCAGTAGCATTTAGTAAATTATGACATTGTAAATTGTTTACCTCTTGATGGACATTTTCTTCGGCTGATTCGTTGGTAGTATCCATGGCATTTATTTCTTGTTGGACATTGTCTTCGGGAGAATCATTAGTGGTAAGAACTTCCTCGTCAGTCTCCTTTATGTTGGAAGAGGCGTGTTTGGTGGCGCCATCTACCGACTCTATCGGCACATCCTCAAAGTAACTTTCACATAACAACCAGTCGAGTGATTCACTTACTTTCTCCCCCTGAGCACGAGATTGGTGGTAAAAAAAATAATCGGATTCTAAGAAGTCACAGTCCATGGTGATATGGATTCGATGAGTAACCAGATTGTAACACCGATATCCCATTTGATGAACACCGTACCCAACAAATACACACTTTTCAGCACACAGATTAAGTTTGTTTCGACTAGTTTTAGGGATATGAACAAACACTGAACAACCAAAGACACGAGGTGGTAAGGTCATAACAGATGGAATTGTAACTTGGGTGGCAAGCACTTGTAATGGAGTTTTATTTCCTAGACATCGGGTTGGTAGATGATTTGTAAGATACGTAGCTGTAGCAAGAGCTTCTGGCCAAAGATAATGAGGAACTCTAGATTCAATCATAATAGCACGAGTTTTTTAAAGTAAAGTACGATTTTTTCGTTCTGAAGTACCGTTTTGTTGAGGTGTGTTTGGACAAGTGGTTTGATGGATAAGACCATTTGTTTTGAAAAAATTATGCATTTTTTGGTTGACAAACTCTGTGCCATTATCAGAACAGAGAATCTGTATTTTTTTTTTCAAATTGAGTCAAAATCATTTTGTAAAAACAAACAAATATTTCTGGTACTTCCGATTTATTTTTCATGAAGTATATCCAAGTCATTCTTGAGAAATCATCCCCAAATAAAACAAAGTATCTGATTTAATTGTTAGTGGAATTTGGTGCTGGACCCCAAACATCAGAATGGATTAGTGAAAAAGCATAATCAACTCTAGTATTACTCTGATTAAATAAGACCCTATGATTTTTTGCAAGAATGCAGGTTTCACATTTCTCATGAATGGAATTATTCAAAAAAAATACTAGGAAACAAACTTTTAAGATAGATAAAAGAAGGATGACCAAGTCATCGGTGCCATAACCAAAGTTGCCTTTCGGTTGTTCCGTGAGCAAGCATGGCATGCCCCTTATGAACTACCTCATCAACATAATAGAGACCTCCTTGTTCAATACCACACCCAATGATCTCCTTCGTACGAATGTCCTGTAAAATACAAAAAAATGGATACAGAAGAACCACACAGTTGAGTTGTTTTGTCACTTGACTAACAGATAATAACTTTAAAGATAATGAAGGAATGTAGATGCAGTTTTTAATTTTCATTTTTTCCGAAAAAATAATTGAACCTCCCCCTTTGACTTCACAAATTTCTCCACTAGTAGTCTCAATATGGGACTTATTTGGAGATGACATGCCAGCAAAGTCTTTAGGATCATAAGACATGGTGTCCGTAGCCCCGCAATCAAAGATCCAATTCATTGATTTCTCAATCCCTTTACCTCCAAGTTTTTCATAGGAGTTCGCCGTCATTCCTCCAAAACCAGTGCCACTTCCTTGCTCATTTTTAGTCGGATCTTCACCGCCACTTGTAGACGAAGCCCGTTTGACATTAGATCTGAAATGCTGGTTATTTTTCTCCTTATGACCGTCCTCCCACCATTCTGGATAGCCAACTAGCTGGAAACATGTCTCTTTAGTGTGTTTCTTCATCCCACAATGAGTGCAATACAACTTGGATTTATCTTCTTTTTCTTTGGATCGGAATTTAAACCTCTGTGCAGAATCTTTAGCAGCCAAACCCATTCCAATTTCAATCGAGTCACTATCATAAGAACTTGATTTTAGTATATTAATCCTGGCCACTTCGCTTCGTATTGTAGCATATGCTGTTTCCACGGAAGGAAGAGGATCCTTTTTCAGGATATCTCTCTTGACTAGTTCCAGCTTGTCATTAATCGCCATTATCAATTGATAGAGTCTTTGTTCTTGAGTCTTCTTATTGTAGATCTGAATGTCTTATGGGTCTTTCATAGGGTTTGGATCTCGCCTATCTATAGACATCCAGATGTTCTGCAATTTTTTCCACAAGTCTTCTAGTGTATCAGACCCTTGCCTTAATGAATTAGCCCTCTTATGAAGGTCAAACACATGTAACGAATCTGTACCAGAACTGTATGTGGTGGCTAACCCATCCCAGAGGGCTTTTGCAGTAGGATATTGCGAGACATTATTCACCAAGCTGGATTCAAGATTCTGGATAATCCATGTGAAAACACATTGATCATCTTGTTCCCACCTTGTATATGTGTTGTCAGTTTTGGATGGAGGTGTCGGCTCCCCTATAATGTGAGAACCTCTCCCTCTTTCCCCAATTGCTTTCTTCATCAGATTTGCCCATAGGGCATAGTTGTCACCACCGAGTTTAATCCCTAGGGATAAATTCTCGGGGTTAGTTGTTTGTTGTTGTGTTCCGAGACCATTTTTCAGAATGACAGCAATCTGCATTGTTAATTCATCATGAATTCGACTGACCACGACTTCATTTCCAGCCATCTTTGTTGAGGATTTTCGGAATTCCCAGAATCACACGTGCTCTGATACCATGTTAAAAAACAAAGAGAGAAGTAGCCGCAGGAGGCGGCTAGGGTTTTGTGTTTTATTAGAAAATGTTTCTTTTATCTTCCATATACAACATTCTTACCAAACCTAAAGCACATTATTATTCTCTCCTTGTCCAAACCTATTGCATTAGAGATATTAACTCAATAGTAAGGCTCTCAATATATAGAGAACTTAAAGGCATATACAAGGAAACTTAATACATTGAATATTCTAACATGTTGGTTATATTAGAAATGGTTTATCATCGTTGATAATTTGTTATTTAAATAATTTTATTCTTTTCTATTAAGAAGTTGAGCTTACCAATTCTAGAAAATGAATTGCTAAATAGATATGATAAGTTTTTATCATAGTTTATAGAAGATACCGATATGATTACTTTTTATTGAGTTGCATCATTTATCCAATGTTACTTGACTATTATAATGTATATAGAGTGTCATTTTATTTTTATAATTGAACGATATTATCAATAATGTTATTTTTTAGTTGCGATAAAAAGTTATGGACTTTGATTCAATAAATGAATTATATATATAGTTGGTCATAAAAAATATTACACCTTGTAAACAGAAACACTAATATCATACTCGATTTGTTATTGGGTAGACCATTGATCCAACATGCATATCTATACCCTTTAAATACCTTCATAAAGTTAGAATTTTAAACATACATATTTTATCCTTTTCAAATACCCAAAAATCTTTCAGTTGCGTTCCAATGTTCTAAAATTATATTGTTAACATCTTAAATTCACTAATTAAATATAAATGAGAATAGTACTTGAGAAGACACATACATGAGATTTTTTATAACACAAACATACTTCCTATTGAGCGACTATTTATCAATTTAATTACTAAGTTTCACTTTATAAATGGTGTATTTGTCTTCGTAAAGTTATGATGACAAAACTTTCCATGTATATTTTCAATATAATAAAACAAACTTAGGGAATAATCATTATTATTATTTTTTATTTTAAATCTTTAAAAATAATATTTATCTTTAAAAATCATAAATCTTGAAATTATAAGATGAGAACGTTTTTGTTTTATATTCTTACTCGTGCTATTACTTATAATAAGCAAGCCAACTATGTATATGCCAAATAATAACAATCAAGTCACTAAGAACTTTAGTATATAAATACTTAGTCATATATGTGTACCTATTCATAAGATACAATGATATGATCGAACTTTCTATGTCATTTTACGAGTTTAGTTTTATTAATATAATGATTTAACAAGCTTACACACATTTAATTCAATTCAATGAGCACAAGTCCACTAGGCCGTTTCTTGTAAAACTCATCCTCAATTTCTCCTTTTAAGAATACAATGATGCCATCTATTAGATAAAGCTTAAGATTGTATACCGATGCCTACACATATAATATTAATATGCTTACAATGCTGCAATCGGATGGGCTTAAGTAATTTTTTTTAATAAACTTTGACAAGCAATCTAACATGAAACTCTTTTATGGTGTCCTTAATGTAACATTTCTTCAAACCATCTACTGACATCTAATTGGATTTAACACGAAGGTAAGTTAATCTATTATTAAGTTTGGTTAGATATGATTTATATATTTTATCCCTTATATCATTTTTTCAAAACTCATGATATATAAAAGTAATCGTCCTTTTGTAAATATTAAGACCATTTTTAAAGAAAACACCACCAAAATCTTTTGGTTATCAATATATACCACGAGTTCATATAACTTTACTTTTATAAATCCAAACACAATATTAGGCTCCAATTTTGTTAACCTTATTTTTTATATAACCAACAAAAATACTTATTATAAATTTTAATCCAATTTCAGCATCCTTAATTTTCTATAAAAGCAATCGTCTTTTTGTAAATATTAAGACCATTTTTAAAGAAAACACCACCAAAATCTTCTGGTTATCAGTATATACTACGAGTTCATATAACTTTAATTTTATAAATCCAAACACAATATTAGGCTCCAATTTTAGTACCCTTAATTTTTAAATAACCAACAAAAATACTTATTATAAATTTTAATCCAATTTAAATCTCATTAAATCTCCTCTTTTAACAAAAAAGACACTCTTAGAATTTAAGAAAACTCATGTTTGACTTTTTGTTTCCATAACTCATATGATGATATTTTTTTTAAAATGAATATGATTAATATTTTTTTCGAAAGTTTGGTTGCAATGCAAAGAAGTGTATTTTTATGTTTATATCTAAAGTTTGGTTGTCTTACCATTTGTGCACACGTTGAATGAAAATTAACTATTTTTGTACGATCTTCGTATGCTAGCTTCAATGAAATGAAGGTTATTACTGGTAAATTGTGAAGTTATGAAGCCATTCTCTAAAGGACACTACTAGAATTTGAGAAAACTAGTGTTTGCCTTTTTTTTTCCCATAACTCATATGATGATGTTTTTATTTTCTTAAAATGAATATGGTTGATAATATGACATATCGTTAAAATGATTTTGAAAAAAACAAATTACATACAATTTATTTTTAACTAACATATTATTAGACATTTCAATTAAATTTATTTTCTTTGGTTTGGCTAACCAATTTTTTGTTGCATAAAAACAGTAGATATTAATGGATTATTACATACTTATTAAAAATAAAAAACAACTCATCTAAAACATATTTATAATATTTATAATTATTTAATATTTTAATTTTAATATACAATTAGATTTTAATATCTATTTACTTTATTTTAAATAGTAAAAGAATTGATGTTTTTGTTTAATCACATTAACATAAGTATTTTTTATATATCAAACATATAGAACATTCACATAAACTATGTTTTTGTCGTGTGTAGAAGTTAGTGTTGAGGTTTACCAGCAACGTAAAATTATATTGTCCTTTAAACTATTTTTATACCCATAGCTTTTATAAATAATTATGTATCTCTTCGATTATGTTTTTTGTACACATTGAAATTTTATTAGAAATATTTTTTTAATTTCAATGTAGACTTTTTGGATTTATAAAAATTTCACTTCATATAGTCTTTCCATAAAGGAGAATATAATCCTAGAATCTCTTCAAATTAGAACGTTTTTTGGAAGTTTAACTTTGACGACCAGACATTGTTTAGGATGATTACATAGTTTATGAATTGTTATAAATTAAAAAAATTCATCTACGAATTTAAAATCAAAATTTTGAGAGATAAAATTTTTATTGGTATTATATTCGTAGATATATATATATTTGAACTCAACCAGATAAAGTCTCATTAATTTGTAAATTTCCAAACAAATATATTGAATGTTGAATGTGGAATCTTTCTTCACTATCAACAAATCTTCCCCTTGAGGCGAATACTCTTTCTTCACTATCAACAAAGAAACTTTTCTTTTTTCTGACTCATCAAATGCCTCTAAGGCATTCACTTGATGCTGCGAACACCAGTCTATTTTAGGCACTCCTTAAACTTTCGAACTGATACTGCCTTGGTCATCATATCTGCTGGATTATCGTGTGTAGACACTTTTTCACATCAACAATTCCCTTCGATATTATATCGTGAAATAAAATTATACATGACATTTATGTGCTTTGTAAGCTTGCGTTATATATGGTTCATTGTTAGGTGTATAACACTTTGACTATCACAAAACACTTATCAAAGCCCAAATCTGCCACAAAACCTTGCAACCACATTTGCTTTTTAACTGTTTTTGTTACCGCCATGTACTCTGCCTCTATTGTAGACAAAGCTACAATAGCTTGCAATTGTGCTTTCCTACTGATCACACTCCCACCTAGAGTAAATACATATCCTGTCATAGATTTTATTTTATTATATAACCTGCAAAATAAGAATGAACAAAACTAACGACTGATCCCGCAATATCATTCAACGATCTACCAATATCGGTTTTGTTACACGTTAAGCCAACGTTCATAGTATTCTTAAGATACCAAAGTATCTACTTCACTACATGTCAATGTTCTTTCCCATGACATCCCATGTACCCACTAACTACACAAACTGCATGTGAAATATCAGGACGTGTGCATACCATATCATGCATTATACTACCAATTGCACTTGAATATGGAACCTTCGACAATTGTTCCAACTCAGTATCGTCCTTGGTCACTCCTGCTGCAGACGACTTGAAATGAGTAGCAAACGGAATGCTAACTTCCTTAGCATCAAACATGTTGAATTGTTGTAGCACTTTCTCAATGTAGCTTCATTGAGACAAGTGTGATAACCCAACACTT
Organism: Limnanthes douglasii subsp. nivea; assembly: GCA_036936605.1. Lineage (NCBI taxonomy): Eukaryota > Viridiplantae > Streptophyta > Magnoliopsida > Brassicales > Limnanthaceae > Limnanthes > Limnanthes douglasii. The sequence continues at coordinate 75,969,712 of JAUPFV010000004.1, forward strand.
ATGTTCCTGATAATCTCCATACCAAGAATCTTCTTTGCTCTACCCAGATCCTTCATCTCAAACTTGACACTAAGGCGTTTCTTTATCTAGACAATATGTGACATACTAAATGTAGCAATAAGCATATCATCCACATACAATAGAAAGTAAACATAAGAATCATCTGATATCTTTTGATGATACACACAACTGTCATATCGACTCTCGTGAACCCTTTTGATACCATGAATGTATCAAAATGTTTGTACCATTGCCTAGGTGACTGTTTCAAACCATACAATGACTTTTTCAGCAAACAAACCATGTCCTCAATATTAGGTTTGATAAATACCTCTAGTTGTCTCATGTAGATTTTCTCTTCCAATTCACTAAGGTAGAAATGAAATCTTCAGATCCAATTACTCAAGTTCTAAATCTTACAAAACAACCATGACTAACAAAACTCGAATCGAACTATGCTTCACCACTAGAAAAACACGTCATTGAAGTCGATTCCTTTTATTTGAGTAAACCCTTAGCGACCAGTCTTACCTTGAATCGAGATGCCTCAACCCCTAGAGTACCTTATTTTTTCTTGAACACCCATTTGCTGCCTACTACCTTCTATCTTTTAGGCAAGTAAAAAAGCTTCCATGATTAATTCTTATGAAGAGATTCAATCGCTTCCCCCATATCGATCTGCCTATGAACTCGCTATAGATTTCAAATAACTACTAGGTTCATGCATCTCAACTTCTTCTGCAACTGGCATATCATATATAACTAGATTCACATACTTTTTTGGAAATTTAATATATATTATTTTTCTGTCTAATGTTATACTATAAGGTTCTTGTTCTGTTTTGGGCACATCATCGTCATTATCATCTGATGCTGACGCTTCACCTCCTGATTCTGGATCCACCTTAGAACCACTCAAATTATTGAACCTGCTAGAAACTGATTCTAATTCAAGCTTCACCTAGTTTCTCACAACCGATCCTAATTTGACTATTTATTCTGATTGTTTATCAAAGAAAACTCGTTAAAAGTTACGTCCTTATTGATGATAAAATCTGGAGACTTTATAGAGGTATATTATAACTTATATCCTTGCATTCCAGTAGCATATCCTAGAAGTATTCACCTTTTTCCCCAGGTTCAAGCTCACTATCTCTCACATGAGCATACACATGACAACCGAACACCCTCAATTGTTCGTAATCAACCGACGTTCCAGAACAAATCTCAAGAGAAATTTTACAATCAATAGTCGTTGATGTACTCCACTGTCCATTTAGTCTTTCTTACAGTCGATTTACTAAATTTGACTCTAGTTAGTTTACCAAACACACAATGCTCACAATCCCAATGGTTATGCTTTGTACTCTTTCAACAAATCTATCTTTCCCAAAACAGCTAATCTTCTGTCACTCATGTGACCAAGATGCCAATGCTACAACTTATTTTGATCTTGCCTACTTTGGTTATTTTTCCTTAATGATGCTACTCCAGTATCGTCCATGACAACACTTCCCTGGAGAATGTAAAACCCCTTCTGCAAACTGTCTTTCATTACACATCATTTAACATTTTTTCACTTTGATTACACCGTCTTCTACACATAACTTGTAACCTCGAGAGTCTAGTATCCCACGACATATCAGGTTCTGTTTAACCCATGAACATGCCAACACATTACAAATCTAACTACCCCATCAAAATTATGATTCCGACGTTACCGATACCACATACAGGCAACAAATGTTTGTTCCATAAATAGATAATTCCTTGCATTGGCTTGTAAGTATCGAACCATTGCTTGAACTGACACATGATATATGTAGCGCCATTATCGAGTACCCAAGAGTTTTTCCCATAATCTAAACTCATTGACAATACATCTCATGTACCACTATTTTTGCTGTCATCAAAATCGTTCACACTTTGAGTAATGCTTGCTGCATTTTCCTTTTGATTTCCATTTTTACCATTAAGTTTTGGAAAATATCTCCTATAATGACCATACTCACCGCATTCATAACAGTTTGAGTTCTTTACCTTTGATTTGGACCTCACGTTCTTCCTTCTTAAGAACTCGTTTTGCTTATAGATCTTTCTTTAGTCATAAGATCTTCTATTTCAACTTGATTGTCTAGCTGCAACTGTCTCAAGTTCTTTGATTTCAGTGCCTCTTTAACATATGCTAGTGATAACTTATCCTTACCATACATTATGGTATCTAGAAAGTTTTCATAGGGAGCTGGTAATGATCTTAAGACACACAAATGTTGATCATTATCCTCAATATTCTCCAAGTCCATTATAATTTATTTAAAATTATCAAAGTGTTCAGTTAGAGATATACATTCTTTCAATCTGAAATCGTATAAGCGCTTCTTTAAGTATAATCGTTTTACTACTGATTTCTCAGAGTAAAGATCTCATAGCTTCTTCCATGAGCATGCTGCAGTCTTGTCACCACTAATCTCGTGAAAAACATTGTCTTTCATACTCATTAAAATCTAGTATAAAATGTTTTCTTAAAGATCTTGATTTTCTTATTCAGGTAACTTATTCTCCATAGCCTTCCACAACCCTTACAATACTAATGAATATTTCAGTTTAATCTTCCACAATACAAAAGTGGATCCCTCATCAATTTTTTCAATCATGTATTTTGTTGTTATAGACACTACTGTGAAACCCTAAGTGCAAAACCTAATTTCACATCATAGGATCTCCACACTAGTATGATATTGTCCACTTTAGCGCCCGAAGGTCCGCTCGAGTTTTTTTTGGTCCACTTCCAAAAGGTCTCATACTGGTTAAGATATGTTCTTACTTATAGACCATTGATACTTCCCATATCTAACCAATGTAAGATGTGTGACTTTGATCGTCACTCTAACATCTTTCATCACTAATCATTTAAAGTATTCATCACATTCATGTCTATACTTGTTAATTACAATATTAAATATGATTTGTGAATGTTATGTGTCAATATTTGGTTGATTATACATCATGCAAAAAACTGAATGATTTTAATTTATGATCTCAATCATCATATTTATGACATCATATTTTTTCATATTATTAACAATATTTATAAATTTTATTTTCATAGTTCTAATTGTATTTTCCACATATATTATTATCCATCAAGATACGTGACAAATAAAATTTAACGAATGAGAAATCACACACTAAAAAAATTAAATGATACAAATTATAATTTTGAGACTTCACGTGAATAACATAGCCATATACTAAAAGGTTACTTTTGAATAATTTTTTATTATCATAATCTTAAAGGCTGAGTTACCATCTACCACCCAACTAGAAGTTACTTTTGAATCATTTTTTATTATCATAATCTTAAAGGATGAGTTACCATCTACCACCCAACTAGAAACTTAATTGTGACTTAATACCCATTCATCTTATTAAAAGGTATATAAACCGATTTTTCTACCAAAAGTATCCACAATAATGTATTATCTCTCACTTTTTGTGATTTGAATTTTTAAAAATCAATATATTTCAAATAGTAGTTCAAAAGTATCCACAATAATGTATTATTCTTAGTTCACATTTCAGAATCACAATTTACACTTCAAAATTCACACTTCATACTTAAAGAAAATAAAACAAATTTAACTCTTAGACTGTATTTCACAATTCACATTGTAAACTTATACATTTTTTTCAAATTAAACCCTTAGTCCACCTTCCTCGTTTCACGATTCACATTTTGCACTTAATAAAAAATAATAATTCAAGTTTAAATCTAAGTTCACATTTTGTATTTTTCCTTTCCAACTTCGCAATTCCTAATTCAGACAAAAATTATAATTTCAAATTCAATCATTGATTCACAATTCGCATTATGTATTAATTTGTAATTCGTATTTAGACAAAATAAAAATTACCAAATTTAATTTTTAGTTCACAATTCACATTTCGCACTTAAATAAAAAAATAAATTTATATTCAACCCTTATTTCACGTTTCGCACTTTCCACATAATTTTTTTTTCTTCAAATTTAACTCTTAGTTCACATTTCACATTTTGCAGTTCACATTTAGGCTATTCAATAGTTGGCATTTCATACTTACATCGTCTTATTCGTTTAGACAATGTCTAGTTTTTTTAGTTTCAAAATATATTTTTTTTTCGAAAATACGCTAACTTATCGTTTTACAAAAAATTATTCTTAACCTAAATAGAATTACATAACATATAGAATAATAAACAAAGAACCACGTTAAAAATGAATAAAATGAAAATCAGATCTAAGATATTCCCATAAATTCGATTGCACTACAACTTATAAGAAATCAGCTCTTAGAACAAAATCTAACTAAAAAATACAATACACGCTTTAATAAATCAATGATTTTATTAAAGGGTTAAGTACAATTTAAGACTAAAAACCCTAACTATTATCCACTCAAGACTCATATTTTCATGTTTATCTTAGAAAGACCCGTTTTAGTCAAATATTTACCATTTAAGACCTGCTAATTCCCTAAACTCCCTTGTTAATTACATGTAATTGATACAACCATGCTCTATTGAAGCTCCTTATACCAAGAACAGTGGTCTTACTACCTATTAGGTCTTCGTTGTTACTATTGATGAGGTTAGATAATTTTGACACTCCTGCTTACCCCTATCCGAAGGGCAGTTCGGACTGAACCATTATCATGAGACACCAAACAGGGTAATGTTAGTGGAACGTGACTAAGCAAGGTGCTGGTCATTTCATATCTTGGACTAATGGGTTCTTAAACTTAACCTAAGACCAAAATCCGACCCGAAAGGCCCATGAGTAATTAATTAAGTATAAATACCCCAACTACTTTCATTAACTAGGATGATCAGAATTTAATACAAGCACACACCTTAATTATCACTCTACATTTCATCCTAAACCTTACATTCTCAAAACACTTTACAAAATTACCTCTCGATCAGAAATAGTCCACCTTAACTTTGATATTGGGGTTTTTAACATTATCAATACTGATGCGAACCCATCTTTGTTTTCCTATATGCAAAACCTTCTTTATTTTGCTAGATGCAAAACCTTATTTGTTGTGCTAGATGCAAAACCATATAGAGAGAAACGTGTGTAATATATATATATTTTTTTTAAAAATCAAAATATATCATGAGTGGTACTAGTTTTATTCATTTAAAAAAATAAAACCAGTGGTATTTTCAGATTTTTTTTTCCGAGTTACAGTTTAAAATATACGAACCTTTAAAAAATTAAAATTTAAAAAAAGAAAAAAAATTGGTTATTGGATTTTACATAGAAGGGTATTTACAATATAAAATGTCTTAAAATTTTTAAACCTTTATCCGTAATAGATTTGTTGGATGAGTCTTAAATGATAAATATCTTTTTTATTAAAACATGTAAATAAAAAGATGTAAGTGAATTTTATGTCTTATTTTTACTTTTTGAAAAATAAATTAGATAAATTATATACATAAATAATTCTACTTTAAATCCAAAATTTTGGGTCTAAATTCATACAAAAAAAAGTTTGGGTCTAAATGAAATCAATACTAAAAACAAAACCTTACAACCTTAAAAATGTAATAAATAATTAGTTTTGTAAAATATTTAAAAACCTATATAATAAATAATAATAAATAACTGTATAATTTTGAGATAACAAGAATGGTTTAGAAAACTCATGGTAATCTAAAAACTTATTCTATTTTGATGTAGCCGAGAAAGTTCAAACACAAACTTTTTTATTTTATTTTATTTTATTCCAATATCTTATATTATTCAAATCAAATCTAATTATATTAAGATTTCATTTGATTTTATTTTAGAATATTTATTTTATTTTCTTGTACTCTAATTTAGGGTTTTGAGAAACTCTTATATAAAGCATCACATGCCTTAAGTTATTTTAAGTTTTTAGAATAATATATTTTTTATCTCTAAATTTTTTATTCTTTGTTACCCTTAGATTAGGGTTTCATCATATTACCCTTGAATTAAGGTTTCATCTATCGTTGCCTCTTCTTCTATTTCCGCCGCGTCTTCAGGTTGGTATCAGAGTCTCAGTACCTGCTACAGGGCAATCATGTTTATGAATCCTGATTTCATCTGAATCAAGGTCTAAAGAAGAGAAAAACATCTATGGTCATGAAGATCTCGAAGATCATTTGGTATGCGGGGACACACCAGGCATTTTGATAGACGATCATATTGACCAGTTACAGAAGGAGTTTAAATTGGCTACCAATTGTCGGATCAAGGTAAAACTTGTTTATCGAGCTGCTGTCTCAGACTATGAAGAGGTTTTCAAAATCATTATTTTCATCAACTAGACATGGGGATGTTGTCTTCAGGCTATGAAAAAGTTTTCGGAACCAATTTTTTTCATCAACTAGATGGCTTCAATGTGACTTCGAATAAGGAACACTCGAGAAGAGTTTATCTTATTCCGATAAGGTGAACAATTATAATTCCCAATGTAACAATTGAAAAAGTAAAATAATTTTTTTTGGTTGTCGATGGTAATGGTGCTATGAATTCGAGGATGAATTTCTGCCAACCAGGGGAGGATGATGTAGTCCAGAAAATCAAACACAAACCTTTTTTTTATTTTATTTCATTTTATTAAAATATCTTATATTATTCAAATCAAATATAATTATATTAAGATTTAATTTTATTTTATTTCAGAATATTTATTTTATTTCCTCGTATTCTAATTTACGGTTTTGAAAAGCTCTTATATAAAGCATCACATGTCTTAAGTTATTTTAAATTTTTAGAATAATATATTTTTTATCTCTGAAAATTTCAATCTTTGTTACCCTTAGATTAGGATTTTATCATATTACCCTTGAATTAGGGTTTCATCATATTTCCGCCTTTGGTTTTGGACTTTTTGGGCTATAACATATTTGTATCAAACGAGCTGTTTTGTTGTATCACTAGTCATTACTGTTGATTTTTCTTTTTTACTTTTGATCACATCTAATGACCATAGATAAAAAAACCCAATGAAAATCGGACACAAATGTAGATTAATGGTTGTTTTAAACCAAATCCGGTAACTAACCAAATTTTTAGCCATTCTAGCGACTAACCCGGTTTTTAGGTCCCACTGCTTTTTAAAAAAAGATTCGGGTGGTCTAACGGTTTTGAAAAACCAAAAACCGGACTGGAATCGAACCAATAAAAAGCGAATTAAGAACTGGACCGAACCTTAACGGTCCGATTCGCGGTTTCATTTTAAAAATCAAAACCGATAAAGAATCGAAACAATAAAATCGGTTTGAAACCGAACCGGTAAACCAATAAAACCGATACGAAACCGAACCGGTAAAATCAATAGGACCAATAAAAAATCGAATCAATAAAATCGTTACAACCAATTACTTTTATATATATATATATATATATATATATATATATATATATATATATTATATAGTTAAAACTAATAGTTAATTACCATGTTTTAATAAAAATAAAAAATTAACTTTCAGTCTTTAATCTTTTGTTATTTATTGAAATATTTTTTTTAAATTAAATAATAATTAAATATATTTATTTTTAAGTGGGCGAACTCATAACATACCAAAACCGGACCAAACCAGAATAATTCCTGATCAAATTCAGACCAAAACCAAACTCGAACCCGATCAAACCAAGCCAAAACTTTAGCAATCCACTCCGGTTCCAAAAAAATAAAACAATAAACTTACCGGTTCGGTCTATTTACGTCAAATCCCACCCATAGATGAGATAATACTTAATATCAATTAAACCGTTTATAAACTCCTGCAAACATGTCATGTAATTTTTAATATTATAATATTACTCCCACCTGACATCCGTTGAAAACCAACATAAAATATCTAATGGAAACTCTCCAAGAACAGAGTCGCTCCAAAAACTCAAACCCTAATACCTGCTGATGATTAACTCTATCATCGGAATTCAATCGATGGAAGAATTTCTTGTTCTTCGTGCTACTGGTAATCAACAACAACAAACAATGAAGCAATACGTAGATTTATTCAAGGCAGAGGAATGTTCGGTGTCGTTAAACCCAGAATTCATCAAGAAAACAGAGCATCACTACTCTGTTCAGTACAACGAGAAGGTTAAAGAAACCCTAATAAAAAAATATAGAATAACTTTGATAGGAAAGTTTAGTAATGGAGTTCATAAGAAAATGAAACTCGGTAGTTTCTTGGCTAATCTGAAATTCAGAGGACCCTTCAACTATGAGGTCTGAGACTCTCACCATATTTTCTTCGAATTCGAATTAAAGGAAGATGTTTCTAAGATTTGGTCAAGAAACGTATGGAGATTTGACGATTCAGTTATAAGAATCTTGAGATGGAATCAAGATTTCAATAAAAAGTACGAAAAACCTACTGTCTTAACCAGGGTTTGTTTTGAAAACTTGCCGGAAAGTCTATATGATACTGGTTTGGTGAATGATATTGTTGCAGCTATAGGGCCAACATATAGAGTTGTTGTTCCTCATAAAAATCGAGCCCATACCAATGCTTGCTATGCGCAAATAGAGATAGACATCTCTAAAAATTTGAAAAGAAAATTGTGGATCGGGTTTGGGAACAATGATGGATATTGGATTTCGATCAGCTATAAAAACGTGCCATCATACTGTGACTGTTGTTATCATATAGGGAACAAGTCGTCTGAATGTAAAAAAGCTCCTAAGAAAGTTGAAGAAACTGCTACAATGGAGAAAAACAGCAAAATTGATGAAGTTAAAGAAGATAAGAAAAAGCAATCTATAGAAACTAATAAAACAAGAAATATGCAAGTTTTTAAAGTTTATAGAAGAAAACTTAAATCAATCATCACTCAACAGGAACAAGGAGATGGAAAGAATAAAAGTAGCAAAGATATGAATCAAGATGTTCAGACTAAGTTTACACAAGTTCAATTGAACAATTCTATACAACAACAGATTGAAAGCAACAAATCAAATTCGCCAGGTAGTAGCAAAGAAGTTATTGAACCTATAGAAAATATTGGTGAAGATCATCTCAAATATCATTCTCCTGATCCTAACATTGGCAACTGTTCTCCCTCTCCAACGTACTCTCCACAACAAATCTTCAATGAAATCATATCCTCCAAACTGAAAACTGCAAAAAGAAGAAGGTTAACTGGAAAGCTATCTATCAAGTCTCTAAGTTCAAGGGACATAATCTACAAATTCTATTCTGATAATGATCAGAGCTATTAGTTGGAATGCAAGGGGTGTGAATAACAAGCCTAACTTGAGAAGACTCAAGTCTATGATAAGATCTGAACATATTAAGGTACTTGCTATTCAAGAGCCTATGTCCAAGAATGATAAAATTAAAGAAGTTGCTGAAAATCTTGGTTTTAGTGACTGTTTTGCTAATATTTCTAACAAGCTATGGATTTTCTGGATGGATAATGTGAATATTAACATTGCTCCTAACATGGAGCAATATGTTCATATGGATATTGAGTACCCTGGAGTTAATGAAAGAATCTATCTTACTTCTGTCTATGCTAAGTGCAATACGTAGATTTATTCAAGGCAGAGGAATGTTCGGTATCGTTAAACCCAGAATTCATCAAGAAAACAGAGCATCACTACTCTGTTCAGTACATCGAGAAGTTTAAAGAAACTCTAATAAAAAATATAGAATAACTTTGATAGGAAAGTTCAGTAATGGAGTTCCTAAGAAAATGAAACTCGGTAGTTTCTTGGCTAATCTGAAATTCAGAGGACCCTTCAACTATGAGGTCTGGGACTCTCACCATATTTTCTTCGAATTCGAATTAACGTATGGAGATTTGACGATTCGGTTATAAGAATCTTGAGATGGAATCAAGATTTCAATAAAAAGTACAAAAAACCTACTGTCTTAACCAGGGTTCGTTTTGAAAACTTTCCGGAAAGTCTATATGATACTGGTTTGGTGAATGATATTGCTGCAGCTATATGGCCAACGTATAGAGTTGTTGTTCCTCATAAAAATCGAGCCCATACCAATGCTTGCTATGCGCAAATAGAGATAGACATCTCTAAAAATTTGAAAAGAAAATTGTGGATCGGGTTTGGGAACAATGATGGATATTGGATTTCGATCAGCTATAAAAATGTGCCATCATACTGTGATTGTTGTTATCATATAGGGCACAAGTCGTCTGAATGTAAAAAAGCTCCTAAGAAAGTTGAAGAAACTGCTACAATGGAAAAAACAACAAAATTGATGAAGTTAAAGAAAATAAAGAAGATAAGGAAAAGCAATCTATAGAAACTAATTAAACAAGAAATATGCAAGTTTTTAAACTTTATAGAAGAAAACTTAAATCAATCATCACTCAAAAGGAACAAGCAGATGGAAAGAATAAAAGTAGCAAAGATATGAATCAAGATGTTCAGACTAAGTTTACACAAGTTCAATTGAACAATTCTATACAACAACAGATTGAAAGCAACAAATCAAATTCGCCAGGTAGTAGCACAGAAGTTATTGAAGCTATAGAAAATATTGATGAAGATCATCTCAAAGATCATTCTCCTGATCCTAACATTGGCAGTTGTTCTCCCTCTCCAACGTACTCTCCACAACAAAGCTTCAATGAAATCATATCCTCCAAACTGAAAACTGCAAAAAGAAGAAGGTTAACTAGAAAACTATCTATCAAGTCTCTAAGTTCAAGGGACATAATCTACAAATTCTATTCTGATAATGATCAGAGCTATTAGTTGGAATGCAAGGGGTGTGAATAACAAGCCTACCTTGAGAATACTCAAGTCTATGATAAGATCTGAGCATATTAAGGTACTTGCTATTCAAGAGCCTATGTCCAAGAATGATAAAATTAAAGAAGTTGCTGAAAATCTTGGTTTTAGTGACTATTTTGCTAATATTTCTAACAAGCTATGGATTTTCTGGATGGATGATGTGAATATTAACATTGTTCTTAACATGGAGCAATATGTTCATATGGATATTGAGTACCCTAGAGTTAATGAAAGAATCTATCTTACTTCTGTCTATGCTAAGTGCAATCGTATTCAGAGATTGGATCTTTGGGAGAGCCTTTTGGCTGTTGCTGATAATGATAAGGCTAGGATGTGTGTTGGTGACTTTAACATTATTTCTTCTCATGATGAGCAGCTGGGTTGCATATCTAACTGTCAGGCCAGTATGGATAATTTTAATGAAACTATAAGGGCTTGCAACCTAAATGATGCTGGTTATAGTGCTCCTAAATTTACTTGGTCAAAAAGCAACAAATGGAGAAGACTGGATCGTGCTCTTGTCAATGATAAGTGGATGTTTACGTTTAAAGAAACGCAGGTTTTTCACATGGTCAGAACATGTTCTGACCATGCCCCCTTACTCATCTCTGCTAACTTAATTGATACTAATGATTCCATTTGTAAAAAAAAGAATTTTAAGTTTCTAAACACTTGGTCCAATGATGTTTCTTTCCTTAGTATTGTTGAGCAGGATTGAAAGCAGCCAATGGTTAGCCACCCTAGCAACACTTTTTGTTACAAACTAAGAAGACTCAAAAGCTGTCTCAAGATTTGGAATAAGGAAAAATTCGAGAATGTGTTTGATAGTGTTAAAGAAACAGAAAGCAATGTCAAGACTATATAAATTCTTTATTATACTGCTAATAACCAACAATCTTTTGCTAGTTTAACTATGGCTAATAGTCTTCACTTAAAAGCTCTAAGAAATGAGGACTCTTACTAGAGACAAAAATGTTTCAATAACTGGTTACATGAAGGTGATGGTAGCTCTAAACTATTCTATAGTTATGTGGCTAAGAAAAGAAGAAAAAATGTAATCAAAAGTGTTAAAGATGGAGATACCTGGATTCTGAATAAGAAGGAGATATGAAAGTTTGCTACTGATTAGTTCAAAAACATCCTCATGTCTGACCCCTACAAAAGCAAAGATGAAGAGAATGAGCTGCTGAATAACAAGATTTTTGACTGCATCCCCTCTATAGTAACTGTTGAGGACAGTAATAAGCTGCTTGCTAGAACTTCTGAAGAAGAGATTTGGAGAATAATCTGTAGCATGAAGAGTGATAATGCCCCTGGTATTGATGGTTTCAATCTCTACTTCTTTAAAAACTGCTGGCTTATTATTAAAAATGACATGTGCAATGCCTTCAATGCTTTTATTCTGGGTAGCTTTATCCCAACTGGGTTATTTGCTACTTGCATTTGCCTAGTCCCTAAGAACATCAACCCTATTTGGTGGAATAGCTACAGACCAATTGGGTTGTATACTCTAATCAACATAATTTTCTACTCTTATCAATAAAAGGCTGGCAAATGTTTTACCTAAGATTGTATCTTCTTCTCAGTCTATTTTTGTCAAGGGAAGAATTATCCATGATATTATATTACTGGCTAAAGAATTGCTCTACGATATCAATAAAAAACCTAAAAATGGTAATACTATGATTCAATTAGATAGTCGAAGGCATTCGACATAATCTCTCACTCATTCATTTTTAAAATCTTTCATACTTTTGGTTTCAACAACAAGTTTGTTAGTCTTATTAGAAAGATGATTACTGATGTTCATACTTTTGATTAGTGATGTGTTGTGCTTCAAGAACTAAATGCATTATTCCTTGTAACATGTTTGCTGATGACATATTAGTGTTCACTAATTGTATCCCTACTTCTATTGATATTCTGAGTTGCTTTCTAGATTTATATCAACAAATTTCAGGTCAGACCATAAACAAAAGTAAAACAAAGCTGATCATTTCATCAAAGTCCCATTCTTCAAGAGTTCAAAGTCTCAAGTTACAAACTGGTTTTGAAGTAGACTTTCTACCTATTTCTCACTTGGGGATTACTGTCTCAAAAAAATAAAATCAAACGTCTTCAATCCTATCCTAAACAAGATCAATGACAGAATCATTGAATGGGACAGTAAGTTGCTCTCATATGGTGGCAGGTTATCTCTCATAACAAATGTTCTAGTACCTATTACATATCATTGGTTACAATGCTGTGAAATTGCTAAAGCAATCATTTCCAAGATTGAAACTACTTTGAATAGATTTCTCTGGAGAACTAAATATAATCAAAAGGCTATCCACTGGTCTACCTGGTCTTACATTTGTAAACCTTTTGGAGAAGGGGGTCTAAATATTACAAAACTGAATGATATTCAGAACTCTTTCTCTAAAAAATTATGGTTTAAGTTTCGAAAAGACTGATGTCTATGGTCAAATGTTATGAATGATATATACTGCAATAATATTCACCCTTTGTATATATATAACAGAAAAGGCTCTTTAGTTTGGAACAGGTTGTGCAATATAAAAGAGCAAGCTGACAGTAACATTACCTGGATCCTTGGAAGAGGAAATATAGACTTCTGAAAAGACTCTTGGCACAATCTTCCTGCAATAGCCACTGAAAACATCATTAGGTGGTATATTGATGTTAAGGTTAACTGATTTTGGCAGAATAACTCGTGGAATCTGAATGAAATGCAGGAAAGTATTGCAAATAATAGAATTCAAATGATCAATAAGCTTCAAATCACTGATAATGAAGATATCATTTGCTGGAAGCTCTCTAAGGACAGACAATTCAACTTGAAGCAGACTTGGGATATCATAAGAGCAAAGCACAATTTCTCTAACTTATATATGAAGATTTGAAACTCCAAAATCCCCAGGAAGTTCTCTTTTATAACCTGGAAACTAATGCATAACTTTATTGCCCTAGACTCTATTATGATGAAGAAGCATATTAGTATGGCTCTAAAGTGTGTGTTCTGTGAAAATTGTAAGGAAAAGAATCACTTATTTGTTAATTGTACATTTGCATGGCAGATCTGGAATTGGTTTGCTTGCATTTTCAATATCAAAATCAGAAGATTTATGGTCCTTTCTCACTTACTAAGATGTTGGTTTTGGTTTTCAAAGAAATTTTTTTTATATCACACACTTAGTTCCCCAAGCTATTTGTTGGGTGATTTGGAAAGCTAGAAACGCAATTAAGCATAAGAGAATCAATTTCACTGTTAGCAAAGCCATTGATCTCATCATAAACATAATCAAAGGTGTTGAAATCTCTGGTAAACTTAATCACAAACACTGGTCGATGGCTTTCAATGCAGGTATTACGATAGGCTACAGTTCAATAAAAAAAAGGATAAACCATTATACCTGAAATGGACTCCTCCTAATCAAACCCGTCTTAAGATGAATGCTGATGGTTCTTGTGCCTCTAATGGTGAAGCTGGAACTGGTGTTCTCTTTAGGAACATCGATGGGGATATTATTCAAGCTTAGGGAAATCTTTTGGGAAAATCTACTCCCCTTCAAGCTAAAACCATGGCTATGCTTGAAGGCTTAACGATTTGTTACAAAAACAACTGGACTCATGTAGACATCGAGTCTGATTCCCTGATTCTTATCAAGCAGCTTACAAACAATCCTAACACAGACCTTGAAGACCCTAATGTAAGCTACTGCCGTAAATTTCTTAATAATAACATGTGCTTAAACACATCTCTAGGATCCAGAACCAAGCAACCGATTGGCTTGCAAAATGGACCATAAAGTGTAAGCTTAAGCTAAATTTTCAGCAGCCCAATGGTCCCCCCGAACTCCTTGCAATCACATTTCTAGAAAGCATTGGGCTGTGATACATTCAAAATGATTAAGCTTTCATTTGAGCTATGGATACTGCTAGAGTTTTCTATTTTGTAGGAAAACAAGGAGGTGATGGAAGCGCTAAAAATGAAGACTCAAGATGTTTGCTGAAGAAGAGTTGCTGAATATGATTGATGTTTGATAACTTTAATGGCTCTTTGCGAATTGTTGGAGAAGAAGGAAGAATGATTCTTTCTTTAATTTCAAATTGTTAATTCTTTTTTTTCGGAGGGAAAAATTGGCTCCAAACTCATTTTGACTTTGAACTTTGGGAAAATTAACTTTTGATCCTTTGATTTTGTAAGTTTTCAATTAGTTAATAAAAATATTCCTTTGATGAAATAATAATAATATTATCCCCACCTAACCTAACTATAAAATCCTGAATGGGCTCCCGTGGGGGTAGCCGAGTTGGTTGAGTATGGTATTCTTATGACTAAAAGGTCATGAGTTCGAATCCCTCTACATATGCTTTCTCGGCTGAGCCTGTCACCTTGTGTGGTTTACCTTCTGGCATTGGTTTGCAGGCTATCGCGCCAGACTGAGGGTTTACCCTGTGCGCATTCATTGCACTCTGAGTAGCGGCTGCGGGTTCCCTCCAAAAAAATAAAATAAAAAATAAAAATAAAAAATAAAAATAAAATCCTGAATGGATCTCTCTTTGTAGGTAATCAAAATCGAACAGTGTCTTTTATGGACGTTATAAGTTATAACTACAAATTCAATGACACATTGTTTCCAGTCCATATTATATAATATGTGTAGATAGTGAGCGTGCACACACGACATGGACAAAGCAGGCCACGTTAGAACCTTTTTTTCCGGTCGGTTGGCCACGAAATGACACACTCAGTCAATTTTTGACCAAAATAAAAACACAAACATAAATTTACTCGCCTCTGTCATTGAATCCCCACAACAACAACAACAAAATTCCAAAGTCCACTTTAGTTTTAATCTTTGTTTTTGAATCAATGATGAAGCTTTGTCCAAACTACGACCGTGAAGACGCACTTGAGACAGTTCTTGAAGTTCCAATGCCAGAGGAGATATTCGGTTCAAGTTATAACAACGGAGGAGGGAGCTGGCAAAACATGAAATCTTATTGGACCAAATCGACCACAAACAATACTACTATGACTAGTCCGATCGCCGGTCAGAACCCAGAGATTCAGTTCTTGCTTGGTGTTGTCGGAGCTCCGTTGATTCCTTTTCCGGTCTATCAATCTCATACTGATTCCGATTATGATCATCCTGTCTCCACTGACATTAAAGACCAACCCATTGTAAGTGGTTACATCTTTAGCTTGTGTGTAGTGTAGCTCATATTATAAAGATAATTTCTTTTCAAACCATATAGATCATCGACCTTATAGCCTGCTCAAACGGAAAATTCGTACAGATCCGAAGTTACAAAAAAATATTGATAATATCAAAATGAGAAAGAGTTGAGATATTTAATCATTTAAAACTCGAATACAAGAGTGTTTAAAGTGGATGATTATCCAGGAAGCATCCATGGCTAAATACATAGTGAAGCAGTACATAGCAGCAGTAGGAGGAGAGAGAGCATTCAACGCAATAGAGAGCATGTATGCGATGGGAAAAGTGAGGATGGTCATATCAGAATACTGTGAAGGTGAAGAAGACAGCTTTAGGAAGAAGCTGGTCAAAGTGAAGAGTTATCTACATAATAATAACATGAGTGGTTGCGAGATTGGTGGGTTTGTGCTTTGGCAGAAAGGCGCAGAGCATTGGTGCTTAGAGATGGTGGCTTCAGGTTGCAAAATAAGTGCTGGCAGTGATGGTAAAGTGGCTTGGAGACAAACTCCTTGGCACCACTCTCATGCTTCTAGAGGCCCCCCTAGACCCCTCAGGCGCTTCTTGCAGGTACACTACTCCTATTTTCTTATAAACAATAACATAACGATAACGAAACCCTTGGCACGTGAATAGGTAGATAGGTCCTATTGGACTGCAACTCGCCCACCTAAGAGTTTCTGGGTAAAAAAAAGGAAAAAAACCAATAAACTGTCTTCAATGCTGCTATTTGTTTCTGCTTTAATGTACTGAATCAATCGCAATTCAGGGTCTTGATCCAAAATCCACTGCATATTTATTCAATAATGCGATATGCATCGGCGAAAAAAGGATCGAGGACGAAGATTGTTTCAACCTAAAACTGGAAGCAGAGCCATCAGCACTTATAGCAAGAAGCAGCAGTAATGTCGAGATAATGAAACACACAGTTTGGGGATGCTTTAGCCAAAGAACAGGACTTTTAGTTCAACTAGAGGATACTCATGTTCTTAGGATTACATCGTCAGGAAAAGAGAGCGTTTTCTGGGAAACAACAATGGAGTCCTTAATCTACGATTACAGAACCATTGATGGTGTCCAAATAGCTCATGCAGGTAGGACAATTGTATCATTGTTTAGGTTTGGTGAGAATTCGGATAATCATTCAAGAACCAAAATGGAAGAGGATTGGGAGATTGAAGAAGTTGATTTTAACATTATGGGATTGTCTATGGACTGCTTCTTAGCTCCTTCTGACTTGAAGAAGGAAGAAGAAGGGTGCAGTTTGGCGGCAACCAACACAAGATTGCCATTGAGGATTAGAACTGCGTCATCAAGGATTAGTTCTTCTAAAATCATTGCTATTGAAGTTGATGATGAGTCAGATGGTGATGAAGATTTTCTCGAATTATAAAATTTTACGTGTTTTGTTTCCATACATAAGAACACATATAGATCTTTGTCGGCCTAGTTACCCGAGACCCGAGTTGGGTTTTGAGAGCCGGATCTTTCTCCACACGAGTTTTGTATATATCTAAAACTCTTGAGTGATGATCATCATATTACTTATGCTGCACCAAATCCCTCTCATGAGTATAACTTTGTAACTTTGAAATATAACATATTTACATGTCTGCTACTGTGCTACACATAAAAGCTTATTAGAACTTAGAAACTAAAATTTATAACTGAGTAATTGAACTTCAGACCACACATTCAAAACAAGGTATCTTTTGTGATAAATATCTACTGTCATTTTTAAGGCTGATGATTCGGTACATGCATTAGCGACTCTAGCAGTGCTAGAGTCATTTTCCAACACTTTTTTAAACGACGATTAACTTTTATTAAATATATTCTAATTAAAATTATTGACAATAAGGATATACAGCACAACTATTTCATAGTCCTGCAAGTTACCGTCAACAAACACGAACACCACTAAGAAATAGCACAGCAGCGTAGTTCAAGCTTTGTCAAAATATAAACAACTAGACAACAACAACATCAAAGGATGCCTAAATCTAATCGTCAAACCAAAGGCGTTGATACAAAGCAGAGTACCTGCGAAAGAGCTGAGGGCCAAAGCATTTTAAATTCATGCAGGATTATAACGAAGGAGCCAAGATGCCACAAAAGCAAACACCATACACGCTAGAACGAAGTTCAGTAACCGGTGGCCTCGTGTGATGTTTTGGATCGCAGGGGTAGGTACTTGTTCGTGTGAAGCGTCATTTGTTCGCTCCATAGACACATCAACCACATTTACACCCGTGACATTTCGTGCAATTGATCCACAGATTTCGCAGGTCCTAATTGTTGACAACAATAATGCTAAATTTATAGATTTTTTTTTGGAAAATAGAGTAAAAAGGAAAATTTAAAGCAAACTGACGCAGGTGTTCAAAACCTCGAGTATTCATATTAAGTATAACGCGAGGCCAAAATATGAAGACGGTGTCAAAAACACTTGAATCTTTAGCATAAGCATTCATATACTTTCATTGCAACCAGCATCTAAAGTCTAAACAGTATACAATTTCAATAGTAGTAAAAGTTTTAAAGTATATAAATCTACCAACGATGCAATTATGCAATAATATACTCTTACGTAATAATACAAGTTGATGCCCGGTAAGTTAAACGTGGGTGCTTCAACTTGTAAGAACACAAGGCACAAAAGTGAATCTTTTGTGTTAGTATACAAGAAAATGCTTTTCGAAGTATCTTTACTATTAAAAATGGCCGTATTGTTGTTACTTAAGTTCCCACTAAACCAAACTTCTCATGGCAACCAGGCAAATTGCTCCAATAATATTCTTAAACCTCCTTTTGTGTGATCTAAACAATAGATTAGTCAAAACCACCCAAAATAAAAGTACGGTACTTTATACTAATAGAGCATCCTAGAGACATCACCACTTGCTTAGGAGATATTAAGACCAATTATCAAAATTCATTACACACTAAAGACAAAATACTTACTATTCAAAAACCGAGTGTAATTAACAAATGGGTATTCTTACAAGTAGAAACATGGCAAATTATTCTTACTTGAGAATAATGAAAAAACTTAAACTTACTTGTTTCCTTTGATTTTGAACCAAGTTTCAGCACAGTGCTTATGAGCAGCGGCCAAATCAGCCTTGCAAGAACACCCCAGCTCTATAGGCACCCCAAACTCTTGAACCGACCCATCTAAGTTAAGATGACAAATCCTACAATCCCTCTCGGACTTTGACACGTGTACCTTGATCTCAGGCGACCCTCTTCCCGAATCCCTCTCCTTCACGACACAACACTCCTCTTCCTCAGAATTCGAACGCTGGCTGCTACCTGCGGCGGTGGTCCGCCGACAATCTTCGCCGCCTTGTTGTTCTGCCGCTTGAGCTTCGTGATCATCAATAACAACAACTGTAATATGGGGTTTTTGTAGGGTTTCCATTTAAACTAAAAACTAAACTCTAAATTGTAAATTGTAAATTGACATGTAACAGTAATACCTATATATAAGGCTATAAATACTTATACAACAGATAATGAAGTACTAAGGATTGGAGAAATAAGGGAATAATTCTCTGGTGGATATTGAATGAACCGGCAGGAGTTATGCGGGTGTTTTTTAAATACTAGTAATAAATACGAATCGGCTACGGAGGGTGACATAAATAGCTCTCACGTGAATTGACTTCTTCTACCAGAGTTGTACACGTTATATAATAGGATTAGATTAAGTAACATATTAAATAATATTTTCTATTCATCAATTTTATTTTAAGCTTTTAAAATAAATTGGACAACAAATCTAAAATATGATTTTTTAAATAGGGTCATATCATATGAGCGTAAAAGGTGTTGTCCAAACGGGAATGAGAAGAGTTCGAGGAAAGCGAAACTCTACAGTTGTATAAAAAGAGATCAGGAGAAAAACGGAAGCAACGAAAGCTTGTAGTTGTTATAATGCACGAATGCACGAATCATACGCACAGGAGAAAGACATTCCACGGCCAGCTTTCGCTTATAGTATGATATTCTAAAATCAGCGTGGGAGTCTCATCGGGGGAGAGATGCCAGTTATAGGACAGTGATCTTTACGTGTTCGAGACAGGAGCGTGGCTCTCGCTCTGGCTGCACCAGCGGTATCTGATATATTCGGCTGACTGAAATGTGCACTAGCCAAAGAATGCCGAACAGTTGGATGGTTGTAAATCGGACCAAACATCATTTTGACAATGGAAGATTTGTTAGCCATTTGAAAGATAAAATATTCGAAGGGTAGCATACTAGCATGTACTGTTATTTATCCATTTTCGGCTAGTATAAAGGGTTTTAGAGCCTCGATAGCCAAGTAGGGTTTCGATAGTCAAGTTAGTGGAGTAAGGCATATTCGTGAACAAAGGTTCTACAAATGTTTTTTTGGCTGAGTTAGTCATCTTGTGTGATTTATCTTCTAGTATTGGTTTGCAGTCTATTGCGTTAGATCGAGAGTTTGACCTGTGCGCACTAGTTGAGTAAAATAATCATAGATCTCCTGAATATCAAGTGGTCAACATAGAGAGACTTATCTTTGTTAGGGGTGATAAAAGAAAACATCAATTGAGTAAGCTAAATAATTCAAATAAGTGTTTATACGGGTAAACAAAGATATTTTTTGTTTTTTTTTTTCATAAGTTGATGCTCGTTAGTTTAGTTTTTATTTTTATTTTTATTTTTATCGTGAACTATAATAATTGGTGCATTTGATGAGATTAATTTTCAGTTTGGATTATCATAATAAGAATAACTAGGTCGATTATCTAGTTTTTCGACGATATTTAAAATTGATTGGACTTCATTAATTTTCTTTTCTAAATTATGGAACCTTCTGCTTGATACTTTAGTTTGTACATCTTCCATTTTTTGTTTCTTCCATCTTGATAAATATCATCGTCTTTATAAAAAAATCTTCCATATAATCAACTAGATACTTAATCAAATCCTCCAAAAATTTACTTTGTATCGACACCCTCTCTTGAAAGTTTTTAAAGCTACATCTTCTCTACGTCCTACCGATATATTTATCTCGTGAACATACTACTGAACGTAATCATTTAATGACTCATCAATATTTTTAAACAACGTTATTGATGAACTAACTCGTGAATGACGTTCACAAATCTTTAAACTATCAATTAAACCCACTAGAAGATTGTTGAAAAAAGCTAAAGCATTTCATTTGAAAATCATTGAAAAATCTCGACAAAGCAAAATATCATATGGATTGAATCCTAACATAATATTATGAAATTCCCCAAGATGAACTTCATTATCTTCAGTTTCATCATATTTCTTCATTAAGTATGGATCAAACTTCCTAGCTAATTCTCATTCTAGATTATTTTAAGTCATTGAAGACCCCGTCAACGTATATTGTGCTAACTTAGGTATTTTAACTATATTCTGACCTCCATCAGCCACTTTACCTTTTCCATTTCATGCTTCTTTTTAAATGACGCTCTGTTATAATAAGAGTGTTCAACCTTGCTATAATTTTTTCTTCTTTGAGATATTTTTTTCACTAATCAATTCATTTTTATTAAAATTTACCATTCAAATTCACAAATCCTCTTGAAGATAGTTTTTCAGTTATCAGTTACAAATTTCTACTCATCATTTCAAAATGGTTACGACCATCCTTATCTCGTTGGTTTTGTGACATATTGGACATATATTGTTCTGATCTTAACCGTTCATTTGCATCTCTAAAGCATGTAATAAATAATTTGACATATTACCTTCCATCCTCATCGATAACCATTGAAAATATCTTACATATATCGTTTCTTCTTATTCTCGTAACAATTTAGCCAACAAACTGAAACAACATTCACTTGTCATCTTTGTACGATATTATTTTATTAAATTGGAGACATTATTCTGGAATTTACATTAATGTAGCTGGAATTTTTTGCACTTTGTTGTTCTCACAAGCTAACGAAGCACCGTTCACACTACTTGAACTCATCGTCGGAGATCTATCAACAATATGGCCCGACGATCCTCATTTAGCAATTCCTGATCTAGCCATCACCATTGGTTAATAAACAATCTCTACAAATATTTCCCACAAACATCACAAAAAATGACCAAAAGAAAACCTTCGTTAAGTAAATTCCAATTGGATTATGATTAGTAAGGTCAAGAATTTAGAGAATAATTTATATATACTATATTAAATTAATCAACCAACCTTTATCCATGATGATTACATTACTATTTATAGCATTTAAGAATCTCAAATAATCGGGATGAATGACACATGTATCTTATAACACATGACAATCATCTTTACAAAAATTACATATTTACCCTTTAATCGTTATGGACAAATCAATAATTTAATCCATCTCTGTTGAACCTTCTACAACCTTCTTTCATCCAAGATTCAATTATTTACCGTCGTCTATCTCCTCTTGAAAATTATTTTTATTCATCATTTTTATCGGTTACTTGCCTTATTCATCATCCATTATCACTTGTCAATATTAATTTTGTGCATCATCTAAATATCAATCATATATAACATCATACAAGATCATATTTATTAATCATGCGTCACCTTAATTATACACAATTGTAACATAGAATATGATTTTGCTTTATCCATATCAAAGAATCGACTATAGAATTATGATCTTTACGCGACATTTTATGCTTATTCTTTAGCCGATTTTTATCTTAAACCAATAATCCTTACATTTCCCAATAAAGGTAGTGACTTTCTATTGACATATAACCTTATCAACCGATGCATGAGGGTGAATCATGAGAGAGAGAGAGAGTTCATTTTGAAAAAAGGTCACAATCAGAAGCTCAATTCTATTTAGAGTTTGAGCTATCTACTAAGAGGTAAGCGACCGAGTATGCTAATTTTTTGATTTTCTCGCGAGAGAAGAGGGTCGATGATGAAACAGCAGAAGCCTTTATTGAACTTTTTAATAAAATCTGACTAAAATGGATAATCTACCAATCAATCTTGACTCATTTTGAGAGTGGGTTATGCAAGTAGAAGTTCATATAACCTTTGATGTGAGGCGGTAAGAAACGCCAATTCCGTCCTGGATGAGGCTACCCAAAACTTTATATAGGAATAAGAGTTTCATACGACCGAGTTTATTGACATGCGCAAACTATATGTTTGAACATCGCTAAAAATTGATCAGTAGTAGGAAGAATCCCTTACTAAGTCCATTCATCGACCATGGTCATACATGAATTTGGGTCTTTTATGGAAGCTTATACCTGAAAATGAAAGAACAATGGGTTAAGATTGTTCCTCGACAGAGGTGCCTGAGGAAATTTTATGGATGGCATTTGTTAAGTTATGGCAAGATAATTGTGACACCACTATCTGAGTATTATGAGGAAGGGTGAGTTGTCTTTGAGAGCTTGCGTTAATTAAAATGCGTTTATATCTTTACAACTTATTTTTTTTTTATTAATAAGATATGCATGCCATGTGAGAAAAACATTGGATTTCTCTTTAAGCCATTTTGAAATATTTTACTCATTTATTGCATGTTGTTTGAAGATAAAAAAATTCATGTCATTAAAAAATTCGGCGTGCATTCAATTGTTTTAATACACTGCTTTTACTTGGAAATTAGGCACTCAACTTACGTGCATGTTTTGGGCTCACGAGCCGTTATTAAACTTTTGTGTTTAAACTTATTTTTATGCAACACGATTGATGCTCCGATTTGGGAGTTACACAACATGGGTTGATGCTCAAACTCGGTAGGCTTGCAGTGTAGTTAAGCTTAGACTTAGAGGTCATGCTTCATGTTTTAGTGCTCAAACATAAGATTTGTAGTGCATAACTGATTCTCAGACATAGGACTCAAGTCCTGAGTGCTTGCGAACGAGAGCTGTAGTGCATAATGGAGGCTCAACACTATTAGTCATGCAATTATTGATGTCCATAATGGTGTTGGGACGCTTGAGTCTCCTAACAAGAGTTGATGATATGGCATGAAGGTAACTTATGGATTTTTGGTTTGTTTAACATAATTCAATTATATGGCCTAGAGGTAGTGCATGCCACTCATGCCACCTTACATAATTTGATGAAATGGCGCGGAGATGGGTTGGGAACCCGCTTCCCTTAACAGAATTCTGAAACCATGGGCGAGAGGTGGTATTGGGCACTCGAGTTGTCTAATATGATTTTTAATGATATGGCCCAAAGGATGCTCTCCAATCAAATGTTATAAAATAGAATTATTTAAAATAACATAAAATTTTATTAGATAAATTTTTTATTTGTGATAGATGCCTCATTGTAAACTACTTGCGCCATAAAAATTGAGAAGAGCGGACCAACAATACAATTGATGTAATGATATAGATAAAATATGAAATTTTTTAGAAATTAAAAAATTATACTTGTTAATAGAGTTAAAGGATTATATTATAGACTGTATAACCTTATGATACATATACTTTCAAGTGTTCCACATTCCAAGGGTGGGGGAGAGGATGTCCTCATATATAATAAGCTTGTAAGTGCTAGTTTGAACCTCAACTATCATACTGTACGGTCCTTTTTTTAGTTTGGCCCCAACATGTTGAGGACTTTATCTTTCATGAGAAGGAAAATCCTTCAGAAGACTCAATCCGTTGTTTGAAATGTATGAATGTGTATTTTTGCGTCATATATGTTGTTTAGTAGCGTTCGGTAATGCTCCATTTAAAGATATATTTTATTTTTTTTCCTCTACAAGATCTAAGTCGACGGTTTGATTATTCTCACTTGATCCTTCATTTTAGTTTGGTATTTGAAAACACGGAAAAAACGTCTCTTCTAGTACTAGCACCCCATCGTGCTTCTCGGGATAGTGCGGTAAAACCATAATATTTTTTAGAGAATTTTTTTTTCTAGTTTTTTATAGAACCTTTTAAAGTGCACCCTAAATCAGTTAGAAATTTTAAGTTTACTAAATTTACCTATTCATTTGATGAGGATTGTAGGAAGTTGAGAATTTTGTTTGAATGCCCGAGATTCTGCAAAATTAGGAAAGTTTTTTATTCTGGGAACTGCTCTCCATTATCGCAGGTTAGAACCCTGAGGGCCCCCAACCTGTAAAAATGTTGGTTTTTGATGAAGTATATAACTTTTTGAGTTGGAGTTTTAGCAGAGGCTCAGCCTTCACAATTTTGAAAAGTAGTCAATTAAGATATGAGGAACCGTCATCCCTAGGTTTTTTTGGGCAGATGAACCATTAAATATCATCCTCATATGTTAAAGTAACAACTTCAGTTATCAACTATACTGGTATATCTTGGTTTATGAATTGAGTTTGTGTATTACTGGTATTTATCACAATGCAACACAAGTGACATATCATCCTCGTGGATTGGATGCCAATAGTAGCATGATAACAACAATTTCCTTTGGAAGAATTTATACATTTAGTGGAAAACCTCATTCTCCTTCGTGGAGTAGTTATAGTATAAATTCGGATCCATAAAAAGTCAAACCATCAAAACCATCAAAGTAGAGATCATGATAGACATTGGCGATAAAGAATGTTTTCAAGTAGAATATAACGAGTGAATTAAATTTTATTACTTTCGACCTATGTTTTGTTAGTGAGGAGTGTCTCTTAAGTGAGGTAAGCTTATAATAGAGTTTTCCATTCAGATGGCTTATCAATTTGGATAGCTCGGCCTTTGTTCTCTGGTAAATGAAAGATATTTCTTGGATGCTGAGCCATAGTTTGAATTCATCCTTTATTGTAGAAGTGAGTGCATTGAATATATTTTTCGTCCCCACAGCTTTATTACATATAATATAAGTGTATCATTTTTTTCTTCACTTATCCCAAAGTATGATTGACTAAAAGTTAAGGGTAAGTTAGAATTTTTTATGTGTCATGCCCCAAATATTTGAGTGAGCTGGAGCCATGCTTAACTACTTCATACCTAACATTATTATTCAAGGTGGGAATCTAAATCAGATGGATTGATAGAGAGAGTCAAGAGAGTTGTGTTGTTAGAGCCTCCTTGCGTACAGTTCGTCCATAGCGGCTCTAGACTTGCGTCCGATACGGTTAGACTATTCAGTCCGAAATTTGGTAAGGAAAATATGTTAGTCTCTGAGCTTTGATACCGGTTCGTGGTACGAATTTGATATCAAAATCTCTCATTCTACAGACCACCATATGAGTCTGCTCTACATGTCAGGATTTTAGAGAATTATTCATGAGAGAAAGAGATGTTCAGACCATAATCATATAGGCTTGAAGTATGACCTTATGTTTCCAAAGGCCACAACTAAAGCTAGTACTAGGTTCTTAAGTTGCAAATACTGAGTTTCGACAACAATGAGAGATTTTCTGAAGTAGAGATGGTTCATTCTTCTTTGACGAAAGATGCACTTAACAACATAGTCAAATACAACCATGCATATGTAAAGAGTGTCACACGAGCTTGATCGTGTGAGAACTTTAAGAGATGACATGTGTTATTTGATACTTTTAAATGCATCATCGCATTCAGGCATCCAATTGAACTTGAGTATACCCTTGAGTATTTTTAAAAATGATAAGCACTTGCCAGGGATCAAGAGATGGACCACTTAAGGCAGTCACCCTGTTAATGAGGATTTGTAGATTCTTGAAAGATTGTGGTGGTTTCTTCACTACTAAATTTGCTAGCTGAATTAAATCTGCCTTGATTCTCTTTTCGCTGTCTAAGTACCCCAAAAATTTCATATAGCATAATTTAAATGTAACATTTCTCCAGATTGAGTTTAAGGTTGGTTACTTGGAGCTTGCCGAAGTTCTATTCGAGGACTACAAAGTGGTTTTATTTTTTCTTGGTCAATGACTAACATGTCATCAATGTATGCGTGAATGTTCCAACCTATTTGGGTAGAGAAGGTCTTGTCTACCATCCGTTGGTATGTCACACATGTATACTCTACGACTTAATGATATTACCTTATAGTAGTTTGTGATGACAAAATCTGGTTTTAGGGTATTTTAGGTAAGTGTTTTGACAAAGTATTAAATTTTAGATAAAAGGTAGAGAGAGATAATTAAGGTGTTTGTATTTAATATATAAAGAGAGAATGTTCTAACCTATTAAATGTTGTTCTTTAGACTATTTAGCTCATGAGCCCCTAGACCCCAATAACCGTTTCATTGCTTATGATAAAATGTAAGGCTGACACACAACTTAGTCACTAGGCAC